>CM051497.1:5639992-5769007 GCA_028031935.1 Paedocypris micromegethes
AAAAAAATGACAAAAAGGGGCGTTTATGTCTTGGGGCATTTAAGGTCAACAGAGTTTGAGTGTGCTTTAAAAATGATGGGAATTGGAGTCTATTTTTAGCTCCATCTTTTTGATTTGTTTGCTCCATCCTGAATTACTCACAGACCCTTTGAGCTATATAGGTTTAATAATTCCCTCTCTACAGGTTCTATGATTTTTACACTTCTTTTGCATTTTACTTTGAACTCTGGTTGTCTGATTTCCAGCCCTTTGCTTTCAGAAAACAAGCTTGTTTACGCTTTCTTGTCTTGATCCAAACTTTACACTTGGGGTTGGAGGTCAGACGTGAACACACACTGAAGCCGGAGCTTTCTTCCACAGCACCTGCGCTGAAGGAGCACCTGTCGAGGGGATTCAGGGGAGGGGGCCGGGCCTTACCTTGTCTCGTCTCCACTTATTGTCCTGCAGCAGAGTGTGAGGGAGGGGTGAAAAAGATGGAAGAGAGGCCACCTGTCTCCCTTCATCGCTCCCACTCCTTCATCTTCCCTCGGAGCGATTACACCAGGTCTCTGACACTAATCTAATTATACTGCTAAAAAGAAAGAGAGAGACACCGAAGAGGAGCCTTAGCCTGTTCTAATTAAGGCACCGCCAGAGGTCGGAGACAATATGAGCGGTGTTTTTTTTTTTCCACATGTATGTGAGTGTGTGATTGCGGGAGAGTCATAAAGAGTTTTGCTCTCACTTAAGGCAAGGCTATTGTGATATGTAGGACATCCGAGGGGAGGGGGAAAAGTATAACTATCAGCAATCTGATGTAAAGGTCATGCAATGAGAGAAAGAGAGTGAGAAATGGATGGAGGGAAAGAGTGCACTAGGGCTATATGAATCATAAGTTTTGTCAAAGAGGTAGTGGCAGGGACCGGTCCGTATGAGCAAGGTCGCAGTTGGCCATCGCGCCTCAGGACCTGCTGCTCTTAAGCAGTCGCAGCTGCATTGTTCTCGCTCTGCCGGGGAGACTCGCTGTGTCCATCCGATTAGCCACTCGCTGACCGTCCTTCACTACAGAATCACATACTGTTTACTGCGAGGGAGACCTTTAGTGAGGAGACAGATTGTTCACTTTGAAAGAGTCCTCTAGTCGGCCTGAAGCGGCGTTTGTGCATGAGAGTCCTCCAGTCCTTCAGGAAACTCCCACACACGCTACTCTCCACTATTATGTGGTGACAAGAGGATTTAGCCAAACAATATAACATGCCGGAATTCTGTCGGCCATTGTTCTTTGGTGGCTTTAATTGATGGAGTGATGGAGCGGCTCTGTCTTTAAATGTTATACTCTTTTGATGGTTCATGAAATTGCTTTCTCTTTTCAAACATTAAGGTGTTCTTTCATGGAGGACTCTTTAAACCTACGCTTTGCTTTTCCAAGAGGTTTTGCTGTGTGCACGACTACCATCTGTGATATAAATATTTATATATATTTGTTGATTTGTATTGGGCAGAAACAAAAGACTGTCCGTTCCTGTAATCCTTGCTGGATTTATGTTTTAGTTCAGGTTTTATTGTTCCCCCAGTAAATTCTACTGATTCCTATGCTATTGAGTAAAAGGCATTTACAAAAGAACATCATTGTTTTCCCGTCAATCATACCTGTTTCTTATCAAATTACAGGGGAAGCTGTGCAACAATTGTCATTTTCACCTTCTCAACTTTTTAACTTTTCCTCAAATCGAACCATTTTCAGCAATTTAACCTATTGACTTTTGATGGGAGTCATTTTTCAAGCATCTCGTTTTGTCACTGCCACTTTGAATGTTTTATTTCTTCGTTACGTTATTTCACTTCTTAATTTGGGATCCTTGACTCATCTTCAAAGTTTCTTTTTAGTGTTCTTTACTCATATTACTTTTTATTGATCTTTTAACTTGATCTTTATTTTAAAATTTCTATCAGTTCTACTTGTGTTAATTCTCCTCAGTTCTACTTGTGTCTACTTTTTTCTTTTATAAATGCATATTATATTAGCATTAAAACGAGCTCTCTTTCAGAAAATGTGCTTAGCACTCTTAGAAACATGTTATTAGACTAGTGTGACAGCTCTGACCCCTCAATTCATCAGAATTTGCATCAACTAGTTTGTAGCTAGACATCTTTCATACACTTGAGGTACTTTTCCTCAATTCCCAAGTTTTTTCCTCAGCACTTTATTTGTGTTGTCAATTTCTCACCAATGAACATCTTTGTGTTGGATGACATTGGGCATTGCTGAGTAAGCATTTGATTTCCTCCAGTGCCATAAGAACTGGACTGTGAAATACGACTCAGCAAATTCATGCTGGCTGCGTTTTTCTTAGCTGGGCAAATATATCACACTTCTTCACAAGTTGTATTCAAAAGGTCATGAATGAAAACAAAAGTGAGGAAGAGGGGAAAGCACGGGGAAGGTGGCATTTGATGAGTCAACTATGATGGAAGATAAATATTGAGCACCAATAAGTCTTCACAAAAACGGCCAATTCAAACAGATTCGAATATTAGACGGAAATATTTACAGTTGTTTTATGTCTACTCTACTTCTCTTTCGGTTTTTCCCTTGTCAGGGGTCACCACACCGAATCATCCTTTTCCACCTAGTTCTATCCTGAGCATCTTCCACTCTCATCAGCCTCATGTCCTCTGATATCACATCCATATATCTCCTCCTTGGTCGTCCTCTTGCCCTCTTTCCTGGCAGCTCCATCTCCAACATCCTCCTAAAAATATATTTGTGAATGTGAACTGTCCCTCTGACAGGCTCGTTCTGTATTCTGTCCAACTTTGTCACTCCTAAGGAGAACCTCAACATCTTTATCTCTGCCTGTCTCTTTCTCACTGCCACTGTCTCTTGCCCATGGAGCAGAGCTGATCACACCACTGTCTTGTACACCGTTCCTTTGAGTCTTGCTGACACTCTTTTGTCACACAACACCCCTGATACTGTCTACCGGCATTGCGTAATTATTTGATTTAAAAGCGATCAGAGGCATTTGCGTCCGTGTATAAGTCTAAGTCATGCAGCCTACAAAAAGTTTGGGTAAACATTTTCCAGACATCTCCTTATGAGCTCCACAACAAGTGCTTGTGTTTGTTCGATTGTCCAAACCAGCTCACGGACGCAGCCAAAATATCAGCAGTCAGGAGTCATTTTTTCTCCAACTCTTCCAGTGTCACACGCTGGGTTTGACTTTGAGGCACAGTCCTTCGTTCCAGCACCATTATATCACATCTTCTTTTGTTGCCCAGGCCTGAGGTGCCTCGGGCGTCTAATGCCTTTTAAGAGCCATCACTGAAAAATGCAGGATCCATCAGTGTCCTTTGAGGCTGGCTGTTTTGGCATGGAGGCAGCATGGTAACAGCTTGCTGGAGTAAGGTGACATTTCTGGGTATGCAAAGTAATAGGAAGAGAGGGAGGGGAGTTGGGGTGCCAGGGAGGGAATCCTTGCGGGAGAGGGGGTTGCTCCTCAAAGCCCTGCACCTTTTGACTTTGCTTGGAGTAAAACAGATGCTAACAGCCTTAGTTATGGTGTAGATACCACAGCACTCTCCAAAACAGGCCTAATGAAAAGAGAGGTGGCGGAGAAAGGGACCGAGAGGTGATCGTCCTTACCAAGGCTGTCAGGGTGGGTTATTTTTAATGGAGACTGATGTGCGGGGCAGGTTAATGAGTGATGTGTGGACAGCTCGTGTTTGTGGTGGCATGGCAAAGGGAGAGACTGTAGAACCTCTGTTCGTTTGTCAGGAAAACATGCTGGGACATGGTCTGTGTGGACCTTGCTCAAGGTGAGACTAGAATAGTTAGACAGACATGGTTTTGTGCATCTTCTTGCTTGGATTTCCTTTTCAAAGTCACGGCTTGGTCCTTGCCTAATCACATAGAAGACAAAAGACCGCAGCAACCTTTCCACATATTTACGCCATGACTTTAACCTCGCTTGCAGCAAAGCACACAATTTCTTCTTGGGGTGAAAAAAACATCCACCTTTCTCCTTGAAAATATTTTTTTCTTTTGCAATTTTGTTATGTAGACTTTCAGTGAACATAATAAAAAGGAATTGCTTTTGTAACACCGTTCACAATTTGTTTTCAAAGTTTTTGCATTTTACTGAAGATTTTGGTTTTAAACTTGAACTGCATAATGCGTTAAAAAAACATTAATATTGACCTGCTCCCATTCCTCTTGATTTCGTAATCCTCTTACATTGTGTTATAATTTCGAGCTTTGTTTTCTAAAATAGCAAATTGGCAACAGCGATGAAAAAGTGGAGGTGCATGAACAATTTCTAAAGTGTAAAAACTTCCTGCTTTGGTCAGGATCATTAAAATGTGAATACAGCACTGGAACTCTGGTGGCAAAACACTGACCCCAACTGAAGGGGTACATTTCCTTAGTGTGAGAACACTAGAATTGTCTAATTGGGAAAACTTCCTGATCTAATACAATTTCTAAACTGATAGTCATATATACTGATCTGATACTCTATTGCTTAGATTGGCCAATTACAACCAATCATTATTAAATAAATCATCATTATTAAAATGTCAAACATCTCAACAAATGGAGATCCCCTTGATTTTATTTTTGTTTTTAAATAACAAGACAAAGGTGTTGGCAGTTTTATTTTGAAATGCTTCACAAGTAAGTCTTTCCATATAATCCTCATGTGATGTGAGTAAACAGATTTGGCTTACTTTATGTAACAGAGAGGCTTCAGCATAAGATTCCGCTTGAGCCCTAAAGCTTCTCCTGGACCATTTAATTAATGAGTAAGTACTTAATGGATATTAGAATAGCGGCGGTGTAGGGGAGGTGGCGGGATGCTGGAAGAGTTGTCTCAGGGACGAGCGTCTGCTCATGTACTCTCCTGATTATGAATGACAGGATTAGGTGGACAGGCTCCTCCTGAACATTTGTTTAGAAGTTCATTTGCAATGGCATTTCCACCACAAGTTCTTTTTGAACGTGCCAACAAAGCCATCACAATGATTTAGAGAAAGAGAAAAGAGGTAGAAAAAGATGCAATACAAGGTCAATTGGGATATATTAAACTCTCATCTGGTCACACAGCTGTTCCTCTGGCTTCTAGTTTTTCTGAAGTAGAAATGATTGAGCAACAATGTTGTTTGATATTCAAGGTTACTTGCACTGCGAAGCCTACAAATCAACCAACCAATTAATCTATCTACCTACCAACCCAGTTACCTACATGATGTACCTACCAACCTGCTTACTGATCTACTTCTCCTCCGACCTATCTACTGTATGTACCACCATAGCTTACTTGCTTACATACCTTACTATTTACCTACAGTACCCTCGCACCTGCCAACCTAAGTTCGTACATACCCACATTACCACATACTTACTAACCACTTACTACTCTGTGCGCTTTGAGACAGTTACCGTGCTTTGAGACAGTTAAAACTGTAAACTCAACCTACCTTTCAACCTATAAACAACCAAACAAATTTACCTGCCTATCTACTTACCTACATGTACAAGTCAGCCTATCTACCAATCTACCCACCTACCTATTTACCTATTTCCCTACCTATCACCAACCTACCTATGTAAGTTCTGACCTAACTACCTACAGACCTGCTGTATCAACCAACTGACCTACATGAATGAGTGAATGAATGAATGAATGAATGAATAAATGAATGAAAGAAAATGCCTTTATTTGTCCCACAGTGGGAAAATTGCATGTCACAACAGCAGACAGAATATATGAAAACAGGTATATTTATTATAAACATATATACAGTATATGAAAAATAAACAAGTAAATAAACGTGCATAAATGAACAAAACATAAACCCATGTCCCATTCTAACTACTGTATATATCTACCTACTTTCTTACCTACATACCCATCTACCTGCAAATCTTCCTACCAAGCAACTAACCTACTTACATACATACATACCAATCTATCTAACAATTTTTTTTTTCTTACCGACATGCCTTTCTTCTTACCTTCCAATTTAACAATTTGCCTACTTAACGTCCCTTAAGTAGTAACTTAACGCCTAAATATATTCCCACGCACCGACAAACCCACGTATCAACCTATTAACCAACAAACCTACGGTATATGCCTACCTATGTACATACCATCCTATCTGCTATCTACCTACTGAATCTACGTACCTACCAACCTACCTACCAAAACTTGGTCTAGAATCTACAAGGCATCTAGATTCATGGATGATCTGAGGAATGAAGACATACGTGCTAAGAATGGCCACTATTAAATGGGTCCAGAAATAAATTAATTTTAACCAGAAAAAAGAAAAATCACTTCTCTAAAGTGAGGTTATAATCGGATGACTGTATCAGTCCACACAGTCTTTCATGTTTCTATGCCCATGGCAGGCTTGCACACTGAGATCACAGGCTTGAGCTGGTGGGCCTTTGTCCCACTCCTGCTGTAAGAAAACCTGCTACCGTGGCCCCTTGCTCCCCTCACTCGTGCTGTAGAAAAAAGGATAGGATGAGGATAAACCAGAGCTGCTTAATTGGATCCCTGTTCAGGGACAATCTAGAGTGGACATACTGCACCAGATTCAGCTACATTCGATTGCCATAAGCTGGTTGTGTGGTACCAAGCACGTCTGTGTGGATTCGCGCTTACGATGTTTAGTTCTCAGTGTGAGTGGTACCCCCCCCCATCTATCTATTAAATATTCCATATAATTTAATTCGTGTGTTTTGAAATTCTTAGTTGTGTGAGTGATGTCACAATTTAACCACTCTCTGTCTGATGGGTTCAGTTCCTGGGCTTTGTCTCATTCCAGATTTGAACTTATGTTATGCAGAATGTCATCAACAATAAGGGATAATTACGAGACACAATCGGCAGGACAGAGTGGGTTGTTTTTGACAAAGAGATTGAGAAATTCACTGGAATTATGGTTGGTAAAATGATGCAACCAAGACATTTCACCCTTCCGTGTGCTTCCATTAGTGCTCCAGAAATTAACTGGGGCCAGTAATTATACACAGTGTTTTTTCCGTCTAATTCTTTATTTAACCTTCACCTGGTACACATCTTTTCATATCATTATATGTGTGCGAAAAGGCCGCACAAAGGACAGATTTTTTTAAATGTATTATTCTGTTATCGGCCATCTTGTGTAAAACAATTCTGGTTTTGTTACATCTGAGGCTTGATGTGTTTATACCAAAAAACCAAGGAATTTCAAATAATAGTTAATTTTTTTATTGTAGTTAAACTTTGTTGTATGTACATCCAGAAGAAAATGTTGTAATTTGTGGAACATGCATGTTCGTCTAGTGTTCTAACTCATATTAGACCAGAGTTATGCTTGAGGATTTTTATGTTCTTGTTTATGCTCCTTGCTTGCTTGGATTTCCTGCCAGGTCTTCGGCTTTCTCCCACAGTATAAAACAATATTCTGAAAAAAAATCGCATATTGATGTGAATGAGAGTGTGAATGTGTGTGTCTGTGTGTCCCGCTCTGTGGTTGGCCACCAATTTAGGATCCCAACACCAATTGAGTGTCTCAACTTCAGGCTCACAGTTTCTAGGATTGGTTCCCAGTTCCCTTGACCCAAAAATGGAAAAGGAGAACATGAAATAAATGAATAGACGGATGAATAGTTGAATATTTCTAACAGCAATATAATCTTTCTCTAGTAAATTTGATGCACTTCTATATCCATTGAGAACGGCTCAAAACACACACTTTACAAAAGGGTCAACGCAGAGTTTGGAGGACATTATGTTTCATTTAATTTACTGAATTTTTAATGTGACTAGAAGTCAATTGGGATTTGATCTGACACAGAATCTTTGAGTATATTATTTCTGTATTAGAATAATGATCATAATAAACTGTTGTCTTCTGTTGTCTGTGAAACATAACTTTTTACGTAATTAATAATTACGTACAGGCTTGGCAGGTATAATTGCCGAGATTTTGTTCACTCTCTTTGAAAGACTGGAATTCAAGACACGTCACTCTTTGGCTTATGTGTTTTGTTTAGTGTTTTGATTTGCATGTGTCCTGCCGTTTTTTTCATTTACCCTCTTGATTTGGTACTTGTTAGTTAATTATAAGTTCACAACCACACCAGTAATTTCTCAATATTGATCATTCATTCGTTGTCTATAATTTGTTTGATTATTAAAAGCCCATGTCTTTTGGCTCATTGAGTTGGTTTGATTATACTAGTTTTGACAAAATTCTCACTCTCTTCACATATGTATTTGGTCTGTGTAGATATTTTTTGCATATTATGGCATTTTGTTTTAATCTTTTATTTATTGACTTGTTTGTTTTTATTTGTTAGATTTTTTGTAAAGCAAACACTTTCCCCTCTGAATGGGTCTGTTCAGAACATCAAATCCAGACAATATGTTAATTATTATTAAAGTAATCTCTCAAGATTTGATCAGTCAAGACACATTTTGGAGCATTACGTTATTTGGGTGTTAAGCCATAAACGGTTGCCAAATATGGAGAAGTTTTGCAAATTTAAATACTATCAAAAGGCAATCCGTAGTTGGGCAATAATTAGCAAATAATGCTAGCTATTATTTAAAGAGACACTTCAAGCCTGGTCGATTTTCTTAGTGGTTCTGATAAACTCTTACACGTGGCGTCGCAATCGTTTTGCAAAAAGTATTAATTTTTCAAAATAGCCCTGATGCAAACCCTTGACAGCTTGTCTCTCCCACTAAACACCTTGAGAAGAAAAGTTCTTCCACATCTTGTTTTTGCTTGTCAGTGTTTGACAGTGTAGTAGTGTCTCATTTCCATGGTAATATGGGGTTTGAAGTAATTACCCACCGTAGATGAATAGGAGACACTTTGCAGTGGCCTCTTCCTGACAGAGTAAAATACTCCTGTGTCTCCTTTTGTCATCAGCAGCGAATACCTTAATGTTCAGGTTCGCACAAATCCTGTTATTTAAGAGTAGAGATCCATTCTTTCACTTTCGTCAATTATCTCCCTTCGCGAGTCGCTTCTGAGGAGCAGCAGGAAGAGGTCTTTGGTTAACTCTCACTCCTCTGCCATTTAGCATTACACTTTCTTTTAAGCAGTGGAAAGAATTAGCTGGAAATTATTGTTTACCGTCTTCTATCCCTTCTGCAATGATGATTTAATATATAGCTGTCATAGTCTTATTTAAAAGCAACTTGCTCTGAATATCTTTGCCATTGTCTGTCTTTGTGCACCGAGGCAAGAAATATAAAAGAGAAGGGAACAAGAAAAAAAACAAGGCAAATAAAGACTGGTACTTCGTGACCCGTGAGAATGTGGGGATTTAATTGGTAGATATTTGACATTGTTGTGGCGCTAATCAAGATGATTCAATTGTTCATTATTTTTAAATGATTCATACTGGGTTCATCCTTCGCCTAATTCATTTCTATGTACACTTTTTTTTTGAGTGAATTACATTTCTTGTTTGTTAAATGCAGTCTCACATGTTCTTTCCACGTTACTCTAACTGAGAGATAAACTACAGTGTTCATGGTGTGTGTGTTTACTGAATGTAAGACTATTAATAATGAATTACTCTTTCTGGGCAAAGGTTTAAACAAACAAGTTATAAACACAGTAATAGCATTAATAATACATTAGCTCAACAAGTTCAATTAATGTTTTTTGATCAAAGCTGTCTGAGTAATATTGGTGTTACTGTAGCACTAGTTTTCACATTTGAACACTAGATCTCTATTTTCATTAACACCTCAATTCTTTCATGGGCTACAAAAGTCTTTACATCGCAATTGACCCACCAACAAAAACTAGTCTGTGTATGTTTTAATCTATTGAAGCAAAAAAAATAAAAATATGCCCTTAGAGTCTCCGCGTCAATATTGGAAAAAAAAAATCCCTGACTTAAAGTCCATAATGTTGATTGAAATATTATATATAATAATAATATTGTATATATTTCATTGTTTGCGCAACTGTCCATTAATATGATTTATTCTGATTGTCTAGTCGAAGTCAGATCAATTGGTCCATCAGAGTCAGACCCGGAGAATTTTTCTACCTACTAAAAAACCTGTCTCTCTCTCTCTCTCTCTCTCTCTCTCTCTCTCTCTCTCTCTCACACACACACACACACACACACACACACACGCTCACACACAGCACAGATCCACACAACTGAACTATCTAGAGAATGTGTTGACGGCTTTAATGGCATCCAATTTCTGAGTCCTTCACATCCATTAGTGACAATTACCTTACCTGAGTTTGCATTAGTGTTAATACCAGATTCTTGCAGGCAGGAATAATGAAAATAATATGACAGTTATGATATGAAATGTTGGATCAATTTTCATCCTCCTGAGGAAAATGGGCAGCGTCCATGTTTTACGCACCACCTTCCACAACCTGGAATTACTCTGCCTTGATGTAAAAGGAGACATACTCAATGTTTGTGTACCTGTAAAGTTTTCATATTCTTTGCCAAAATTGTGATGCTTTTTGACCGACCATCTCATAAAACAACCAGCATGACAATAACTGGCCGGGCTTTCTACAGGCTTTACTGTAGTGCTGTGGCTCTGTGTGACTTCTAACATCTAGAACACTCTTGTGTAGTCGCCTTTTCTATAACGGCAATTGTAATTAGAGCAATTGGCGACAATGGCTCCAGGTTCATCGCCCTCAATACCAAACACATCATCTCATCACAGTTTGTGCACTCTCTCTTCTCACAGAAGTAGTCATTGTAGTGTTCGAGGTTTAGCAACTGGGTTGATTGTGTTGAACACAAGGTGATTTACTGGGACAGTCTGGGAAAAGCAGTGAATCCCAATCTCTTGGTAGCAGATCGGTACTAGTCTGGGGATCAAAGGGTTCTGTATCGCTTATTGTCAACTACATAGGGATGTTCCGATGACGAAGGTGTTCCAATTCTGAATGTGTTTGAACGCTCACTAACTTTGTAAAAATGTGCCAAAAGTCGAAACTTAAAAAAACCATTAAAACTCAAGCTTGTGGGTTTGTTTTAGTTTTCTATTCAGTTAAAATGTTAAATCACTATATACCCGTATTTTCTGGACTATAAGCCGCACCTGTATATAAGCTCTATGAACGATTTTGAATTGTAAATGTACATGTATGTAACTAAATTGATTCTTTCCTAACCTGTATTTTATTATGGCAGCAACTTTGCTGATTAAAACTGGACAGAAAAAAAGAGAAAATTAACGGTATCTACAGTGTTTATCTTCATTATAAAAAAAAAATGCAGAATAGCCGCACCTTTGTATAAACCGCATGGTTCAAAACCTATGAAAAAAGTAGTGGCTTATAGTCCAGAAAATACGGTATTCATTGCTTGATATAACTATTTTATTGTGAAGGCATGTTTAAATTCACTTAAAATAAAAGTAATAAAGCAAAACTGAAGCCAGGAGGTCCCTGTGTAATTAAGATTGACCGCGCCTAGACATCAATGAAGCCTCAATTTTCTCAATGGGTCCGAATTCAGCAGAATCATCTCAAAGTTAAACGAAACCTCGGCTTGGAGCCATAGCACCGGAGCACCACTTTGGTACAAACTGGTGAATTGATCCAAGAACTATCTGCACTGTTTTTTGGAATTCAATCCAATGAATTTTATTCATAGCTCAAGAAACTCCTAAACTTCAAAATCTCGAACCCATAACGTAAGGAAAATAATGTGTGTGCGGTGTCTGATACCCACATTCACGAAAGGTTACTGTATATGTCCTTACATTTGATCAGTATGAGTTAAATTACTGAAACACACAGCCAGTGTTAGTCTAACAAAAGCAAAAACAATGTCTACTTTGTCTTTTTATTTTTTTTTTATGCAAGCGTTTAGTCTCTTGACGGCAAAGCCAGTCACAGAGAAACGAGTACAGTGGAGCATGAGTAATCAAATAAAGCACATTTCACGGAACGCAACTGCAACAAGACCTTTTCATGAGATGAACAAGGAACGGCGTGCGCTTGGGTAGCGCTCCGGCCCTCCGAGAGTTCCCTGCGCTTTTGAAGTTGCACAGAAAAAGCCTGCATGACAATCTATTGAACAGTTAATAAGCTTAGTTTAAAAAAAAAAAAAAGCAGTGGCATTCTGGGATGCAAGTGTGTGTGTGTCCTCCAGTGGGCCGGATAATTATTGTCTTTACCAAGTGTTCAGGTGCCCCTGGAGTGCGTGGAGTGACTGGCTGGCATGGCTGCAGACTCACCGTTCCTCGGGGACGTGGCAGCAGCAAAGCATGAATCTTAGGACGCATGTCTATTCATCCGTGCACAATGCACAATTTGCTACATTATGCACGATGAGGTATTTTGGGGCTTAATTACACCTTTAGACACAGATATTTTAATTTGGCATTTTGGTGGGTCTTTGTAGATTCGATTTCTTCTGCGATTGACCTTGAGGTTGCGAGAAGTCTACATTTTGATTTTTTTTTTTTTTCGCAGTGAGGTGTGTGTGTGTGTGTGTGGCTTTTTGAGGTGGTTGGTCTGTTGAGCTCCCTCTGCTGTCCCCTGCAGTTCATGCCATCACACAAAGCTCCATTATAGACCCCATAATGGGAGAGAATGAAACATGGTATCTGATGTTAATGATAACAAAGACGAACTTACCCCACTGAAGCGGAACTGTTTTTTTTTTCCTTCTTTGCATCGATCCTTTATACCATAATTATATTTTTGAATGAAAAAAATTAATGAGGCGATACATTACATTAAATTATCTGTCTTTTCTAAAAACTGTACAAAAAGAGGATAGAAAAAAGAGATCATTTTAAAAAGAGAAAAAAAATATTTTAAAACAAAAAAACATGTATTTTATTTGTATTCCTGAATAATCAGATAATCTCAAGGTAAATAAATATTTTCAAATCTTTAAAATGGATATTTATAAAATCTATATTTAAAATGTATTTGACATTTAATATATTCATATGTTTGATATAGCTGCAAGCAGTAATTGTGAGGTACAAGCATGGTCTCTAAACTTATTATGTCCGTGATGGGATGAACAAGTAATTCAACCTTTTCTTTACTACAAGTAATTCAACCATCTTTATTTTACTTTTCTAAATTAGTGCACATTTTTCATTGATGGGACAAAAAAAGTTTTCTTCTTCTTCTTCTACTACTAGTTAAGCTCTTACATTCTTTTGGGCAATCAGACCAAATAATTATACGGAAAATTCCATGAGGTCAGAAGGTAGATTGTTTGCGTACTTTCAAACTAAAAAGGCCAAACGAGTGTATGTGTGCAATGTAGGACATCACTGAACTTTCCCACAAAAATTCGGCACAATAATATTCTATATACATAACTGATCCTTTGGTAAAAAATTAATGTCAGTCTTTTGAGCTTGAACTGCTAATGAATAACAATAACTCTTTCACTAGCTTGTTGTGAATGCTTTCTATTGATTTAAAATAACAGTAACTGTTGGTCGAGAGCAGTCGCTGATGTTCTACTCCATGATGCCAGCTGAATGAAGCCTTCAGACCTGTCTGTTGCTAAATGCATCTACGTCTGCCCCCGCCAGATGAAGACGCACAGCCTTAACACCCTGATTCCAAAATCTGGCACTCAGCATAATCTCTAATCTGGAGATTTATTCCCCATATCTGTAAATGGAGCAATCTGTGAGAATTAGGAAATAATAATGAAAATAAATTCATCTAAAATGTGATGTCAAGGTGCCTGAAAAGACTACGCATCCAGCCCACCTCTGTGGAACTCTCAGACTCTTTAGACCCCGACGTCTTCAACTAGCAAATCCCCTTCCTCTGAAAGGCCAAAACCAGGAAATTTATATGTGTGTTTGTCAACAAAAGCTGAACAAAGAAGATTGTTCTAGAATTCCCCCTGAAATTCACTAGTCGGTGGTTGTAATTTGTGTTCAATTATTGAGAAGCATTTTTTAAAAAAAGCATGCAACAAAAAGTACTTCCATGTAGAATCAATAAACCTTTTCTCTCCCCCTTTCCCTACATAAATTTTGAACAAGACAGATCTGAATCTTGCATGATGAAGACATTATGTGTCATAATAATTAGGACCGCAGACAAAAGAACAACTAATCAGCATGCAAATATATGCAGGCTCCAGTGTTTCAGATGAGGCAGATTTTCTACCTTTTTTTTCTTTTTCTCTTTCTTTTTTTTTTTTTCTCTCAATTCATCTTCATTGCTAATCATTTGAGGGCTGCCAAATGTTCACTGACACTAATGTATTACAGGTCAAGAGAGGCAGGTCTTCACCTATTACCCCCAAAACAATGTGCTTCCATCCTGCTCCCACTTCAGCTTTTGCAGCAATTACTGCCAGATGCAATCACGAGCCTTGAATAGGAGCAACTGGGGCTTGTTTGTGGCTTGGATTCATTAAAAAGGAGGGCGAAGAAAGGAATAAATTACTTAATTGTAACAGGGAAAAAAATGCCAGCCAAGAGATGGGCAGTATATGGCCTACTGTGTGAATGGAAGGCTAGTGCACTCCTGGAATGGAATTGTGGGATAGCTAAGTATGGCCCATACACAAGATTTTGGGTGTCCTCCAAAACAGATGGCTCCACATACCATTCGCTCTTGTCTTTGTCGGGCGCCTGGCCGCTTTTGTTGGGCAGGCCTTTGATGAGAAGTTCACAAAGGAGAGTTTCAGAGAAGCGGAAACATACTAAAGTTGTTGCAATTTTGTTTCAGATCCGAAAGTTCAAACTTGTGCTGGGCTTTTCCTCCTCAAACGCGAGATGCTGAGAATGGGACTGAAGGGACTGATATGGGATGATTTGCTCTGCAATTGGAAAAACCATGGCCCCACCCAGTTTTGTGGGAGGGGTCAGGGCGGTGACACCGGGGTCGGTCTTGCCCATTCATGCACTATGAGATCACGTGTTGGCCTGCAGCTTGCAGGTCCATCCACTTAAAAAATGGATACATGGCAGATTTAGATCTATTGTTCGGGGCATATTGACTACGCCTGATGATTGTGCCCTTTTTTTTCTTCTTGAAATGTGTTTTAACACTGTATCACCATTTAAGATTTTAAAATATTGGTACTCGTCAGCAAACCTCGGCAGAAGTAAAACTCCATCTGGTACCCTTGGTATAGTAATATTGTCTGTAAGCAACATCTTTCTCCACCTTTTAATTTTACACGGCGGAGAGAACCACAGTTTGTAAAGATGCACTTTAGATTCATCATTACTTATTAAAGTCAAAGCGACCGTAAAGCGAGACCATTAAATGCGCACCGAAGATTTTTCACCGAACCATCATTGTAAGCAAGTGTCGTCTTGGATTTTAGACGAAGCCCTGGAGTATAAAATCTGTGTGAGGGATAATCAATTCAATCTATTAAGATCTCCGTCTGAAAATGAAAGCGCATAAACAGCACTCGAACCCATAATGATGGGCGAGGATGTGAGAAAGCTTTTGGAAAGGGAATAATGGCTATAACAACAGAGTGCTCCACACAAGAAAGGAAATGAAGGGTATTATAAAATCAACACAGAACAGCTCACCAAGATGGGCGGCCTGTGTACACAAAGTACCTGCATTGGTGAAGTATGCATCCACGGTACTTGTCTACACTTTGTTGGCTTTTTTTTTTCTTTTCACACTCATTTTCCCTAGTCTGCCTACTTCAGCAACCCTACCCACATCTCCCCACCACCTCCCCCCCTACAAATCCCCAAGCCACTTGTCTTCCACTCCTGGTAAACAGAAGATGGGCACTCAGATAAGCAAATGATGGGGAATGGCACCGTCTTCTGGGGCTTTCAGAGCTTTCTGTCTGGGTGGGGAGGGAGGGAGGGAGGAGACATTTGCACAATGAGAATGGGGGAGGCCAGGGAATGGTGGAAGACCCAAGGAAACCAGGCAGAAAACGAGCTTGGGAAGATGCTCTTGGCCTTAATGGTTTCTCCAACTGTTATTCAAGGGTTTCCATCACTCCTTTATCTTTGTGAGCTGTGTCACTCACACCTTCAAGCTTTTGTGTTGCTTTGAGCTGTGAGAGCATCGGGCACCCAAGCTGTTGGGACTCTTGAGTGCTTTTAAGTTTGGTCCGACTGCTCCATAATAGTAGAGATGAAGTTATCCAAAGCTTCACAGTGGCATATGTGAGCACGTCAGTTGGACATTGTTGTAAATATAGAAACAAGTTTCGTTTCAAGTCGCAAATAATTTCAGCAAATGCTCAGATTTGATCTCAAAACTGTTCTGAGCGTAGAACGTCTTTCCCAAAGGGACTATTAAAATTTGGGAAAAAATACTGGAACGTGTCAATAAGACGGAGAACAAAGAGATAGAAAATCTTGGAGCCTCCTTTACTTGGCAACCAATCAGATTCAGATCAGACAAAGGAACCAAGACCGTCCAGGCCCACATGTGATTTGAATACACATTGCTGCCCACAATTCTTTGTGCTTCCTGTCTGTTTATGCACGTTCACAATGCATGGCTTTCTTGGCACAGGGGCACACAGGCTTGGGTCAGTTCAGACGTGACAGTGGCGAATCACACCTGATAGTCAGCTGCAGATATGCCCTTTGAGACCAATTATTTTTTAGCTGTAAGTAATTTCCAGGCAATGGGGTTACGCAGAGCCGAAGGATGGCGATTTGCATCTTCGATAAGTTTGTGAGGGAATCCAGCGGGGATTCTGCCAATTTTTCTCATCATGTGGCGGGGTCTTGATTCTTCCAGGAGTCGATGCTTGGTTTGTATCTGTATGGGCGGGTTAGAATGGTGGGCCTGACCTGCCGGAGCCGCGTGGAGCCTCGGGCGGGGTCTTAGGGACACCGTGCCACAGTGCCAAGATGTTATTTAGTCAATGAGCAATGCACAGAGACACACGCCATAGGTGTATTCAAATGTGCTTTTGTAGCCGAGGTAATCTGAAATGTATCGACTGGGAGCTTATTAGGCCTTTGGCCTTTATCTTGCTGTTGCATTTAATATTTTTAAAGAATGGTGAAGGGCGTTAAAATGAAAGCCAGAGGAAACATGGGACAGAGAGAGATCTACTTAATGGTTCAACGATAATTTAAAGGCCAGATTTTTTTAATTCAGTTTATCCATTTCTATATGTATATATGTTTATATTTGCACATGATGATTGACTGGATTGACACCTAGAGACGTTATTCATATTTGTTTTTACTTTTCTTTAATTTCTTATTGCTATTATCCATCATATCTCTGTTTTTCTTCAAACTTTTTCTTTTCCTTTCCTCTCTTGTTCTCCCACATAGAAGATATGTATTCTCTTTTTTTACACTAAAATTGATTTGCTTAAATGCTAAAAAGTACCTAGAATACATTGCATGAAGTAAGAGTGTGTAAGAGGAAAAAAAAAACTTTGGCTCTGTGGTACAAATCACAAGGGCACTGCTTTTTAATTTAATGTTTTTCCCTTTCAATATTTTCCTTTTTTCCCCTGCCCTCAGTTTTCACCAATTATGTGCAATTATATCGTCCTGCCCCACGAGTTGCTGAACATTGCTTTCCAATTTACAGTTGAATGGAAGGAGAAACAACAGGCAGAGCAGAATGCTTGGCTACCCGAGGTGCACTTACGAGGGAAGGAGCTTTTGTGATGGCCATCTTTTGAATTTTCAGTTCAGGCCATTAATTAATTTAGAACCTTACATCTGTCACAAGAAGCAGAAGGAATGCAAATACCATTTCCTAATGTAAATGAACACAAAGAAGTAAGTTCTATAATTAACAAAATTCTATAAATAAGCTCTTTAATTTTGTAATTTATAGCATTATTTTCTCCGGGAAATGACAACACAGGTAAATGTAAAAGACAATAAATACACTGTTCATTAAGGGCAAGCCATGGCTTACTTGGACAATAAGCAACATTAATAGTCATTAGAACAATAAAAGATACCATACATGTTGGACAAATTAAATCAACCCCTCTCTCTCTCTCTCTCTCTCTCTCTCTCTCTCTCTCTCTCTCTGTATAAAAAAAACATGTAAGTATATGTAGTAGAGTAGAGTATATGTAGATTTTTTTATTTTATTTTATTTTACATGAAACAGGCTCAATTTCAGCATTTACTCCCAGTACCACATTAGAGAAATTCCAAGCGGAGAAACTGTAATGCATTCATCAGGCTTTGTTAGAAAGTTAACAGGGGATTACGCACAGCCATTAACTTCAGTTGAGACCCAAGCCACTTGTTGAGATCTGCTTGTCAATCGTGTTGACATAATCCCGGGTTTCACACCTTCAGTCGTAGCATTAGCAGTCCGTGACGCGTAGCCTGCAGCTAGAGCTCTTCAAGGTGAGACTGAGACGAGGGTTGGTGAGCCCCCAACGACTCATTATAACGTTTGAATTTCACTGCATGAGGGTTTGATAAAAATGAGAAGGGGCAGGAATTCACCATCCATTGGCAAGGCATTTTAACTGCAATATCCACAAAATTATAGTTGCCATGATTAAGTCAGTGTCCCCCTATGTTAGCATAGTGTCATAGTTGATATATAACTGTTTATAAAATAGACAATTCTAAATAAGTGTAATAACCGACAATTATGCATAATGTCATCTTAGTATGAATCGTTTCATTTTTTTATGTATTTTTTACTACTATCAAACTTCTGTTTTCTTCTACTTCTTTTTTTAATTTTCTTGATTTAAATTTGCATTTTTTTATTTCAGCACAATCGTTGCCATGAAAGCAAAAAAAAACCCACAAATATATATGTATACACGTCTACATATTTGTAGTGTATTAATTAAAAGTCAAACATTCAAATTATAGTTAACCTAATACATTTTGGGCCTGGACTTAATAAACTAACTTCCTCAATTACACGTCATTCAAATATGTCTTCTTATGACGTCCTAACACGCATCTACAGGAATCGCACGAGAAGTTAAGTAATGCTGAGCGAATAAACGAAAAAATCGATGGGAACAAACCAGGCACTTACGAGCTGTCTGGAGAGACGTTTTTCTGATTCACGGACATGAAGCGTCCCGATGCTTCAGGGCCGTGTTTCGCCGAAGGGGGCAACGGTGTTTATTGATTTCCTGCCTGAGCTGAAGTACAATCTGTACATGAGCAAACCGACCTCAGGTTGTTTTGTGAATGAAAAGGCGGTAAACAGCAGGAACACGGGAAAGAATATGTCACGACGTGAGTAAGCGCCCATTGTCTCCCTTGACAGAGTCAATCTTTCTTTCTTAAAACAAACTTCATTTTTTTTCCACATACATGTTACGAGTCTGTGCTCCAGAAAAGATGACTTGTGAATATTGTATTAATCCTACAGCATTTGTAAGAATATGGGATCAATATTACCATGAGTGATTATTTTAGCCAAACAAAAGAAGCCTGTTCTTATTGACAGCGTCTCTCTCGCTCTCTTTCTATGATGGCAAAATATTGACTGTGATCTTTAGCAAAGCGACACACATATTAATGAAAAAATAAAACATGACCATGGAATACAAAACCATGTTCTTCTTTTTTTTTACAAGCCTCTATTATATCTGTAACAGCGCCTTTGTATTTCATAATGAGAGCTCCTTTTACCCGCCAGGGAGGAATACGTCCCATTTTGCCGTCCCGACAGACGTGATTACGTGAATAATTGTTCTTTAGGTAGCACTCGACATCAGAATAAAACACACATATGTTTCCAAGTGTGAATGTTGACATTTGCATGGCGAGGAGCCACTCAGGGTCATTGTTTGGTAACAATATTTAAGTACGTCCCGAGGGGCTTTTTTTCTTTTGTGCCGAACTAATTTCCACGAAGGCCATTTGGCCACATAATGACACCTCCGATCCACAGTCTCCCTGTAATAACTTTTTTTTTTCACACTTGAAGTCTCAACTGCATCAATTTTTTCGTCTGAGAGGCTGTTCATTTTTCATGGTAAAATGCAAGTAAGGTTCACTAGTGCCGATGGACGAGTGGCATTTACAGTATTATGTTCCTTTTGTTGAGCACCGGCCTGATTGTGATATAAATGAGATTTCTGTCACTTTGCATATTATATTATTTAAATGTAAATATTTGTTTATAAAGTAGTACATTTGTTATTAAAAATGGCAATTTTGTTTATAAAAATAACGATTCCACACTTCATTTTAAGTCATGTGGTATAAAGTAATACACTAATATCTTCATGTAAAGCCATAGTAAAAAAAGAAATTCTGGTAATATAAACATGTTGTGTGACTTTCACAAAAGGTTATTATGGTGGATTAATAATCTAAAAAGTTCATTATGAAAATGTATTTATTATAAAGTACTTTTGCAGATCTATGCTAGAAAATGTCAACTATAAAATTGTTTTATGGTAAGCTAACTTGTGTGTATATATATATATATATATATATATATATATATATATATATATATATATATATATATATATATATATATATATAATATGAAACGTAAAAGTATTCATTTAAAACCTGAACACTACAAATATATTCAAGTTAGGGTTTGTTTATGATTAAGTCAGAACACACACAAACACATGCACACACACGCACACACACACACACACACACACACACACACACACACACACACACACACACACACACACACACACACAAGCACTCAAAACTATCCGATAGCTTATAAACACTGAAGAAACCTTTAAGTCTTAAACTTGCTGTGCATATTTCGACTGGAGTGTAGAATGCAGCGTTTTCTCCCACAAAGACTGAGAGTAATTCCCAGCTATAGTTTTATGGCATCAGTATCTTGTCCTTTATTCTGGATGTCCACATGATAACTGCGTGACAGGTGGCTCAGGGTTCTAACGGCTCTTTGCAATGACCAGGCAATGAACTGTTTCTCTAATAGCTGGTAAGAGCTTCCTCTGCTGTTCAAATCCAGATGCCGTGGGCTCTGCACCATAACCCGCACGTCCAAGTCGCAGAACTACGTGTTATATGGCTTACACTAAAGCAAAGGTCATTATATAGACTGGAATTTGTATTCATCTACGTTTCAGAACGTTTCTGAGGCACTTACATTTTCTGAATATTACTGACACTTTTAACCAAATCAACATTTGAAGTGGTCTTGCTTTCCCCGCGAATCCCTGCAGTCCTGGATCAGGAATCTGCAATTATACTGTATGAAGAACACGACGAGTTTAACTCTGTAAGCCCCTTAATAGCCAATAATATATAGCCACAACTGCCATTAATATAGCCATTGAAGCTAAAGATGGCGTAAAAAAATCAAACAAATAAATAAATATATAGCCACAATTATTTCAATATGGCCACTAGGGACCATATCTAAATTGTCCTCAGCATTTAACCATCCAGTGAAGTTGCACACAAACTTGGAGCAGTGGGCAGGCTTTGATCGTGGGGTCGGGGGGCAAGAGGGGGTCAGTGTCTAGTTCAAGATGTGGAACCATGGAACGTTCGATTTGATTGGCGTTTGAATAATGGGTTCATATCCCATATTTGGGTTGCTGTAATTGCAGCATTTTTGTGTGTTTTGGAGTTGCTCAAAATGTTAACTGTAAGATTGAAAATGCATCTTTATCAAGATATTTACTCAATCTTACAAGATCCGACAAGCCACACCGAACGAAACGCAGACTGACGCGCAACTTTTTAGCTCTTTGCATTCATGCGCTGTTTTGTGAAAACCGTCAGCGCACATCAACACGAGAGGAATTGAAGAGAATAGTGCAAATAGTCAGACAAAGTGAACAATGGCAGCAATGAGGGCTCTTCAGAAATATGGCGAGGAAGAGTTGGCCGCAGTGGCGTGCGTGAGTGGACAGATGTGCTCTAATGTGTTTTGGCTGGAGATCAAGCGCATGGCTACACCCAGAGACCAGCTAAAACAAAGATAAAGATGTGGCGATTCTTTTGCAAGCGTCATTCAGAGACACCAATAACTCCTGCTACGACAGGGTTATGAGAATGTTTTGGACATGGAAGCGTCACGTGTGTCGGAGCCATATTGTGTGTGTGTGACTGGAGGTTTGAAGTTTTTACTTGCAGGTCACAATCGGGTTCTCAAATGTGTGTGTAGGTGTGTGTGTGTGTGTGTGTGCTGTCTTATCCATCAATTCACAAAAGCCGCAGATTGTTGGTCTAAAATGACAAGAACTTTTACACTGTCCAAAACAGCAACTACCGCGAGGTGTCGGACAATAGGAGACAATTATTACAATTACACTGTCTTTCTCATTAGCTCCAGTGGAATTGATGTTGTAGCCGACACATCAGACATGAATATATACTCTGCCTCCTTTTGTCCGGGAGTCTGGGGGGCCTGATTTGCATTCGGTGTGCTTTTCGGGTGATGAAGACTTCACTCTATTAGTCCATTAGAGAGAAAGGGAGGGCGAGAGAGAACAGGAAAGAGAAAGTAAGACCGAGAGAGAGAGAGAGAGAGAGAGAGCGCCGCAATCTGCACCTCGGCGCTTGTTTGAGACTCTGACCCCCTTAGAAATGCCACTTTGCTTCACACATTAGCTGCTTACAAAGAAAGAAAGCTAATGTATCATCTAATTGGGTGAGCCACTGCATCTGATTCCTCTCAATCAGAGTATTAGTTTGGTAATTACCCATCTGCCTCGGGTGGAAAATGGCAAGGCGAACACCAAGCTAATAACATGCTCAAGGGCTCTCCAGAGCCGACAAGATGAGGCTGATGTTGTGCGATGCAGTCTCGAACTATTTCAGCACAGGGGTGAAAACATTACCGATGTCTAGTTTGCCAACTTTCCAAAATTGAGTTTACTCAATTATTTACTTAAACACAGATTGGTGCATTTTCTGTGCTTTTTTTTTCTTTCTTTCTTTTTTGTTTTACCCTCCCCTGCTTCTTTCTTGGGATCCGTCAAACCGCCATTAATCGTGACTGTTGTAAGGAATATGTTTCTGAAAAATAACAATCTGAAGTGCTTCAAGTGCTGTTTGGATGAAAAGAAAGTGGCAATATTAACTTGTTTTCCCCTCATGTGTCATTCTGCATTTCTTAGTGTGTGTTGAGTATAAAATGCATTGAGTGTAAAAAACCAGATTATTAAAAATGGAAAGAAAAAAATCTAAACCACTTTATCATTTCTGGGTCATAACCAGGAAGGATGACCAACTAATCACAAAGCAGGACTCACACACGTATAAACTACTACTATCACACTTCACACACTATCACACACACTACACAATCTCACACACTTTTTTCAAACTACCAATTTTCCTAAATTTTTGGATTGTGGGAAGCAATTTAACAATTCAGTGGGGCGACAGCGATCTCCACTAAACATCCATACCACCTGAAAGTTTTTTCAGATAGTACAATTTTTTTTGTAATTTTTGTTTTTAAATAACCATTTGTGTTTTGAGGTCAAACATTTATGTTATATTCAGGTCAAATTAATTCTGATTAGATGGATGCAACTGGCACAGACTAATTTTTTCTTTTTATACTCCTCTCTCCTATGTTTTGATACTTTCTCACCCACACACAGTACGTATATATATACATACACAAACAAACACACACACACACACACAAACCTTAATTTACTTTAACGTATAAAGCGAGGCTTTGTATCAGTACCTTTGTACCTTTGTACCTCTGAAAACACTCGTTTCTTATTAATCAGGTCCGATAAGTCATTTCGTTTGGTCGTCTGGCTTTACATCATATGTGCATAGATGCTAACAGAATTTACAGTTTTGTACAAATTATTTCATTAAAATATTACAAATTGCCACTAACTGATTTGAGGCAACGTGTTAATTTGATGTAATTTGTTCCATGCCGCCTGTAATGAACAGTTCTGATTCATATTTAACCTAGACGGTGGGAAACGCAAACTCCCCAAACCCACCCCCAAATCCCACTGGTCATCAGAAAGGTGACGGTGCTGTAAACCCAATCACTCCCACTGGGATTCATTTCCAATTAACAGCTTAAAAACGTGTAATTAATGTAATAATAACGCATTGTCACGAATAAGGGCTTTTGCGGTTTCCTGGTGGTCTCTGCCAGGCTAAATCGGGGTCTTCCAGACAATCTCTGGTCTCCAAGTTATCGTCATAAGAATGCACAGGCCGTAATCGTGTCCATTAGCTAGCTTGATGAAAGAACCATAAAAGCCAACGGTAGCTAAATCACAATCTGAGCTCAACAGCAGACGTCATCGTAAATCAATATCTGCAAATGACTCAAGCAAAGGCCAATAACAAGACCTTCTTGTAACTTTAAACAGTTCCTATAAGCTAGTTTTATTTGCTCATAATTAACGTCGGTGAATTTCGAACGATTAGATCACTCAGATGCAATCTCTTATCGAGGGACACACAATGTCATTTAGTTGTCAATGATGATGTTATCTACCTTTCTCCTTCTCCAAAACAAGTATAGATTTTTCTTAAGAATGTTTAAGGGAGAGTGAAGGAGAAAAGAGTTGTTGATCAGCGTCTATTACACACACTGTTGGAGAAAGACAATGTATTTGCCAATGTTTCCTTTAAAAGACACTAATACATTTAATATCATTTAAGTTGTGTGGAAATGTGAAGACAATATGAAGACATTTTAAAAATAAATTTGAGAAAGTTGAGGTTGAGAAATAATACAATTAGGGGTAACTAAACTATAGCTCTTCTAATAAAAACCATGTGTCGCAAAGACAAGTTTCTTTAAAATATTTCTTTACTTTAATTACAGTATTTTGTTATAAAAGACTTCATATATTCAATAGAATATATACTTCGTTTAACCCAAAATCAAACCAGTCCATGGTTTTCTGTCTATTCAGAACAAAACCAGATTGAGATGACTCCACAAATAATTGTCTTGAATTTTTAATTAAAGCATGAAAAAAAATACTGGTTTTAAAGACGCAATTATATATGTATTTAACTTGTATGTATATCTAAAAGTGTGCTGTTTGATTCAATAATTTGAGAAGTTGTGAAACTTTCAAAACAGGGTCAATCTCAATAGCGATTGGATCCTCAGAACCAGGCCAATTTACTTTATTCATCAGCCTATCTGATCATTTTAAGTTGGGTCCTGTTAGTTCGGTATCATTGGGTGTCATAAGCCATAATTTGAAGTCTTTGAATTGCCATTAGATACACTAGCGCTAATTAGCCTAGCTTGAACTGTTCATTAAAATATGAATTCTAGTCCTTCTGGCTTTAACCTGTTATAATGTTTAACATTTTCTCCTGGATCGGTTGAGATAAATATGCGCACACAAGATCTGGACTACACAAGATGTTCTGGATGTTCTGATATGTGGAGATCAGCTCTGGATGTGAGGAGATTAATGATAATGATGAAAGTCTACGTTAATTTCTGTCATTACATAACGCTGTACAGCGAGTGTTCATGATGCTCAGATGACACATGTTCAGTCAAATCTAAATTTTAACATTTGTGCAATAAAAAGCGTTATGCATTTTGTTACACATATCCACATTCATGTAACGCCTAAATGCATTTATGCCTATACGACCGTAATTCAAACAAACTATACATTATCTTCACAAGCTAAAGCCTCACCATCCTTCATAAACGTGTGACATGCTCCATTATTCGTAAAAGGAGGACAGACGTGACTCCATTATCTGATAAAATACACGATAACCACTAATATGTACAGTAAGAGGTTGCTAAGACCTCAGATAGACAGTTAATCCGCTATTGGAAGGCATCTTCAGCTAACATTTATCAGATTTATTGAACTATTTAGCATGCTTAAACTACGGGAGGTCTTGATGCACTACATTGAGTCAATCTGTGACTGATCTGCTGCAGGAAAAGAAGGTGGCAGTTGAGGATTAGACAAATCTCAATTAATCTGCTAAAAGCCCAGCAGCTTGAGACATGCAGTTTAATATTTTGGGGTAATTGAGTAACATTTTGGAGTTCGGCTTTAGACGATATGATTGCGGAAAACCACAGAATTCCTGACTCGGCATGTTGGATTGACGGCTAGGTTTACGTTATGCAGCTCTGTGAATAGAAACAGGCAAGACACAGCGTCCAACTTCTGAAATCGATAGACAAATCACAATAAAGACACTAAAATTAGATCATGTTTTTGCAGTAGATTGTAGTTTAAAAAAATCTTGGGAATGAATAATCAAGTAAAATTAATAACACATAGAATAACAAAGATTAGATCATGTTTTTGCAATTGTGGTAACATTTTTGGTTTGAAAGCTGTGAAAAATACCAAATCAAAAGTTTACTTGCCATACATGTATGCATATATGTATGGATATAATTAACATGTTATAAGAATATATAAATTACTTTAACATTGAAACACGGGGAAACTACATTACTGAGTAAATGTATTGACGTTACTAGTTACCAAACTTGAAATGTGAAATATTAAGTATTTTAAGTTATTTCACAGTTTTGTATTAGTGTTTTTTCAAGCAAAAATAATTTCACAATAAAAGGCGTGAAACCGACATCGCTGGTTGCAGCTGTATTCAAATTTTATTTTTTTTTTAACTACCGACTTGCTGACTTTGTATATTTTTACATGCACTTTTTATGAAAATGTTACACATTTAATTTAGGGAAACAATCTCCTTGAAATTGAAAATGAAATCCCAAAACTAAACGCTAAGCACCCACTTACATTCTGTAAGTTCTTAGGGTTTGATTTGCCAGGAAGACCTCAAGGCAGTCAAAACAATACATTTAGAAGGACACAAGAACAATTGAAACTTGTAATTCCTATAAAGGAAATGAGGAAAAGCCTGCGCGGAATGTGCAAACACTTATGAGATTACAGTTTGGATTAGTAAATGACACTTGATTCGCATAAGGATCTTATTCAGAGCCCTGGAGCTAAGCTGTCTGTTGCTTAAGATTTTCCAGCTAAAAGCTCTTGCGAGATGGCTTATAATGAGACTTTTAATGTCATTAGAGGATAGCTAAGGACAGACAATTACTTGCAGAAAGCATTTGAAGCATTTGAATGGTAGAGAGCATCTTGCTGGAGGCAGGGAGTGGAGACTCCTCAGTATGTCTTAGAGATGCTTACGGAGGAAGCCATTGTAATTAGTTCAAATGGTCACCAGGGAGAATTGAGGCTGAAGAGTCTCAACTCAAGGTCTTGAGAGAGAGGGAAAGATGAGAAGGAGAACGGCGGAAAAGGGTAATAATTGTAACAAAAGCCCTTCCATGAGCACAAACACTGCGCTCTTGCCGGAAAGGTTGATCAAATGGTTATGATTTCCAGTCTTCATCCTTTTCCAGAACAAGAACCCCCAACCTGCATAAAAGGGGAGAGCGGTGACCCAGAGACAATTGAATTTGCTTCGTCACTCTATGGTATTTGTTTCATGTTCACTGATGCACAACTGACCAATTAGGACATTTAAGGTAAAAGAAGCATACTTTTATTTGTCAGAGATGCAAAAAAAACCAAAAAATCAGTATATATATATACATACATTTTAGGGCTGTCAAAGTTAACGCGTTAACTCATGCAATTAATTAAATTTGTTTAATTGCGTAAAATTTTATTAACACCATTAATCGCACTTCGGTTTTTCCGGCACTTCCAGGTTTTCCGGTATTTCCGGTTTTCCCGGTTTTTGAGTTTCACTTCAAAACCATTCAGTATTATTTGTATAGTTTTTTGCAAAGCTGAAATCACAGCGCACTTATAGAAAGAATAGAATTGCACATTCAATTATTCACAGTCTCTCAGACGACTGCGTGCGCATGCGCACATACCATGTCGGACTTAAGTTCCTTTAGATAAAAATGTTTGATTTTTAGTCTTTTCAGCTAGACTAATTATCAGTGCCATACTTTTGCCACACAAATATATAAATACATATCCGTTGTCTCTTTTCCTCAAAATAAATTACTTATTTCCTTTTTAATTATTATGACCGGCTTACCCATTGTTGTCTTTATTCAAAACGGTATATTACAGTACTTAAACAAGCGTTTATTTTGTGTTGAGTTTACATTAATTTACATTTTACACTTCAATATTCAATATTACAAGATTCTATACTTGTTCATGTTATTAATAATTGTTAATACTAAAGAATTATTAATAATAAATTATTATTATTATTATTATTTGTGATTTAATCGTGATTAATTGCGATTAATTTGGTTGAGGAAGTGCGATTAGCTAGTTTAATCGTTTGACAGCCCTAATATATATATATATATATATATATATATATATATATATATATATATATATATATATATATATATATATATATGTATTAGTTACTTCTATAACTAAAACATTTTTTATTAAGAATAATAATTTTTTTATCTAATTCATATGCTTAATAACTGAAGATTGCTCCAGTATTTATTTTCTTTCTTTTTAGCTCCTCTAAAATTCCTCTAACAGCTCTCCACTGTGCTGATGCCACAACACACACTTGTCATGTCTCTACTTCCAAAGGCTTGTAAATGAAAGATGAACTTTGATTCCAGGTAAATATGTGTTTGTACACTATTTACGCCTGGCCGTGATTCTGTATCACAGTGCATCTAAAATCCAAACTTGAAAGGTGAAAAGATAAAAGTCTCTTTTTGGAGCAGAGTTATTGGTTTGTACTGCAGATGTTTGTGTTGCCTCGCAGGGAGTCTCAGTCTCCTACCCGACGGCTATGGCCTTTGAGGCTCTGACATCCGTCCTATCTTTTATTTACTTGTTGTTGAGCGAGGACCTCCTTCGGGCGCTCAGGACCCTCAGGCGAGCTGCAGGCGATGGGCTCAGACAGGTCACTACAGCTGGGGCCCGTGCGATGGCTCCTGCAGCTTCTCCTTTCCCAGCTGCTACAAGAGCAAAACCAGGTCCAACTTCTATTGGCTCACTCGTCATCAAAAAAAATGAATAATCCTCCATCATTGCTCATATTATGAATATTGGATGTATTCAATTCGTTTTTGCATGATTGTTTAATGTGAGTGAATGGAAATTGACTGACTGACTGATGGATGGGACAAGTGACATCCTGTTAAATGATTGAGCTATCATCAGCACCAATAATCCATCGCAGGGTTTAACAGGGCACGGCTAACCTTGATTCTGCTTTGAAAGGACATTTTCCAGCCCCAGGTCTTCGGTTTTATTGGCTTCAAATTTAGACCAGAAGGGTTTAAGTAGCCAAATCAAAGTCCGTTTTTTGTCTGCCCCAGAACCACATTGTCTTTGGGAGTGGTGTTCAGAAGGTCCTCAGGCCCTGCTGACAAAGTCCTTTTGTCCCCGATTAGCCATCTTTGGCACAAAAACATTTTGGATGCTTAGTTTCTAGAACCTTCATGTTTTGCTCCATCATTTTATGGGTGTGCTGCTTTGAAACTTGGCATGTTTATGGGAGATATTGATGGGCGGGTTTAGACTCATGAGCAGCTGCATCCTTTCTTGAGTCTGTTGTTTCAGTGTGTGCCTTCAACTAGAAGAGTGTCCGAACATTGACAATGAGAAACCGGTCCTCTGTGACGAAAAATCAGCAGTTATTCCGTACTGAAATTCTGCCAAAGCTAAGGATTTGTTTTCAACTGTTGGAAATCATTTCCATGTGTGTGTATGTAATATTATTATTTTTGTTGTTTTGGCAGTGTGTTCCCCTCAATAATGCAGTATTTTTTTCTGTGAACTTTTTTATGTAGTAAAATTGAAAAGAGCACAAAGAACATTGCATTGCAATATAAACATACATACTGTATGTATTCTGTGTGTGTATATTATGATATATAGCCCAATACTCACATTTCTCAGTTGTTTCCTGAACTTCATTCCCCAGAATGTTCCTTTTGATTATATCTTATGCAAATACTATGGTTTGAAATGTGTAGTTTTAATCACTATAAATAACATTATCAATTTAAAATACAGTTATGTGGCTTTTTTTCCAACTGGATTTTTTCAACAATTACCTCAGATTTTACACAAAGACATTTACCGTTCATCAAAAAACTGAAAAGAAAACCATAAATAGGACAAAGGCTAATGCTATTAGTACTATGCAAATCATGCCAAGCCAATTATTTTAAGTGGAGACTTCATTAAGACATTAATTAAACAGTATCCTGATATGTCACATTAGCTATTGAATATTTTTGAAGTTGGACGTTTTGCAGAAATTATTGTACAATTTAATTAAGTCAATTTGTGCTTAACTGTTCAGAGTGTGGTTTCTTTTCATGCAACAACTGCTATGATTGTTTTACAAGTACAGAATATTACAGTCAATATGATGGTTTATATTGAGATCATAATTATTTTACAGACAACATAATATTCAAACATCAATTTTTTGTTTTTGTTTTCAGGTGTAGGAGGAACATAAATAAAACCATCATCTGTGAGTCAAAAGAACGAACATAATCTTTAGCACATCTCAAATATATTTGATTGATTAATTGTTGGTTGTTGACAAAAATGCCTTTATATTCAATATCATAAATGAGTACCAATTAAAAAAAAAAAAATATATATATATATATATATATATATATATATTTTTTTTTTTTATTTTTTTTTTTTTTTTTTTTCAAAAATGCCTTTATATTCAATATCATAAATGAGTACCAATTAAAAAAAAAAAATATATATATATATATATATATATATATATATTTTTTTTTTTTTTTTTTTTTCCATTACTATTGTTGTTACTTAGACGTTGAATTTTGGAAAAATTTCCCCAGGTCTCCAGTTTTTCCCATAGTCAGCATGCATTCATGTGTTGGAGTTTTTATTATCATTTTTTATTATCGTTTATTATAGATATTGTGATATAGAGATATAGAGAAGTGAATTTGTGTTTGTGTGTTCCTCTCAGTGATGGGTTGGATGCCAGTACAGGGTGGGTCGCACCTTCAAGACCAGAGTCGCTGTGATTAAGACTACCTATAACCCAGAAAAGGAAAACTGGTTAAGGAAAACCATAAATGGACGGATCGATTGATGGATGAATAATAAATTGACTCCAAATAGTTGAAGAAAAGCCGAAGGTCAGTCTAAATCAATAAACAAATATCCTGTCAAAATCTTGGCGAGCTCTTTCCAATCCATCTGATGTGGACAGGAGTCATTTCACTTGGTAAACTCCTTCTTAAAATCACCTCATACATCTGGACTTTCCTGCAAACTGTGTTCTTTAGAGCATGCACTAGCTTAGAATGTAAATAGACAAATAAGTGCTGTCCAATATCACAGGGTTTGTCAGCTCCCTAGTATAAATATGATGTACGATCTAAGCAATAGATGTGACCTTGTCAAAGTCTGCACCTAAAACGTTGATGAATGAAAGGAGAGGGGGATAAGGTAAAAGAGTCAGGTGTCGGGAGGGTGACAGTGATTGAGAACATTCTCAGAAAGTGCTGCTGTTTGGGGTGACAGGTGTTTGAGGGATCCCTTATTTGCTGGTTTCAGGGTGGAGAGAAGCTAGTAGAGGCATTAGTAGGGAAGAAGCTACATTTTTTTACTCTCATTAAGCAGGAGGGAGGCAGTCATGGGGCATGGTGCGAATTTAGTGCGAGAGTTTATAGGGTGTTTACAGCTCTTAAAGTATCTCAGATAGCCGACAGAAAGCCATAAGTGAAACTGTAGTGATTATGAGAGCCATTTGTCCAACATGGTATTCTGTTGTCACGCAAGTGTGACCCCGACTGCTTCAAAGAAAAAAAGCCTATTTGTAATACAACACCACACCGGCTGAGGAGCATTGACTGTTATAGTCTAATAAGACATGCTAACTCATGCCAAGATGCAACGGTAAGCAAGGACGGTAGGCAAGAATTATCTGTCACATAGAACGAGCAGTCTGGCCTCCTCTGGGTATAAATCATATTTCTTGTACAAACTATCAGCAGGTTGGGTAGTTTGTGAACTTTGAGGAGCATTGGGTTATTAATCATCACACTGGGCCTGAAGACTTAAGTGGAAGATTCCTCTCACCCTCAGACCTCTCTTCTCTTTCTTTTTACTCTTTATCTTCACTGTGTTCTGGGTGCCAAGCCCGTCTGACAGCTGATTTTAAAAAATGATGTCAAAAGGTGATATTTCAGGGAGAGAATGGGGTTGGAATAGATGGATTAGCCCAGTATCTGGAGGTTGGATGTCAACCCCAGCATTCTGGTCTTCTTTACCCTCTCTACTCCTGTAATGGTGTGGGCATGAGTAAATGGAGGTCAGCTTTCTCTAGGAACAAGCAAGTTAAAAGTACTGTGCTCTTTTGGCTGAAAATACATCACATAAAGTACAATTCTGACACTCGATTTGAGTTGTAATGATAACAAAACATTTTATTAATAAAGCCGAGATTTTCTCAGTCTGCAGTTGGGAGTTCTAAAGCCAAAAAGGTGCTTTTGCTAAGAAAGTTGTCGCCCGTAGACTTTAGACTTTTAGAGGAAGTTGTTGGGACAAAGATGTCGCAAAAGGCAAATATCGGTACTCATCAACAGCCGCACTATTCTGAGCAGAATGAAGCTTCTTGATGCTCCTTGTAGATATTTAAATTAGGAGAGCATTTCCAGGCCAGTTGGATGAATTGAAGGCTTGTCATTCACTGAGCAATATAACCAAATAGAGTTTTGCATTGGTCGTTAGATGACAAATTGCACTTTTACGATGATGCTAGTTAAAAAGATAAGTTACTGTCAAATTTGACACCAAGGTTATCTGAAGATTTGATCAACGTGATTTAGCAGTTTAAAAATCTGATACAGTTGACTGTGTAAAGTGATTCGGTTTTGGGGTTCAAATTAGAGGTTCTTCTCGCTGTTAAGTTTAAGAACATTTTCTGACGTCTATGTTACAATCTTGCAGGCAATTGCGTTGTAGAATTTTGTGGGGGAAGGATTAAATCTAACCTGCATATCGTCTGCATAGCAGTGGAACGAGAAGATATTTTTATCAATGACTTGGCCTAAAGGCACCAGTAAAAGATTAAAGAGGATTGGTCCGGAGACCGACCCCTGAGGAGCATCATATGTAACCAGGTGTGGCACAGATTTTAAATCTTTAACGGCCTTTAATTCAAGCCTGTTGGTTAAATAGAACTTGAACCACCTTAAGATCGACTCAGACAGTCCAAAGAGAGATGAAAAATTTACTTGATATTGAAACAAATTCCATGATAGTTGTGTTTCTGTTAGTCAGATTATTTTACTGTGTCCCATAGGCAAGACCAATAAAAGAAGGAAAAAACTTTATCTATGGATCAAGAAACACGCATCTTGTTAACTTTTTGTGTTTTTAAGAATTCAAATCTTTGTGCTGATAACATTTCCAAATGTCTAATTATTGAATATATAAATATATGTCTAAATGTCGAGTTTTTAATCTCTCTTTTTGACATGTCTTGATACAAGAGTACTCTGATTGTATAACACATTCCAATAAATGGCAAGGTGATTGATTTCCATCAAAATATGGTCATACCATTGAGACAATCTAAGAGTTTTAATTAAATATGCTCCATAATCTATAAGGTCCAATGATCCCTGGCACTTTGGTGAAGGCTTTCCATCTGTCCAGCCATCTAGTCAATTCCCCCTCTCCACCCTTAATTAGTAGAGGATACACGCATCATATTCTGGATCCCATCACACGTGCTGATAAGTGAAAGAGGGAAGAAATCCATCTGTCTTTTGCTCATTGTGAAGAATCACAGATTAACACACTTCTTCCCTGAGAATGTTGAGAATTCTTCTCCCCGGGTGCGAGCCAGAGGAACCGCAGCTGTTTCTCCTATTAATAATCATGGCGTGTGCTTACTCATGTTTGCCATTGTATGCTTGTATGCCGTGTGACTGGCAGCATGTGGCTTTGAGTGTAAGGCTAATTATTAACAAACACCAACTTAAGATTTTGACTAGAGAGGAAAAGAGAGAAAACCACTTTTTAAGCCTTAATCCTTCTACGACACTGTTTATGATCCACTAATCACTCCTTCTGTTCAGCCTCACTTCACTCTTGGGTTTTAAACCCAACCCGATACAGTACAATGAAGACACACAACAACACGTCAGCTTGTTTAATTAAGTACAGTAAATGTCTGAGTTTGGGCCAAACTGGTCCATTCTGATTATCGTCTGGCATTGATTGCTAAAGGCGGTAGTGATGCCTTGTTTAAATATCTCCAAGTTGGACAAAACCTGTTTTAGGAAATCAGAGATCTGGAGGAAACTCACGAAAGCAAGGATGTTCTGTTCTGTGATTGGTCGGTCACCAGTCCAGGGTGTGTTGCACACCATCAGGACCAGAGTCACTGGGATTGGATTCAGCTTCATGTGACCCAGCAATGTATACAGCGTTCAGAAAATGGATGGATGATTAGTAGGTGTGTACACTAAATGTGAAAAATGTTTGTAGAAATAGATTGTTAGCAGTCAAACTAGTCTTGTGAAATATTAAGGCTTATCAGAATTTTAAAAATGCATTATTTTCATCAAATAAAATCAAACAAATGAACCTGTAAAAAAAATTCCAATCGCCTCTCTGTGAAGGTCATTATCATGAATGTGAATGTATGGTATGAGACTTTAGACAATGCTAAAATAGAATGCTGTAATGCTCTTAAAATAGAATAGAATTAGAAAACATTATGAGGTGGCTTTTGCGGCAGGAAAAAAAGCCTTCATGCCAGCTGAATGCAAAGCACGGGAAGACTATTCTTTTAGGCCCATCGTATATCACAGCTACTATCAAAGGAAGGTCACCCATGTCTCGCACCTACAAAACACTCTTGCTTCTATAAATGAAGGGTAAAGAAGAGGCCTTCTTGCTCAGGAAATTTCAAACCATTGTACCTAAGAAGAAAGAACCCATTGAATAAATGCAGATTCCTTTCAAAGGAAAGAGAAGGTGTCTTCAGATTTTTGTTCAGGCCATCTTGTGTCCTACACAATTCTCTTTTTTCAGATACTCAAGTGTTCTATTGTAGAGTGCTCTCATTCTCTTATCATCAGGCCACATGCGGAAACTCACACCTAAGAACAGACATCAAACGGACACGCCCTTAGAGTTGCACACCCCCCCCCCCTTTAAAAAAAAAGTCCATGTAGACACACACAAACCTGCAGATGCACAAACCCAAAACCAAACATTTCCATTGCTGTCAGCAGGGACAAACATGTCAAGGGCTACAGAATTTACATATATGCTAAACACTTGAGTGGCAAATGCAATGTGCTAATACTGAGGTGATGAGATAAAGCAAAGGTGGAGCTCACACAAGCCCCCTCTCAGCACGAGTCAAAGTCAAACCTCTCTCTCTCCCTCTCCACCGTACATTTGTCTGGCCAGATTAGCGCTAGTGTATTTACACAGACATCCCTCTCTCGTTCACAGTTTTATCTGTCTTGTTCTCTCGCCCTCTATCTTTCTCTCTTTTCCCTCCAAAACAGATGCAACCGTTGATTAATGGGGCTGATGGTGGTTGAAAAGTCGAAAATGTCAGTGAGTATCTTCTCCAGCAGTGTCACTCTCCTCTGCCACAGAACAATGCCTCAACTGAGAAGCAGGGCCACGTGCCAAGTATTCCTCACAATGGGAGGTCATGTGCCTGCTCCCCAACTGCAAGTAGGCAGATATGTATACATCTACATGAGGACAAACTTAGAGGTTGGAGGTGGTTAATGGGAGGGAGCATTAGTTTAGAGTTGGGAGGGTGCTGTGGCTCAATATGGACTAATAATAGGGCGTCACATGGGTGCGTCAAGTCAGTTCGGACAAGTCCTTGCTGGCAGAGGTTAATCAAAGTGCTTAGAATTAAGGACCTTTTTTCACCACAGTGCCCAGGCTGTCTGCTAACACTTCCAGTCTAGGACAAGGCTTGGGGGCAATGAACATGTGATGGGAATGACATCGACAATCCGAAGCCTGACGCCCCCAAAATAACCTTCAGATTTCAATACCATTGATCAGAGGGAGGAACGTCGGCCTCCTGCCCACAAACTCCACCCAGACTAATTAAAGAATTGTTGCTAACATTGCCAGCCAATTGATCCGATGCTACTCTGATGCCACCCCCAGAGGGGAGAGAAGGAAGTTTTACGTCGGAAGTGGTCATGATTTTTCACACTCTGGATGCGGGACGGGGCAGTAAGCTGAGCCTATTGCCCGGCAGAAACATTCAAACGATCTTTTAAAATTGCACATCACATTAGTCTGCATGACTTGAGAAAGAAGAGATTATTGGGCGGCGAGGGGAGTTGGTCAATCAGGAACCAAGTGGTGACTTTGAGATATAGAGCTTTGGTTTTTTTTAAAGGAAATAAAATCTTTTTTAGTGTATCTCCCCATGCATTAGGCCGAGGACGTCTGTGATGGAACAGAAGCTTCAGCGTTAGTGAGTTAATGTGTGTGTCATTTGACCTTGGTCATTGCTAGAGAGGCCTAGTTTCTTGCCAAACTAATCAATAAGCCAAACAGGCAGAAGATGAGTATTTAGAGCATGGGAAGCTAAAGTCAAACACAGATAGGTTATCTAGCCAGCCCAGAGCACACTCCTGTGCAAATATTTTGCTAACAAATTTTTTCATGGTGACTTGCTTATAAAACGATGTGACTTCTTTTTTGGGGGGATTTTAAATCCAGACCCCCCCCCTCTCAACATTCTCACTTTTGCTTGGCTGTCTATCATCATCCAGCGAGTTCGGAAAGACTGCTGGAGCCACGTGGCTTAGTCGCCGTGTATCACAATGTAACCACAGGTCAACAACTTGTCTCTAGGGATCAGTCAAACAGACAGAGGGAATTAGAGTCATGGAGCAGACATTCACAGTCTTTCATATTCAGATGGAAAAAAAAACCCATAAAGGATCCTGGGGAAGAGTTCATGTGTTACTTTATAAACTCTTTGGTTTGTCGGACTGGCTGTGTCATCTTAAGTACATGCAAAGTATAGAGAATAAGGACACAACACAAGTTAATTGATATTAGTTTAAGTCATAATGAAAATTTGGTTTGTCTTCTAATTAACTAAATGTATGCATTGTGTTTGAATCCTGTCACAGTTTAGGTTAGTGTTGTTCAATTTAGTAAAAGGTGTGAATTTATTACAAAATTGTGATGTTTACGATTTTTTAATTAAATACAGTACTATGAATCTGAATTCTATATTATTCTATTAACTGTATATCTCTATTTAATTATCAGTATGCCCAGGTAAGAAGGAAACTATTTAGTAGTTTTGTTCAATTTACCAGGTCCACATTAAACTTTGGAGTCTCCATGTCAATTTTTTTTAGAACATACAAATGGCCAAATTTAAGTCCCAATAATCGTTTCTAAAATGTATACCAGAAATTGTGTTGTATGATCAACTGGCTATAACTTTGTACTCATAAATCATCTAAGATTGCAACTCAATAGCCCGGTACGTTAGTGATCTTATCATCAGAACCTGTCAAATTCGTTAACTTGTCAATCAGCCAATCGCATTGTTTTATTGGCGGATCCCATTATGCCATAAATATTAAGTTGAATGTTGCTTTCATTTCACAACATTAGAAATACTAATACAAGGCAAATACTATTTTAAAATAAAATAATTAGTCCAGAAATCTTCATTACAATAAAGATTCTAGCCCTTTTCGCTTATTATTATTATTATTATTATTATTATTATTATTATTATTATAATAACAATAATATGTTTATTATTATATATCTCTTGTATTTATTTAGTTAAATATGCACACACAAGACCTGGTCTACACAAGCAGATCAGCTCTGGATCTACTCTGATGTGAGTAGATTAATGATTATGATGAAAGTCTACATACATTTGTTTTGTCCATACACAACTGCACAATGAGTGTTCGTGTTCCTCGACATGTTTGGTAAAGAGGTAGTTTTCTAAATGCAAAAATGCGTGCAATTTATATTTATTTATACTGTAAATATACATATGCCTTCAAAATTAATAATGCCACTATCACAATCCTGCTCTTTTCTCTGAGATGTGATTTGTCTTCTCCTCTCTTGCCACACTAGACAAGCCAGCGCAGTTGATATAAATAGATTCTGTTCTTCAGTTCGCATGTTTATTTCCTAAAATCTGTCATTATGTCTTTAATTGTAAGTCAAAGCTTGGATCTTTGCTGATTGGACAAGAAAAGCAAGCAGGGATATTCCAAAGACTGCAGCAATTTCTCTTGTAAAATCTTGCCCGGGGGTAAAATGTCTCCGCAGCAGCATTTTTCAAGATGTCAAGAACTTCCTTTTCTGCTGTAAAAACAAACGGCAACCTATTAATGTCATATCAGATTAAATGACTGCCCCATAGTGCTGGATCTCTGTCTGTTAGCATGATGGTGTTAGCTTAGCATGAATGATGGCTCTTGTTTGTTTGCATTTGTTTCACTTGTTCACATGGTGTTGGCTAATCACGCTCTACACAAAATGCTGAGGAAAACTCTCACTTACCTCCTCCCGCAGTAAGATCTATGGCAGTAACGTGTGTAATCCTCGGCAGGATTCATCTCCTCTAACATATGGATGACGGCTGGTCCAAAAGGCTTCTCTGTGGGCCAGGTGGGCATCTGCTCCTTAACATTCACACTGAGTAGACTGCCATTACAAGATGGACACGAACAATATGGTTTATGTGAAGATTACATAGCTCTTGTAAAGCAAGATCACAAAGCTCGAAGAAATTGTGGAACGGAAAGTGTAAAAAAAATCTAATTTTGGATGATTGTGGCCAACATATTTTTTGTATCTTTTGTATTTTTTGTAAGTGTAATCGCTTTTGTACACTTTTGTTTGTGTGTGTGTGTGTGTGTGTGTGTGTGTGTGTGTGTGTTTATACTTATTTCCACTCATTTTCAAATACTTTTTTGTTTACTTGTTTACTTTTTTGTTTACTTTTATTTTTTTTTCAAAGCTTTTTTTGTTTGACCTTTGAACTTGATTCTGTCTTGTCTGGTCTGGCTGTTGTGTTGTCATCAAACAGCGTTTACAATAAACTCGTCTTTAATTCAATTAATTTAACCTCATTATGTTATTATGATATTATCAAATATTATGATGTTATTATGGAAATTTTACACTTTTCATTGTTAAATTACATATTTAGTGTCAACTGCACCTTATGTATTTTCTGTTTATATTATTCCGTAAATGCAGATTTGACAACCACCTGCACATTCTGTGATTATATACAATTAACAATGAACAGACACTGTAAATACAAATAGTATATCATTCTATACAATTCCTTTTTCTACAAATGTTTCTGTTTCTCATAAAAATTCCAACACATTGTGACTAGCTTGTTTTCTAGGACGTTAAATAAACGTCTGGTGGTGCCGATATAAGACGACATATGTTTAGTTTCTATTTTTTATTTTTAAATAATGCTTTTACAACATAATGTGTATGTTGAATAGTAGAAACAATTTTAGAGTCAGTCTGTATATGATTATAATATACAATTATATTATATATTATATAATATTATTATATAATAATATATATATATACAATTCAATTGTATATATAATATATTATAATATACAATTAAAATAAACGCGATAAACGTTTATTTTATTGCTTTCTTACTGCAACTCTGTATTAGCGGAATTCAAGCAGTGATGGGTTTTCACAGGGGAAGAGTGAACAATCCTGTACTTCTCTCACTCCGTGAACTTGTCGTGCGAGGTTTGGAGTGTAATCCTATGGCAAGTGCTGCCAGAGTTTAATCAAGATGATGGCTGCCATATGTCTTAGCTTGTGTTTGGAGGCTTCTTCCCTCCAGCTCCATTTTCTCCCGAGATTTTCCACAGATTAGCACAGTGACTCTCTCGCACTTTCTAGCGAGCTTGCTTTTCTCTGTTAATCTGTTTTACACCAACTGTCTTGAAAACAAGAACAGCGAGCTGAGGTTTGATGTTCCTGTGTGTGGACTGCATGTATGGAGGAACATAGAGCTGAATGTGAAATGCTATTAACACGATGAAGATTTTCGTGAAAATTGTATTCCTGAAAACTACCCTTAATCTTTAAAAAATTTTTATCTAATCGGGTCAAATCAGAAAACAGCCACAGTGGGTTTTATTATCTGTCTGTCAAGATTTTCTTTTTTTCTTTAGTTAACTGAGAGTTTAGAACACGTTTTGATGTAAGGCACGTTATTAAGATGCTTACTTAAAAGCTCTGAGTAAAGATTTCTCGAAGAGTATAAAAAAAAAAATGTAAACATCTGTATTATAAACATTAGCATTATGTAAAAAGCACTAGATACAGTAAATAGCTTACTAGTAACAGTGTTGATTTTTAAGAGAAATAAATAAATTTAACAAAGTAACATAATAAAACTGCTAGGTTAAAAATATATAATTAGGCTTTTGACATTTTTGGTATCTCAGTGTCAGTATTTCCTTATTCAGTATAGTAATGAGATTAAAAAAAAATGTTGCTTATGGTCATATTATCGACTTTGTTTAGCACTTATGTGTAAACGCCATATCTGAGTTATACACTGTAAAAACTCCCTTTAAACTTACAAGGATATTTTACAGCTAAGTTTTATTGCATCAATAGGGAGTTGCTATTATTTACAATGCATCAAGACTTGTAAATGAAGTAGTATGCTGTAAACCGACCATGGATAGTCGTAATTTAACAGAAAGTTGTTGGAAATGCCTCCTAGGGTTGGAAATAAAATCAACCTTTTTATCAAACAATTTTGTCGTTTAAGATCGTACAAAATATACCATTTATACAATATAAAATCTGAGAATAGTATAAAATAATGGTAGGATAAATATTTAGACATGACATTTTCATTTTCTGCTAATATGACAACTGCAAATTTTTAACTATGATATTATTCAGGCATTTACTGTAGATGTCCTATATGTATAGTCATTTATTCATTTATGTATATTTATATGTATTTTTGTTCCAACCGTACTGGAAATGGTTCCAATGGGCATTTTCATTTCACTAGCCACTTCATTTCACACAGAATGCTGTGTGTGTGTGTGCGTGTGTGTGTGTGTGTTATCTTGCAGAGTCTGCTGAGCTATGAAGGAGGTGTTCCGGACTCTCTGCTCTCCTACAGGATGACAGCTGGTGAGGAGCCGGCCTCTCCAATGAGGAAACCAGCAACATGCAAGAGGTGAAAAAGTCTCGTTTCCTCCTCTCTCTTCTTCCTCCACAGCCAGCTCATCTTTGGAGAAGGATTTCTTTTCCCTGTGTCTTGTACAGAAGGTCATTGTTGGAGGATGTAGTGGGACAGCCGTGGCAAAGGCATATTATTTTTTTCTCTGTCCATCACTCTGTGTTTTTTCATCTCCTTCCCCTGCTGAATTATCACAAGAGCGACATTTATCTGGACAGTCTACTTTGATAAGTCACAGAATTACGAAGTTTTCAAGTGCACCGAATACAAGGCAAAACATGACAAAAAGATGCTTTATGCCAGTGTCCTCCGGGTTTATTTTAACCCGCTTATTATAATCACCATGGAATTACATCCACTTAGAAATGTTTCTGCATTGACAAAACCCACCCTTGACTTTAGTCGCACGATTCGTCTTTGTTCCGTTTGCGTTTGTTCCGTTTTCTTTCTGCAATTTCTCACTCCATAGGATCAATGTTTCACACATTTCAGACTGTGACCAAGCAAATTAGCACAATTTAAGGCGAAGCACACAAGCCTTCCTCTGTGGGCAAGTGCTGGAGACAGATAGACACTTATGGTAAGCTCTTTACGTCGCGGCATTAAATCCCGTCGTTGTGAGGGACATATTTGGGGGCATCTACAGCAGACCAACTTGATGCGGACGAGCACTGATCGAAATCCAGGCGAGTTGAGACGATTCCAACCATGTTTCAAAGAATCTGATTTTTTTTCTGAATCATGTTGTTGTGATTTATTTAATCATGGAGGTTTCTGTTTAAATTGCCCACTGCTCCGGGTTTATGTGTGTGACTCCACTGTGTGTGTGTGTAGCTTCACTGGATGATTAAATGAATTTTGATACGGTGCCTAGTGGCCATATTGACAAACTCACTAGCCTAGCGATCAGATTGGGTTCTGTGTTGCTCAAGGACTCTTCAGTTGTGCTACCTGCTGGTTCGGGATTCAAACCTCCAACCCTTTGGTCACAAGTTCATCCTTTTACCAGTAGGCCACAGCTGTCCTTCGACTTGCCTCTGTGTGAGAGCAGAAGAGGAAGAATGGGGTCTTCTCTACTGATTTCAATTAAGTGTGGTGGGTATGACACACATGGACGTCGTGTCATGTAGACGTCTCGTCCATAATTAATTTCGCTGTTGGTTGCATTTCAACTCTGCGCTTGAGTTGATTTCACTGTGACTGAAAGGTGATTTATTCTGAATAATGTATGGAATAATGCCCCCTGTTGCGAATGGTTCAGTGGCAAATAAAGACAGAGAAGATGAAATGGAGGTTAGGTTTTTGCATATGTAATTTACACACACGCACACACACACACACACACACACACACACACACACACACACACACACACACGCACGGTGTATCCCGCCTGTAAACGTATATAGCAGTTCTATTTACTCTCTATTTTTTTAACTTCCCCCTGTCTGTTCTCGTCATATTCTCAGGTTGTTGACAGACTTAAGACAGAAGCTCAGTTTTCTTATGTTGGCAAACATGGCCACCTGCTAAGCCGCGCTCAATAGGGAGAGTTTAACCACAAATGGTAGAGCATGCAATGCAGAGACAATGCGTAAAGAAAAATTAATACAAAGAACCTTTGAGTAAAGCTCCATTTTCTTTTCAACTCCCTCACTGGAAGACAGAGGATAGTCCATTAGGGGCACGTTGATAAGACAATATTTACTCAGGAGGAACAAGTTCAAAGAGACTGTGCTTTTTAACCCTGGTCTTGAAGCTGAGGACACTGGGACTGGCAGGTGTTTTTGCTGAGTTGTACTGTGGTGATTCAAAAGATCTTTTTTGCTTAGTGACATTATCCACTCGCTGTCTGTGTAAGCCACAGAGTATGGTTTGCATATTTGTCTTAATGTATTTTGCCTTGAGGAGGCATTTTGGTGTCGATCCTAGACAAAATATATTTTCTTGTTAGGGTGTGAATTCTTGTAAGACATAATTGACTTGTAATTTGAAAATGAACACAACATTTAAAATCTGATTATTTAAAATACAGAAACCTATTAAGACATTATAACCTATTGAAATGCAAGTTTGCATGAAAATGTTATTGCAAAATGCAGTTTTTTTTGCATTAACAGCAAGTTACTGTTATTTATGTTGAGTTTTTTGCTGCAATTTAAAAACAGTATGATGTTGTAAATTATGCATAAGAAATTGTAATTTTACGGTTAGTTGTCAGTAGATTATAAATGTTTACATGGATATTTGTTACAGTACCTGACAGCATGCCGAAAGATGCGTTTGTCTATTATTTCTATATAACAGGAAAAGATACTTATATATATATATATATATATATATATATATATATATATATATATATATATATATATATACTTATATGATATAGATAAAAGTTGAATTTTGTGAAACGTTTCCTTTACTAAAATTTTTAAACAAGCAAATTGGAAGAATCCATTTATATTTTGATGGAGACATTTTTATAGTTTTATTCTGAATGTAGCATGATGGCTTTTTTAGAGTTCTTGACAAAATAGGATTATTTTTTACAATACATTTTATATCTATAAGATATATTTTTTGTGTTCTTGTTCTTGTCATTGTTCTTGTCCTGATGTAGTAATTGAAAGATAAAATAAAACAGCAGACTAAGACCTTTGAAATCTTTTATCTTGCTTGGGAAAGAGCAAACAACCGTGGCAACATCCAGTAGCAGTACACGACGTACAAGACCAGAGGTTTTCATAGCCAATCCAACATCAATGAACCATACCACAAATATAAAGTCCATAATAATAATGATCATCTGTCATCCTCTATGGTGATTCTCATCTGAGAGTTGTACATGCACAGCGTCTTTATGGTCTGCTAATACACTAAAAGCTCCAAGGGCACGGCATCCCTGTGCAGATGTGCTCTTTCTTCCTCATTACCCATCAGTGCTCCAGCGCAGCCCTGATTCGGCCGGCCACAGCAGGCACCATATCACCCATCCTCTGCGTGTGTGTGAATGTGTGTGTCTTATCCATGTTTGTCCCTGGAATCCTTCCAAAAGTGGCTTTGCCACCCCGCTGGCCAAATAAGCAGAAGACACGCTAGTGTTTTTCTGCCTGGACAAACTCAACCTTTGCTTTTTCTTGTGCAAGCGAGCAAGCAGATGACCGCTGCCCAAGTCGATCACCTCCTACGGTTCGTCTGCCGCTGCCACCCATGTTTGCTTTCCTCGTCGTTCCCTTGCCTCTGGACTTTACTGTTTGTCTCCCTGCCAAAGCCTGAGCGCTTCCAGGGTCCCTTCTCGCAAAATCAAAAAGCAGCTAAAGAGGTTAATGCACTCAAGTAAGGATGAGCAACCAGCTGTTAGCATTCTCATATTTAATACCTAACTCATCCAGAAGACATCAGCCATAGAGATGGACGTCTGGAGCTTATGGTGCCCACATCTGCTTTGTAGATTTGGGTATGGAAGAGCATCTTAAACACTTGAGAATAACAATACCCTGAGATGAGCTGGACTTAAGTAGAGATAAAAGCAGATAATGGAGGGTCAGTGTAGGATGAGGGATCAAAAGAGCATAACAGTTTGTTTTTATTCGAATTAGTCGCCTCTTCTTTCATTTAGTAGTTGTAATAATAAAAGACAAACAGCTCAGCAAAAACAAAGCCTGACCCTAAAATGAAACTGAACTTCACCGTTGTCACGACAAATGTCACATCCTGTGTTTGTCAGAACCAGCCGAGATTTGAGCGAAACGTTAGTCAAGCTTGAATATTCAAGCTGAGACGTTGATGGTCATGAGAAATTTTTTTTAGGAAATCAAGAGTGAAAAACAGCTCTTGGATGCAGCTGTGTGCCACCACGGCACCTGCCCTTGACCCTTCCACTAACCTGGGTGGAAATAAGAGATTCGTTTCCCAACTTTCATGTGATTCCAAACAGGAAATTTTAGGAAGGAGGTAGGAAAAGTGAAAAACAGTTGGCTTGTAATTAACCTTTTATTAAGTTTTTTGGGTTTGTGCTCAGATTATGATTAGCCCTGTGTCTGTTTTAAAAAAACACAATGAAACCTTGAACATTGCAAGAATAGCAGTCATGAAATATAGCTGCAAGCAGAAATGTTTGGCTTCAAGTATTGATGTACAAGTGTAGATCTAGAAGAACCATTGTTAGATGCTGAATTGTGTGATGTTTAATTTACTGTACTGTAAATTATTTATTTACTGTATTTACGTACTGTACGTGATTGGAAGTGTGATGAAAAATGACTTGTGAGCTGTGGAACATCTAAAGCAAGATATAGCCAGTTGAAAAAATTACATGATGTTGTGTTACATTTTGAAGTCTATTATTCGTACTTAAACATGTAAATTGTTTCACTTCATATTTGCAGATTGACCACACGGTTTTAGATTAGTCATATGAAACTTGTTTGGTTTTGACAAGACAGAAAGCCACAGACTAGTTCAATTTTGGGTTAAAGGCAATCCAATAGACAGAGGTATTGGAAAAGGAGATGTTTTTTGAATATTTCACCTCCGATTCAGGAGATTCCAAGATCTCACAGGAACAAGTTAAATTTTTTTTAAAGAAAAAAAAGAAATGTATAAAACATGTAAAAATCTAGTAAAAACAACAGGGATTCGGGCCATTGCTGCCAAGTTGTCGATACTTGCAAAAACAGTAACAAAGTCCTTGGGAAAACACATCGTAAAGCAGTTTGAATCAGTTTCACCAGGATTATCATGATTTGTACCGTGTACAGACATGACAGCTGAGTCTGGAAGATAGAAGCACTCACATCTACAGATACAGGCATCATCAGATGTTCAGAAAGTCTGTGATCCTGAGGGGATTCTTCTCTGTTCTTTATACATTGCACTTAGGACTACATTTATCATCCCGAATGTCCTAAAATGGCAGAACTGTGAAAGTGTGTAGCACTATTTACTTCCAACAAAAAAAGATCTTGTCTTCTGAGGTCTGATTGATAGTTGATAGTTTGAGGTCTGATCTAGTTTTAGGATTTGCATGTTCTTTCCAGGTCCTTCCCACTGTCCATAACCACGTGTAATGTGAAGATCATGACTTTGACGGAACCTTAAACCGGGTTACTATACGTTTCTTTATTGACATAAGACCGAGCTTAAAACTGTACTTGTTGTGTAAAATTAGTTATTTTTTTTTCTTATATATATATATATATATATATATATATATATATATATATATATATATATATATATATATAATCTTTTTTGTCAACCTCAGCTTTGTGAATCCAGTGTCTTGTGAATCACAACCCAGACACTAAAAAGACAAATACTAAAACTCTATGTTTTGGATGTATGGTTCTTAAGAAAAGAAGTTGACAGAATAGCCATGCTTGATGTCATTGTGATGTTTTTTCTTTGAATGTGTGTGATCAGATGTTCTTGGGTACTTCAGAAGAATTTGTGTTTGAACAAGGTTTGCAACCTAATAACTCGTATTGTGTAAAAAGGAGCGCTGACCACTGTGTGAAGTCTAATAAGACGAAAAGAACCAGGCTGACTCATTCAGAAATGGTTGAGATTATTTTTAGACCTTGCACAGGGTGTTTCCTCAAGTCAAACACTATATGAATGCACTTTTTATTTCCAAAGATGTCGCTCGCAGAATAAAAAATTATTAAAATGGAAATTGATACCAAGTGGATAGTTCTAAAGCTGGTCAGAATTTAGAAGTGTGGGATATGAATTTAGAGGTGTGATACTGATGTGTGACACGGGAATGTAAGAACGTATTTAATTTTGTTTAAATATTCCTATGTACAAAACAAGATACATAAATCCCAAAAAAACCAACACATAGTGTCAAAAAAAAGCAAAACATATTTTTGTAAGGATGGATAGGAGGATAGGATGGAGAGAGAGACAGACAAATTTATAGATAGACAAATAAACAGACAAATAAATAAAATCTTTATTAATCCCTGTGTGAAATTAACAAGTTCAAGTTTGTACAGTTTAGCTGATTTTCAGTTGTACCTTTCCTACTAAAATATAGTTTCAGTTCCCACAAATAAGTCTGGATTATTCATCTTTGTAGAACTATATTTTTTAGAAATTAGAAATTGCAGAACTATATAAATCTTTTCATTCTTAACCGTGAAGAAAACCCAGGATTCAACCAACACAAAGGACTGAATTGTAAATGAATATCTGGCAACCATTCTGCCCTCCAAAACCACTAAAAAATAGAAATTGCACTGGATTAAAACAGCTGCTTCATTGTGAAATGACTTTTCAACAGGGAAAGGAAAGAAGTCGTCTTCCTTGTAATCGAAATCTTCCTCCCTGCGAACAAAGAGAGGACATTAGCAGCGTCCTCCCAGTGTTTAGTGAAGACACTCAATACATGTGGTTAGCGGAAGAATGGAATCGTTACATCACAACCTTCAGTCCTCCTGGCCATTGAAGAAGAAGACCATGTGATTTTCTAAAGATGTCCGTTATGTGACTCTGAAAAAGAGGACAATGTCCCAGACAGTGACAGTCCACGGCAAAGCTCCCATTCTTCTTCTCCACCTTGTTCTTTTACTCACTCCTTATCCTACGTGTAAAACAATGGCAAGACTCTGGCAAGACAGTTTGTGCCCAAAGCAGGAAACTTCAGAAGTACAAGCCAGGGATCAGGAGGATGTGTTGCTAGGCGCCGTGATTGTGTCAGCGCTGCTGGCCGGAGCATTTCCTTACAGGTGAACTTTTAAATGGAGACTGACAGATATATGCTTCCTGCCATTTTACAGGACGGTAAAACCAAGCAGCTCCGAGACCCTTTGGATCACTCCTCAAGCCAATCATCTCCGTTTGAGGTTTGTGACACAGCAACTGGCCTCCTGTAAAACGCCAGACCCCCGGGATGGCTCTGCTTCTCTGTGTTTAGGCAGCTTGCCGCGGTTCAAACAGGGTTCAGCAAAGTGCACGCTCTTATACATGAGCCCCTTCATGTACAGAGTCCGTTTTGAAGCGTAAATCTAATGAATTATGTCGTAATTTCTCCACCTGAGGTGGCTACCAGTGATTTCACTGTGACCCAAACCTTTATAAGGTCAACTCAAATATGGTTTATGACGTATATTCCTGCGTCTGTCAGCACATATTAGCCTGCCAACGTTCGTTTGACCTCTTTTCAAAATAAAGTAATTTCCTGTGGAATTCCCATTAACACTCCAGATTTAGGCTGGATATCATCTGAAAAAGTATATAATTACGTATATAAAATAAACAAAACATTTGGATGGTCAGGAAAATGCTTTTGACTTATTTTTGTTTTTCTTGAATGGAATTCTTATCATATGTACTAACTCGCTTTTGAAAGTTGATTTAAAAAGTCCCGGACTCACAAGACATTTAAAAACAAGCAAAATGTGTGTGTGTGTGTGTGTGTGTGTGTGAGTGGGTGATGTTTTGTGCTAAGTATTCGACTTGTCTGACATATAGTGACTTCATCTCTATTCATTTTTGGCTAAAATGTTTCATTTGTTCGGTTGTTCGTTTTTTAAAAAAGGACCTAAACAACTTTGAACAACTAAAGTGTTGAAAGTACAGCTACGTTTTCAATGTGTTTGCCTCCTGTAGACTGAATGGAGTCTTGAAGTAATTCTTATAAAAGTCAGGGCGTTGAAAGACACAGTGATGGGGGAAATCCATAGCGGCTACCCACGATTATGTATCCAGGATGTCCCATTCTGAATGACAGTCTCCTCACTGGCGAGACCCCCAGAGAAGGGGGGCGTAGAAGGAGGTTAAAGGACGTGCCAAGGTCAAATGTGTCCGTGGTTCTATTTTCTTTTCCTATTGTGTGAGAGAAAACATATTCCAAGCAGATGGCTGTGTCGATTTTAAAAGAAAAGGAGAAAAACTGTGATTGTTCGTTGCGTCTTGAAGGTCTCGGAGGTCAGAGCGAGTGGATAAATCAGAAAGGACTGGACGGGGAACTTGTTGTGTTGACAGGTTTTTGCTGAATATAAAAAAGCAAATGAAGGCATGCAGGTGATGTGTAAACGTTTTTTCCCACTGTTCAATTCTTTCCCCGCCTGGCTTTTTCAAGTCCCAGCACAAACGGTCCTGAAAAAAGAATCTATTCTGAGGCATTCGCCTTGACGCTAGTAAGTCTATTCACCGTTTCCTGTTTGATGTTTCTCAGCGCCGCAACATCAAACAATCAACAAGCGCAAGTTCACTTAGCGATGACCGTGCGTAAGAAGTGTTTGTTTCATTTTTCCGATGCACTGAAGTGCTAAACACGTTTAAAGAAGCCTTTACAATACGGCGTCCCAGGAGGTATTCGGAGGCTAAATGGGGTTAAAAGGAAGTTTTGTTGTCTCAGACAATGTTGCTGTCTGTCTCAATACACGATTTGCCGTTCAGTTTGCTTGTTCTTTTGCCTCCAAACACTTTTCTTCCCCTTTCATCCCCCCCCCATCACTCAGATCAGGGATACGCGCCTGTTATGTGGCAGTCAAACCAAGGAGCAGCGAGTGCAAAACCAGTGTTCGGTAAAATAACCTTGCCGACGGGTCTTTCCCCCCCACCCCTCACGCACAAAGCTGGCTCCATCTTTGTGCATCGAGTGAGTTAAATCAATGGCAAAATGCTGGCACTTTTCACAGGACAGTGACCAGGAAGCCCTCCCCCGCGTGATTGACACTTGAAACGTGTGTACGGACGGAGCCAGGGGCGCTGCTCCACGCTTGAAGTCTCTGCTGGGGATAACAACTGGTGACATCTGCAGACGGGGCCGACAGAAAGGCAGTTGAAAGCCATGTTTGTTGCCTTGGCCCGCTCAGATCTTCCGGCTTTTATGAAGCCCCCCTCCCTCCTCCTCCTCTGCTTTAATATTATGATTCAGCACCTGGCTCTTTTGAACCTTGCTTTAAAACTTCAAAAGAGGAGGGTGGCATTAAACAACATGAAATAGGTATGGAAGAGGGTTGGCAGTGAAGGCTGAGCGGGCGTGGGGACGATTTGAGCGGATGATTGAGGAAGAAGGACGCACTGGTGGTTTGATTTCACTCTCTCAGAAAGGGTTTTTTTTTTTTCTGCGTCTGCCAGCCTATCTCTGTCGTTTTCATGTTCGGGTGCTATTACGGTTTTTTGTAACATCAGATGGTGGCGGGGCATGGGTTTATTAATATGGGGCTTGGTGGGCTAATGCATGCATGGGTTTTAGGGTAATAGAGGCAGATGACGAGTCGGACTAAAACAAACGCGGCTTTGCGTGTGCTGGTTAATGGCGTGATATGCTTCTGTCTGTGAGCTGGACCATAGAGTGGCACCAACAGTGGTAGGTACTTCCTAAAGTGAAGCTGGTCATCTGATATTGTCCCTACTTTTCACTTTTTGTCAACACATTTTTGATGGTTTTTGTAGCCCACCATTGAAAACTCTAAGGTAAATTTGATCCAAGGTTTGACTGCTCACAGTTGTCGAGTCTTGTCTTCTCTGACTCGTCTTCAACTGGACCTCTCAGATCAGTTGAGAAGCGATAAAAGCAAACTTTGTGGGGACTGAGCATTTGTTGTTACTGCACTTAGATTATGGATTATGCGTTACCATTTAAGGTCAAAAAGCATCTTAAAGTGTAAGATTTTTAAAACTTCAGATTTTTTTTTTGTAATTATTTTTTATAGCTGTTTAATTTACTGTGAAACAGTTAATTTAACAGTGAATTGAGTATTTAACGTGTAATACTTTATAGATTAATACAATAAATAAATTATTGCTAATATTCAAATTGTATTGATTAATCTGCTGCAGGGGGGGCCAACTAGTCTGAGACTAAGAGCCACTGTTTTTTCTGTGTTACTGCAAAGAGCCACATCATACACATGGGCACACACATAAACATCATCCCATTCCTTAATCTTGTATGCACGCACGCACACACAGACCTCTGCTCAGACCAGATTTAATGGAAATAACCACACCAACATGATAATATTAGTTATTTTTCAGCAGTTAACGTGTGCATATTTGACCCATGTCACGTGAAAGCTCCTGAAGAGCCGCATGAGGCTCAAGAGCCACGGGTTGGCCACCCCTGATCTACTGTATAGTGTTATTTCCTGATATTTTACACTTTACATCGACCCTTTTCGGTTTCTGGGTCAAGGGGAGCTGAAGCCAATGCAAACAAACTGGCCTAAAGACGAGATTGTTGCTCAACCAATCACAGAGCGGGACACACACACACACACACATTCACACTCTCATTCAAACCCGTGGGTAATTTTTCAAACACTCAAATGCTAGTTTTTGGACTGTGGGAATAAACTGGAGTCCAGAAATAAAATAAATTAATAAAAAAATATCCAAATAGCTTTTACTTTTTCAATAGAGAAAAAAAGATCAAATCTATCTTGCTTTTGGAAAAACAATTTACACCACACTATTTGATTTAAATGGTCTGTTTTATAAAGAAAAAAATTACAATTATTTAAATCGTCATATTAATTAGCAAACCTTAATTACAGGAAGGATGTTTTGATGGTAACTGTAAAAGTAATTAAGGCCTAATCCGAACAGTTTCCATACAGATTGGTCGACAAACCTGCTTGTCATTTGACAAGGATCATTACTGCAGCAAGTGTTAATGCCAACCTCAATCGTTTCTATTAATTATGATTAGAGGAAACTCATCCATTCCCCCAAATTCCGCACCTTGCTGTGGCCGTGACGTCCTGAGCTGACCACAAAGGCCTTGAGTCACACTGAGTCAAGGACGCTTAATGGACGCTAGCGCACAAACATCGGAGCTCTAAGCATGCCAGCGCAGGCCTAACCTGGGGCACAGACATCAAAATGCAGGTTGGAGATTTGACATTCCTGCAGGCGCTAAATGCCTCGCCAGTGATTTAAAAAAAAAAAAAAAAAAAAAGAAAAGAAAAGGAAAAGTCAATATCCCCCTCCTGTTCCTAAACGCTCGCTATCTGATGAGCAGCGGTAATGCAGATCTGATTTTGCTCTGACAAAAGGTCTGCGCCGAGGACGCTCTGAAATGTCTCCTGCTTTTTTTTCCATTTCCTGGCCCATGTTCCGCACGCACACACTGGCCACTCTTCGAGCCCTTTGATAATAATAATGACAGTGGGAAAGATTATCGCAGTTGGCCGCTCCTGAACTTCAAGGTTAAAGGAGCGCTGCAATTGTGGCTTTGTGTTTACCAAAGAAAGGCTAATGATGAATTCATTAGCCGCGGACTACATTCACTGGCCCTGCGTCCGTCTGAGGACCTTTCACATCCTCTAAGTGGAAGAATGCTTACAGTCATAAAGAAACCTGAAGCACTTGTACTGTATGTAATGGGTTTAATATAGAAACCCTCTTATGAATATACATTAAATGAATTATCATGTCACTCAAACACTACATAAAGGGCGAAAGACTTTGAAATGTCAAGATGATTAGAGTTGTTGTTTTTATTATTATTATTATTATTATTAATTTTATCATTATCATCATCATTATCATCATTATTATTATTGTTATTAATGTAATGAATAATGTATTTTAAATATGGACTAAATACATTTTTTTCAGATAATAAAAGCAAAACTTGTATAAATTCAGATTATAAATCCTGGCTCAAATTAAGTGTAGTGGATTAGGGATTACGCTCTCTAATACTCTTTAATGCACTTTTTATTAGCATTTATAGCCAATAACGGTTTTACAATGTTACAGACTGTATTTCAATAAGTGATATCTTTAACTGACAAGTTACTGTTTTTTTTTTTTTTTTTTTTTTTTTTTTTTTTTTTTTTATTATTATTATTATTATGAATAACTAAAAATGACCTTTCTTCAAAAAAAATATACTGTATTTACATTTTAATTTTAATGTTATTTTTGTGTGTGTGACTTGTGATGAAAAATTATGACACTCCCTGAAGGAAAATAGGCAGATGATCCTCTGAACTGGTCTGGATGTCATGGAGGTGGAGAACAAGGACGTGACTTGCTCACTTGGTTTGATGGATAAATTACAGAAGAAGTAGAACTTCTGAAACCTGCAGTTTATCAGAACCACACTGAGCGTGTGCATGCTGAGATGAGTGTGAACAATAGCAAAGGCATGATCTCTCTCTTTCTCTCTACCACTCTCTCTCTCTCTCTCTCTCTCTCTCTCTCTCTCTCTCTCTCTCTCTCTCTCTCTCTCTCTCTTTAACTCTATCTCTCCCTCTTTCTCTCTCACTTTACTCCTCTCTCTCTCTCCCTCTTTCCCTCTCGTGCTCGCTCTCCCTTTTTCTCTTGCTCTATTTCTCCCTCTTTCTCTTACTCATGCTCTCTCACTCATTCTCTATTTCTCTTTCTCTCTTTTTGTCCCCCCTTTCTCATGTTTACACCATCTGCCTATCTATCTCACTTTCACTCTCTTTTTACTCTTTCTCTCTCTCTCTCAATCTTATTTTCTCTTTCTCTCTCTCATCTTATTTCCTTTTTCTTTCTCTCTCTGTCTCTCTCTCTTTCTCTCGCTCTCTCTATCAATCTTATTTTCTCTTTTCTTTCTCTCACTTTCTCATTCTTACCCTCTATCTGTTTATCTCTCCTCATCTCTCTCTCTCTCTCTCTCTCTCTCTCTCTCTCTCTCTCTCTCTCTCTCTCTCTCTCTCTCTCTCACTTTCACTTTATTTAGACAGCTGCTCCCACTGTTGCTTTCTCTCACTTTTTCAGGTTGTAAAATTCTCTTTTTCTCTCTCTTCTCTCTCTTGTCCCCTCTCTCTGTCAGCCATCGGCCACAACTAACCTTCATTTACCTTTGCCTTAGGGGAATCTGGAACAATGCAGCAAATTAAAGTTTGCAAGAGGGAAAAAGTTTAGGTAACACATTCAGGATCCTGTGATAAAAGATGAGGCATCTCAAAAACCGTGACTTTATCTTTGTATGATCTTCTGTTTTGATTTGGAAAAAAAGAGGCATTTTAATGGAGTCGCTGTGTTTAAAGAGCTTTAAGACATGAATTAAGGCAAAAGTTGAAAGGCCAGAGAGTCTTATCAAAGTCTCGCATGCGACTGCTTGCTATTAATGTGAAGCCCTTTGTTGCATAATTTTAATAAGCAATCATATTAAAACATATAAAGGATAAAATAAAGGAAAGTAAACATGAATAAAGAAGGTATGCCATTTAATTGAAATGCGTCATTTTATCCTTTTCCTTTGAGACTGTCCTTGGACTCTTTTATTCTGCAAATAAGAAGACACTCAAGCATGATACATCTCAGAACAAAGAAGAAATTTTTTTGAAAATGCCTTAAGCATATCTTTGTTAGTATTTCTATGACTACATTTCTCAAGTGCCGGCTGTACACAATAACGCTTTTGTCTTGGAGCCTTGAAGAGAATTTTCTTAGAATTAGTTTGCGTTTCTTTCCAGCGGAAGCTAATCTTTAATGCAAAAGGTTTCGCATAATTTGGATTTTATGATTATTCAAGAAAAAATGTTAAAGAAAAAATGGAAAAGAATCGAAGTATGCATCTTTGGAATGTATAAAATAAATTAACACATCGGAACCAGTTAAATGCGGTCCAAAAATACGCTGTCCCGATTATGTAGTATGATTCACTTTTACCAAAATAAAATGTGACAAAAGATGAAAATGTCAGTGCGACCGTTGTTGTTTGAAACACATATGTAATGCTTTGGAAAGATGATTGAATTAATGCAATTTACAGTCTGTGATTCACACATTTATTATAGCGAATATTTTGGTGACATAGTCTTCTTAAAATATGGCATCACACAAATAAACGAAAATAAAAATTTACTGAAAGTAAAATACAGCTAGATGGTTAATTCAGGAAAAATACAAGTTCGAGCCAAGTTTCAGTGTCATTGAGCAAGACACTGACCCCCGACACCTCCTAAGGCTGCCCACTGCTCCGGTACCAAATAAACAATGTAAACAGTATTATATGTAATGTGATTTGCTTGCAGACTTTATCCCCAATCAATTGTATAATTTATACATAATGGTAATCATGTGTTCCATTTGATTAAAACCTCACACACACACACACACACGCACACACATACACAGACACACACAAACAAACACACACACACACACACCAGGTTTCTGTGAAGGTCTAAGAAACTGTACAATATCACAAAAAATAAAAATACAAACTTTCAAGTTATTAATGGTGAATATTAAATACATTTTAATAAAACGCACCAACGACTGTATCATTGAATCTGATTAGCACTGAACTGTTATATTACCGGACTGAAATAAATTAAGTTTCTATCTGTCTGTCTGCTCATCAAATACACTTTAACGCCTGAATTAATAATTTAGCTCATTTACTGTTTATGCTTTGTACATTCTAATGTGATTGACTGTGCTTTCATAGAACAGTGTTGTTGCTTTAGTGCTGGTTACTGCTGTCCCGACCTCTACTGTAAAAGGTCAAAGGGTCAAACTGATTGCACTGCCCTTAATATAAATATTTTACTCTCTCTGAATCCCATCTTTCAGACCTCAGGTCACGCGGACTGATGGTTGGAACAGGGCTCGAGGCCTCACAGGTTGATGGACATGAACCAAAAAAAAAAAGAACCATGGAGACAAAGGCTTCTCAAGTTGAGAGGAAGACCGGGCCTTCTTCTTTGGTTTCTTCATACACAGTCAGAAGTATTAAAGCGGTTGAAAGCCTTCAGGGACGGATGCTCCGAGCCGCTGATAGTGAGACATTGTTCTCTTAATCATTGTGGAAAAGATGAGAGTGTGAGAAAGCTGCTGGTGTCGGGGTTGAGAGCAGTTTTGTTTTGAGAAGCCGAGGACCGTACAGTAACATGAAACAAGATTTCAAATAAAGATACTCGACGGTTTCAGCAAAGTCTCTATTGTGATGGGACACATCCTGTCTCGACCGTCAATGGAGGTGTCAAAATGCAAGACAATGCGCAAGAAGTGAAGGAGAGAAACAGTAGCTCCTTGTTATTGTGATGGCGTGTAACCTGAGCTCCTCAGAAGACGACTTCTTTCATCTGACCTAAAGATCTTTTCTCATGCTGTCCTCCCTCCCACGAGGGGCCGAGTTCATGAACCAGAGGAGAGTCCGCTCAGGTCTGCTGTTGTCAAATCAAAACACACAGTATTTCGTTTGGGTTTTGGTTTTAGTGTGTCATTTATTGGAGTTGAGAGTAAAGTGACTTTTGCAGACGAGATCAATATGTACAGTGATAAAAAGTGTAAGTGTAGCATTTTCAGAATTAGATGTTTATGCACATTTTCTAGAAATTCTATTGGTATAGAATCAATAAGAACTGATTTTTCTGGTTTTATTTTTTATTTATGGAAATGTACAGTGGGGCAACTAAGTATTTGAACACCTTGTGATTTTGAAAGTTCTACCACTTAGAAAGCATGGAGGGGTTTACATTTTTTGTTTTATGTGCATGTCCACTGTGAGAGACAAAATACAAAAAATTATTCGGGAAATCACATAATTTTTTAAACGATTTTTTTCTCATTTTATGTTTTTGTTCATCTGTCATCATAACAATGATTTGATTGTTTGATCATTTAACAGCTGAACAAACTTCTTTTGTCATAAAATAAATATTGTTACATGTTATTGTAATTGAAATGTATTTTGAAACAGCATTTTGCATAAAAAAAAGGCATTACCTGTTGCATGATTTTAATCATAATGCAAAATGAGAAAAAAAAAACATTTTCAATCCAAAAATTCCAAACGTGTCTACCACATTTTCCACAGCAAAACGCAAAGCTCATACGAACGAGTCATACACATTTTCTTCAAACAGGTTTTCTTTATTTTGTTTTTCTTCTATTTGCTCAGTGTCTAAAGAAAAAAATGCAGAATCTTAACATCCACACGTGAATTTAATAATAATGATAGGTAACTGTTACCATCACCATAGCAATACACTTCTGCGGCGTGGAGTGTCGTAAATAAAAGCAGGCCAGTATTTGTGAGTGGAATTTATTTTAGAGAAGTTATTATCTCAAAGCCTCACTGGCTGAGGTGAGGAAAGCTTTCAGTGTAATTTGCTCTTTCCGCTAGCCAGTTAATGTACCTGCTCTGTGGACGGAGAACTGCAGTGTATAATTACCACCACGCGCACTCTGCTTACTAGCATGCCAATTATTCTCACCAGTTAGTCTTGTTCATCTAATCATGTTTTGTTGTTGTTTTTATTTATTTTTATACAATTTTTCCCAACAATTTCAGGGTGAAGAAAAAGCTTTTTTTCCCTCCAACTGCAGCTGATTTAACAAGCCACAAAAAAAGGAATTCCTGCTTCTGCTTTATGTTCATAGACATTGGTAATGGTGGTTGTGTTCTGGCTGTAGCTGAGTTGGACCAGCACAATTTTGATCCCCAGATGCCATATTGACAAACTTTACTTCAAACTTTACTCCAGCCGACTGTATGGTGCTTCATTTCCGTGGCCACCAAAATATTATGAAACGGTGTTCGCTCGCTGAACTCCACTTCCTGGTCGAGCTGCTGCCAATCATATTCTCACTAGCCAATTAAAGTAGGTGCCACCCCACCTGAAACAAGTGCCAAAAGTCAGAACGCAAAATGAAACATTATGTAAAGAAAAAATGTTTCAAACGAAAATGCGAAGATTGCAAGTGAACAATTACAAACAAAACGAAAATGTGAAGCATTTTGGTACCACTATATTTTCGACAATAATCTGATTCCATACTACTACTAAGTGTAGCTTGCCCAAAGCCACCTGTTTGATGGAGAAAGGAGACGGCGAGGTCTCCTACATCCTACACGGCGAGTTAGTCGTGTCTGAGGTGCCGATAGCAAGGAACTAAAATCTTAGCTCCAATCGGAAGAAGAAAAAAAAGTGTTGTCTACCATCAGATGTCATAACAGACGGAGATTGTGCATGCGCTAATTTGTCGGGGTCTCTCTTGCCCGCAGCGCTCTATCACTTAGCACCAAGCTGTTCTTTTCTTTGTCGGAAAGGAGTGGGTTAAAAATAAATAAGCATCAAGCAGTATGTCACAACAAACAGATGTGACGTGTGGGCGGGGGGATGTGAAGGCAAGACGCGGCATTGGCTGAAGAGCCGTGTAGGGGTCTTCCTCTCGGTCTGAGGGGAGTGTAATCATGACAAACATTTCTATCATTACCAGGTAATACGAGTTAATCGTTTGGTTTACACTCTCTGGCTGACATACCAAAAGAGACTGTAACTAGAGCATTAATAAATTCAAAATGTGCCTATTAGGATGACAGCTTTGGAGGTGCAAAGGAATAACAGTTATCACTTGGCAGAGGCTGATCTCGCCCCATCTGCTGAGACTTTGCATATATTTTCAGCTTCCTGAGCAATGATTAGGGCTGTCAGAACCTCTTTAACCTTCTAACTGCTGGTCCCAACTGGCCCTAATTAGAGATTAATGATTTCTAAAGACACAGGCTGTGATGGAAACTGCCTCCGCTGTTTATGTACAAATTAAGCACCAATTACTTTGAGCATCAGTGCTGCTGTTGACGCACGGCTGAAATATCAGATGTAGAAATGGGCGGCTGTGACACGGCGATTGAAACAAGTTTGGTTGTAAAAAGTTAGCGGACCTGTGACATACCTTTGGGGGTCTCCTCTCTGATCTGCGACGTGCACTCTCTCGCTCCGCGCTTTTGTTCGTAACCTGTTCTGTAAACTTCTGTGGCTGATGAACAGTGGCTCCGATTTGTGCCGGTGTTTTGCGAGGCCCTTCACCGGCGGTCACAAAAGTCATTAAATCAAATCTGGCACAAGCATTTGATCTCATTCTCGGATTGGCATCCAAAGTTGTTCTCGAGCGATCAACCAAGGTGCTCCTTTCATCTCTGCACTCTCTCTGAGTGCTTTCCACTCAGAAACGAGTAAACAGCGCTAGGATTGGAAATCGCTGCAAAAGATGTGATTAATCTTTCATCAAAATCGCTCTTTTATTCAGCTCTATGATATGGAATGTCTGTCATTCCTTCATTGAGGGAATGTGGAAAAGCTATAAAATATTTACAGTTCGTTCGCTTCCTTTTTGTGTGTGTCAGGCTGAAATGTTGGCTGAGGCTTTCGCGCCACTCTTTGAGGCCATCTGGAGAGCCAGCACACGTGGGAGAAATCCAGCGAGGCTCTCTCTTGCGAGCCGCCCAGTCGGCCCAGATGATGGTAACCCCAGAGATTCGGTGTCGCACTGCATTGTGGGATCAGACAGCTCGTGGGGACACTGAGAGAAACAAAGAGCCCCCAGCTCTTGCCAGATCAATCCCAAAACATCAAAGAGCCTGACAACTACACAGCACCTATCAAAAGTGCACCACTCTGCTTGGCACACAGGTTGGGTTTTTTTTTTAAGGCAGCTTTAGCTTAAGGTCTCGAATTGAGCCTCACCCAGCGAGAGTACGTGATCTAATTTCCCCTCGTGAGGAAGTGTGTGCGTGTGGTTGCAGGTGTAAAAAAGGTTGTTAACGTGTAAAAAGTTAATGACATGGATTCCTGGGAGTGCTTGTAGAACGACTCCGTGAAAGGGATTTCACATGTGCTTTTGACAGCTGGGCCAGCGGATCAGGCCGCTACTTCCTGTTGTGTGATCATTACGGACAATTTTGCACAGTGTGACTGCCGCTTCATTACTCTCCCTGAATTGTTTTTAAGGTATTGATGATATAATTGGGATGCTTAGACAAAAGATTCCAAAAATCCCTAAAACTTTTAAAAAGACGTCTAGCAATTTTATTTTTATATTGCCGTTTTTAATAAAATTCTAATTTTACTTACTGTAAATACTATAAAAACATAAAAATCTATACATTTTTATTGCAGGTTTTATTAAGTTCAAATTCAAGTTCTGAGCATTTGTAAGGCACTTTTCACAGTTTTAACTGTCCCAAAGCGCACAATAACAATATATCCACTCTATACTACTCTATATATGACTCTCTTTTTGACACACACACACACACACACACACACACACACAAAACTTACTGATTTTAGGAAAACTGTATCATTCCTAAACAGCTTACAAAAAAGGAACATTAAAAATAAATCATCCAATGTGGAATCAGAGTTCTTTTTTTGTATATTTTTTATGTATGTGTATTACTCTTCGCTAAAATGTACATTTTATCTTATAGTATATGCGTATTAAGAACACAAGATGATTTAAAATACTAAAATACAAGACAAGCAATTTCAAAATATACTTTAAAACAAAGTTTCAGACAACAAAAACAAAATAAACAACTACAGGACAAATATTACAAAGTGATTCATTAAAAGCTTTGTGCATGTATTGTACTTGGAAGCAGCAATGTTATTATTTACAAAGCAATAATGTAATGTAATGTGTATGTTCTCCCCTGTTCTCCCCTCTTTTCATACGTTCCTCCAGGTCCTTCTGCAAGATCTCCAAATCATTGGTGCTTTGAGGGTTGTGTGGGGTCATGTGCAAGAATGGTGGCCACTCTCAAATGTTTTTTATTATTTTTTTTTACTCACCTTTGCATACTGAACTGATGGAGTACCTAAACCAGAATGGACTGGTCAGAGTGTACAAAATGGTGAGAATGCATGATGTGTACAGACGTTTTCGCTTGGGAGATGACGCATCAGGGGTTCCTCTTCTGAGTGAACCAGAAAGATGTTGGTGCTTCTGAAGATCATTTTCTACCATATCTTCCATCCAGAATGTTGGCTTTGAACCAACACATCAGCTGCTGCATTTCCTCCGTGTGTGCCAACTTGTCTCCTTTGCTGATGAGAACCAATAGGATTGTGTCGTTTTCGCTTGTATTGCTGAACAGTTGTGAATCTGCAAAGATGAACATCAGTGGGCTGAGCCCTGGGGAGGTCTCTGCTCAACGTTGTGGTCTTCAATGTGAAGGTCTGTCAGGATCTTTAGGATGAGTAGTGGCAGGGATTGTTCAAGACCGACACGGTCAGCTTTTGGAATGAGATGGAAAAAATAGATGCTAAATTGAAAAAAAAAAACATTTTTGTGTGTGACGTGTGGAAGGTCAGTAACGTCTTCATATAGATGGAACTGCCAAAGGTGGCTTTTCAGTCGACGGTCGGTCACAAATCCTGCACTTATCAATAATCAGCCAGCGCTCAGGAAGTTATCAGCTATTGGTGAGAGTGAAGCAGAACTGTGGAAGTGAGGTTAGAATCTGGAATTATTTTTAAAGAAACAATGATGGTGGTCTCACATACATAGGTGTTGATATGCAACTCAGAAAGATGTAAACAAAAATGCATTTGTCAAAACCTTTTCTGTATTATGTTGTGGATATATTGTACTGTATGTAATTTCGCATAGGTTCATCCTCAAGTGAGCTACAGTGAGATTCAACACCTGTTCTGGGCTCTAAGCCTTGTGTTAAGGTAGCTCTCCACATCTGGATGAAATGCACCACTGCTACAGATAGTGTCATATGTGTAGCGCTACTGTCCTGAAAGTAGCTTTGGGGTTCCTTGGTTTTTTACAATCTTTGAATCTTTGATGGCCTTGGACAATCTGATTTACTACGGCGTTGTGGAGTTCTCCGGACAGAATTTGATCATTTTTACTTTAATTTTAATTTTAATTTATGCTGTACATAAATATTTACTATGTTTAAAACAATGTGCTTTATCTTACAACTTCATTGAAAAATAACATCATGTCCCTCCAATTTTCTGCAATTATTTCAACGCAAAATTCATACATTTTTGCAATTCTGCAAAGTTTGACATAACTGTAGCTAAATTGCAAAAACAGGAAATTAATCCAAATTATCTCTCATTCTAATATTTAAACTTTGAAAATGGATTTCTTTTGACATACGTAATATTTTGTAATGTTACGTATATATAGAGTACATACAGACAGTGTAATCCAACACATTAAAAAACACACCCACAAAAATGTCTTGAAATTACCATAACAATTTTATTTTTGAAGAACGTAATAATAATAATAATAATAATAATAATAATAATAATAATAATAATAATAATCTGACACGAAAATTGCTGAAATTTAATTTCACATTTTTCAGTCTTTCTCATGCACTATCTGGATAGAATATGAAAAGCAAACTTAAGAATTTAAAGGAATTCCTTTATATGACCAGTGCGGACGTACGGCTAAATATCCAGAACATTTGTCCTTGCATATTGGGTTTCCTGTCATCCTTAATTCAGTGTGCATGGCATTGTCTGCAACAAAAGTTTTAGAGAATTTTGATTCTTGTTTCAGGAATTTGCAAAAAAATAAAAGTCGATTAAAATAGCTGATTTAGACGGTCACTTTGATGGGCTCTAGCCACCATAATGGTTTTTAAAGAGCAATCTTCTCTTCTTTCCATGTCAATAGGTGTTGGCCTAAGCCTTTTTTGTTGTTTTGGCTTGGTCTAGAACATCTCATGAACACACACACGCGTACAAGACAAAGCCGTCCGATGGTCTGCCAACACTCGGGCACTTTTGTCATGTGTGCTCATGTGTGACGGGGTGAGATCACCCAAACCACTCGCACCTGAGTCTCCAGCGCCACTGTTTATTCACTCTAACCTCTTCACTTTGTAGGAGTCAGGAACGAGTGTTCATCTGGTTAAATCCTCGCTTCTAAAAAATGGCCTTTTTACACATTCAAGAATGATGAAAGCAAGCACGTTTTGTTTATTTACATTTTTTTATAATTTATTTTACACTTTTAATTAAGCTTAGAATTACCTTTTACTTTAACTTGAAAGAAATGGTAAACATTATGACTATATCAGAATCGGATTTAGATCAGAATCGCCAAGTGTGAGCAAGCACACGAGGAATTTGTTTTGGTTTAGGCATGGTCCTGTAATACACACACATACAAGAAAAAGATGATTTACAGATGACTTATTTACAATTTTATATATATATATATATTTTATATATATATATATATGTACACACACACACACACACATATGCAATAAAAAGGAGAGTAAATTATAGTAATATCGCATATGATATTAAACCTAAGATTAGGTAATGGATATTGTAAATATCCATTTATAATATTATAATATTACAATATTATAAGATAGACAGTTTTGAAATATATTACACAGTAAATGAGAGTAAACAGTAAATGTGATATAATATCACTTGTTTGCTGGTTGTAAATGCATTAGTTAATAGATATTTAAACACAATATAAAGCATGGAATATTGAAAAGTAATCGTGATTAAAGACTAAAATAATGATTATATAAGGATTATTCTAAACATAAAATAGGTAAGTTATAAGAGTATTTATTATTATTTATTATATATTAAGCACTTACTACTTTTTTTTAGATAGACAATAAATCATTAATTTTCAATTTGCATAAATCCCTGGACAGTTTTTAATTTTCAAGTTGTTAAAAGTTTGGGCAGTTCACACAAGCTCAAACCAAGAATAAAACCAACTCCATGTTGAGGTGATGCTGTGTCACATGACATCCCAGATCATTCTTCATGCATGACTATAAAAAAAACAGACAAAATCCGGAAAATTAATAATCTCAAACTCATTTTTAGCGAATCAAAAATATATGTGACATACAGACGTGGCAGGAAGATTGTCTGTGGTTCTGAAGCTGTCAGGTTCTTTACTTCGTGTTAAATACAGATTAGAGAATAAGCACTTCACATGCCTTTATCTAAGATCCTTTATATAAGAAGCGATTCACCTTATGAAGAACCTTAATTGATGCCAACAAGTCCTGGTTGGCCTTGGCAAGACCACCGCTTTCTCAGCCCTTTTTCGATTATTATTCCTTGCGTCTTTGTTGCAAGGTAAATGTGAAATGTTTTTTGCTCATAGTGGGGAATGGTGACCTTCATAATCTAAGGCCATTTATGGTAATTAGATTATGTTTTCAGGCAGAATTCATATGTATGCATAAATCAATGGAGGCTCGAACAATGACGGTAGGGTAGTGCACATAAGGAGCGGACCCTTAACAGGACTTCTCTAAATTAAGTCTAAAAGCACAAGTGCCCCACTCCACGTCTTTATAATAAGACTTTTAAAATGCGGCTCAAACTGTTTTTTTTGCCTCTAATGGGTTTTTTTTTCTCTCATGCATGCAAGGTTTTCCTACTATATGCACAAACTTAAAGTCTGTAACTAAGTCTGGCAGCTAGTATTTATCTTAATCATTCATACATATCTGTTTGTACATGTGTGTTTTTTTGTCTTGTTCCTCTCCGTGACTCATGAACACATACGTGCGCACACACACACACACACACACACACACACACACACACACACAGAGCAAAGAGCATTTCCCGAGGTCTGGGTTCATTTGTAGACTATTTCTAATGGCAGCCGACAGGTCAAGGTTGGGTGAGAGGGCATTGTTTCTTTGTTTTACATTTGTCTCATCATTTTAAATCTTGCTTTGATGTGTTGCAAGGTGAACTAAATAACAGGTGTTCAATATTTCTTTAGCAAAAAATAAACAACTTGTTTTCAGTCAAGAGTAATAAATAGGACTTTTCAAATATATAAATATACTCTATATATACACACGTATATGTATACACACACACACACCCTTGTATACACACAAAAACACATATAAAGTGTGTCTGAGTGAGTGTAGGCACATATATTTGTACTGTATATTGACTGTAAGCACTGGCGCTTCTCTGCTGATTCAGTGCAATCTTTCGACCAAAAAAGATTCCATCATGTGCAAGTTCTTGGCAAAAAAAAAGCCATCAGAAATCCTGACTCAAGAAGCAGATGCTATCTTACGCCTGACATATGCCCATGAGTAAGAAGAGCCACTGAGGAGGATATTAAAGCCATGAACCTCATATGCAATGGCAGAAGATTTAGACTTAAAAAAAGCTTTTACTTTCTAATGAACGCGTCAAACGTCAAGCGCCTTCTTAGAGAAACAAGAGCAGATGGCCATGAGACAGATTCCGGGAGAAATGGAGATAAGGATTTCTGCAATGTTTGTGTCTAAGCAGGCTTAATGTCTGACTGTAGTGTTTACGGTACTCACACTGTAATATGCCGCGTAAAATCTGTCTGGGGTTTCCTAAATATTTTGAGGGGTAATTTAACTTTGACGATTAACTGACATGGAAATACAGACAGTGTATTACAAATAAATGATAGTTATTCACTTCATGTATAGTATGATGAGGGCAATGTATTTCAATTAAAATGTATTTGAATACATAAATAAGTAACTATACTGTACGAATTTACTGTACAATTTACAGCAACTGGCAACTTTGGTTGCCTGTAAGATTGTAAATTTAAAATAGCACTGAATATCAATAATTATATATGTGCTGTTAAAATACAGTAATTATGTAGTAATTAATTAATACTAGGGATTGATCTAGCATGAAACACAGAACACCAGTAACCAATGGCGAAGCTAACTTAACTAGTAATTGGGAAGCTTGACCAGGAAACACGAAAAGAAAACCAATGAATTAAAGATAAACAAAAATAGGACCAACATGAGGCACAATAAAGATTACAATTCCTAATAACTGAAGCTTAAATATGTTATTGTGTGCAAAACAATAACGTAATAAAGACAAAAATGAAATATGAAATAGACAATGAAAGAATTGTTATAATAATTAATAGTTATATACATGATTATAATTATTGTAATTGTACATTTACAATGTATTTGAAGTAATTGTGAGATTTCTTGGGGTAATGGCACAATGTAATTGATTTAACTGTAAACATTATTGTTTACAAGCATAATATTTACTTGTATACCATATTATACTTACATTTATATGATATTATTAATGTACACATACGTAATATAGCAAAATTTACAGAAAGACACACTGTAACTCATAATTCTCTCAATATAAATATAAAATAAATTGCATACATGTAATATAAGGAAATGTACAGAAAGACACACTACAACTCACATTTTTCACAATATTATTTTATAATATTTTATGATAATTCATATTTTTTGTTGATCAGATGATTAAAATTCCACAAGGAAACAAACAAGTGCTGTTGTTGTCATTGTGATGTTAGAAGGCCTACATTAGGGATTCCTGGGAGAGCATCCTGGGAAAGTTTCACAGGCGACAGGCCTAGATCCCGAAACAGCCACTGTCCTGTGCTGGAGCGGCGTTCTCATTGTTTTACTGTATTATCTTTAAATTGAATAATGCTGTAATCTGGGGATGCGATGAAAGGGATTTCGCCACAACACACAGCCATGATAAAGTTGTGAGTGTGGGGGTGAGGGGACGATTACTTGTCTCACAAGGGTGGGCCTGTGCAATGTAGGCTACATTATAACGTCACAGTTCTTGGGCAGTCATGCAAGAAATCGGCAGATTACGGAAAAAAATGCATACAAGTTGCAAATTGTGACAGATGTCTCAAGGATTGGGACCCCCCCCCCCCCCAACTCTATCCCTCTTTCTAAGCTGGAAGAGGATCGCACAAGAACATCCTTGACCTTTTTATCATACAACCATAAAGGACGTCCACAAAGTGCACATTTATTTCTACTTCAGCGGATTATCCGCTCGTAACCTAGAAACTTCTTTGCTAGCTAAGCAGTTATTAAACATTTCAATAGGAAATGTGTTTATTGTTTGTTGATTACTTAAAACTGTGCCAGTCATGACCCATTCTATTGTCCCGCTGGTGTAAACTAGCTCACACATTCTATTATTAAAGAGAGCAAAGCATTTAATTAACCTTTAATTACACAGAGAGTCTTAAGGACTTAGTTGTTTTGAATTGTATCTTGACGAGGACAATGCTTCAAGACAATACTTTGTTTACATCACATGCAAATGAGGTTTAGAGATTATGGATAGCGTTTTTAATTAGACTGATCTGCAAGAGTGGAATAAATGAGTAAATAAAAAAAAATAGCGTTCTTTGAAGATCAGCAATGAATTACTGCTACCGACTGTATGGGAAATGAAAATTCTGACATTTAAAGTTTCTCAATTCGTTAAAAATGTATTACCATTAAATGCAGTGTGTACGCTGTGCATGTAATTAGATAATAGATGTATTACATGAAATGTAATGCAAATTACATGAGATAAAACAAATCCTGATAAATATTAATATGCTTAAAATGATTCATATCCTAATAGTTCTACACACATTAAAAATTACACAATATATATGCAGGTATTTATACGTAAGTATATATAAATTTTTTACATGTATTGCACTTTACAATTATGCAAACTTATAATGCAACTGCCTTATTGATTTACAGTCATCGTACAGTATGAGATCCTTGTACGAGCTAAGCGCTACCTTTTCTAATAATAGATTATACGAGATGATTTTCCCTGTAGATTAAGACATTAAATCAACCGCCGCAGCACATTTCCAATGCATCATGAAAATATTTCCGTCTCCCTGCTTCCTGTATGCTCGTCTCCTATTAACACTAATGATGAGGGATTATGGAATTAAAGATCCATGTTGCACATACCCCCTCAGTCCCTCAGTAAATACTGTAAGCCCATTCCTGCTCCACTAAAAAAAAAAAAAGTGAAAGCTCACCGTCTGCTCTTAAGCTGCACACACAGAAGGGTCGTGATCCAATCCAGAGCCAGGGAGAGCAGAGAAGAAGAAAGAGCTCTGACCATTTTAATCCTTGTCCTTTTCATTTCTCCTACCCGTGGGATTGGAGTGATTTTATTTAAACTGTCGGCTTGAGCCAAGGGATTGGAAATCAGGATTTGAGTGATTATCTTTTTATATATATATATATTTATATATATATAAAAAGGCAAGGAAGAGACGCGTATATTGTGAGGCGGTGGTGTGTTCATTCGTCAGGGCATGTTTATGGGGAAATCTCTATTGTCCGAGGGATTGTGAAAATGAAGCTCAGTCTAATAATGATATAAGGTCTGAGAGTGGCAAATTACCCACTTGACCCTTAAACTGTGTTTATTATGTACTTTCTGAAAGCCAAACAGGGAAATGGGGATAACGTTGCACTTTCAGTTTAGTCGCTGTGAGAGATTAGTCGGCCACTGAAGCGTGCATGTTGTTTAAAGCACGCAACAATCAATCCAAAACAATGTGGACCGGAGAACTAGGTTCTCTTTTAAACAATATGCATAACCTAAAGTGGGAAGCGTAGTGGGAAGCTTGGTCGAGAGTTTGCGTGTCCTTCCCATGGTGGTGTGGGTTTTTCCTCCAGGTCTCCAGTAACCATAAACGTGTTGAGAGTGGGAGTCGTGAAAATAGCCCACAGGGAGTGAGTGAGTGTGTGTTACACGCTGTGATTGGTCAGCCTCCAATTCAGGGTGTTTGAGTGGGATTGGCTGCTCCTTGTGACCTAGAGATGGAACAGCAGATCAGAAAATGGATGGATGGATGGCCGTAATATAAGAGGGAAGCAGATGGTAATTCTCAGAAATGTTCACTGGTCTCTTCCTCCCACCACAGACTCTTTCAGGATAGCTGAAGCTCCTCGGTTATATTATCTATTTTAACAAGAAAGGGTGGAAGGTGAAGAATCAAGTATTTGTTTTAATGAGTTAGCCATGACTAATGGTTGGAAAAGATACTCTAAACCACTCTAATCGTTCAATCTCACCGGGAGCAAGGCAACAGTTTGAAGCAAAAAGGACATCTGTAAGAGTGGTTCACGTACATTAAGAGGACTATTACACCAGCTTTTTGGGCCTTTTAAAACTAATTGACACTTTTTGGTATAATCCATGTACTTTCTCCAGCTGAGAAAGTAACATGTTTCTGCTCAAGAGATCCTTTTGCATCCTTGACACAGATTTTACAGAATTCAGGAAGGATGTGGCTTTATAATATTTGGCATTATTAGATAACATCTTGCAAAGGCCACAATTGGTATGAATAAATGATTTAAAAAAAGTCAAAGCTTTTTTTTTATTGTTAGGGGTTCGAGTCAGAAAACACTGAACTACAGTAAGATGGATTTTGGCTGCTGGTAAAAATATCATTTTATTTTATAATGCAGTTGACGTCACAAACACATTTTGTTGAGATGCAATGTTAAGGAACCATCTTGTCATACTACAACTATAATCATCCTTGATCAATAACTGACCCACATTCAAAAATCATTTGCAAAATTTTTTTATTGGAGCGTGCTTTGAAAAAAAACTACATTGCTATGGAGATAAACACTAAACAAAAACTGAAGGCTTGATCTTCTTCATTACTGCTTGCAGCTATATTTGATTATTATTATTATTATTCTTTACATACATGCGTGCGCACACACACACACACACACACACACACACACACACACACACACACACACACGTGTAGGGCATTAAGTCAAAGTGGAATCTATGAACACTTGTGGGGACTTGGCTAAAGTAACAATTTGGGTGTTGGTTAAGATTACAGTTTTAATGTGGGTGGGGGGTTTGACAGTGTGGGGGATCATGATATAAATGCGAGCGTGTGCGCCTCTGTGTGTCTTTACGTTTACTGTCTTAATTCCTTTTTCCACAATTAAAAGTGTGGTTCTATCTTTGCAAATCATTTTCCCAGTAAGTGTAAAGGTTATCGCTTCCCGATCTCACCGTTCTTTTCTCAAACCTCCCCTTGAATTACCTCATCATCCAAAATCAACTCCACGTCGCCCCCATTATATATAACTGACTGAACCCAAAGAAGCCTCTGTCTGTGTGAGTAAGCCTGTCCATTCTGCCACTCGCACATAATCCCCTTTAACATCCTTCCTGCTCTATGTTCAATGCTCTCGCATCCTCTCGACAGAATCTTATAACAAAGTCTGAAACGAACACAAAACATGTCCTAGTCAAACAGCATCTGACTCTTTAGTGCATTTCAGATGACATCCTCACTCCGGCCAAACCAATGAAGTGGGTCAAGATATCGGGCACTTCTGTGTCTTTGTGAGCTGAAAGAGAACGCTGATGCCAAGTCATTTGGAGTGGGGTGATTGTGGCAGATGGGCCAATGCTCCAAACTCATTCCTCTTCTCTCTGTTCTATTTTGCGAGATACGACCACCAGGGATTATGGCTTGTCACAACTTCATACGTAAGTGACTGTCCTCAACTCACAGAACTTAGCACAGTCTCCTCTTCAGGGACAATCTGAAATAATTCTCAGCCCGTGGAAAGTTTGATCTAGTGATTAGAAAAAAATGTTTGCTTTTTAATAATCCTCTCAAAAGTTAGTCTGTCCTGCTTACCGTGTAGTTACAGTGATGCTTTTCGCAGCCAAGCAACTAAGAATTATTGTTTAGTTTAGAAAAAAAGTTTACAAATTATTATTATGTGGTTATACAAAGTTACATTATTATTAGGATTAATTTAAACAAAGCTAATAGTTTAGTTAAATTTTCATAAATACATACATAAACGTATGTAATAATGTTTATATATAATACACACATTTATTTATATTATTTATATTTACACACACACACACACACACACACACACACACACACACACACATAATAAATCCTCCCGTTAATCTATTTTCAACTCAGAGGAGCTGGATCATTGAGGCCTCATCCCAGTACTTCAAGCACACCACGCTGATTGCCATCACCTGCAGCTAATCAGCAGTAGAGCTGTACAGGAGCAGAATGGAGGCAGCATCAAAAAGCTCTTCTTTGCTTGACGAAAAATTCAACTATAAAGTGCTTCCCAGTAGAAACCTCGACAAGCGAAAGGTAATTTACACTCTGTTCATTTCGGAGTTTGCTTACTGCCGGAGCTCTTCCAGTCTGCAACACTACCTGAAGGCCAAGCACCGGTAGGCTTTGGCCGAAGAGGCTAGGACCAGTGTGGACCGCGCACCAGTGTGACCCAGGACAGCAGTCTGCATTGTTGTTAGAGAACGATCCTTGAGAGCACTCAACAGAGGCCAGTCAGCGACCATGAGAGGCTGTCCTCGAAGCCGATCCAGGCTGTCTGAGCCGGTCGTTAATCACGGCTCTGCTTCTGTCTGCTCCTAGGTACGTCACTGAGCTCCTTGGCGGAGAAAAGTACGTTTCCTGCACCGTGGTACCACCCACCCTGTGCCACCTCCAGCGTACCATGGAGATCTCGCACGACAATCCCCCCTACATCGGTCGCTTCAAGGCTGCCTTTGTCAAGAACCTGACCCAGCGAATGTAAAACGTGAACCTGGAATGGCTCAAGGTGCGTGAAACCTTGCGAGAGGAAGCCAGTGTGGGTGAGGCTGAGTGAGCTGGTGAATGCGGAAGACCCGGCTCCCCCTGAGTCCTGGCACAAGACAGCCCTGCTGACAGGGTTGTAAGGTACTTGAGTAATTGTACTTCGTTATTTTACTTAAGTATGTTTTGGCTACTTCGTACATGCACTGAGTATAAAAAATTTAAGCAACTTTTACTCTCTACTTCACTGAATTTGTGATTGAGTAGCAGTACTTTTCACTCCACTACATTTTGAACGAACACTTATCGTTACTCGTTACATTGGAATTGTGCGCGACAAGCCAGAATCGATTTATATCTCGGTTAATTTCTCGGGCGAATGAGGTGAATATCGCCATCTTTAGGCTGCTGAAGGTAATGGACGCTATTTGTGAATTGGAAACCACAAGAACGCGAATTAGGGGCGTAAAAATGTGTTTTACAAATGTTATTATATAATATATAACTTTAAATAATACATATAATATATAATTTACTAATCAGATTATTCATTTTATTTTATATCTACTTGCAAATTTAAGTGATTGAGACTGACTTTTTGTTCTTTTTATCTACTTTGTTCTACCAGTTTTCAAACATTGAGGTTAAATTCTGTTTCTGTCTCGGAAAACAATAGTTTGTTTTCACATTTCTTTTTTTGGGTCTATATTGAGCACGAATAAAAATTCTTCTTAAAACTTAAGTTCTTTTCAAATGGGATACTTTGCTACTTTGACTCAAGTCTTTTTGAAATTGGTGACTTGTTACTTGTATTGGAGTAATTTTTACAGTAAGTATCTGTACTTTTACTCAAGTATGGTTGTCCGGTACTCTTTACACCCCTGGTTGCTGATGACATGGTCACACTCGGAGTCAGAAGAGATGCCGGTCCACTGAAGAGGTGGCTGGGACACGCGGGCACCTTCGGGCACTTGGCCGCTGTCGCACGTAAGTACTTGGGGACTCCTTCCACAAACGTCCTGTGCAAGAGATGTTATTTCTATAGAAAAGTAGAGACAATTTGTCACGGGTAAACGTGAAGAGACTGGTCTGCCTGAGTGACTGGTGGAAGAGCTTGGAGTGATTGCTTGACAATAAATCAGTGTGCAAATAAAGACGAGCCCCTTATTTTTATTTATTCTAATAAAGATTAAATGCGATACAGATAAACGCAGTATGTGGCGCAGTGGTTAGTGTTGCCGCTTCACAACAAGAAAGTTCCGTTTGACACTCAAGGTGTGAGTTCGTGGCCAACCAGGGCCTTTCCTTGTGGAGTTTGCATGTTCTCTTCGTGCTTGCGTGGGTTTTCTCCGGGCTCTCCTACAGTCCAAAAACACAAGTTTCCGGCGAATTGGGAAATTGTCATTGGAAAATTGACCATATAGGTATGAGTGAGTGTGTGTCCCGCTCTGCAAAATGGTGGCCACCAATCCAAAGAGTGTATTCTGCCCAAAGACGCTGAGATAGGCACCAGCTCCCCGCGACCCTGTAAAGAACTAAGCGGCAGAAGATGATGAATGATGAACTATATGTATAATATATTTTATATTATATTTTGAATTGTTATTTTATTATATATTTATATTATTATACAAAAATATAAAGCTAAACTAAAACAAGAAAATATAGACAGAAGATAAAATGTATTTTATCTTATAAATATTATATCTGTATTTTTCAAACAATATTTCAAGCAAAAATGGGAGCAATGCAACAACGCGACACTATAGAAATTGCATTTTAAAAAGTCCTGCGTGAGGCCTGAAGTCTTCACACATTTTTAGCTCCGAAAACACAAGACAAGCCGCAGGGACTTTGTTCCGAGCCAAAATTGGTCCCCAGGTACCAGTTCTGCACTAGACAAAACAGCACAAAATTAGTCCCATCTTTCTGCTAAATGACCACTTCCTCTTTTCAGCTGTAGACAGGAAGTAGTCAGAAGGGTGAGGGGGACTCTTCCTCAAATTGGCTTAAGTGGACAGACTCGTCTGAAGACCGAACGCGGACACGTGCTCTGTAGAGCAGACGAAGGGAAGTGACCTCTCCGGCCTCTGACACACAATCTGCAGGATGTTATGGTTTACTTAACGCTTGGTGGTGGTGTCCAGACAAGGTGCACACTGCCCTCCACTCTTGTGCCGCGGTGATTTATGGCAGAAATGACCACTCTTTCCCTTTAGGAAGTCTTTGAGAGCTTTGGCGAAGGATGCAGCTTTATGGCTCCAGGGTCTCCTTTATACCTGAGTGAAATCCATGTCAGTCGCCCAAATGAATCAGACGTACGGAAACGCGAAGGGAAGGAAATGATCAAGTGTTCGAGTTTAAGATTAAAGTGACGACTGACAAATTGTGATGTATTGTGATGTTTAAAAACTTGAGGGAAGCGCGTTTGGTGGCAAGGTGGCTGAAGACTTTGAAAAAGAAGGACATGGTGAGTAGACACACCTGTTGTTTGTGTTGCTCCAGAAGGAGCAGGTTGAGGAAGTCGATTGGCTCCTTGGAGAGGCTGTGCTCATGAATAACGCATGACTGTCAGATGATGTGCGTCATATGGTCAAACATTGGTAATGAGCAGAATAACACATCACCTTAACATAAGGAACACACACTTCATTTCTCTCCCTGCGTTTCTCTCGTGAACGGCCATGATCATGTCTGTAAAAAAAACTAATTTGCCAACTGTTCCACCTTTGTGTTCATCGTGTGTGTGTGTTTGTGTGTACTGTATATAGAGAAACAAACTGATCCAAATGAAGCCAAATATTCATATCCATGCATTTTTTCAACTTATTTTATTGTTTTTTAAAATACTAAAGAACGATCATCCTCATTCCAGCTAACACGAACAGTAACATAGCATTTAGCTTAGCATTGCGTGACACAAGATGCTAATTCGTTAGCTAATTGAGCTCTTGTTTTAGCAGTGTTTTGGCTGCTAAATAGTCCTCTATGTTTTGTCATAGAATCGACAGTCAATTTCCTAATTGTGTGTTCTCGTATCATCATCTGGACCATCGATATTCAGCTTTTCAAATCTCATCAATTGACACATGTTGACATTGAATCGAAAATGTTGTGTTGTTGTCATCGTTTAAACTCTGTAAAGAATCTTGTGAAAACATTAGTTCATTATATAAAAGTCGTTTCACTTCACACGAGTGCTGGATTCGCCTTCTCATCTTCAAAAATGATGTATTGATTTTTACAATCAACTTTGGACAGAATTCCTTGATCATCTTTTGTCATCATTTCTCAAAGTGTTCTTGTTTTTACGAGGATCGTTCATTGTAGAGTCTAGAGACTTTCATTTCCGTCCAATGAAGGATAAAAAGTCAGCTTCTTCTTTTCTAACACACTTTTTGACTGATTGGACTATAATTTTGAACTCCATTTTCATTTTTTTCTCTTTTTAGTTTGATTGGAGCTTCTCGGGCCACTTTTATCAATGCATTTGCCGTTTCCTTGTTTCTGCTGTTGTAATCGTTTTTTTAATAAACATATTATACAAACACTTAAAAAAAACCCATCACCTGTTTCAGAAAACATGTTTTTTAGTCGGAGTAATACATATGACTCAAGTGATCTGCTCTCCCTCGTTACTTCTTTAGAACCCACATCATCTAGCGTAGGGTGCAGAATTGAATAATCTGAAACACATTTTTTGCATTGTTCCTAATGCCGGAATTATCTTATGATTTGATGAGGAAAAACCATCACAGATTTCTTACCACCCATTTGTTCAGTCACAGGAACAAAAAAAACCGGCTTGTAAACAAACCAGAAAGCACCAGGAGAGGTCGAGCAGTTTGAGAGCATCGTCATTCACCTGTACCGCAAAGGTAAATCAAGCATGGGGCATTTCAAGACTAATTGCCAGGTACATCTCAGCAGATAGAAGTGTTTATGGGTAATCATCAGCAGGTGGGGTACTTAATCTGGCGGATGGGTGGCCAAAAAAAGCCTCTCCATTTTACCAAGCCATAAAAAGTGACCCAAATAAATACAGCATGCTCAGAGCTGAATCCCAAATTCCACTTTACTCTTACTTTTTTCTTTTAATTGTTTTTTTTTTTTTATATGTGAGAAATTAGCTTTTTGTGTAATGGCAATTTACATGTGCAACATACCAATATCGTGGAGCAAATTTTAAGTGACTGACATTGTACAGTACAGTACTGACTTGATGTAGCTCCGCCTCTAACTTAAGGTTACCTGAGTTCATTAAAAAAATAAATCATTAAAAATAAACGCTTTCATAAATTATTATTGTATTGATTCTGTTAGATGAATATGAATGGAGTTGTAATAGCATATTATGAATTAGGATGATTCTCACAAACCCTGGGCTCCTCCAGTGGTCAGGTTTATTGATTACAGAATTATTAACAGTTTAATAAAAGTTCCAAAACAGAAATTTGTCTTAGACTGTGTTTAAAAAACAATAAATTGAGACTAGTTTCTGCGTCTTCTCTCGTTGATGTTTCAAATCCTAAACGAAAAGCAGAGAGTCCTTCCAATCAATGAAGCGTAAAGCTGACTTTTAGAATCAAGCAAACTGTTTTTTGTACATGTTAAAAAAGTTTAAATCTGTAACTTTTCTGTGAAGTCCGACACATTACAGTTAAATTGATAATAATAATAATAATAATAATAGCAATAATAATAATAATAATAATAATAATAATAATAATAATAAAAATAAAAATAAAAATAAAAATAATAATATAATTTATATAATGTATACATATTTGTTTAATTTGTGACCACTCTGTTTCATGTAGGCAAACTATGCTAGCAGCCTCAGCTAACAGCTAGCAGTGCTCCTGCCTTTATTTATAATGTAATCTTAACATTTAATATTAAATGTGCCAAATCTGTTTTATTTGATCTGCAATGATATAATATAAAGAAAACATCCGATATATTGAAAATAACTCTGTTTAACTGGTGTTTTATAAGCGCAGCTCTCACTATTTTTTAAAGCTAGAAGTCAGAATAAAGTTTACTTAACACAGACATATACAGTTTACAGGGATTTCTGATATCTATTTAATGGCATAGAATTGGTGTGGTATCGGGCCAAACTCCCCACGCCTTGGGAGCTTGCGGCGAATATTGATGTGAGCATAACGTAAGTACATTTTATTCCTATACATTTTATATATGAATTCAATCTGTGCTACCACCCACACAGCCCGAGGTCTTTCCTTGCGTATTGGAAGAAAGCAGAAAAGTGTATTATGATTTCAACCAGCGAAGAATAAGGATAATCCTAATTGATTTTCATTAAGTGTGCTGCTCCAGAGCGCATGAATGTCCTACTTTCTCTACGTTCGAATTAATCCCTTACCCTCATTTTTGTAGGAAAAAATCCTGAGGACCCAGCAGAGATTTATGTGTTGAGCAATTCAACAAAACACAAAACAATAAGATGAACACTAATTGTCTATTGTTATGGTAATTCTCCCTCCATCGTCCACTATCCAAACATTATCCGAGACACTTTCTCCTACAGAGAATACAGAGATTATTTAGCATAATTCACACACATCTCGTAAATTCCATTGAAATAAATTAATTCCATACATTCCATGCAATGCTACTTTTTTCAAATGTTTGTCATTCACACAGCTACTGCATACACACATTATGACACACTGTGATGTACATGGTCTGTACAACTGCAATTTATATATATATATATATATATATATATATATATATATATATATATATATATATATATATACACACATTTTATTATATATTTATATACCCAGTGTGTATATAATACAAATGATATGTATAATTTCTAAAGTTTAAAAAATTACAAATTAGATGCAGATACAAACAGTTCAAGGGAGTGTAAGCATAATGTGTAAAATGTGAAGAATCAAAAATGCAAAACATTTAAAATAAATTACATTTAAATAAAGTACAAAAATAGACAAGATGAAATATCAGTCTAATAAATGCAAGTAAAGTACAGTAGAGACAAGTACAAATGAAAAATAATACATAAATGTATGTGTGTGCGTGTAATGCTTTTAGTTTACCATTTTATTCCATGTCCAGTGTCTTTTTTTAATTTTTAATTTAATTTAATTTAATTTAGCCCAGAAAGCAGAAGCCGACAGTTCTGTCAAGGCTTCCACCGTGATGCAAAGGTCCTTTCAGCAAGTCTTTTTCCCACCTGGTTTGTGTGTGTTGTGTTGGATTCAGTTGTTTTCGTGCACATTTCCAGCTTTCCTTTTACCTCATGGAAACATGACAATGGCATTAAATACATAAAGATTAAGCTTGTGACGAACTGGACGAGTGCGGTAAAGTTGCTGGAGGACTGGAGTGGAGAGGAAGCAGATAGGATTGTTTGCTGAAAAGGCTGCCTCAGTTCACTGCACTGGTTTCTGAAGACCGCCATTCATTCCGAGGGCCGGAGGGGCCGTGGCAGTCTGGGTAGGGTCCCTCAGGCACTGAGGCACAGGGCCAGACCTGGTCTTCTCGGCACTGCCAACTCGCCTCAAACCCTGACCTGACGGCCAAGCTCGACAGGAGGGGGCAGGAGAGCGAGAGCAGTTTAGTCTCAGCGGCTACTCATTCATTCAGAAGCTTATCACAGGCAGGGCTCACGATTGTGTAATTACTTGTTAAGTTTAAGACCTCTGCAGTGGAACACAAAAGAGAAAGAAATAAATGCACATCAGAATAAGCCAGCAGCCCGTGTTGCATGCATTAAGCCTTCCATGGTTGTTTTGCGCACCTTTGGATCCTGACCTTTGGATATGTGGGCCAGACTTCACTTTGCTGTGAGTGTTGTGATCAGAATGAATTTGACAATGAAATTTGAATGTTTAGAACGAGTCTAGATGCAAAGTGTGAGAACATTTTTTTTGATCACCATGCATTGTGGATTTTATCGAAATGGCCACTTTTAAGAAGCTAACTTCCGAAATGTTCTGATCTAGATTTGCCACTTGATTCCCGGACAAAATATAGATGAAGGTCTGTAATGTCCGGTTTGGGTCTTTTCTCGGGTCTCAAAAGTTTGTTTTCAAACCTGTGTCGCAAAAGCCGTGCTTTTCAGTTCTTGTTCGCGCAGATCAGCTGGTTGTTTAGCAGTTTGGAGCCATAAAAAGTTTGTATTTCAGTGTTGTCTGAAGGTCGTTTGAAAGCTACTCTATACTACAGGCATAACCTTATTTTAAAATAATTAAAATCACTACATTTGTGAATATAGAATGAAAGAGCATGTGACACCTGTACAGGCCGGCAGCTTGGTCACCACAACTTTAGACAAACAGAACTCCACACTTCAAGCTTTTAAAATCAATATTGGAAACGGGATTAGCAAATAAAAAATTGCCATATCAAAATTTCAAATTAAGCGAGTATAGAAGCTTTTCTTAAGCCATCAATCTGAGATTTTCTAGAATCTATAGCTCTTTTTAATACCCATTTGCTAATGAACATATGGCTTAGTAAGTTTGTTTGCAATCTCACTGTATTACTATCTTTCTAATGGGACGTTTTAATACATCAATCTTTTCCTCAATCTGTCCCTTTTTTTCTGAAGAAAGTGACCCTTCAGTCCGAGACGTGTTTGCATCAAGGCTTCACTTTGCCCGTAGCGGAACTGTCTGTTTTTGTTTACCAGGCGGGTTTAATGTAAACACTGGTATAATCGTGTGGACTTAAACTGGTATCTGATGGCACAGACTGGCCGCCATCAGTCCCGTAAGAGTCTTAGTGCTTCCGAACTTCTGTGATATTATAGCCGCAATCTCGGCTATATTTCCAGCCGGCAGCACTTTAAACACCTCACATCTCCTGATTCCATTATATTCATCTCTCTCACACATCTTCAGCCTTTCGTTTTGTTTTCCCTTCTTATTTTTTCATGCTAATGGCTGCATGTCATAACATAATTTCTGTGTTCCAATACCATATTCGATTCCCGGCTCCGACAGTCTTGTAAATGAATCCGGTCACATTGTCACATCGAGAGCCTCCCATTTTTGCAGAGTACCAGGGGTCTCTTAAACACTGCCCACTCTTAGTGCCACATCCTTTTTCCTGAAGACCTCCAAGACCCCTTCAAGCATAAGAGCTTTTAGCTAGCCCGCGCTAATGTGTAGAATAATAGCTACTCCCTGAATCTTGATGGCCCCTGGAAGCTGACTGAATTTGTGCACAACAGCATCTACAGTGCCGTAATATTCCCCTTTTTATATCTATTCTTGTGTGCTTCCATCCCTAATCTAGTCTTATTACATCTCTCCCCTTATACTCTCTTTGCCTCATGTGGCCTTTCAATTTTGGTGTGATTAGAGAGGTGGGGGATATTATCGGTCTGGTTCACCGACGTGTGGGCCACAACTAGTATTTCAATTATGCCAACTTCATAGAAACTAGTGCGGCAATGCAGACAGACTTTTGGTAAGTCACTTGTGACTTATTAAAGCCACAACAGGTTTTCCTCCCGCGTCGATCTGGAAGCTGGTCGTAGCTCAGCATGAAAGGGCAACATCAGTGTCCGCACGGCATTAGGTGGTGTTTATCTGTTGGCAGTCTTTTCTGCTGATCCTCTCTTTACCATTAGGCCCCAGGACATCTATAATCCACAAAAGTGACACATGAAGCCCAGTTGATTTCTTTTTTTTTGTCCACCCCTGTTTGTTGATAATGCATCCGGTTTGCTAATTTAAATGGGCTGTCTTTTAAATACACTGAGTTTTTTTTTTTTGGTTGTTTTTGTAAATATAAGATTTTTTTTTGTAGATAAAGTATCTCGGTTATATAATATATATATAATATATATATATATAAGTATATATATATATATATATATATATATATATATATTAGAGATAATAGATAATAGATAGATAGATAGATAGATAGATATGATAGATAGTAGATAGATAGATAGATAGATAGATAGATAGATAGATAGATAGATAGATAGATAGATAGTGATGATATAGATCACACACTATACCAGATATAATTGTGTGATTGTGGAAAATGTATATTACTTACATACTGTACATACCTACATACATACATACATACATACATACATACATACACAATGTACGTACATAAATGAATGCATGCATACATACATACGCATATATACGTTCATATATATATTATATATATATATATATATATATATATATATATCATGCATGCAACAACACACTGTTATCTGAGTGTATATGTGTGTAAGTCTTATACATTAGAGAGGGAGAGAGAGAGAGAGAAGGAGAGAGAGAGAGAGAGAGAGAGAGAGAGAGAGAGAGAGAGAGAGAGAGAGCGAGAGCGTCTGTAAAATTTGGACAGACCTTGGGGCGCTAAAACACCCTTTCAGTTGTTAGTACTCACTCGCTTTTTAAACTATATTTAAATAAAAATCTAAAGTTACGCCATGCTAAGCGTGTATGATTATAGTCACTCTCTTTTTCAGAGAGAGAGAGAGAGAGAAGCCGAGAGAGAGAGAGAGAGAGAGAGAGAGAGCGAGAGAGAGAGAGAGAGAGAGAGAGAGAGAGAGAGAGAGAGAGAGAGAGAGTCTCTCTATGCTCAGAAGAAGAAAATATTAGTAGCACATCTATCGGAATGAAACTGAGCCTATAAAGACAACATAAGTTATCGTGTTTGATCGCATCGAGTTAATTTTTCAATTTGTCGACCGAATTTAGTCTTTCATTTGAGATTTAAAAACAGCGTGATTAACATAGAATTTTTTCCTAAATATCAGCTCATGCTGTAATTCTGATTCAATGCAAACGAGTCTAAGACATTCGGTAAACGTGGGTGTCTGGCAGAAAGGTGACGCGGGGTCAGAGGTGGCGGTGTTAATACACAGGTTTCCTCTGCACCCAAGAGGCGTTTTCCTTCTCCAAACACTTTTGCTTTAATGTTGTCGCGTGTTTTTCCACTAAGCTCGTGCCTTTGGGGAAAGACTCGAACAAAATAATTTGGAACACCTGTTTTGGAAAAGAAACTCACCGCATCGAAAACTCTGCTTTCCCTGACATTAATTCACCCACAAAAACATTTGCCTGCGACATGGAAACTGACGGAACTTTATTCACGCCTATCCTTTCGTAAAATAAAAGATTAAAGGCTAAGTGACCTAAAAAAAAGTTTTTTTAACAATGATAAAACATTTTTTATACTGGCGAACTAATTCATCGTCGGATAAAAATACTGTGTAACAATATGACAATATTGTGATGAAAAAATGTTGCCGGTTGTTCTAATCTATTTTATTTTTTTTTATTCTAAAACAATAAAATTATAGTAATACATTTTATTAAATATAGTTGGCGATGATAGAGTTTTAAATGCACTTACAATGTGTAATATAGACCGAATTTGATTAAAAAACGATCGACGCTTACAGTAAATAATCTTATTACTGGGTCAAACAGCTGTGCTGCTTATCATTTGCTCATATATACACATGCTTCGGAACGATCAAGACTACTGAAATGTGCTGTGGATGGATTTCAATACGCATTTTAACATAAAGCACGGGTGAATTTTAACTTTAATTTAATTTTATCGTGATGCGAATGTGACAAAAATGCCAATTGTTTCTATATTCGTTCCCGTGATTTAGTCTTTCCTAACTAAACTGAACTGAAAATAATTTTCTTTCGATATTTTTAGCTCTGGAAAAAAGAGCTAGACTGAAATTCTAACTAAATCTATACTGTTGAAAATAACCAAATTGAGCCGTTTTGAATGGACTTATTTTTAATTTCAACAAAGTGCACTAACGATGGGCAGGGAAAAGTAGGTTAAGGCTTTGAGAAATCTGCTTACATACTGAAGCACCTGATAGGATGGTGAGAAATCAACATTTGATTGGCTAATGGCTCTTAATAACGGTGTCTAAATAATCCTATGTTTCCCCCTCAATGATTCAGACTTTTATTGAGCGTCTTATTTTAATTCACTGAAGGAGAGCATTATAATGCAAGGTAATTAGTCAAGTGCGTGTGTCCTGCAAATTCCAAGGGGGAAAAATAATGGACATTTTTTTTTTCTCAGATTCGTCACATTATAATAAAGAGATACATATTTTTTGCTCTGTTTTTTTAAACAGTTATAAATTCTAACTGTTTTCATGAATATGTCGGACCTTTTTTTCAGCTAGCTGTTGAGAAAATATATATTATTGTATTATTTAAAGTAAATGTCTTAAGAAGGAAAATAAGATCACAGTTCAAAACAACCTTGGCAAGTGATACTTTCGAACGCGCTGTTTTAAAGGCATGCACGAGGTCGAGGCTGCGGTCACTTTTTTCGGACCATGGTCATTTTACGAATGTCGTAAGTCGTGTCTTATTTTTAAACAAGGTGATGATAACCTGCTGTTCACATCTATGGATCAGGTTACACAATGCCAATAATAAATAGCAACAAAAGGTATATGGAACACGTTTTGAATTTATTTAAAAATAATGACTGCATATATATACACACACATACTTACACACACGCACACATACATACGTATTCTAAAATCACAACGCATTTGTTTTGAACTTAATCTAAAGCTCATTTAGTTCACTAAGCATAAAAAAGACTTGCAAATACCAACTCTAACAAAAGCCGCACAAACAAAACACATCGCTTGAAAAGTGCAGATCCTTACAGAAATCCCTCAACGGTTCCCGTATCACTGGTCATTGCTCGAGCGGAGTCTTCAACTTCACTTGTTTTGTATTCCTCCAAATCCAGCGGGCTGTTCTTATTGGTAGGTGCGAGCGTTACATCACAACGATTATGACGCGCCGTCTTCCTGCTTCCTTCAAGCGCGTCTTAAAGTGAATCTTGTTGGTGCGAGCGAGCGCGCGCTCTCAGCCTCCTCCTGGCCGCGTGCGCTGAGATACACAGTTTTCGCGTGGAGAGAGCAGCGGCGCACAAGAGCCCTTCTCTCTATCTCACTCTCTTTGCTCTGGCTTGTCCCGAGAAATTACAATATTCATCACGGGGCGATCAACCCTCTGTAGTCTCTGTTACACTATCGCGAAGAAGCTCAATTCGCTCTCATCTTCGGAGTAAGTAACCTTGTCATTTGCGCTCGCGCAGAGTTTTCTTCTCTATTGATGACTTTTGATGTGTGATGCGCATCGTCGCTTTATTTGTTGGCGTTAGTAGTGCGTAACATCTAGCGATAAACTCTTGTCATTTTGGAATTGGCGTTGTGTGGTTTTCGTAAAGTGTCGCGGGCTTTCGAGATGGATTTTTATCACTTTGGAGACGCGACCTGATACGTTGCGGTCTGATTTGAACTCGCCTTTTTTCGGTGATTAAAGCTCATTATTTACAGTTTTGTGCCGTTTTATCGACTTTATCTGTTTTTTCTTCGCAGTGTCTCATTTTGACAAGAGCAGCTATGCTTTAAAGTAGTTCTAAATGGGTTTTAATATTTAGTATTTTATAATTCGCCAAATAGTGACTTTGGAGCTCTGCAAGCATAGTGTGCGTGTATACGATTCATAAATCCGTAACTTCTATCAGAAAAAAACAGTATGATCTAGGAGCTCATAAGGAACTTTCCGAATTGCCGAACCGAGCAGAACTGCGTGAAAAGTTCTTCGCAGCAACTATTATATTACAGGGACCCACACAACAGCCTTTATTTTTAAGAGTGTATGGTTACACTGAGTCCATGACTTTTACTGACACTACAGCTTGACGCGTTACTTCATCATCATCATAATTGTTGTTATCTGATCTTTAGGGCAGATTCATCAAAGCCATGTTTCGGTTTCGGCGCAGCAATATTCGCGTTGCTTCAAGTGTGGATTAGGTGTTTAGTAGAAGCAAATTCGATGCACATGGATGCACATTCAAAACATAACGATTCAGTTTAAAGTCGGCGCCTGAAACATTTGCTTGGTGGGGAAACGCAGCGCTCCGTACTCAAAAAGGCGTTGAATTTGGAAATATTAATATTTGTAATGATAGCACGTGAAGAATAGACGCTAAAATGTTGAATTGCGTGCTCTCTGCACTGTCAAACTTGTTATTTGGATGTTTTTCCTTGACATGGTAGTTTCGCTGTTGTGTTCTGGTGGAGATTTATTTCAGTGCAAACTTTATGGATATTTTCGCGTGGCGAAAGTTAAGGCGCAAGTTATCGAGAGTTGCGCGTTAAGGCGCTCAGACTGAGTTCAGAGACACGTAAAAAAATTTTCCTTCCTTGCGTTTGCTTGTCAGATGTCTGTTCGTGATTATAACTAACGGTGATTTCTGTCAACTCTCCTATTCCTAACTACTATAATGCTTTTATTGTTAAGTAACAGGCAGAATAAGGTGTCACATTTGTCTTAATTTACAATTTGTTGAATAACATCTTGTAAATGTGTCACTGTAGTTTATATGCATGTTTTTATATCTTTAATCTTTTTACTGTCTGTGAAATTTCTATTATTTTGTGGATATTTGTTTTAGTCAGTGTTTATTGAGCTAAATTCTGCTTTTAGTCATTGTGCATGTGTATGAAATTTGATTGATGATTTGATGGAGATAGCAATTAGAAGTTTTTATTTTACAAGACAGTAGGGCTAGGCATTTGTATATATTGTACAGCGCCAGAGTGTGAAACACTTACGCATATCAAGTTGTTAAAATGTATTACAATGATGTCAAAACTGAAGTGAAGTTTTGCCTTAAAAACGAAGGCCCTTTTTCTCTGTTTTGTAACAAAGAACTTCCTTTTAAAAAATAATTTCTTATATAATAAGAAGTCTTAAAATAATAAGAGTCTTAAAAGCACAAAAAAGTAAATCACAATGAGCCTGAAATCATAGATCTGTTTTTCCATTTTCTTCCTGTAATGTAATGTTTGAAATGCGTTTCAAATAATTGTACTAATATAATTTATGTAACCGTAAATAGTCTAATTTTTAGGTTACATATGAAAAGGCATTACTAAAGTAAGCAGTGTTAAACAAATAAAAAAACGTAACTTTTTAAAGCAGCATGATATATGTGTAACATTTTAACTAGTTCTTTCATTAAATCTATTTAAAAAATGATTTTTGACTAGCACAAGAAACTTAGACTTACAAAGAAAAATTTTCACCAGTTCTTTTCTTTTTGGCCAGGTTCCCAGGGTTCTTGAGCTGTGCCCAGCTGACAGGCTTTCAAAGATGGCACAATAACAGTTCCAGTGATGCCTGACCATGACAGCACATCCCTCTTAAACAGACAAACCAAGAGAAGAAGAGTTGACATTGGAGTGAAGAGGACTGTTGGGCCAGCATCTGTGGTATTTACCCGAGGAAAAGCAACCTTTTTTAGTGCCATGAATCCCCACAGTTCAGACCAGGATATCGAGTGCTCGGTGGTGCAGCACGCAGACAGCGAGAAGTCCAATGTGCTCCGCAAGCTTCTGAAGCGAGCAAACTCTTACGAAGACGCCATGATGCCCTTTCCTGGGGCAACCATCATCTCCCAGCTTCTGAAAAACAACTTAAGCAAAAACGGTGGAAGCGAGTCTAATTTCCAAGGCAGCGGCCTGTCAAGCACAGGTTCAGAGATCCAGCAGGAGGATGCTTGCAGCAACTCCTCGCGGGGAAGCCCCCAGGAGTGCCTTTCCCCGTTCAACAGGCCCACCATGACCCAGTTTGAAATGGAAAGGCTAACGGACGAGCATCTACGAGCCAAACGAGCCCGGGTGGAGAACATCATCCGCGGGATGAGCCATTCTCCAAGCGTCACGCTCCGCACCAGCGATAACGAGCGTGAGGGACCAGCTCATCCACAAAGTCCTCGTGAGAACTACAGAGAGAACAAGCGCAAGCAGAAGCTGCCGCAGCAGCAGCAGCAGAGTTTCCAGCAGCTTGTCTCGGCCCGTAAAGAGCAAAAGCACGAAGAACGTCGCCAGCTGAAGCTGCAGCTGGAAGACATGCAGAAGCAGCTCCGGCAGCTGCAGGAGAAGTTCTACCAGATCTACGACAGCACTGACTCGGAGAACGACGAAGACGGAAACATCTCAGAAGACAGCATGCGCTCTGACGGCCTGGACCATCGTGCCCAGGACTCGGTCCCCGATCGCTCCGACAATGAGATGTCTGACTTGGATCCTGGGCATTTCCTTGACCGAGCACGAGCACTTCTCCGCGAACAGACAATAATGAACGAGGGCGACAAAGCCAAGCACGAGAGCTCGCGAGGAAAGAGCCAGGGACCGACCTCAATGCATGCTGAGGGCAAACAGTTGGCCGAGACGCTGAAGCAAGAGCTCAACACCGCCATGTCCCAGGTAGTGGACACGGTGGTCAAGGTCTTTGCTAAACCTCCACGTCCAGTTCCTCAGGTTTTCCCGCCTCTGCAGATGCCCCCTGATCGGTTTGCAGTCAACGGAGAGAACCCCAACTTCCACACTGCCAACCAACGCTTGCAGTGCTTTGGCGATGTCATCATTCCTAATCCTCTGGACACTTTTGCCAGCATGCAGGTGCCCAGCTCGAATGACCAAACAGAAGCTCTGCCCTTGGTGGTTAGAAAGAACTCCTCTGACCACACCGGGTCTATTCCCACACCTGGGGTCCACCACCACCATCCCTCCCTGCACCCCTCACCCTTATCTTCCACAATGGCCTTCAGTCCTCCCTCTTTCCGCCATCCTTTTCCCCTTCCTCTAATGGGCTACCCTTTCCAGAGCCCCTTAGGCGCCCCCACTGGGCCTTACCCAGGCAAGGACAGGGGTTCTCCAGAATCACTGGATCTGTCCAGAGAGACCACAAGCCTACGAACCAAGATGTCGTCCAACCACCTAGGCCACCATCGTTCCATCTCGCCAACCCACCCGGGCAGCGAAGGCCTTTCACTGTCCCTCATTAAGTCAGAGTGTGGAGACCTTCAAGACATGTCTGACATCTCTCCGTATTCAGGAAGTACAATATCCTTTTGAATCGTGCATACGCTGAACGTTTCTGTCGTTGTTTGTGAAGCTAGCTTGTTTGGTTTTGCGCAGGAGTAAAGTTGTCTTTCGGCCAGCGGCATGTCTTTTGTAATTCACGGACGACAGATCTTAAGTGAGAATCTTATTTTCAATGCATTTTCCATTAATCGGCCCGTTTTAAATCGCTGTTCTTCTGGTAGCTAGAAGATTAAAAAGAGCTCAGTGGATGGACGGAGGCTTTTAAGTGTGCGCTATATGGCGAAGTGCTGAAAGGCCCCGCAGTGGCTAAGATACCTCCCATCTTCTCTGTTCTCACACTATCACAGGGAGGCTCACAATAAAACCCCCTCTTTCATCATGGCACATGCAAGACTTTGTACATAAATGCTCAAAGCAAATCATATTTCAAAGCCAGGAAGCAAAAGGACAAGTGGGATCCTTTACTCGCAGGCCCTAAAAAGTTGTTTTGTAAGAAAAGGAAAAGACGTCTGTCAGTGAAGGAGCACTGGGTTTTTTTTAAATATCTTTTTGTTTAGTTAGACACAGAGACATTTGTCTAAAAACACATTTTATTAGAAGTGTTTCAAACATGGCTTTTTTATGATATTTAAATTGTATACGACAGTAGCTGCAAGAATAATAATACATTACTTGTGAACACATAAAAAGTAAATAAATTGTATTTTTATATTTATAAATATTTATTTTAATATGTTTAATCGATACAAAAAGTACAATTGAGTATACGATCGGCAAAATAGCCATAACCTTTTGCTTTCATTACTGCTTGCACACTCACTTGGCATTTTCTTGATAAGAACGAAATCTTGAACTCTTTGTAAGAGCGTTTCACGTGACTACTTCAAGAAAATACTCATCAAGAAAATGCCAAGAGTGTTTATAGCAGTAATCAAAGCGAACGCATTTTAATGATGAGTTTCAAGAGGTAGTCGCCTAAAATCACCAAACTTCCAATCGTCTTGAAGGAGTTCAAGATTTCACTCTCATCAAGAAAATGCCACGAGTCTGCAAAGCAGTAATTAACGCTCAATTTGGCTACTTTGACAAACCTAAAATAAGACATTTTTTCTGACTTGTAATTTTTGCTAAAGTATAAATATGTTTATATATTTATGAATAATTTATATATATATTTTTTGTGTTCTATAGAAGATAAAGAATTAGAATGGTTTATTATTAATAATAATAATATAACAAAAATAATAGTAATAATACTACTACTAATAATAATAATAACAATAAGTGCATATGATTAGCATTTGAATAATTAATAATTATTGATGTATTTTGCATTTAAACATCATCATTTTTTGTCAGAGTCCTGCGCTGGTAGCTGTTGCCTGGCAGTGGGTCTTTTCTTTTAATCATGTTCCTTTGGTGTGAACAGGTGTTTGCGGGTCACAGATTCTTTTTTTCTTTCAGCCTATTCTCTTGCCCGATCTTTGCATCAAATCCAAAGCGATAGGTGAAATCCGAGTTTTAAATTGCAATCAATTTGCCGAATAATCAAAAGTCTAAAAATAGCAAAAGAAATGGAGTCTCTCGTTTTCGTACGGAGACTTGCACACCTGCACAGTTGGTACCTGAACAACAACGTCTCGATATTTGCAAAATAGGGTGTTTAATCAAATATGAATTTCTATTCAAATTCTAGAAGAAACAAGCAGCCAATTATCTTCATCCCTGGCCGGCATGATCTTCCTTGTCACGTGCTCTCTTTGCATCTCAAGAAAAATAGCCTTGTTCAGTTTCCCCCATCATTTGCATATAGAGAGGCCGAACAGCTCTGGCACAGGGCGCAGTGAGGATGGGATGGGGGTGGGCAGCAGGTGAAACCAGTTTGCATGTCTAATATTCTAGAGGAGGACAGAGGTCCACAGTTGTGATGGCTCTATCCTCAAGTGCTGAGGCAGCGTTTGCCTCCAGATTCAGGTTTCGTCAATTAAACCGGAGCAAAGAAAACCTGCGAAGACAGTGCACAGATCACTTTTCAAGCTCGTTGGCCAAAGTGGTTTTATAAAAGACTTCTCGGTTTCAAAATCGCCCCGCTGGAAAAATCCGACGTTTCGTCAGTTTAATGTCAAAAGATATTCGTCTGACAATCGAGCAGCTTCCATCGCCGGTGCTAAGTAGATGCTGAAGTCTCTGTTGTGCATTTGTTGGCCTAATCTTTCATATTGCCGAACAGATGTCTAGCATTAATTTATGGATTTAACATCCCGATGTCCTCCTTTCTCTCCTTACACCTGGCTGTTGGATCATATTTCACTAGTTATTGTCTCTCTTACATGCAACACGCTTAATACAAAACCGGGCCTTAAAGAGACCGATGATGCTGGTGTTGTTTATGTAGTATCTCCGTTGGCTATAAACCACAGCTGTCCCATTTTTCTCCTCCCTTGAAATGCTTCATATTCATGTTTGCATTATGTCCTTCATTGATGTTGACCGGCTTGTTTTACACTGAGGGCCCGTGTTTACACTCTGTTTTGTCGTTTCGCATATTTAGGTATCCTAGAAACAGCTGTTTGTTTCTTGGAAGCGACCTCGGCAGATCCGACTTGTACCTGAGACCTGAGATTGCTTGTTTAATTTAAAAGTGAGCAGCGTCTTGTGATGATATACCTGCGCTTTATGGATGTTAGCAGAGCCGGTGGGCTTAGCTGATGTGATCATCCTTCTGTAAATACGCGGTTTGGCAATTCCGTGAACACTTCCTCTGCGATTTCTACGTGCAACGTCCATTAGATTAAAGAGCATCTCAATGTGATTAATCTCCTGAAGAGAAAAATAAACCGCCGAAGGTGTTTACCACACTCCAACGCAGTGGTCTCTCTCAGTCTGTTGTTCGTGAAGATGCAATTTTAAAAAGTGGTCACAGGTTACCTGGGTTTTTTTTTTTTTTTTTTTTTTTAAATAAGCCGTTTGGTCCTTGAAAAATCATACTTGTTGTGAAAAAGACAGCTTAACTCTCTCTCTCTCTCGCCCTCCCTCGCTGTCATTCACTGCTGTTATTTGCTGTATGCATTATGACAGATGGTAGGGAAGAGAGTAATGCTCTTTTGGTCTTCCCTATCAGCCTAATGGAGGTCACCTAGGGTTCTCCTCCACTCCTCCTCTCTTGGCAAAGATGTCAATCTCCACGCAAACCGTCACTGAAGAGTCTGCGAAGAGTCCATTTTTCAGAAGAGATCATGCACAGCTCCGGATCGATTGCCCCAGACATCGCGCTTGACGTGACCTTAAGCTTTCCGTCTGAGCAGCCATGATGGGGACATGCTTCGCTGTGTATGGGGACGGCGAGTGCTGGGTGAGCTTCTTAATTGACCTTGTGGGGACCCATTGATTTAGCCCCACATGCATCTTCATTTTTGATAAATTATAAAGCCGTTAATTTGCAGAGGAAATGGCTGGGCCAGTCTGGAGCGCAGATGTGGCTAAAGCCGGCCTAACTGGCAGAGCGGGGGCCGTGCCAGGAGGCTCAGGGTTGGGGGTTGGGGCTAATTGTAATGGGTAGATGGGCTCTGGTTAGCCACGGTTCCTCCTGGGACTCCTCTCAGCTGCCCTCTGTTTACCAATCTAGAGGGCACTGCCACCTCTAGATAAATAGAGTTTTTATTGGGATAAGCAGACATTTATTGACTCGGGATGCTACAATGACTGAGAGTCTGTGGTGCTAATGTGACGCTGAAATGATTAGGATTTGAGCGGGCGCTCTGCTTCCGTGGCGATTTGGGATGAGAGGGTTGCCTAAGCCCGAATTAAATCATAAACCGCGAGTCATCGAGAATATTGCGGGTGATTAGAAAAACATGTGACTTTATTTCCTTGACCCTTTTTGTCCAAATCCAAGAAGGGCTCTCTCCGAACCACCTGAAGAAGGCCAAGCTGATGTTCTTCTACACACGCTACCCCAGCTCCAACATGCTGAAGATGTTTTTCTCCGACGTGAAGGTGAGCTTGCCGTTGACCGTTGCATGTCGTGTGAAGTCGCGATGTCCCACTAGTCCAGATGGGTCCCAAACAGACGGCCATCTCCCCCTCCACTCCACCCTCAATTAAAATATCTGGCCTTAATCTCTTCGAGGAGAACCACTATAACACAAGCTTTCCCACTTTCCCTTTCACTCAATTACGCTTTTCTTTAAAATGCTCATCGTGGGTGTTTTTTCTTTCTTTTTTTTTTTTGGTCCCCAAGCAACTTTCAGTTCAAACGTGAGCTAAGACAAGCCAGTCCCTGTTCTTGTTAACTGGTCGGGATGGTATTTATTTTTTTTTTTCCAAGAGTTCCCATTCCCAACCGAAAGAGTTGCCACGGTCCGTTCACATGAGAGGCTGAGGGTGATAAGAGCGGAGAAAATGAGCGGTCCTGCCTAGGCGAACAAGCCAAAGCAAGAGGGGACGGGGAGGAGGAGGGAGGCAACAAACAAAATGGAGCACAACAACACAAATAAAACAATGGCGGCGATTGTCTTTTATTTACAACTTAATTTGTTGTTGATGCGTCATACAGCGAGCATACGGAGGAGAAATAATGTGACAGATTCAGGGCACATTATTTAAATGAGAGCAGGGTCCTCTCACTCCCAGCTGCCCCTGTGCTGGGTCCAGGGTGACCACCTCATCCTCACACACATGCTTCTGTTGCATCCGTCTAAATCTGCCAACAGCTTAATACTCATGAGAACCCACCGCCCTTCAGTGCTTATTGTTAGCACTTGAACTTAAACCAAAAACTGGTGTGAATCGTGTCAGAAAAAAATGAGATATTGAGAAATGCAATTTGTTTTTTTTTTTTTTTCAGAAATAGAGTTATTTGTATGTTTACGTCTAGTTTAGAATGAAAATAATGATTTGCCTAGCTATTGACATAATATACTTATAATAATGTAAAAAGTAGTATAGTAGTGTGAAATAAAAGGCTTATTCCAGCCGTTTCCCTCGAGATAAAAGCCTTCACCCAGCTTTCATCAAAATCGTGCAAAAATGCTGATTTTGAAATCAAATTCACAGTTAAGAAATGTAATCAAAACTTAAAACTATACAGACGGCCCAATAACCCCCTTAAACAAGGCTGTGAAATTCCGAGCGCATTAAATTAACATTTTCCAAAACAAGGTCAGTTTCCTGGGAGAGATGGTTTTCCAGGGCTGCTTAAGCAGAGGGGAACAATGGACGGCATGTGTTTATTGGATCAACTAGTATGTATGTAAGGGAATTAAGCATAAATTATGGACTAATTACAGTGGTGTAAGCCCACAAAGTTACAGGAATTAGTGGTTAAAGACGTTTAGGCGCCATTATGAAGGGATCTATATAAGAAATAATGACTGTGGGAAATGGGTTGACTTGACAACTGTTTTGTCAAATTTGTCTTTAATCAGGTGATTAAAAAGCAACATTCTGCCTTTTAACAAAAGTATTAATGGATTACTAAATGAAAAAAAATGTTATTTACTAAATAGATAATACTTGATTTATATTGTTCAATGATAATGAAATAATAAATATTTGATTATTTGTGTGGGTATATTATTAATATTTGTTTTACTTTATTTTTATATTATCAAAAGTTATTAATATTTTATATATTACAAAAAGAAATACATGAATGACTAGTGTCTGTGTTTTTTTATATAGTAATGTTGTTGTTGTTGTTGTTGTTGTCGTTGTTATTATTATTGCATGAAATAATAATATTTAAAATAGATATATATGCATATATTTTTAAACATAAATAATAATAATTTAAAAATATTTTTCATTGATAATTATTATATAATTAATTATCTAAATATATCATTAATATAAATCTAATGCATTGCTGCTTCAAACAGGTGGTTCAGCAATATTCCCTAGATATGATTTTATTGGAGCTTAATCCAGCTACAAGAACCTATATCAATCCTGTTATCATTCTTATGTAATGAGTAATACCTTTGTCCCCCTTTTTCCCCATTTGATACTTGTTTGTTTTTTATTTTTTTATTTGAAGTAATCACTCTATATCACGTTTATCATTTAGAGTAGTTCAGAAGCCCCCACGCCTGGGCTTGTAATGGGTTTTATCCTAATGTGATTTACTATCAAACTACTTGTTCATCTTTTACACCTCGCCCCTTGCATCCCTACACAATATAATTATCATAAATCTCTTCACGTTGTCCATGGAAAGGTTGTTCCCCAGCCTGGCTACAGTAGACAGTGCGGGCTAAATAGGATGAGGTCAAAGGTTAAGAGGAGTATTAGCAGGAAGATGGTGTGATACTGATTATGAGCAGTCAAAGCAAGTATGAGTGGTGGCGAGGGGGGCTCGTGTGGCCCTGTCGGGTGAGAGGCATTTACGTTTCAGCAGGACAGCTCCAGTAAGGTCAGCTATAGGTCAGGGAAATTATTTTAGCCTCACAGGCTCTCTTTAAACTTCCAGCATACCGTGTACCATTAACAGCTGAATATCAAGTAACCCACTGGGCCACTTGGCTTACTTCCCCCCTATAGAGCTCAACTTTTCCCAGATTCACAATCTAAGTGCACGCTGTGTCTAAGGGTGGGCCGGGGGGGGGGCTTAGAATGTATAGAACCCGTCTAAGTAGTGACCCACCAGGTCGGAGAGGCATGTGTGAAAGCCCGTATTGTCTGTGGCCAACAGAGGAAACGTGCAGATTGACAGGTCAAGTCTTCCCCCGGTGTCTTGGAGAGAGGGATCTCTGTCAGCGGAGGAATAATCTTTCACAGGCCCGTGAGCAAGAGTGTGTGAAATGATCTCACCCGTACCTACACACTTGTTCGGAGTCAACTGCTGCCCGGACGCATTACGGACGTCAGGCTGATGTGTTTTATGAATCTTTTGAGCGTGCCCATTGGATATGGAGGGTTTCTGTGGCGGTGGAGAATAACAGGATGAGGTGTCCCATGGGAAGCATTGAATTTGGTGTTCTTAGAACCGCACTGGAAATGATGTCAAGAGGAACATATTTTATGAAACTAAGGATTTTTTTTTCACAAATTAATAATGAAGCATCTTGACTATTCACTTACATCTTGGCAGACCAAGTACAGAAACTGTAGAGAGGGAAAAAAAACAAACAAAAAAACTATATATTTTTTTTCTTTTATATTATGTATATTTTGTCAAGATATAAAATATTGTACTTTTATACAGGTATTTCATTAACTGTATTTTAAATATTGCTCTTCAATGAATTGCAAATTCATTAATTTACTGTAATTGCAATCACTTTGTTAAAACAATACACAGAGAGTGATATAATTCATAACATTCTAATATAATTATAAAAGTTATTTTAAAATTTAATATAATATAAATGTAGTAATTATGCATATAAAATTACCAAATTTAATCTGATTGTATATGTTGTTCATCTCATTTTGTATTAGTTGTTTAGTTATTTACATTCATTAGTGCAAAACAAATATGTAAGAACTGTGTTAATATACTATACAACCATTGACAATATTTGTCATTTTATTTATAACGGCACTTTATGTATTATGTATTACTAAAACAATTTGTGATTAAACACTGAAGATATCGATATTTTATTTCTCATTGATGCAATATTTCACAAAATCAGAAAAACTTCCCACATGACAATATTCATAATTAAAACAGACACCCTGTGCTTTCCAAGTCCCTCAGAGAAAAGTGCAATGGTGTTCTCTCTTTCCTCCCTTCTGGTCCGGCGTTTTGTCTCCGGTGGCTGCGAGCGAAGAGAGCGACACTGGTTATTTCTGTTTGACAAGCAGATGACATGATCCTTAATTGCTGAGTTGTCACGTTCCAGCAACGCGGCTTCATTGTCCCCCAAATCTCTGGTATTTCTATTGGGCAACAATGCTTTTTAAATCTCTCTTTATACGCCGCTGCCAAACGATGTCATGCGGACTTACTTTTCTGCACTCTCCATTATGTCATCCACTAGCCATTCTAGAAAAAAATTCCCCCCTCACTTGCCTTTTATCCGTCTCTTCTGCAAGCCCCTCTCTTATGAGACAATGTCTTATGACAATAGACCAGCCTAATCTCCATGTCAAAGCAATTTTCATTCCCCAGTGAGCAGCCTGCTATCATTTTGTAATGTTTTGTTGCTTATTCTAAAAGAATTAAGGTGGCGGTGGGGGCTTGGAGTAAGTCGTCACAGGGGCCGGGGGTCCTTATCTCAGTGTCTGGAAATTTGGACAGTGGATTTTTAGCCCTGGAGATAAAGCAAGAAAAAAAAAAGAAAAGCTCCCTTTGAGATCACTAGATCCTAATAGGTTTAACTTCTATTGAAACCGGGGGTAAGTGAGAGATCAGAATGTCTTGCTTCCTCGGTTGTTCTTTTTTTTTTTCTAGTTCCACTCGCTTTTTTATGTCGAAAACCTCTTTTCTTGCTGTTAGGGTGAAAGACGACCGAGGCGACACAGGCCAGATCTATAATTCCTGGATAGGTTAAGTACACGTTTGAACTTCTTCACGCCGATGCCTTGGGATAATGAGTTCATAATTTTCTGCTGAACTACGGGAGAAGAACCCTCACCACCACACTGTAATTACGCTCTTCGCCGGCCTTTTGGGGAAACTTATCAGCCGGTCGTGGCTTCTGACTCCTTGCTCGACTTGGGTCCCCTGCTAAGAATTCTTGTTCGAGTCATTATCTTACATTTGCAAGCAATGAGACAAGTTCCTACATGGTAATTACATCCACCCTGGAAAAAAAAAAAAAGCGAGCGCCCTCCCCCATCTTTATTCCTTGTCCTCCCCCTCTCCCCCCTTCCTCAGCTGTCATCTCCACAGAGGTCTGCATTTTCTCATGGCCACAGATAGATAAGTGCTCGCTGTTGATTTTTGATTCATGCTCTTTGAGGAAGGAGAAGGGGAGGCGAAGGCAATGAAGGCTTGATGAACGCCCGTAATGACAAAAGGCAGGAGGCTCCAGCAGATTTACGGCTTTAAACTTGGCTGGGCTCTTGGAGAGATTTTAGTGGTTAAGAGTTGTGACCAAAAAGTTGCACGTTTGAGTCCCAGACAGGCAGGTTGCACCATCTAAGTGTTCTTAAATAAAAAAGCCAAAATATATCTCAAGCTGTACGTTCATATAATGGTCAGTCTATGAAATGTAAAAACACACAACAATGTTACAAAGGTCATTCGCTGAGGTCAAAGGGCAAGGTCAAGGTTTGTTCTGAGGATTGTTTATTTGCTGTTCAGGCTTGGTCTGAAATACAACTTCCAAGAATTCAACTTGGATTTAACAAACTTATTCAGATTTTGTCCATCTTAATTTCACCTTTACTTCATTCCTCGCTTCACTTGATTATTGATGTGGGAAAAACCCCCGAGGCGTATTAGAATGAACTCTCCTACTTGATATGTAAATTTGCTGTGACTATATTACAGTCTATTGACACAATTATAATTTCATCTACTCAACCCTGAACTGTTTGCATTTGTGCACGACAGCAAACACCCGCACCAGCCGCGTAAGCCTTTAAAAGAAAAAAAAAAAAGGACACACACCCCTGACCATTCTATCTCAGCTGCGGCTATGTTTGCTTACCCATCATCCTCAAGGACAATGTGAAGTAAACACGTATGGAGAAACAAATGTCTTATCTCTGACATTTAAGGCCTAACCGGCTCACCAGATTAGAAGCCAAACTTGTTTTTTTCCCCCCAGAAATTAGAGGGAGAGAAATTTTGTTGTGGTTTTTAGTTATAAATCAGTAAATATAAATATTTATAAATATATAAACATTATATGTTATAGTATTTCATTTCAGGGTTGCGGAGAGCTATAGCCAATCTCTGTCTGAAGACAGGACACACCCTGAATTGGCCAACCAATCAGAGAGTGGGACTCACACAGACATTCACACACACACACACACACACACACACACACACACACACACACACACACACACACACATACTTGCAGTTTTTCTGTACTCCAAAATCCACACAAAAATACCCTGACTGACCCAAAGTTTAAGTTTAGCCACTACACCAGCGTGCCGCCCTTAAATTTGAATTTAAATAATAATATGTTTTAATTAAACGGAGTCTGAAAACTGTGAGTACAATAATTCACGATATTTACATTTTTGTCCTTCTACAGTTCAACCGCTGCATTACATCTCAGCTGATCAAGTGGTTCAGCAACTTCCGTGAGTTCTACTACATCCAGATGGAGAAGTTCGCTCGACAGGCCATCAACGACGGCGTGACGGGAACAGAAGACCTGAGCGTGAGCCGGGATTGCGAGCTTTTCCGTGCTCTTAATATGCACTACAACAAGGCCAACGATTTTGAGGTGGGTCCTCGTCCGCTCCGAGTTCTATTTCTCTATTAAAGGACACAGAGCATCTCACACCAAACATGCCTTGATACATGATATAGAATTGAATTGAGTTGAATTGAAAAAGGCTTTAATAGTTCCACAGCAGGGAAATGTCACGTCACAACAGCAGCAACAAATCCAAACAAACAAACAAACAAACAAACAAACATGTCCATAACGCCCTGCACACATCCTAATATAATAATAAACAAACTAACTAACACAAAAAAAAAAAACATAAAGGATTAAGTAGCACTCTCCGTCATAGTCACAGTTTCAGTCACCAGTTTAAATTTAAATTGTGGAATCTAATCGCAGCAGGTAGGATAGGTTTAATTCGGATTATTTATGCAGATTTTAGATAACTCTCGAATTTAGATAATTCTCCTTATTCGATAACAGTGATTCCCAACCTGATTATATCATGGGCCATATCTGTAAAGTTTTTACACACTCTTTTATTTCTTTTATTAATTTAATTACTTATATTAATTTCTTTTTTTTAGTCATTGTAGTCCATTTGGAAAAAGCCTGTGACTGTCCGCTAGTTTTAAAATAATTTATCCTAATAATGTATTAGAATATTAATCTGAGACGACCCTGAGAGACAGATTTAAAGAAATTGGTCTCTAGCAGACTATAATTGTCACTAGCAAAATTTCAAGATTTGTGAAACAAAGAAGATATTGGAGAGTAAAACCTCATTCTGTCTGAGAATCAATGTGACAAAACTCTACCAGTACTTTCTGAAAACTTTTCTGAAAAACAACTAGTTATTGACTGTTTTTGGCAACTAGACTAACTTTAGATATATTGTATTTAGTAATAGTAAAGTATTTATTCATTTATTTATAAAAAAAAGTATTTATAGTAAAGTATATAAAAAATATTTATTAGTATTTAGTAATTGTATAAGATATAATTAGTAAACTTATTTACTAAAATAATTGCCTGAATAAAAATTATTTACTAAATATTTCCTTTTGATATAATTAGTACACAAATGAAACCACTGCACATTTTTCAGACTATAATAAGCACTGCCAATAAACATCTTGTTTCTAATGTCATTTCCATATTAAAAGACGCACAGCAAATAAAAAATACTTATATTTTTTATAAATACTTATAAAAAATATATATAAATATTTTTTGTGGAAATTTTAATAGGCAAAATCACTTTGTATATATTTTTATATTTATCACTTTGTCCCATTTGTATATATTGTGGTACTGCAAAGTGTAGTCTGCCCGTCGTATTATGAGAAGCCGGGCATTGCTGGATTAGACGAGGAATGGCGAGCTGTTTGTCCTGTACCCTCCGCACTCCGGGGGTAAAACGGACATGTTTTTTTTTGTATCGGCTGAAACACAGTCATGCATCTGTCTGTTTGATGAGGCAAACAGGGAGCGATGCTTCAGGCCCAAGTGTCCTTGTCAAATACAATTTGCAGAGCTCACATTTACTGCTCAGCTCACTATCAATATCTGCCCACTGGGACTCTGGTCATTCAAACACTATCCTTACAACATCATCATCATTTAGCTGACTATTTGCAAAAGTCGCCCCCCCCCTTTCATTTAGTTCAGGTCAAAGCCAAGGTTTATTGTGATTGCAGATAGACGCATCGCAGCACGCCGCGCCTTTGCAACCAGGAAGATGTTTAGAGGCCTAATCCGCATTTTCATATATAAATGCAAGATTTGCATGCCGGTGGAAGAAAGTGCATGGCGGCATGAATAAGACTGTTGTTGGTGGAGAAGTAGAAGCGAGGGTACGGTTGCTTTGCATATCAAGGGCCACAAAGGCTGCACAGGTGCACGAGCAGCGCCGCCCGAAAGACTTTCCCAAACGCTCATTTTCCACGTGAGGAAAACTTGATCTTTGATGCAAATTTTGATGCGAAAGCCGCCCTCGCCTGTTCCTTTTCCCCCCCTACCTGGCTGTTTGCGTCTTGCCTAGCGTGCGATGCTAACCCACAGCCGCGGCGGCGCGGGAAGAGGTCACGCAAGTTTGGGGTGGTTGTTTTTTTTGCGCCTTTGCTGAGGGACACGTCGTGCTGAGGCTTTTTGTACAAAATTTTCCTCTTCTCCACCTGTCAGACTGCGAGGCATGAAATCGGAACCCTCGCCGATTCAGCAAGTCGCTCTTTCTGCCAAATTTAGCATCATCAAAGTTCCACCTTGCTAGTTCCTCCTGAATGAATATAGCCTCTGTTGTGCTGATCGTTTGATGTTAATCTAGTCTGTCAATGTGCAGCAGTAATGTGCTTCCTCCTCCTTTGAGACTTTTTTTTTTTGTAGTTGGTCCCTGTCATTTCTTTCTTTCTTTTCGCTCTCACTCTTTCACTGCACTTCCTTTCGTCTTTCATCCTCTTGGTTTTGACTCACCCCTCGCTTTCCCATTACGAACTTTTTAATGACTTAATTGTCGCATTTCTCATGGTGGGATGAGCAGAGGCCGTAATTAAAGGAGCTTCGTTAATTGCCTTCAATGCACTTGTGTTGTTCTCACCAAGTTTTCTTTCAAGTTGTTTATCCTTCGTTCGGCTCCTCCTCTATCGTACTGTCTCGACACGCCATGGTTTTTCTCCTAATTACTGCTCTGTTTGTCTTAGCCGGACAATGCAACAAATGAACACAATCAAGGACATTTGCATAGGCGCAGCTTATGATGTCCAAACCCTGAAAGGTTCCCAAAAAGGGGGGGTGACGGTCCCAATTTCTCGTCTTTCCTCTTGGTTGCCAGTCTGGCTGCCAGCAATATGGCAATTGTTCCTCAAGCCGAAGGGGTTTCTGCATGTACAAAGCAGATATGATCACGTCGAACAGGCCTGGTTAACGGTTGTCTGGGAACATCATTTGTTTATGCTGCATAGCTAAATGAGCACATTAGAATGACATTTTATTATAGGGGTGGTTTCATCCGACGATGGAAATTTGGCATTTACTACACAAGTACTTGGGATTTTACTAAGGATTTCTGAAGGTTTAATTTTGCTCCGCGTGAGACTTTGTAAAAGCGCATCAGATGGACTCAACAATTAGACACGGCCTTTTTTTAAATTGTGTTTGTTTTGCATAACACAAATCCCATGTTGAATCCCATGCAGCATGGGGCACACATCTTACGTAGCTATTGTTTTTTTTTAATTAGAAAGTTAAATAAATTCGAAATAAATTACAAATACTTATATTGCTGTTTGTTTGGATGCACAGCAGTGTTGTGCGTAGTGTTGTAGCCTCGCGGATAATTTCAAGACTTTGTTTTTGTTTTTCAAAATTTTGTTAATGTTCTTGTTTATCGCTCTTTTTGACGAATAGACGTGTTCGGGAAATTATGTGCGATTGAAAAAATACATAATTTCCACCGAAGTGGCTTTAGATAGTAAGGAGCAGAATGAAAGAGAACACCTGTTTAATCTCACAACAAAGTTACTCTTTGTTAGCCAAAGTGGCGCTTCCTGGCTCCGTTATTGTCGCATCTGGTTCTCAGGAGCCGTCTTCACACTTACTGTATCACATCGCAGCCACCATTGAAGAGTTCTAAGAGGGGTGGGGTCCATGAACTCCACTGGGATAAGGAGACATTTTTATGACAGCTCTGGGAAGGTCTCATCTTTCTCCCACAAAATAGTTCAAGGCTCGTCTGTCGAAAGCCCCCGTGTGTCCTCCCCGCCCCAGACCTGCCTTGTCTTCAGTCCTTGTACCCTCCTCCCATGAACTTAGTGAGGAGAACATAGAGGAAGCTCAGTCTGTCTTTCTTCTTCGAGAGCGCTGAGGACTTTTGTCTGGAAGTGTTGGTGGCCCACAGACAGACCTCCTTTGACTCTGGCTCGTCTTGGTGTCGAATCGCAAGAACCGGCAAAGTTGCTTTTTTACTCTTTCCACCTTGTGGATTGGTAGTGTGTGTGAGAAAATGCTGAATTGGTGGATGAGAGAATATCTGAAGGTGAAGTGTGTAAGTTCTGCGCCGCTAGCGTCAACAAACGCATTCGCTAAATTAATGACTTCAATTAACAAAACCACCAAACATCGCTGAGACAAACAGGAAACTCAGCCTCGGTTCCACGTCCTTTATTGAGCCAGTGTTGCTGGGAATCAGACAAAAAGGGTTTATTGTTATTCATAATAATTATTTCTATTTTCTCAATTGAACAAAAAATAATGGAAAATTATTTATTGACAAATTATTAAGTCTGCTTGGGGAAAAACTTTCTGCAAATCTGTATTAACAATAAGCCAATGATATTTGAGATTTGTAGAAGGAATTATTTATACCAAATTGTAATTTAATTGTTTTTTCTTTTAATTATTTCCTGTATTTCGAAGAAGTACTAATATAATAAATATATAATAAATATATAAAAAATACAAATATATAATATAATAAATTTATATTTTTTTATAATTTATATTTATAATAATAAATATAAGTAGTATTGGTTATTTTAAATGACTGTAAATGCTAAGATTCTTCCATCTGTCTCCACACTAATATATTGACTGTATTTTAAAGTGTAAAAAATGTATTATTAGTATTTAAAGACTTCAAGATAGAATACAGTAGACATTGTGTACACACAAATCTACATTAAGTGGTTTAAATTGTACTAAGGAACAAATTTGTACGGTACGCTCACTGTAAAGGTGCTAATCTACTAAATCTGCCCTATCTCGTCACCCACTTCTTCAGTTTTTTTTTTTTTACGTGTAATTTGTTCCTCCGATGTAATGCTGGGATTCCAAATATAAAAATACATGTATATATATATATATTTTTTTTTTAAAGTGTATAAAGATCTTAAAAAAAAATTCACACTCATACAATAAGCTCACCGGGTAAAGGATGCTAAGCTACTTGAATCTGCCGCAGCCTCCCCACTAAAAAAAGATCAATTATCTATCACGTCGCCCCCTTCTCCAGGTTTTTCTTCCCTTTTGTTTCTTCTCTCGTCTCCTCTTGTCCATGCCTGGTGTGACCTACCCCAAAGGCCTTCATTATTAATTGTCCTTTGGAGACGGGGAAAAGTTCAAAGACTGTGCGGATGGTCCCTTTACTGTGACCGTCTATTGTCTAACATTCATCTCCCTTTACCCTTGTTCCAGGAGCGTATTATCTCCCTAGCCTCATGAGAAAAGAAGGTTATCAATAAGAGCGTGGAGAGCTGCCATCGTGACTGCCAGGAGGTCCTGGCCTCCCTGGTCCACACACTGGCTCTCCCACGGAGGGCTAGTTTACTCTTGTTTATCTCTGAGCTGCTAGCTTTGCGCTACGCTACACTAGCACATCTTAGGAACGGGCTCCAGTTTCACTTCTTCCTCTCTGACCTTACACTGACCTGCGATGTGGTCTGCCGGATCACCTCATGCTGGAGATGAGGCTGGATGTGTAAAGGATGGATTTTGAGTAGCTTTTCAGAGGTTCTTTGGTGCAATCAGCATGGCTTTACTGGGCGCATTAGATTTGATCTTTATGCACTGAATAACTCACATTAAATAATAATAATTTCATTTAAAAAGAATATTAAAAGAAATACTAACACTGACAAAAATTTTTTCAATTTCATTTTTTCAAGAAATGTCATATTCAAATTATAGAAACAGATTTTACCACATCACTCGCAGTAATGAAAATGTATACTTGCATTTTTATATTTCATAATTCCATTATAGTTTTTAAAATAATCTCTTTTTAATTAGATCTTTGTTTATTTAATTATCTTAAAGTTGTTTTTTTTTTTTTTTTTAAATGATGGTTTATTTTTTAATATTTAAATGAATGAATCGCAAACTATTATTGTTTTTGTTTTGTAATTGTTTTTAACAGAAATGAACCTATTTTGTTATTTGTTTATTTATTTAAACGATCCTCTTGAGGAAAATCTGAGACTGTTGAATGAAACTGGGCACCAGCCTCAAGACAATGTCTGACTTGGTGCACCCTTTGAATGGCAAGCTCACATGCAGCGGGGATGGCACCCTCACAATAAGTGTTCTGTGGTGAACCCTTGGCCCGTCATGTGATATCAAGAGTCACTGTGGTCAGATGATGGAGACTATTGTCTTCAAGGGCTCTTGGGTCACAATCATCTTCCTCTCTCTAATTAGATCATACTGTCTGATGGACTGACACGGATCTAATCTGATGGATGTTGAAAAGTACACATTTTTTACGCTTCCATCTAAAGTGACTTAGTTAATGTCCAGTGTCTTTCTCGAAGATAATAATAAATTGCCTGTAAATACAACCGGGTAATATCAGGACTGGTCTGTTTTTTCTTGCATTGTAGTTGCATGCCTGCTAAATAAGAATAAAGCATATGAAGTGACTTAGATCGGTTTTATGAATGCATGAGTGAAAAAGATGTCCGGATATGATTTACCGTACTAATTTTGCCAGAACGGCTGTCAGAAGTCAATATCTGTTTTTAATAACTATTCCACAAAGGATCAGATTTTTCATAACAAGACAAAGTTTTCACTCGGTGTTGCATCTAAAACGTGACAGTGGGAAATAAGTCTTCATTGATGACGCCACAGTAAAAACAACGACATGGGCCTCGAAATTTGAATTTGCAGCCTTGCATTCCAGGAACGAGCAGGGGCGGAGCTTTGCAATACAGCCAACCAGATTCAGTCAATAGTAGAACTCTCCATCACTAGGCCACCACTGCCCGTTTTTACTTTGGAATAAAATGCCTGGTTCCTACCTCACACTCCGCCGAATCGATTCATCACCGGAGAGCTGATGGATAAGGGCTAAAGCGTTTCCTGGTTCTCTCACCGCAGTGTTGCTATAAATGTGGCGCTTGACAGCCCCTCATCTCGCTAAACTGTCCCCAGTTGAAAGTAATAGACCCCTATGAAAACAAACTCCCATCATATTAGCTTAGTTATTACTATGCTTCACGTCAGAGGAGCTCCAGTAATCTGGTTATAGGACGACACTTGGGTTCTGGTCCCATTGAGCGCGCTGATAGAATAAGCCTCACACTCCTTATGCCTTTATTGAATGGACCATGATGCACTTAAGGCAGCATGTTAAAATTAGACGAGCAGATATGGCGCCCTTTTCTTCTTCTCTTCGTCTGGCAGCATCCGTTTCATGTTATCTGTAGGTTTATTCCCGTATCTCTGTGGATGCGGAGAGGTGGCGGTGGGATCGCTTCTCATGCTCCGCTTGTGGGAACCAGACTTCCTTGGTGTGTTGGTTAATCATTAGCGGAGGTGACCTGGAGAACGCTACACTACAGCACATTACATTTAATGGCCTTGACTGTACTTACCAGGGGACAGTGTAATCTCTGCCATCAAATCTGCATTAAAGACTTATCTTTTGTTCATTAATAGCACAAATAGCAACATCAACAAGGAGATGACATTTTCTAATTCATAATGGCAGGTACAACAACGGCTCAGACTTTAAACTGCTTCACTCCCTAAACACAAAGAGGTTTTATGTTGTTTTTTTTTTTCCAGCCTAAACGGCTGGTGATGGCTGTTTAGAGGAACTTAATGCCAAACCGCTTCAGGCGCACTGTATTGTATATTACTTAGAGAAACAGAGACAGAATTTAGATAAGAATCTGTGATGCTTTCGGGCCATGTTTCTTTTTTCCACACAAAATGACTTATTAATGGTCAGTGAGTTGCACAGAGGGACTAAGCCCTGCAGTCTTCAGCTTCAGCCAAACAAACCAACCAACCGCACTATAAATCACAAATAAATCACAGAATGGCTTCATTAGGTGAATGCAGTTTCACTTAGCTGTGCAAGAAGCAAATCAAGCCACTTAAGAACGTTTTTTTTACGGTAGCTTTCGGCTTAACTATGCGCCCTGTTGGTTACCAATATCCCTAAAATCCTGGGTTTGAAGATTTGGAAACTTTTGGTTTTGTTATGACGGGCAGAAGTAGATAAGTGTTTGTCAACGCAAAACAGATCGGTCTGTAAGTACACGATAGATATCAAGAAGTGAGCGCAAGAGATCAGACATTCGCAATAGAGGACCAGAAGCTAGTGAAAGAGATCCGAAATACGGAAGAGAGGCAAAAGTGTGTACGAGAGATCAGACACTTGCAATAAAGGACCAGGAAGCTTGCAAAAGTGAGCAAAATACGGGAGAGAGAGACCGAGAGAAAAACTTCTTCTTGTAGACTTTCACGAGAGAGGACAGAATACGCAAGAGTGACAAGAAGAATCAGACGCTCGCTAGAGAGGAGCAGAATAACGGGAGACAAATGAGAGATCAGAAGCTTGCAAAAGGTATCCAAAATACGCGAGAGAGACGGAAAGTGTGTGCAAGAGATCAGACAATCACGAAAGACTAGCTTTACTGTAGCTCTGAAACTATTGAATCCCAACTGTTTTCGGATCTCTTCACTATGCTCGCAAACCTTTCATTGTATTCCCGTGCTTCAACACTTACTGAGACATTTTGTTTTAAGAGGGTCTTGCTGATGATTGACTCCTTATGTTGCTTGAGTTTGATTTCTTTGACGTTTGGGAGTGGCCACTTTAAAATGCCCACCTCCCAATTGGCATACTTCAGTAGCGGGAGGCTACTGTACGAGTAAAATCACGCTTTCCAAGACTTCCTTTCCCCTAATCTTAACGCAGGTATTTATAGGTCAAGTTTGCAGAACGAACTTGAACGTGTCCCTCTAAGCGTCACATGCTTCCTGCCCTAAAGTGTGACATTGTGGCGCTGAATATCCACTTCCTCTAATTGCCTCTCAGCATTAAGTGCTGGCTCCCACGAGCTGGAATTCTGTTGTCAGGAAGGGACCTGTGACAGAACATAAACAGGGCGTTAAGTAGCTTCGAAAGTGCCTGCGAGCTTGCTTAAACTCCTTCCTCCCAGAGATAAGTTCTTGAAGTGGCACTAACCGAGAAACACCTGCCGGTCAGTCTGTGCAGCTCCCAGAAAATAGATTTGGATGGAAAGTTCTTGGAGGGGCTTGGAGAGCGGTTCCTTGTGCGCAGACTCCTTCCATGTTCTCCCTTGTCACCTTGTGTGCAGTCTGCTCAGTGACACCACTGGTGATTATGTCATTATTTTGCTCCAGGGGGTTCGAACACATCTGTAGCACTCATGCACTGCTTTCACCAAACCCTGGCACGTCTCCCACACACCTCCCCATCTCTGTCTCCCTCCCTCTTCTCTTCATTAGTCTCGGTGCCAGATCCTTTCTTCAGCCAGACAAGAAAGACCCAACTCCAAGCTGCCTTTCTCCTCCTCCTGCCTGCTCCAGTCCTTAGGCCATTCTGTCCTCCCTCTACCCCCTCCTTCTCCTCCAGATGTCCCTCTTTCTCTCTTTCCCTCCCTCAAACACTCTCTTCTTTCATATGGTTCAACAGCAATTCGACACAAATGACTTCATAACCTTTAGCCCGAGCGGGTTTGAACCCGGACCCTCCTCTAGGTCAGACCCACTGCCCCTGAATTTGAAGTGCACATGTCATTATTGCGTTGTTTGCTTTAGTAAGCGTTATGACAGAGAACGTTTAAAGAGTGTTGTTCATGCATAAGTGAGCATTCTGGCATAGTTCGCCCACTAAATCACTGTGTGTGTGTGTGTGTGTGTGTGTGTGTGTGGGTGTGTGTGTGTGTGTGTTTGTATAAACAGACAGAGAAAAATATAGAATCACAGAGACTGACAGACAGGCAGATGGAGAGAGAGAGAGGCAAAGCGAGAGTGAAAGAGAGATATAAAGAAATAAAGGACTATACACATTTACTGAAATCAAATGCAATAATTGTAGCTACTTATTTGTTGGGATAAAATTGTATTAAGCTATACTGCCATATAAAATATATGGCTGTAAACGATAACCATATTGTGTGTATTTTTTTGTTGAGGTCTTGTTTCGAGGCTGCGGAAACAAAACGACCTTATTTAAAGGTGAACGTAAATATATCTGCTCACACGAGCTGCCAGCATGCCTTGAGAAATGGGCATATGGTGCTTGCTCAAAGTTTTCTTAAGTATGAAAAATAGTTTTCATCAAGGCCGGTGCAGAATCAGCAGCAAGCGTGCACTTGTTTGCCCAGCGTTTGCAGTGAGAACCTACGTGTGCTTCAAGGTTGTCGGGAAAGTTTGCGGAGCTCAGTTGCATCACAGTGGGTTTTGAAAGATTCTTTATCAACCAGGGAAACATGCAATCTGTTTGCCGGATTGACGCGCCAGCCAAGAGTTTATCAAGCTGCAAGGTTTTGCTTTCTATGTGGTATTGATTGGCCGGAGCCAAATGTCCAGCATTTAGTGTAACGTTTCTCATTCAGGGGGACGTTGTTCTTTTGAAGTCTTGCTCCCATATTCTCAGACAAGCACAGGAGAAACTGAGAGGGAGTGGGTGGACTCTTACGCTTTCAGCCCCCATGGCCTTGAGACTTGTTTGCGCTCTGTCAATCCATTATCTCTCAAAAAAACCTGCAACCTCTAGTTCCACGCAAGCTCCTCAGATGTTCAGGAGCTTAGATCTTACTCAAACTAACAAAGTAAGCGTTTTAAGAGCTATTTTAAGGACACATTCTCACATACATCAATGGCACAAAATATCCCCTGCCGGCCGCTTTATCCTAACCTTAACCATCACAACTATAAGGTGTGACTCCTACTTTAATCGTAACCAATTGTAACGTAAAATAGCAACTTCACTTTCAAAAAGGCCTTCAAAGTTATGAGGACCGGCCAAAGGTCCCCTCAAAATGCTGAAGGTCCCCACTAAGACATAGAAATGTGTGTGAATTGAGACTTTTTATTTTGTCCAATACTTTGGTGTAAATATGAGAACACGACTAGACACGTCGTGCCTGCACATCAACAATCTTGCCCCATCTTCTGTGCATAACTGTCCCCTGTTTTGATTAGAGAAATTGTGTTTTTTTGTGTTTTTTCACTTTTCTCACTCTGCTCAGCAATCTCTGAGAAATCTTCCCAGTCAGCAGGTGAATTTATCACCTTTGACTGGATGACTCGACCTGAGCAAATACAAACAGTAAGATACACCAGCTCCAAACCGAGGCCGTATCAGACAGAAGCCGCGATGAGAGAGAAAGTCGACTCTTCCTCTTTAATGATTAACTTCAGTAAGGACTTTCCTCCCAAGCAGGGACAGAGAGTCGGCCAGGGGTTTTCGCTTCCCCACGTCGAGATACCAAAGTTTCACAGAGCACGTCTTCGTCTGCGGTTGCCGTCCATGACATTTCCCACACACGCAAACACACCCCCTCCCTCGCCTCCCCACACCGTCCTTGATTTGTTAGACTGTTATCAGGAGGTAAGTCTCTCCTCGATCAATATTTACCCAACAAACAAAGTAGATTTAGGGGCAGTTTGTATAGAGGGTCCAAGTGCACACGCAGCGGGGTGAATGAATGCTGGTTGAAGTACCGGTGATGGCGACTGCCCTCCATGTCCCCTCCTCTCTTTCACCTGATGTCTTGTGTTTCTCAGCGGAGGGGTGATATAATATCCCTCTTTTCATAAGACGCTCTCAGTGTCCTCTCATCCTTGGCAACAGCTAAGCTGAGAACGCATTGCTGCCAGAAAGCCGATCGAGCTGGGAGGCAAAAAACCATCGGCCAGCTATTTGTAATGATACTTGAATTAAAAAAAAAAAAAAGCACTTTTCGCAGTAATTTTAAACGATCCAGAGCTGAAGCCCGAATAATCTTAGTTACATTTTGCCCTCAAGTGTTTTTTAAGCAAACCGTATTCTGAGGCTTAAATATACGAATCGCTGTAATCAACTCACTGTATTGGAAATATTTAAAAATCAATTTTACTGTATTGGAATATTTACTCTTTACATTAAATTACTGCTATTTGTGACCCGATACGTTTACGTTTTGCCTAAAACAGCCAGGCTTGTTATGGGTTCACATGTTCTTATACATATATCAAGCTTACGTAATAATTTTAGTCTATTATGGTTTAGAATATTTTAGAAAAGTTAACTATCTCTACCTATTTCATCTATATGTCTACTAGTTATATGCTGAACTCTCTCCAGTGAACATTCCAAACTTTCTCAAAAGCTCCGCCACATTCTCGAATTACAGACCATGGTCTTCATTCTGTCTGAGAATCAATGTGACAAATCTTGAGCAAAATCTTGACAAAAAGTTGAGCACCACTGGTGTAAAGCATGAATTTCAAGGACTTTGCTGTTTAAAGATAAAAAGAGCAGTGATCATAGATATATAAGCAGGTACAGTACTTAAAGATAATCGCTTTGACTTGCACAATACAGTCGTACTTCTCTTCTTCTCCGTGGCCTTCACATGTCGCTTAACCGGCACCAGACATTGCGGGTCTTTTACTTTTATCGCGGGTGAATCTGAAGTCCTAAAGAGGGCATATGAAATATTGATGTGGAATTGTCTGCCGTGTGCTTCAGCTGTGTTTACCGCGCAGCAGAGCAGCCTTTAGAGGCTTAGCCCACACAATAGCCGTAACAAAAGAACAACAGCTGATCCGTGTGAGGCGAGGAGGTGACAAAACAGTTAAAGCATGCTGCTGGCTATGGGCAAGCAGTCAGCAGATGCAGACAAAAGGGTTTGTGACAAGAATAACTCTCTCTCTCTCTCTCTCTCTATCTCTCTATCACTCTCTCCCTCTTTTCCTCTGACTCGCTCTCTCTTTCCAAGGCGAGCAGTCAGGAGGATCCAAAATACCAATACCCTTTTCTCCTTGACATTGTCTTCTTCACTAGTCAGCATTTTACTGTCCTTTTATGGAAAAAAAAATGAGTTGGAGAAATTCCTCACAGGAATATTTTCAGCCTTGCTGCCCTCTTGGGCTTTTCCTCGTGTAAAAGTTGATCATAGTAACACTTTAAACGATATGAGCAGTAAACCTGCATATATGCAATAATCTGTAGGACATAATATAATCCTTATAAATGTATTGTTTACAACGCTGTCTTGGGTTAAAGTTGTTTATATTCTACGTTTTGTATAAATTGCACTGTAGAAAATACTTGGTCATTTCTTGGGATTTAAGAGCAAATCTCATTTAGTATTGTACAACAATTTAAATGAAAGATACAAATTAAAAAGTGTGTGTGTGTGTGTGTGTGTGTGTGTGTATCCACACAAGCTAAAGTAAAATTCAGATCCTAAAAGCAATTGCAGCATGACTTGTTCAACAAACAAAAACACGTATTTTGAACACTAAATTTTTTATTCAAGAATAAATATTCTTAATAACGTATATATTACAAATATAATTTTTTTGATGAAAGATAAAGTAAAATATGCTTACAAATGGATTTTACAAATCATGAATGCAAAACTGCTGTCACCTTTAATTATTGCTCAAAACAGCAACGGAACTGTCGGCGTGAAACAGATTACATGGCGATTTACCATCATACAAAGCAAAGGCCGAGCGCAAGACAGCCTTTGAGTTCACACACTTGCCTCAAAGGGAGTTTGGGAGTCTCTAACATAGATGTTCTCCCATCTGAGAGGTTGAGAAAGGCACCTCTACTGCTTTCCTTGTCATCCCGAGCAATTTTTTAGCTGTTTTCCCCAGCTTTCCCGAAAGCAGAAGACTTGTAAAAGCGTGAAAAAACCAAGGAAGGGGTCTGCTGTGAGTTGGGGTGTTGGGAAGGTTGGACATCAGTAACCTTTGTAATCCCCCCACTCTTTTTTTTTTCTCACCCCCTCCATTCCATGTGACATTCATTCATCAGCCAAGTGCGTTTGGCAAGCCCTTCGCCTATGAGCGCCGTCCCAGTGACCACTAACCTTGGTATGTCCTGACACTCGTGATGAGTATCTGCAGGACACAGAAGGCAAGCAGGCTGCTATGTCAGGCCTTTATTGTGTACTGCCGAGGCTGGGGACAGTCAGCATAATCAAACAAATGACCCCTGAAGGCTGTGCCCCTCGGGGAGGGAGAAGGAGAAGGAGAAAGAGCTTTGGCCAAAAGCACTTGGGTAGGATTTTTTTTATCTCCTATTCTCTTCCCCCTCCCTTTTTATGATCTTGCCCCAGGAGAAAGATGGGAGGAGGGGTGGAATTACTGTACTGTGCTGCACTGTACAGAAATGTCTCCAGGTTTAGACAAAGTTTGATCACAATAATTTCAGGAACCCTAAAAAGTACTGGATGGAAGGATGGAGGGATGAATAGAAGGAGGTTTCTTGCCTGTGTGTGTATACTATGTCTATTTATACATGAACAAATGATGTAAATAACGAATTATAAAAGTTACAATTTCTATCTTTCTATTTTACTTTTAAGTGCTAAAGATTTACATTTTTTGATTTAGTAATCTTGCTATCAAAACTCATACCTACTAAGTTAGTTAGCAAGTTTAGTAGATCAAGCCATACTTTTGTTTAATACTTCATCTCAGTACGAAGTCGGCCATATTGAGTAGCGGCGGATGAGTAAGACATCTTATTCTCTGGTCAAGTGTCTGCATTTAATAACGATAGCGTATTTAACACATTTAATAGAAAGGGAGCTGGGAACAGTGTGGCTCCCATGGATGAGAATCTTGGGAAAACTTCTCACCTGGCAGAGCCTTTGAGGATGAAACAAGAGCTGCTCCTGATCCACAAAGCTGTGCAGAATTGATAGGAACATCTTCTGAGATTCAGAAACCGTCCCAGAAATTATTTAGGTATAGAAATTCATATTGTACCGCTTTTCCATTTCTGGGCCGTGGGAACTGGGCCCAGCTACGGGACACACTCTGGATTGGTGGACGACCAATCACAGAGTGGCATCACAGACACACATAATCACACTCACACATATGGGACATTTTACAGACTCCAATTCTCCTGAACGTTTTTAGACTGTGGGTGGAAACCGGAGACCCGGAGGAAACCCACGCAAGCATGAACATGCAAACTCCTCATGGAAAGGCCTCGGTTGGGTGAATTGTTCTACAGGAACTATTCTGATTTAGTTTTATTTGTTTGACTTTTGTTGTTGTGGTGGTGGTTAGATTGGTTGGATTTTTTACACAGCCTAAGCTACAAATCATCTTCCTACTCTTGACTAGGAGTTTCGAAGAAAAACCTTAAAAATCTTGAAAAATCAAACCTGTTTGCAGAATTTTTAAAGCATGTCACAAATGTCATAATGCGTCAGCTATAGTGCAGAATCACTTGTAGTTGTGTGTGTGTGTGTGTGTGTGTGTGTGTGTGTGGCACGGACACATGTCTTGTTTAGCTGTAGGGGACGTGACTCGGTCCTTTGACTGGCTAATCATCTCTACAGCGTAAAGAGATCACAGGGCTGATCTACAGTAAGCCCCTCGGTCTCGTGAACACCGGAGGACGTGTTCTGCTGCTGGAGTGCAAATGCGTCTTCAGTGTCCTACAGGTCTTCTGCAGTCCGAACGCTGGGACTAACGTTGTTTTTGATCGTTTCCAAGCAGTAAACCACAGCATTGGTACAGGTTCTATAGTCGAGGAAGTTGGTGAGCTGTAAAGCAGAATTTACTAGTTTATAGGCAGCACGATCAATGTCAGAGTCCCCATCGTTCCTTTGTAGAAGTGGAAGCTGATTGAAACAAAAGACGTTTTATGAGACGTCACCTACATTTTTCTGTCAAATAAAGGGAAGTTGAAAAATTATTGTTTCGGTCCTGCTAGGAAGTAGACTGTAAAAGAGGAACACGTCGGGTAATGTTTAACCCAATGAGTTCCTCTTGGTCACAACCTCATGAATGGCCCGACTTTCCTAACATTCAATCATTACTCAAGCCATTTAAATACCGAAGTATCACCTTCATTGCGGCTTGACGCTCACACCAGACATAGCGTGTCGCATTACAATTTTTAATTTTTTTTAAACCTAAATGATTTGTGGGAATCAAAGCCATGACCTTAAGATGTCACGACCAGCTTTTGAGCTAAAGAACGATACATGACATAGACAAAAAGCACACACGGTTATTTGCTTATTTATTATTTATAAGTAACATGTATTTAAAAATATTTATTTACAGTGCTTAGAAAAAGTTAAATATGTTTTTAATATTTACAAATTAGAGAAAACAATATCAATATAAAAGCAGCAATATCAAAACAATATTTGCTTAATTATTATTTCTAAGCAAAACAAAATAAAAAATATTTATTTACAGTGCTTAGAAAAGCTAAAATATGTATTTCCATTTTTACAAATATTTCCAAAGTAGAGGAAAACAATATCAAAGCACACGGACACACCCACATATCTGTTTCTATATATCTGCACATACACACCAACACACAACAACATACAGACTCGACAAATCCACATACAGCACAAAAAACTTAATTAGTGAAATCACAAAACAATATAGTCTTGACCCATGAGAACATATACAAATGTGTATTTGTAGAAAATATACATGTGCGTATAAACAAGCATACACTTTCCCTGGACTTTGAACACCAATCGCTGACTTTGCAAACATACTTCTCCACCAAATGGTTCACCAAACTCAAGACGTGACGTAAAAGATGTTGTTGCACATGCTCAAATTATGTAAGAAACTGAAATAAAGAATTAACGTGGAGACATGATCATGGAAGCCTTGCTCCTCATAGAGAGTTTTCAGCTCTGGGAGCAGCAGCAGCTTCCACCGACTTGCTGAATCTCGACTAGCTCTTTTCTTTTCTTAATCAGAGACTTGGGATTGAAACTTAATAGGTTTATTAATGTCATTGTCTCCTTGTGTATCAGCAGGTTCCGGAGCGATTCCTGGAAGTGGCACAGATCACGTTACGGGAGTTTTTCAATGCCATTGTGGCAGGCAAAGATGTTGATCCTTCCTGGAAGAAGGCCATATACAAGGTCATCTGCAAGCTGGACAGTGAAGTCCCAGAGATTTTCAAGTCTCCCAATTGTCTGCAGGAGCTTCTGCATGAGTAGTGATTTCAATCGTTACCAGGTCTCATCCCTTCTTTCTTTTATTTTTTTTTAACCCCACTCTGAATCTTTATGAAGTAAGAGGTAGCATTCCTGTTTTTAAATCCCAGCTACTTTTAATGACTTAGGTGTTTAATTTCTTGTGCTTCTTTTTTGAGAAAGTCTATGAAGTTCTTTGATTGTTTTGACTGTGTTCAATCCTCGCCCTCTGCTCCCTGCCTTTGAAGCGGGCATTACTGTGTTTACCACGCCATGGTTGACGAATGGAATTGACACCCTGATTTTTTCTCTTTTATTGTTTTTTGTTGGGGGCTTTGTTTTATCCCAGGCTGTTTGCGACGTGTGACGGTTTTACTATTGCTGAAAACTACTTGCATTTGTAGCTTGTATAGATGTAATTATTATTTATGATTAATATAATTATTACCAGTAATGTTATTAATGCTTGTGGCAGCAAAAAAAAAAAAAATGAAGAAGAAGAAGAGGAGAAGGAGAATGGACAGACAAAAAATGGACACGTGGTATTCTTCTGTCTCAATTGCAATGCTACATAAAATAAATTATTCTTTGGACAAAAATTAATATGAAGAAGGGACATTTTATACGTGGGAATTATACACAGTGTATGGGGATTATTCCATTCTTATTGGCTGCTGACCAATGTTCCTGTGTTTTGTGTCCACATTGACGGCTTGACAGAACAGACTCTCTTGTAACTAAGCAACATGGTCATTTCATACTAGGTCAAGCCAGTTCGGCACAAAAAACGACGGACACCTTCCCACTGAGAAACGATTCCTACTTCTAGAAAAAAAGCCATCAACAGTGGCACACGCGAACACACTCGCTACGCACTCGCACGTGCACGCCCGTTCACAAACATCAAGTCAGAGATTTGTTGATGGACTTCTGTGATTTGATCATAGAGCATCTTGAGATTGGTTTAATGGAGTATTTAGAAAGGATCAAAAAGTCTAAAAAAAACATTTTTATGTACTGAATTGTAAATAGTTTATTTGTTTAGAAGTGTACAGGTTTGATTGATATTCACCATCATCTACTGTAATGAAGCTACGGCTGTGTACAGTTTAACAGTGGTTTCCGGTGAAAAAACGAACTGAATTGTACATTTTTTTATGAATCACGCAAAGTCGAAGAACTGAAGTTGACTTGTTTTAGCTTAATGAATTGAAGTTTAGTAGTTGAAGCTATACCTTGAAAAAAAATGTACTTCTAAAAATCCGTATCAGTTCCACATTTATTTAACTACGTTAAACTGCTATGATTTTAAGTAAAGTCAGGTGAATTTGACTTTAAAAAAAATTTGCGCAAATAATTACGAGGATTTTATTATGTAATGCTGTTTTCTTTCTGACCTTTTTTCAAGGTAATCTTTTCCAGCAGTTCAGCAAACCTTAAAAAACCCCATAAAAGTCAGGCTAAAGTTTATTCCTAAAACGCTTTTTAACACTTCGGACTCGTAGTGCATCCCCGATTCACGAATAAGAGTCTGCGGTAGAGGGCAAGAGCCGGACATGTGATCTGCTCTGGAAGCCTGTGCCGTTTGCATTGGGCAAATCCAGCTGATGAATTGAAACGCAGGCCGGCGATTATTGTCAGCACAATGCCTTAAAAAACCTGCTGACTTCTAGATTAATGGGCACAAAAGAGCATGAGGTGCTGTCATTCTGTCGCCAGGGCTGGCATCATCCACAGCCCCCGGACAAGGCACAAAACGCCAAGCCATTCACTATGCATTGTAAAGAGGAGGAAAAACAAATCCTGAACAAAGTTAGAAACCGAAAAAGGAAATGCTCGGCCCCGTTCTATTCTCAAGTCTCGCACAAGGCTGTGCTGACGCGCGCTCTCCTTTACATGCTTTGTGTTAAATAAAGGATTCTTTAAAGCAGTGAGGTATTCTGTGGTCATGGTATGTGAGTGAGAAACAGCATTCATCAAACACAAACACTCGACTTACACCGTCTTTGAAGGTTGCTTCTTTTATTTATATTCAATATGCGTTATAATATATTCCATATTTTATTTTGCGGAAAGTGGTGCTTGGGAATCATTAGCTGATGATCTTCAGCTCGCACAGGCGTTTTATACAGACTTTACACCCTTGATCAATCTGGTGGCCTGCGCGAGTTTTGATAACACAAGCCATCGCTTTGTAGGCTTTTATCTTTCAAAAATGTGGTTTGAAAGACTCAAAGAATTTGAAAATTCACAACATTGGCACGGCAATGCTAGTGTGACTGGAAACAGCACAAATAGGGTTCAAGTTTCTTGGTTTCAGAACTAGGCGTCTATTGGAGAGCATGCATGTCCAAACGTTTTTATCGGGCCTATTTATTGATTTTATTTTAATAATTTCCCTCGAGCTTGATGAACTTTTGAGCCACTAATAGGTGTGTGTGTTAATAAAAGTCCCTTGACGATGTTAGTTTTAGTTCCTGTATTGACTTCTGTTAAAGTTGATTTTTATTCTTGGTGTATTTAGCGCTGCATTTTAGCAAACACGGGCTGAAACTTTTTTTGTTGTATAATTGTAATGTTTTCATTCTTTTAAGTCACTCGGTTTGAGGGTTGATAGTTGATCTCACCAGCTCTTCGGCCTTCAGTCTCAAGCAGTTGGTTTTGGCATCAGATGGATCTGTTTTCACAGATAGACAGGGTAATTTTCTGTGATTCTTTCTGTTCAAAATTATAATCTGAAGTGAGCGTTCAATCTGCTGAGCTAACCCGACACTAAGATTTAAACTTTGAGCTGACTTTGAAATGATCCATTTTCATGCTTTGTGCTCTCTAAACATCCGAATTAGTCGACAAACTTAGTTCAGAACTGTTTTTTTCAAGACAAGCAAAGAAAGAAACTTTGTAAATTGACTATATTTCTGAGACCGAAACAATTATTTGTACTGAATACAATGTGTCGTGCAAGAACTTCAACTCTTTTTGTAGAATCGATGCTGTATTTATGAGATACTGTATGTGTTTGCTCCCTGAAGGGTTAAAACATAATTTCACTGGCTTCATGGTGTAAATACGAGCGTAAATGAGAAAACACTGCCTTTCTATGATTTAGCAATATGATGTAAATGCGCTTTTTTGTATAAAGAATACTTTGAATCTCATATGGTAATTCCAGCTGTAACTGTTACAATTTTTTGCTATTCTTTGAAGGATATTCCTCGCTTTTATCTGTACACGGTTATCGGATAGCGTCGTGGATTTTGTTGTCAATCTGTCATTCAGAATTTTCATAATTTATTGGTTTAATTTATCATAATTTATTTGGTGATGGTGTACAATTTCTGCATTTCTGGGGATGTAGTGTGATATTTTTTGGTAGAGCGACACGTTTTAACGCCCTCAAAAGCTCCTTGACTCTGTAGAGACACAGAGAAAAACAAAAAAAAAGACACTCGTGTCCAGGAAGCCGATGTGATTTCACTGTATAACAAGAGATGATTAGTGAATGGAAAAAAAATGAACGAAAACTATGTGCAAGCCTTTTTTTTTTCCTTTTTCTTGTTTGGAAGGTTAAATGTGTGTTTTGAAGTTTGTTTGTTTCATTTTCTATTGACTTGATCAGAGTTTTACCTTTTGCTTTGTACCCTCCATAAAATACAGTAGTCAAAGTGCCTCGTGTGCCTTCCATCTCCTCGGAAATGAATGTATGTGCAGTATATATGCAAGCTTGTGCAAAATAAAAACTGAGTCCTAGATCAGGTGTTTCATTTTTTCGATTTGTCATCGTTCAGATTAGCATATTAGTCCCCTGGATGAGAGGTGGAAAAAACTCAACAATTTCAATTTGGCTGCATGGATAATTGGTTTATTCTCATAACCATCTTCTCTTCCTCCATTTGAGCAATTTCAATTACACATGAGTAATTACAACGAACAGCTTTTTGAACTAAGTGTGACACACTTTTTCTTTTAAGCATTCAAACTTCTCAACCTTTTACTCAGGAGACTTTTATTATATCTGACATCCGACGTTTCATATGTATGCAGTGTTTTGTGCTTTATCAATAAATCAGTGCATTATTTTCTCACTCATCAAAGGATCAGATACAATTATCAAGTGGTCTAGACTATTTAAATGACAATTGATAATAAACGCTTACACCGTCCGGATCGTAAAGAGGTGGATGGAGAAAGACGCGCACGCGGAGAATCGGCGGCGGCCCAGCGCGTCTATCGTGACTCCTCGCGCGGTGATGTGGAGGGAAGCGGGTCCGCCTCTGCTGTAATTTATAGTCTGGTACAAAAGAGGCACTTTGGCGGCCCGGACTGCTCCGGCGGGTCCGCTGAACAGGAGGTGGGGTCAGTTTCCTCCCCCTGCCGCACCGCCACCCTCCGCGCCATAATGACGAGCGGAGCCGCTCGCCGCTCCCCTTCTGTTTGATTTCATCATCGCGCCTTTGAAAAGCACATCTTAACAGCACAACAATAAAACAGCTGTGTTTGTGTTGGCCCATTCATTGTTGAAAATTTTACCACCATCCCTTCTTTCTCTCCCCTCCCTAAAGAGATAACACGAGAATAATGTCGCTGCCGTGATGCTCTTTCAGGAAAGAGAAAAGAACCATCGCTCTTATTAATTGTCTGTTATTAAAGCGGTGAGGGGCACTTTTACACAGATTTGTGATGTATGTATTTATGTATGGATGGGTGGGTGTGTGCGTGTGTGTGTGTGTGTGTGTGTGTGTGTGTGTGTGTGTGTGTGTGTGTGTGTGTGTGAGGGGTAGTGGGGTGTATAAAACACGTGTGTATGAAACAGTTATACAACAGTACGGACAGTGCATGTACAATTGTTCACAATACATTCTGGCAATTATATAAGAAGATACCAAATGAAAAGGAGGGCAGATAAATAAAAAGTAAAAACTATAGACTTCTGTTAATTTGGGACACTGCGTGACATGACCATAAAGCGGCACAAAGTTGCATTATTGGAAGATTTGTCATAAAAAAGCGGCTGGCCATTAACCAGAGTCAGTGTATGTATATTTATATATAAATAGTTTTTACTTTAGATGTTCACCTTTCATTTAGTGTCTTCTATTATATTTGCCGGAATTTGTAGTGAAAGAGCATAAGCCAGTCATGCCTTGGATATATACAGACAAGGCTTATAAATGCAATATATATGCAATGAAGTTTATACACACACACATACACCCCCAAAACGTCACATTTACCATTTTCTCGCATGTGCGTGAATGAAACATGCCGCGCTGGAGATGGCTTTGTGCAGACGGTGCACTCAGTGACCTCTGTCAGATCTGCATTTTGTTTTGATTATTTACAACTAGGACTAACAGGCGCGTGTGACCTTGCCTTTATGCGGGAAGACAATGACCTCATCATTCCTCCTGGCATGGCATGCAACTTCAGATGCAGCTGCATGGGTCTGGATCCAGAGTTCACTGCCGAATCCAGACAGGCAGCTACACGTGCCAAGCTCATTTCTTCAGGGCTCTTTTTCATTCTTCTACCGAATATCTGTCCACCAAAGATGAACCTTAGGGGTTTCCGCCTCGGCTCGGAGCTGATGGCTCCTTGCAGTTGGGCTGAAGCAGCATCCTTGCATTACATGAACAGTCTGCTTCATAATCAAATACCATCTGTCGCTACATCTGAACCTGTTTTTAACATCTGTGCTTTCTGGTCTTAACAAAGCTTTAAAAACCAATTCACAACTTTCACAGCTCACTGGGCTGGATGTGTATATTTACTGCCTTTAATACTTTTTCCTTTTTGCTAGTTTTATGAGGACCCTGTTCTCAATCAGCTGGTGGGCTGTTAGATGGAGGCTGCTGGTGGGGCAACACTGCTTGGCACGAGGGCACAGCTTCATCGCACACTCTAAGTCACAGAGGAAAAAGAGTGAGAAAGGGGAGATTGTCCCAAGGAAAAAAAATGAGAGAACACCTTTTGCCAAACAAGTTTTGTCCATTTGCCCCTCCGATGAGGAGACTTGGGGTTGATCATGCTTGAAGGCCTATTGCCGGGAATGACACTGCGGGCAGAATGGCAACCAAGGGGAGAATGAAAACGGCAGGACAGAAGTGTGTTGTGGGTAAATGGGTAAGTGAAAGGTCCCTCTGAGGACAGATCGGTCTGTCACCTCGCAGATGCAGAGGAATCTGCCGAGCATCTATACAACTTCAGACCCATTTGATGGCAGATGTTAGCGCAGAGGTTTCCAGAAATCATGATGGTGTTCTCCCTAAGCCAAGTGTAGCTATAAGCCACCATTGCCAACAACGAAAAGAGTGATCTCTGTTAAAACAATTGGGACACTGGTTAATCCAGGCAGCAGCTTGATTGGGACAAATTCTCATGTTCCGAAAAATAATTACATCGCATGATCTTCAATTGCTCGGTTGATTGGGGCTAAATTCCACTTTGTTTGGGACTATGAGTTTGAGGAAGAGGAAGAAGAAGAAGAAGAAGAAGAAGAAGAAGAAGAAGAAGAAGAAGAAGAAGAAGAAGAAGAAGAAGAAGAAGAAGAAGAAGAAGAAGAAGAAGAAGAAGAGGAAGAAGAAGAACACAGGTTATTCATGAACTGCTGGGAAGTCTGTGAACAGTCTGTTTCTGACTCTTAAACTCTTGAACTAAAATCTGGATTTACTGTCCACTCTGTGTAGTGTTCAACTGTGTAGTGTTCAACTTTGTGTAGCCTTTAACTCTGTGTAGTGTTGTTTTGTGCAGTGTTCAACTCCATGTAGTGTTCTTGAGTATGCTGTTCTTCTCTAAATTTGCATAGTGCTCTTTTGTGTAGTGTTCAAGTATGAATTGTTCAATTGTTTTTTAGTGTTCAACTCTGTGTAGTGTTTCTCTTTGCTAATGTGGTGTCCTCTTACCAGAACACGTATTCTTTATTCATAATTGCACAAAATCATGAAACTATAACAGGTTGTAAATCAGTCATACACGTGTCACCAAGTATGTGTGTGTGTGCGTGTGTGTGTGTTTCACACAATGATGGTCAAAATTACAATTTAATGTTATTGCAAGTTTTGTCTTGAGGCGGTGAACGTATTGAGGAACTTACAGGTGCAATAATCCAAACAAAAATCAACTTTTGACTGTTCAAAGCTGATCAATGAGTAAGTCCGTCTTACTTTGTCACTTTAGCCACTCAATAAAAGACTATGTTTGAGATGAGTTAGTGACACCTGGTGGCAGATTCATTGGTAAGATATGCTCAAACGCGCTTCACTGTTCATTTTATTGCTTGAAAGAGCATTAAAACAAGTAAAAAACGATCACAAAGAGAGCAAGAGCTTTTCAACCTATGAATCTTTGAAATCTACGAAACATGGCAAAAACCAGGACAAATGTGAAAGTGTGAATCTGTTTGAATGAGATTATGTGTGCGAGAAAGTGAGTGAGAGAAAGTGAAAGAGAGCAAGAAAGAAACAGACTGAGTGAGAACCAGAGCATAAAAAGTGAGAGTGAGATAAAGAGGGAGACAAGAGAGGGTGAGGGAGAGAGAGAGAGAGAGAGAGAGCATAGACACGATTGTCACAAAATTCTGTTTTACTTCTCAGTCCACCTATTAATTATCAGAATTTCTATTTAATAATAGTTAATAATTAATAATTATATTTCAGAATATTTTCTTGAACCATGCGTTTGTTTATCATTTCCCTCAGTATTGGCCAAAACACTTTATTGTGTGAATTTAATTTGAGCAAAGATCTTTGAGCAAGAGCACCAGATGTTATTTCAAAAAGTTATTGATTCGATGGAAGTATGGGTGGCAGGCCCGATTCGTTACCATAGGAAGAATAATTTCGTTTGATTAGATAGGATTCAGGAAAGAAAGAAAGAAAGAAAGAAAGAAAGAAAGAAAGAAAGAAAGAAAGAAAGAAAGAAAGAAAGAAAGAAAGAAAGAAAAGAACATAGAAGTCAGGCTACAAAGACTCAACTCCCCTTCCTCTTAATTGTCATGCCAGGCATCAGGTTTCTCAAACAATGGAGAAGAAAGAGGCGGGCAACCTCTGAAGATGAGGAATGGCATGCTTGTAATGTGCCAAAGGAGTGAGTGGTTTATTTTCTGCTTTTACAAGTTTGTTCTGGCCCTCCTAAGGAATAACCTTGCCCCGCTGGTGTCAAGGCAAGACGAACCTTAGAAGGAGAAACCTCCGGCCAGAGGAGGTCTCATTCCAAAAGCGTCTGGATTACAGGCTCTTGATGCCACGTTTGGGACGGGGTTGTTTGGGTTCATTGCTAGTTACTGTATGTTTTTGCATCGCATTGTAGTGTAACTGATGTCTACCGGGTTTAGAGTTTGTCTCAATTTGTGTTTAATTGTCTGTGTGTCTTTTCTTCAGTATGAATGGTTTCTTCTTTCCATTCATTCATCCATCCATTCATCCAACAGGTTCTATTCTATCTTTCGGTCAGTCAGTCTGTTTATTAATTTGTCCATCCTCCATCCACCCACCCACACATCCATCCATCCATCCATCTTTACATCCTTTGTTCTTTAGTTCTTCATTGGATTCTATTCTATCCTTCTGTCGACCTGTCAATTTATTCATCTGTCCGTCCATCCAACCATCCACACATTTATCCATCCATCCATCCATCCATCTTTCCATCCTTTGTTCCATGCATCCATTGGATTCTATTCTATCCTTCTGTCAACCTGTCAATTTATTCATCTGTCCGTCCATCCAACCATCGACACATTTATCCATCGTTCCATCCATCCATCCATCCATCCATCTTTTCATCCTTTGGATTCTATTCTATCCTTCTGTCACCCTGTCAATTTATTCATCTGTCCGTCCATCCAACCATCCACACATTTATCCATTCATCCATCCATCCATCCATATTTCCATCCTTTGTTCCATTCATTCATTGGATTCTATTCTATCCTTCTGTCGACCTGTCGATTTATTCATCTGTCCGTCCATCTAACCATCGACACATCTATCCATCAATATATTTATCTATCCATCCATCCATCCATCATTCCATTCATCTATTGGATTCTAATATATCTTTCTGTCGACCTGTCAATTTATTCATCTGTCCGTCCATCCACACACTTATCCATTCATCCACCCATCCATCTTTCCATCCTTTGTTCCATTCATCCATTGGATTCTATTCAATCCTTCTGTCGACCTGTCAATTTATTCATCTGTTCGTCCATCTAACCATCCACACATTTACCCATCTATCCATCCACATATTCATCTATCCAACCATCCACCCATCATTCCATTCATCCATTGGATTCTATTATATCTTTATTATATCTGTCATATCCATATATCCATCCATGCATCCATCCATCCATCGATCTATCTATTCGCCAGACGATTATGTTTTCCATAAAAAGTCACTTTATTTTCTAAGAGCAGGGGTAGATTGTCAAGTTTCACATGAAAGTTCTTTATTTCTGGGCATTTTGAGCGTTTGATTGACCCCACAAGATTCTTGGCTCCAGATTCTCAACCAGCTCAAAGGAAGGTCAGTTGTATAGCTTCTTTAAGCAGCTTAACATTTTCCAGCAGTGCTAACATGATCAAACAAGGGTTTTCCAATCATCTATTATCCTTCTGACAAAATTAGCCCCACACATTGTACTATAAAAACACTGGAGTGACAGTTGCTGGAATTGGGCCTCTATACACTTATGTAGATACGTTATGTATTGCACCAAAAACTGACATTTACAGCTAGAATAGTAATTTACCACATTAGCAATGTTTAGAGTGTATTTCTGATTAATTGATTAAAGTTGACAAAAACTGTGCTTTTCTTTCAAAAATAAGGACATTTCAGAGTGACCCCAAACTTTTGAACGGTAGTGTGTCTGTCTGTCCATCCAACCAACCACCCACACATTCATCCATCTATTCATCAGTTCATTCATTCAAACTGTTTATCAAGCTTAGTTTATTTATTTCTATCCATCCAACTGACACACGTTTTATGGACCATAAAAGGGTGTATGGATCGGTTAATCTAATATTATTGAAGAGTCACAGACCAAACTGCTCTACTGGGTGGTCTCTTTAATGTAGTAAATGTGATTAGACCCCATTACATCTTTTTCTTGGGGGGATTGTGAAGATTAGCATATTGTAATATTATCTCTGAAAAGGGGTGGGAGACCCCAGGGGGATTGTAATATGGTCGCATCCGTTCATGCTCAAGTCAGCCCCAATAATTCTAGATCAATTGGGAGTTTACCTACCGCAGATTAAATGGTCATGAAGTATTAATGTGGGGAAATTTCATTAGAGTCCTTGATAGTCAGATTAAATCTTCTCAGAGCGTAAGTGGATATTCAATATCAGTTCAGGTTTACGCATTATGGTTTTGCTGATCCATTTTGCTACTCGTATACGTTTACTTACAAAGCCAAAAGCATTTCATAAATTTAAAGACGTCCCCGCAGGCAAGAAATTATTTTGTGATGACACTGTGTGTTTCGTGAGACATCTAGAGATTATCCGTGAATCGAGTGGTCCACGCCTCTCCTTCTGCATTTGAAACGCCACAATCAAATCCATCTGAAATCTTCTTACTAGTAAGCTAAAAAGATTAATATCTTTTTTAACCTTGCAGGTTATTACTTACCTTACAGAGGAGGGATTATTGCAAACCTTCTTCCAGGAACAATTTCTGAGTATGATTATATTCTAATATGCCGACCAGGAGCAGGAAAGATGGACCTGGGAAAATAAGGTCTCCTGTCTTTGTTTTTACATGAATTTTTGTCAATACTCAATGTTTTATCAATGTTTTGGGGATAGGACAAACATTTTTTTTTTATCTTAGCCATAATATAAGAATACCAATATAAATAAACCATGTATTATTTTTAGACGGACAGTGTTTTACTTACTACGTTAAGGGTTTGTGCCAGAATGTGTAGAATCTGGGCTGAATTACACAAAAAAAATTAGGAACCACTGGGAAACATCAGTTTTTCACCAGCCAATCATATAATTTCTAGGCCTGTCCAATGATGACATAAACAAGAAGATGAAATTGTTTGCGTTACAATTTGATTCTGTGAGTGAATATTATGAAATTAATTAGTCATGCTGAAATAGTTTTAAAACAATAGGGAGTCAAGACCTTGGAGCTTTTTTTAATTTTAAACTTAAACTAAGTAAATCATTATTTTCTCTTTGCTCGGTTGAGTTAAATGTGCAACACAAAATCTGGATGTTCTGATATGTCCGAATAAGCTCTGGATGTGTAGAGATTATTGATTATGATGTTGACGTTGATTATGATCTATGTGTGTATTTAAAAAAGATTATACTTTTGTGTTATAGATCCACATTCCCTGTTTTGAACTCCATCTTAAGCTAAGACTCCATTACTGCGGCTCACCCCTATATCTCTGCCACATACACTTGCATTATAAATTATAGTATACATAGTTATATATATCCATCCATGACCCAGAAATTGAATAGGCTATACAATATCAACCTTACTTAACATTAAACCGTTATCATAACCAAAAAGTATATAGTTGGTACAGTATAGTTGTTCATTGTGCTTTCTACTTGTTTCATAAAGTCTGTGTGGTAGTTCAAGTGTTGAACTGAACAATGGGCAAGACACTTACACCCACATGTACCCCGGGCTTAAGGGTGTGTGTGTGTGTGTGTGTGTGTGTGTGTGTGTGTGTGTGTGTGTGTGTGTGTGTGGGATGGGTTAAATGCAGAGCACAGTTTTGATACAAACCCTAGTAGCAACATAGACAAACTCACAAACTGTCCCAAACTGAAAATCAATACAACGACGGATTATTTCTGGTAGAACTTTTCTTTCTAGACGACCTGGAGCCGTCTCTTGCTCCAAACATGAATTATGATTTCTCAGCCTCACAATTGCTTTCCCATTAATGACTTTGCTCCTCCTGACAGAAAGTAATAGTCAGCGGTCAGTGAAGAAACGACAAACTTGACTCCTTTTCCAGCTCACATGTCACCACGCTTGACATAAGGTCTTTGAGGCGGCCGGCATCGACTATCCACGCTCTTTGTAACCTTTGTTTGTGGGATAAATGTGTGAAGGCTGAGGTGCCATAAGACAAGGGATGACAAGCCGGACAGCTGCAGCCTGCAAACTCTAATCTTTAAGCTGCCTGGCTCTCTCAGTCCAATTGTTGCGGGCATGGCCAAGGAATTTCATTTATCATGAAACAGACACCCCTCCAAGAACTCTCCTCCTCTGTCCCTCGCTATAAATAACCTCCTTTTTTCCTGCAGTAGAAAAATGGCACGTAACATACATGAGGCGCACCATTCCAGGTAGAGCGATGGAGCGAGGGAGGCCTATAGGGGGTGTTGAAGGACTGGCTCAAAAGACGCCACGATGGTGGCACAATCTTTCGCTTCCTAAACGATATCTGAGAACCGAAGAGTGACAGCGCCACTGACGGACATGCCATCTGTCCTTGCGGGTTCGAGCCCGGGGGGCTGGGACTTCTCTTGAATTTGTTAGAAATTGTATAATTCATTATTCTCATGGTCTGATATGCGTTATTAAGGAACAAAATGTAAGGGGGGAAAATGGTGTTTGACCACTGTGTCTTATACAGTTTTAAAAGGGTTAATTCTTACTCTTATTCCAATTGGAGGATCAAGATGATTAGCTATAAACTGCTCCGGGATTGTGTGTGTTCCCTTCACTGTGTGTGTGTAACTTTACTGGATGGGTTAAATGCTGAGCACAATTTCGATGTGCCATATTGACAACCTTACTCACTTTACTTTACTTTACCATAAGTCACCTTGTTTGATTAGACCAGCTATAGCAAACAAAGATAACAATCTTGCTAAAATATATTCCGCAGAATCAAATCAATTAGCTCCTATACATTTCAGTTGATCTATTGTAGACACACGTTTTCATAAGCGCCCACATTTTATAAATATTCTTCTTAGGAATTTCAATCAAAGGCTTGACGGGGTTGACATCGAATCTAGTGATTCCATCTGTCTCTTAGAGAAATCAATTAAAAGATTCAACTGCATGATTTGTTCGTCTTTCTACTGCATACGATTTATAGAATGATAAATAGTTTAATCATACAGTATATTGAAACCATACGTAGTTTCATGCTTTTAATTGTTTGTCCATTATTGTTTGTAAATTATATTTTTTTCATTAGAACATAGATATACGGTTTCATTCTCATACTGCATATGATTCATAGAATTATTGCCAGTCTTATTATATAGTTAATACATAATTTATAGCTTCATCATGTAGTTCCGTATGTTATTTGAGTATATATATATATATATATATATATATATATATACATACGTATATATAAATAAGTAAACAAATAATAGTAATAATAATAGTAAGTAATATTTAAATATATGTGTGTATGTGTGTACAAACTCTTGTTACCAACATTCTTGAAAATATAAATTAGCTGTGACTATGTAACTATTCAATAGTGATGAAGAAAAAGCATAGTACAAAAAACAAACAAGTAAATATCAAGTCATAAAACATCCATCAGAGGTAGTAACTGTACAAACAGAGAGCGTCCCAGTAATCCGTTAATACGGAGCGAACACGAACTCCTTGGATCAAAGTGCGCTCAGCCGAAGGATCAGGAGGGGTGAGGACATTGGACATAAATGTTATCTTTGAGAAGAGACTCACTAAAGCATCCATGGCTTGTGTTCCTCAACAATAGTTGCCAAGCTAGTTAAGAGACAATGTAGATCAAGCGCAGGTATCCGACAGCTGTTGGCCAACAATAAATGGAAGAGCAGAGGCAGCCATGGAAGAAGTTACAGCATAGAGCATTTACTCGCAGTTGTCACTTGGGCTATGTCCATCAAAGTCCAATTTAGGATGGCTATTGATGGAGACAGACAATGCAGTTCTTTTTTTTGCTCCTTGCTTCTTGGGATGCCATGAAGATGTTGCCCTGCAGAGACACACAGGCGCACATGCTCGCACACACCATAAATAAGATAATGACACATTGTTCCCTTGAAACTATGAATGTCTGGACTATGAGAAGGTCAGGCGAAGGAGAGCTTTTGTTGTGGAGGCATAAGCAACATGGAAAGAACACAAGAGCATGCCAACTGGCACCACAGCCGAGCGCATTCTCAGTCGCTCTCGGCGTGTTGACATGACATGTCCGCAAGAATTCACCAGAGGAAGTCAAAAAAAAGTGTCAAACGTCTCCTTCAAGTACAAGATTCCTGCTGGAACACTCCTTCTTCGAGCCATCGTGTTCGATTGTGCTGATTGTTAGCGCCATGTCTTTCCGATCTGTCCCATCGTCTTAGTTTTCCTTGGCCTTTTTTCATTGGATGAATAATTAAAATCCTTCTCTGGCTTTTTTCCCGGCTGCTGTATATTTTTGCCAGTATGAAGGAGTGTAATCACGTCTGCATGCTTTTTTT
>CM051497.1:5769018-5786920 GCA_028031935.1 Paedocypris micromegethes
TTTTTTTTTTAATAAAACAATACAAGACAGTAAAGATCTTAAAACTGAATTATGCACATATTGAGAAACATATTGCAGTCGTATGTTTTAATCTAATGATCTTCTTATCTCATGAAGGTAAGATTAAAACACTCTAAACCACGATTAAGCTCAGCCGAGCATTTTTCATGTACAAGAGTCCTAGAAAATTTTGGCGTACTTAAGACACTCTAAACAGACCAATGTTTTATAATTATAATTTATATGTGAGGAAAAAACACGACCATCTGGCTCCATAACAACTACAACAAATTCTATTCTACTGAAATAAATTCTACTCTAAAAAAACAACAACGTTGTAAATGTCACATGTAAATGATTAAACAAGACACAGTCTATATTCTAATCACTAATTTATTATAAACATACAGAGAATTTTAGAAAAATACATATTATATATTATAAACTATATTAGATATTATAAACATATCATGATATGTAATAGTAGTATTACTCAAATTATTATATCACTATATTTCTGTATGTATTCTGTATGTATATTTCTGTATGGTGATATATGATATAATGTACGTATATATGTTATAGATGCTATATAATGCAATTTTATATAATTATATATAATTGCTGTGTGTGTGAACATTTATGTATTCACTCTGAATTTATTTATTTATTTATTTATCTTTCCATAAATTATACATTTCATTTAATTGTTTTGTCAAAACCATTTGTTGTGATTTGTGCCCCACAATTCTGCAGTTTTTTATAAACCAGTGGGAATCAAAACTTTCTGTTGTGAAGGACATTCATCAAGTCACATCAATAAACTAAATGCAGCATAACCCAGATGCAATGAAGACATTTGGTAAATGTAATATTTTCTGATGAGGAAGCTTCAGTCTTTGTGCTTAATCCCCAAAGAAGCCTCACCTCCCCCCCCTCCTCAGACAATCTCATCCTTTTCATTCAATCAAAAGATAAGCACACAAGAACATGGTCAATTCATCAAATCTGTACACCAGGACCCGTTCAATAATATTAGGCCCTTCTACTCCATGATGGGATGATTTCTGGAACAAATGCTTACACAAAGACAAGAATTACACTTGAGTCTGTTGCACACATCAAGAGATTACCACACAGCAACGGGAAAACATTTCTGGAATATAAGGTGATCTGAAAGAATACATTAATCTTAATTGTTAAATGTAATTTAAGAAGAAATGCCTTCAAACAGGAGCATCTGTAAATGGCCATAAAACAGCATCTGTTAGCGCACATGATGCAGCTTCATTTACATATCCAGATGCCGTGTTTTATTCATATTAATAAAAGATTTGGAAGAGTGATGAAAACTGCAAATTTGTTGAAGAGAAAAAGCGGATTTGAAGACAACTGCCTCCTCCGCTCGAGTCCAATAATTACGGAAACGATGACAGACAGACAGACAGACAGACAGACAGACAGACAGACAGACAGACAGATAGACAGACAGACAGATAGACAGACAGACAGACAGACAGACAGACAGACAGACAGACAGATAGATAGATAGATAGATAGATAGATAGATAGATAGATAGATAGATAGATAGATAGATAGATAGATAGATAGATAGATAGATAGATAGATAGATAGGACAAACGGTGCTCTGTTGCATTAATTGGTTTAGTTTGTTAGCTACTCACAAAAGAAAACATCAGCATAAATCAAAGTAAATGTTACTCTGAATTCCCCAAAGACTCCAAAGTCTCAACAAATCGTGGGTTTCAAAGTGCACGTGCTGAAATTGTGTCACCTCTTTTTTTAACCGCACGACGGCTTTGAAGGAACACAGGCTGTTCCATTCAAATTCCAAAGATCAGGTCAAGGTCAAAGGTCAGCACAGAGATACGGAGCCAAGGACTTGGCACAGCATCTGAGCGGCGGCTAATAACAGTGTCTGCAACTGTGGGGAATTTCCTTAAAGCACTTCACGGGCCAACAATCGCACACCACTCACATCTGCAACAGCTGCTGCTTTGCTTTCTCTGAACCCAGAGGAACCCGAAGGAACCATGGAAGAAGCACCATCCGGACTCTTAAACAGGCTCATCTGTTTTTTAAAGCCCAGCCATTAGTCCTACGAATGAGAATTACCGTATTTAAACAAATATAAGCTGCTCCTGCTTTTTCATGCACCAAATAAAACTTTAAAACAATGTTCTGTTTCCTAATGTTCTGACTTTCCAGAAACCTACAATGCTTATCCGAAAACATCCGCATACAAACAAGTCTGTAACAATAATGGTGGTAAGCATTGTAAAGACAAACTGAATGTATTCCACGAATTCAGACTAGACAACCATGCTTTTGATATGCCTCAAAACACAACAATCGAAAAAAAGAGTTTGGAGCGTGTTAGTAAAATCCACAGGCTCAGAAAAGATTCGCGGCACCTCATGCTCGGGAAAAGAACTAGTGTGCTTCATTTGCTTTCATTTATTGCAAAAGCCGTCTATAACATGCGCAGCATTCCAGCATCCCCACAGTTCACTTCAATGTCTTTTACTTGAATTATAGATAATATAGAGAAACTGTTTGATATTATTTCTAAAGATTAAGTATTATTCAAATCACAATATTACTACAGCATGTTACTGAATATATTGTTGATTTGTGTGTGTGTGTGTGTGTGTGTGCGTGTGCGTGTGCGTGTGCGTGTGTGTGTGCGTGCGTGTGTGTAATTTGAGATATATGTAATATGGAAATATTTGAAATATCAAAAATTTGAAATAAAGGAGTGTAAATGTATGTCTAATTGCTTTATTCCTAAAGAATCTGAACCAACGGCTTCTCCGAGAAGAGTAAAGTGAGAACAAAAGCATTTCTGAGTCCACAGGACAATCTAAATGAGCTCAGAGAGGAACATTAAGCCGTCCGTATTTGTCGGGGGAGATTTAAGGGTTCAGACGGACGTGTGTCATCCGCACAGATTGGAGCAGTTTATCATTTCTGGGTCTCCTTGAGAACTAAATCTACTTACATATATCTATTTTTTTCATTCCTTATCATTTTCTTTAATTCAATATGACAATCCAGACTATCTAATCCATCTTTATTATTATTATTAGAAAAATAATATTCCCATTTGATCTGCCCTTGTTAATATCAAACCTGATTTAGTATTTTATACGAGAGGACTAGAGGAATCCCAAGCAAAGGCTCGTGTTTTGTAAGAAATATTGGCTTACATATCAATCAATATATAGCAAAGATAGCATTAATCACAAATGGGTTCTTCATTTCCTTGATTGTTTTATAAAGTCTTTGTATAAATAAAAACGAAGGAAACATGTTTTGATTGGGCCGGATTACTCTGCGCATTGTTTTTCTTTAGATTCTTAGTCATTGAATTTTTCACTGTTTGTTTTTTTTTTCTGGGAAACATAATAAAGGAACACTGAGATAAAAAACAATATGGAAAGGCCAACACTAACATGGTCTAAGCGCATGCAAATCCCACAGTTTTGGGTTTTTCAGCCATATAAATCCATTGATTCAGAAAGCAAAAAGCTGCAGTCGTTTTTAAATACAAAAATGCAAACAAATGTTTTGAATTATTCAACTCTTCCACCTCAGTGGTGATAAATAAACACAAAGAGCCGTTCTGTAACTTTGCCAGTTGAACTAATTGATGATTAGCATGTGAATATAGGCCTCACATTTACCATCCTTTAATGTAGTACATCTAGAACCTTTTCTGAAATGGAAAGCACACAAATATTTTTTTTTTTACGGTTTCTTTTATTTAAAAAAAAAAACAGAGCTAATTCATGTGGTGGGGTGTTTTTGTTCATCATGAGCCATTTGGCCATTTGGCTCACTTTCCACATTAATATTAGAATGAAGCTTTTGCTCGGTTCTTATTATTCAGAGGGCAATACTCAGAGATGTAAATGTTTGATTTCACACATTTATTTAGTCCTAAAATCCTTAAATGTTAGTGTATATATACGGACTACATGACTTTCAAATAAAATAAAATAATAGTCCCAATGGGGCCAAAGAATCAACAGAAACGTTACGGTGCGTGTTTCCATTTGACCAGCAGGTGACGCTAAATACTAAAATCTGAACCAACTAAACTCCAATGAACTAAAGTCTTAGATTATTTTTTTTTTGTTGTTGTTTGGGTTAAATTCCGTTACTTTTTGTATTTTGTGGTTTTTGTTTATCTTATTGTAATTGCACGCCTAAATTCACCAATGTCCAATAACTCTTCAAATTAACATCATTGCAACTTTAATTTAAACACAAAAAGTGTGAATTTTCTGAATTGGATGCGTTAACTCATAATTCGATATAAGAATCGCAATAAAGTAAAAAGTAAAGCAAATTCTAAAAGCAAAAAAAACTATACTGTATACAATACTAACGCAAAGGGCAGCGTGGAGAAGAAAAAAAAATATCACAGATATTGTAAAGGTTATGTTTTTAATATAAGTTGATATAGGAATTCAGTGCGCATATATTGTTGATGTACAGTATTTAAATGATCTTAGAATGAAACTATAGAAAACAATAAATATTTACAATGTCGAAAATTGACCACACGATGGCGCGCCAAGCTAAAAAAAAAAAACAACGGAAAGGGTCGTAGAAAATCGCATAAATTTAATTTTCCAATATCAATTTTAAACACAAATCACTAGGAATAATCTTCTGAAATAGCTCGTTAAATACAAATGATTTCATTAAACACCTTAACAAGTTAAAAAAGTTAAAAGGATATTAAATGACCACCAGACCAAAATCTCAGCGAAACACAGTGAGGAGGGAGGAGGGCTTTAAGACCGCGCGGAGGCCGTGGCGTTACCGTAAGCCGCCCGTGCAGCTCGTTGTTCCGAGTCTTTCCGCCGAACATGTGGCGTGGCTGTGGCGTCACTACACCCGTCTACTGCCGCAGTCCGCAAGAAAAGCCAACGAGTGACCTCCACGCCGCTCCAGGCGAGCTCAAGAAGACAACACGCGCGTAACAGGTCGAGGACCATGAAGACGGAGGGAATAGAGGGCACCGAAAGGTTCCAGAGTCCCGGCAAAGGCCGAGGACTCAAAGCCACAAAGCCGTTTAAAGTCGGCGAGCTGGTGTTCGCCTGTCCGGCGTATGCGTACGTGCTGACGGTGAACGAGCGAGGAGGACACTGCGAATGCTGCTTTACCAGGTCAGCGCTCCGTAAAAGTGGACCCGCGTGCGCTTTAAATCGACTTTTCGCTGTTGTTGGAAATGCCAGTTAAGGTGGCTGGTCATCTCCAGTCCACCTTAAGGCGCCGGGCGCGTGCGGTTCCTCTGCACTGTAATTAGATGCTTCTTGGTCATGCGCTGTAAAAAAGCGACCCAGTTTAGGTCCAGAAGCTCCAGCACAGCCGGGTCTCATGTGGCAGGCCACTGCTGGTGAGGAGTGAGTCAGCTTGTGCTCACACTGGCTGGGTGGAAAGGAAACACTTTTGCAGCCTTTTAACTGCTGCTACAGACAGACAGACAGACAGACAGATGGTTTACAGAAGGATTACAGAAAGAGACAGACAGACACCGTTGTATTACATGACAGACATAGATTAATTGATCTGCTGACTGAACTGCAACCCGATTGCTTGATTGATTGATTGATTGATTGACAGCTGAATCGTTCGATAGACAGACTAACACAGGCATGTCGGTGTACATAGAGAGCTATAGAGATGGAGGAATGGACAAAAAGATGTATTTATTAGCAGATTGACAGATGGTATACAGTACAAACGGATATAGTATAAGTAATGGATGGATGGATATATTTACATACAGAGATAGATAGATAGATAGATAGATAGATAGATAGATAGATAGATAGATAGATAGATAGATAGATAGATAGATAGATAGATAGATAGATAGATAGATAGATAGATAGATGCTGTATCTAATTCATATATATTGAATGTAATATATACTGACAGCGTTCGGACAGACAAGATGCTGTATATTTGTGGACAGATAGATAGATGAATTGACAGACAAGCATGGATTGGTGGAGGAATGGATGGATGAATTGACTGACAGATACTGTATATTTATGGACAGACAAATAGATGGATGTATTGACAGACACATATGTATTCTTGGAAGGATAGGGTAGATCGATAGATGGATAGATGGATAGATAGATAGATAGATAGATAGATAGATAGATAGATGAACATGGATGGATGGAGAGATAGATAGACAGACAGACAGACAGACAGATAGATAGAGGAACTTATATTACTTAATTATAAATGTCTGTCATTGGCAGGAGGGAAGGCCTGTCCAAGTGTGGGAAATGCAAGCAGGCGTATTACTGCAACGTCGAGTGTCAGGTACGTGCCGCACGTCTCGTTTCACTTAATACACTTTGTCAAAGAAGGCCAGAAGAACATTTTCTTCTGTGCAGTTCAGCTACCGATGATTCAGTTACGTTCAGTTATTGCTGGTTTTTGATGTGATTTTATGATTAAATCAATCACTGTAAAGCAGACAGAAGTTTCAACCGTTTTGTGACTGTTGCAAGCTGTCTTTTAACACACAGGGCCAACTTTCTTACTGGTAAGAAAATTAGGAAAGTGGCCAACACAAATTTATTGTGGACTCTAGTGGCCATTTTAATCTGACATGCTTTCTATCATTTTATCAGAAATCAAAATGAAGTCAAATTTCCCCTTGTCAGTACTTATCATTTTTTTTCTCTAAGCCGAGTACTTACACCACAGTGCTCTAATTTCTAGGATGTTCCCACAGGAGGAAAATAGTTTAAGTGCTTTTCTTTTCTATAGTTAAGGCCTGAATAGTGCTGGCAGTCTCGGGCCTTAGCAGTTAATGAACTTCCTTTGCATTGAATTAAACTTGTACTAGAATTCATAACTGGACTAACTTGATCCCCATGTGACTAAAATAGTGTGCAATGAATTCATTTTAGCAGTCACTGAGAGGCTTTTTAATAAGTAAGAATGCCTTCAATTGCTCATACGTTCAGTCTGTGCAATTATTGACTGGTTTGTACCTGAACCAGTTAAATTTAGACCCAGAATGATCCAGAACAAGTTTTTTACAATCGTGTGTCTTTTGAACTCCGTCTACCCATCAGCATTTTGTCTGGCAAGGGAGTAAGAGACGGTCTCTTTTAAATGCGAGCCGTCTGAATATGTTTATTAAAATAGATAGATCTTCTATTGGAAGATATAAAGTATATCATTTCGACATCAAGTTTCAAAGGGGGTTGACCCTTTCAAAGTGATATTCAGAGTCGTTTACAGTATATTCAATAATTGAATATACTGTATGTCATGAAGATATTGGGATATTATTGTTCTACATTACAATGGTCTGATCAGTGTTGGGTTTAAAAAAAGTAACAAATTACTAATTACTTAGTACTTTACCATTTTGTAATTAAATTACTTTTTTAATTACTGTGTCTGAAAAGTAACGTAATTACCTAATGAGTAACTTAACAAATTACTTTTTAAAATTCCTATAAACCTTCAAAAAAATAAATAATTAAAAAATATAACAGTAAAACATGAAATAGTCGAGCCTTTTAGTTTTCTGAATCTTCTTTATTACATTCCATAAAACATTCTATAATAAATAAAGTTCTCCGTAGTAAAAGTTACCTTCTTTTAGGTAAGAAATAAAATTCCCGAAAAACAAAATATATTCTGCGACAATAAATGCGGCTAAAAGACTCGACTCTGCAAGACGCAGCGTCTTTTCCACAAAGTCCCCTGCAATCGTACGTTAAGCTTCAGACACGTTCAGACTCTTTCTGCTGTCGTTAAATTAAGTTAAATCAAATTCAGCCGCTCAGCTGGAGTTTTGTGGTGTTCATCATCTTCCGTGTCGGTCTGTGTTTAGCTCATGTCCGTGTGTTTCACAGCAGCGAAGTGACTTGAACACGTATTGTCATTACGGAAAACAGTCACTAGCTGCAGCCACCGAGTCACACCGAGTCTGTAAAAATAAAAAAAAAATAAACAATGAGATTCAGCTAATTTAATTATTTTATATTGTAACGCAAGTTCATTCAAAGTAACTGTAATTTCATTACTTAAAAATGAACAGTAATTCGTTACTTTACTTTTTCAGTGAAAAAGTAATTTAATTACAGTTACTTTGTAACACATTACACCCAACACTGGGTCTGATGCAGCAAAGTACACATTTGTATCTCATGTATGGATTTATGGTTATATGAATTTAAGCGCAGTAAAATGTATATACGTATTACTATTAAGGAAAGAAAGGCACTGACACTTACTAGAAATATCTTGATTATGTTTGCAGTCATTTGCTAATATTCAGCCAAATAATCGCAGAGCATAAAGTCTTTTCCGGCTGTTTATTTTAAGTGACTTGGGTGTTGCTCGGTTTTTAAATTGAGCTGAAAGGCTTTCTGGCCTCACTGTTGCTATGACGATCCATCTCACATGCATTAGGGATCAGTTTCTGATTTCTTGCCAGAACACAAGATTTTGTTTGTTTGTTGCCCAGTGGCATTTGATTCAGCCCAAGACTAATTCAGAGTCTCTCATGGAATCCTCACAATCGCCTTGAGACTCGATTTGGTTTGAAATGCTGTAATTTATCAGTTGAAAGCTGGCTAACATCCACCGGGCTGCATCATCCAGCAGATCGTCTCAAAGAGAGTAGCTGTGACCCTCCATTAGGAGGGTTTATTCTGTTCCTTGTGGGTTGCGTTCTATAGGCAGTGATCTTTTAGTGATATAGAAGCACTTCCAAAATGGGCAGTCTTGTGGGACAGTCATTGTGTTAAATAAACACGTTTTGTTGTGCTCAGAAAGGAGACTGGCCCATGCACAAGCTGGAGTGTGCGGCCATGTGCGCGTATGGTGAGAACTGGTGTCCATCAGAGACCGTGCGACTGGTGGCCAGAATTATTATGAAACAGGTAAGAATTTTGATCAGAGTTTTGGGCGCACACACACACACACACACACACACACACATACTGATCTGTGCTTTATGTACGCATTCGGACTTGTTGTGCACAGGTTGACATCAATAACGTATATGAAAGCAAATATGGCCATTAATTTTGTTCAGAATCGAGATCGGAACTTTTGACAGTCAGGATATCTTCTCATTCACTAAGAAGTGAATTAAATATTGATTGCTTGACAAAACAAATGGTTGAATTTTAACACGAGTTGCTTAAATTATTGCTTTCTGCAATAATGTTCCTATTTTTTGTTTAAATATTGAATGTCTTTTTTTTTTGTTTAAAAAACAAAAACACCACTTCCTCTGTCTGATATTTTAGAGCGTGCATAACTAATACTATGATTTTTCAATGATTTGAAGAGCATCTTCAGAAGACAACTGTTGAAATCTCTGAATTTGGAATCAGATTCAAGAGGGGACGAAAATGTGTTCTTCCGCTGTCTTGAATTTTGCCTGTGAAGGTTTTATTTTTGGTTTCAGCCTGTGCTAGTCAGTCTGAAGATGCTGCACATGTCATTCACAACAGCTGATCTTTCTTAGCAGGTGCGAAGTGCGCCAGAACGCTTCCCTTTAAGGACATGTGATAAGTGATAAGAGCTCAATCTGTTAATTTTTGGTTTTATAAGTCATATAGTGGTGTGAAAAGTGTTGGTCCCAATCCTAATGTGCACATTTTTTGGATGCTTTTCATACTTTACAGTTTCATATTAAATTTAAATACATTTCAAACATGTGTCAAGTTAAAGCACATATTTTATAGATGCCTTTCATTAATATAGAAAACATAATCCAGAACTACATGCTGACGTGTGTGAAAGACCCCCCCCCCAATCCTCCGTGAAATCCTAACTGCGGTTTATCACATTTTCTCGCCTGTTTACTGCCGCACCTGCTAGTCGCAAAGAAATGGGTCTCACAGGGTCCTCAAAAGATCCAAACAAAATTGTGAAATGGATCAAAAGCTCTTTATCAAAACCAAATAGTCCAAATAGCTCATGCCAACGGAAATCAGAATCCAAACCGAGATTCAGAATCATTGACATTTCAGTCAACTTCTATACATAGATTCTTACATTTCCGATACACACATGCTCTATGGTTTGAGATACCATAGAGTTTGAGAAGGGAAAGTAGTACATTATTACAGCAATACATTTTTAGTGCACTTTAATACGCATCCATTGAAGTAAAGTCTGCTCTTATTAACCGTATTCCATTAACAGTATTTTTTTTGGAGTACAAGGCTTTTAAAAAAATTGATTGTGCCTTCTCCGACACAAAAAATGTGTGCCTTGCGTGTGAAAAAATGTTTTAAAAAAAGAGATAGACAATTTTTTTACAAATCTAGAAGGCAAGAACTTTTCGAAACATATTAATTAAACGTGTCACTAATGGCGCAGAATTGGAAGTTTTCATTTGTTTGGCTTTGGGAGAATCCGCCCAGATATTCAATTGATTTAATCCCACTAAAGGCGCTTTCACTAGCAGCATACTCCCGTGTTAATGGCTTTTACCGGAGCGGACAACTACAAAATGATTTGAGGTTGGTTTCTCAGACTTGTGGGCGTGGCCAATCTTAATTGCACACAAACCAGCTGGTTCAGTTAGCATACTTAAGCAGGAGGCTACTCTATCATTATCGACATTAAATGTACTGTATGTGAATGTACTTTACCAAAATCACAAACACACTTAATAAAAACAAATCCACTTGCTTCAATGTCATTGTATAGAAACAATCACCGTTTTTCACATTTTAGATCAACAAATTAAAATAGAAATTACCGCAATATTTGGAAACTTTCACAAAAAGGTCTCCTTAAACCATAAAGCATTTACATCTGAGAAGCCTAGGGAGAAATGGAGGGGGGGGGGGTAGTTAAAAGAATGCACCTTGGCATTAAACCTTGAGAAAAAATCTCAAATTTTGAATCTTGAAACTTTTGTAAATCTGCAATAAAGTGAATCGGCAAAATTCTAACAGCTAGCAGAAAATCCTTTATTGTCCAAGAGCAAGTATACAGACAAATGTCACGATACAACGGTAATCGATTAAGTGCATGTATAAAGTCGGCCTTTCTAGTTTCGTCTTGGATGTTAAACTTGTTGAGCTTCTCAGACGCATATGGTGGCGCCATGTGCTTTCGCTGAATGCGTCGGCTCCAGCAGATCTCTCTGTGACTCACTGAGCCGACACATGGCTCTTTGTCACACAGCAAGCGCTACTAGACGGATGCCCAGAAAACTGTTAAATCCGACCAAACACTGCATGTTTGCTTTGCTTGTTTTACAACTAATGTCAAAGCATGTTCTGCAAGTGTGTCAGACAGGTTTCAACATAACCGTTCTATTGTTTTGTAGAAATCTCAAACAGAATCCAAGTTTCCCTCGGAAAGATTGTTGACTCTACAAGAACTAGAAGCACGTAAGTGGAACGTGTGTGTGTGTGTGTGTGTGTGTGTGTGTGTGTGTGTGTGTGTGAGAGAGAGAGAGAGTGTATTTTTTTTAGAGACACACACATGCTTTACGTATTTCAGGCTGCATTTACTCATGTCAAGTTTAGGTTTGTACTATTTCACATTTCTTACATTAAATATATGATGCATTTTGCCCGACTAACTCTGAAAATGTTTGAGATTCGTTTCCACAAGTGTTCAATTATACCAACATGTTGAGTAAAATCTGACTCTTATTGTTATTGTTGCGGCATTGACTTGATTTAAAAATATGTGTGGGGTTTTTAGTTGTTGTTGAATACAATTTAAAAAAATCATGTTTTGTGTGTGTCAGACCTGGACAAACTAGATGATGAGAAGAACGAGATGAACGACACCGACATTGCCGCCCTTCACCACTTTTACTCCCGCCATCTCGAGTTCCCAGATACCACAGCGCTCACGGAGCTCTTCAGCCAGGTGAAAGCAGATCACATTCACTCTGATTTAATGCTACTTTCATTTTCAAACAGCCTGGCATACTTTTTTATATATATATATTGCTGAATGAATGTAGAAGCAGAATGTCAAATGATTTAAACCGTTATATTCATGTGATGTGCTCCCTGTTCTGTGCAGGTGAATTGTAACGGCTTCACTATTGAGGATGAGGAACTGTCTCACTTGGGTTCTGCTGTATTTCCAGAGTAAGTCTTGAAATACCAGAAGACTGTACTGCTTCACTAAAGTGGCTTAAAGGATGAAAAATAAACACGTTGTGTATCTTTATAGGGGAACTCTCTTGTTACAGTTACACAGTTTGAGACACACACCTACAGACACACACACACACACACACACACACACACACACTGTGTCTCTCTCTCTCTCTCTCTCTCTCTCTCTCTGTCTCTCTCACTCTCTCTCTCTGTCTCTCTGTCTCTGTCTCTCTCTCTCTGTCGCTCTCTCTCTGTCGCTCTCTCTCTCTCTCTCTCTCTCTGTGCCCCCCCCCGCGCTACGAAGCAGCACACGCAGATCTTTCGCTGAGAAGTCAGAAAAGATAGATAAAATAATGTCACAACTCAATTTGCATCAAACACAAATGAAAACAACTGGATTTTGAGTAGTCATTCAAAAGTAGGTATAGATGATGTACTAACGCAGCATCATCTTATAGCTCGTTCCTGATGTGTGACGTCTTTTGTTGTAGTGTTGCTCTGATGAACCACAGCTGTAGTCCAAATGTAATAGTGACTTATAAAGGAACTGTAGCAGAAGTGAGGGCCGTACTGGAGATCAGCCCTGGTGAAGAGGTGAGTCTGTGGACGTTCTCCACCTGGCATACTGGTTTCTGTGCATTCACCATTTTATCTGTGTTGCTTAGATCTTCAACAGTTACATCGACCTCCTGTATCCAACAGAGGACAGAATGGAAAGACTGAGCGATTCTTACTTTTTTACATGTGACTGTGAAGAATGCACCTCCAGGTCTAAGGTACGTTTGTGGAGGTTTAATGTTCCTTGCTTTACTCCAGTCTAGCGATCAAACAATGATTGGTTGGTTGGTTGATTGATTGATTGATTTTGTCAGATGGTCAATCAGTCAAACTTAAAAAAAAAAAACTACAAATTGAAACATCCAAACAAGATAAATACAAATTACTGAAGGACCAAAAGTTCATTTTCAAAATGAAGTAGGAAGATGGCTTAAATCTACCATGTCAAAATGCTTTACAAATTAACCAATGACTGCGCAGTGACACATTTAAGACACACCTACTCATTTGCCTCTACTCATCAAAAAAAGACAAGGCAATTAGAATGGAACCTTGAGAGTCCTGAAAGGCACCTTTCAATCAAATGTTTTTTTTATTATTATTAATATAAAACTGCCATTGAGACGGAATTTGACCCGTTTGATTTATTTATTTTTTTTCCAAGGACAAAGCAAAATTGGAGGTTTGTCAAAAGCTCAGCACACCGCCAGAGGCTGAAGAAATCCGACAGATGGTGATTTATGCCAGAAATATCATTGAGGAGTTCAGAAGAGCAAAGCATTACAAAAATATCCTTTTTAAATATACGCTTGGTTTTTTTTTTTTTTTTTTTTTTTACACTGGAAATCGTTTTTTTTTTTGCAGATGATTGTTTCCGTGAGAGAATATTGTAGCAGAAATCAGTGTGTCCTTTTTCATTTAATCATATCTAACATGATTTTTTTATATTACATTAGTTTTAAAACACCAACTCAAAAAGTGTAACACCCATTTAAAAATATCTGAATCCACAGGGATTTTTCTGAGGAATCGAAACGGTAAATTTAATCTCAAAATTCCTTGACCTTTCATTACCTCCCAGTGAACTACTTGAAATTTGTGAACTCAGCCTAGAGAAGATGGGCTCCATCTTTGCAGAAACGAACGTCTACATGCTGCACATGATGTATCAGGCCATGGGTGTCTGTCTTTACATGCAGGATTGGGACGGAGCAATGAAATATGGCGAAAAAATTGTCCAGCCATACAGGTAGAACTTTTTCCCTTTAATCGTTTTATGAATTAGTCTTTTTTTTTTTTTTTTTTACTGACTCGTAATTTATGCTCACACCTAAACTAGTGTCCACTACCCTCCTTATTCACTGAATGTGGCCTCCATGTACTTGAAACTTGGACGATTGTACCTCGGTCTCGAGAAGAAGACGCAAGGAGTTAAAGCTTTAAAGAAGGTATGACCTTGAAAGAAGGTGTGATTTTTACAATAACTAGTCAAAATTGCAAAAAAAAAATTAGCTGCAGTTTTGTGCTTATGTTAGATGCACACATCTGTATGTGTATATGTATTACCCACAGCAGTATTATTTGCATAGACGATAATATTATAAACAAAATTAATACAAAGAAATTTTAAACTTGCCTGTATTTAGTGAGCTTATGTGGCACTGTAATTGTAAAATGACAAATTTTGCAGAGTACAAAAATTCAGTGATTGCAGAATCACATAAAAACTGAAGAGACTGACTAAAGGTCTTAAAAGTGTATTTATTTATTTTTAATAATTTTTATTTATTTATTTTCTTTGTTTGTTCTTTCTTTTTAACATGCATTTATGCCTTTTTTTCAGGCCCTTGCGATTATGGCCGTTGCCTATGGTAAAAATCATCCGTATATTGCTGAGATAAAGAAGGAAATGGAAGAGCAGAATTAAAGTCACCACGGAGGATTATGCATCACTGGCTCGTATCTTGCCTCTCAAAATAATTCAACAAATTGATGTCAAAACTGTTTAAAAGACTTTTAAGGTTTGTAAATAGCTGGCCGGGTCAGAGCTGCTCTGTTGCTTGTAGTGTCCTCACGTTGGACGATTGTGCACAATATTTTTTGTGAAGAAGGGCTACCAGTTACGAATCATATCATGAATGGCAGGTTTTAGACAATATTTTGCCCTCTCATGTAGCAACCTTGATACTTTTTTTGGTAACCGTAACAAATGTAAATGGTTTACATTTTACACCGTTTCAATCTGGCAGAAGACTATGACTCCAGTTGTACGTGTCTGTTTGATGAACGCTTGCATGGTTTATTTTGCACAGATTTGATATTCTGATGCTGTTCATTTTGCTAGTGCTTTTTCTTCGTTTGTTGCTTTTATTGTTGATATTTTGGTTGTTAAAGGTGTGATTTTGAAAGATGGCATGGGCAATAAAAGCACAAAAAAGACCTTCCAGCCACATGTTTTTGTTTTCCATTGTGGTAAAATAAACTGGTTCAGTAATGTGAAAAACGCTTGGTTTTTATATACCTGTACAAATGTGCAATTCTCAACGCTTTTATAAATAACACCGAAATAAATAACACATTTATACTTAGAATTACACCAACACATTATAGTCCTAATCATCTGGTATTGTTTTTGTCACAAGTCAGCTCTCAAGCTGCGTTTTATCCCTGGTAGTAACCATGGTGACGGGATCCATAGATTCCCATACCATCTGCTTTGGCCCACAACACGTGTTTGCATACGCGAGCATGTTTGCCGTCAAAGTTGATTACATTCAGGACTAATGCATGTACCCCATTTAAGTTAAAAGACAAATTGCTATAAACTGTTCTATCCAATCACTTTTAACACGCATTCAGTAAAACCTCAGAGAGAACAAATGTTAAAATTGTCTTGGCGCTAACTTCTTGTTCTTTTTCTTTTGGTGTTTAACGGCAGTTTGCGTCCATTTCTGTCGCGTTACGGTAACAGTTCTGCGTTTGATTTAAATGCCTGGCGTCTGCAGACTCTGCACGTTCAGCTCCGCCCTTTAGTTCTTTACTCGATTCGAATGGGCAGGAGCGACCAATCAGCTTCCGAGAAGGCTTTACGTTTGAGTCACAATGAGCCAATGACAAAAGTGCATTTCGATTACGACAAAGTTGAACGGTTGTTTGAATTTTCCAAAGCAGTTACCATCAACGACTTCAAGATATAGTAAAGCACGGGGAGTTGTACCTCTGCGTCCGGCAAGATTACATTTTGTTGATCTAAAGTAAGTGTTCACCTTTATTCATTTGCTGCAAGTCACATCTGCGTTCGGAGTATTTAGACGAACATTTAAACCCTGTTTCACCGGTAAAATTTTTCGAAGAGGCGGTTTTTTTATTTTGTAAATTATATTATTCGTTTGACGTCTTCTAAACATATTTTGCGTTTTTTGCCAAAGCATTACGTAACGCTATTTATACAACTTGTTTTTATACAAACTAAATTATTGTTTTGTAAATACAAATTGTAATACTCCAGCATTTTAGTATTTCTTCATGAATGCATAGATGGACTGGTTAACATACGGGTAGTCATTGTAATTTTTAATCAAACAGATTAATTGATTGACAGACAGACACACACCACATGCTTTTTTAATCGAACAGCCAAACTTGAGTATAAGAACATATAATAATAATAATAATAATATACATACTTTAAAAATTACTACATCACAAGTAAAAAGTCACAAATTTCAAAAGGACTTGAGTCAAAGTAGCAAAGTATCGATTTTGAATAGAGTTTGAGTATTTTACTCGCACTGAATATTAAAAAAAGAAAGCAATTTGAAGAACAAACTTCATGAGGTTTTCTAATACAGAAAAGAAATTTAACACCTCAATGTTTTAAAAATGGTAGAACTAAGAAGGTAAGAAAAAAAAAGTCACTCTCAATCACTGAAATGTGCAAAAACATGATTCTGATTAGTAGATTATATATAATAAAATGTATATATGATATAATAAAATTACGAAAAAACAGTTTGAGTAGCTTCTCAAGTGATTAGGATGGTTTCTCTGTATTAAAATTATACATATAGATGCAGTGTACTTGTGAACTATGTAGAAATTAAATGAAAAGCACATCACAAACTCACAGCTAAATGTACTTTATGCAGAATGTATAATTTCAGTGATTGATTTGTCCACGTTGCACACAATAAATTAGGCATGTCACAGTGGTTTTTGCCACGTTACTCTTGGTAACATGCTTTCAAATACCACTGTACGGTCAGGGAAGATCTGTGTAGTTTAACCCGACAAGAAATCACTTCAACATTAAATAGACGCAATGTGTTCCGTCCAATTTGACAGTGAATTTTTAAAAGCTCTTTTTGTTGTCACACTGCGTCTTCTAAGAGTCTTTCTGTTTTTCAACAAAAGGAAAGGCCATGGATAACCGTCCAACCCCTGATGTGCTGGCTTTTGCTTCATAACTGGCGTCAGCCATGGCACTAGTTAAACACCTGCTATACATCCATGCCTCTAATTCACGTTCACATGGTTTCTAATTCACAAATAGCGTCCAGTATCGTCAGCAGACTACAGATTGCAATATCACCTCATCCGCCCCAAAAATTAACTGCGGTATAAATCGATTCCGGCTTGTTTCGCACAATGTAATTTGAAGCAGTAAGTGTTCATTCAAATGTAGTGGAGGGAAAAGTAAAGCTACTCAATCAGAAATGCAGTGTAGTAGAGAGTAAAAGTTGCTTATATTGTTGATACTCAGTACAAGTACATAGGAGCAAAATCATACTTAAGTAAAGTAATAAAGTCCATTTACCCAAGTGCTATACGTCTGATTATCTGGTTTTGGTTAGTTTTTTTTTTTCAGGTTTTTTTCACAGTGACGGTGCTTTAAATATTCAGTATCGTTTCCACGTAAACATCTCCTTTTAAAATAAAAAGTGCATGGAATGTGGACAACGTTATTGATTTCTGTTTCCAAGATTAGTAAAAATTTGTGTTATCTAGCCGTTGCATATCAGAACAAGTACTTGAGCATGAATTTGTGCTCAAACTGTTCTTCATTGGGTCTTAATTTTGTTCATGTGCTAAAGTATGAATTTGAATGAGACATATTTGAATGTTGTTGTTTTGTTACAGCATCATTTTAGACTTTTTTTTTTTTTTTTTTTTT
>CM051497.1:5786942-5804859 GCA_028031935.1 Paedocypris micromegethes
ATGCTTTTTATTTTCATTCTCAATTGTTTTTTTTTTTCCCTCAATATTTCTATCTATCATTTCAAATGTCTGTCTATCAAGTAAATATTCATTCAAATCATCACACTTTCACACGTATGTATTTGGTTACGCAAACCAAGTGTTTTTTTGTTTTTGTTTTACAGAACACGCCTTATGTTTTTTGAGTAAGAAAACTACGTCTGTTGAGAATGAGTTGGGCTGTGGAGGAGTGGAAGGATGGCCTTCCGCAAAAGGTTTTGCGCAAAATCCAGGAGATCGAAGGCCAACTTGACAAATTAAAAAAGGAACGGCAACAGAAGCAGTTTCAGGTGGATTCTCTTGAAGCCAACTTACAGAAACAGAAGCACAAGGTTGGTGGTTTGATTTTGTTTCAAGGTTTAGTTAGCGTGATCATTTACACATGGAATTCCTCTCCAGATGGACAGTGAGAAAAGTGAGGCGTCTGCGCTCAAGAGGGAGAACCAGTCTTTGGTGGAGTCTTGCGAGGGACTGGAAAAGACTAGACAGAAACTCACTCATGACTTTCAAATGAAAGAGCAGCAAGTGAATTATCTAGAGGGTCAGCTCAACTCCTGCAAGAAGCAGATGGAGCGACTGGAGCAAGAGGCCAAAAAGTAAGTGGCTTGTGTGTTTCATACCAAATAAATTCCACTTTGTTTTAGAAGATTCTCACTCTGTATCTTGTTAATTAGGTATAAGAACGAGGTGGAGCGATCCCAATCCTCACTCTCTGGAGAAATCCAGCCGTTTAGTACGCCTCAGAAAACATTTGCGACCCCTGCAACACCAAGTCACTGGCAACAAGGTACGGTTGTTTAAATCCTTTTGTGATTATTATTATTATTTTTTTTTAAATTATTTATTTATACATATTATTATTTTAAAGACAAAATGTTTTTATATTCATATATTTCATATATTTATATTTCTCTATCTATCCAGGCTAAACTAAAATAAATTAGCATGCTCTAAAACAGCCAATTCTGTTCCCGTAGACTCAAAATTAAGCGACCTGCAGGAGAAGTACAACAGAGAGATCGAGGAGCGGAAAAGGCTGGAAGCAGAAAATAAGCTAATGCACGTGAAAGTGAGTACAATATTTCAACCAAACCGCATCACGTTATTTACTAAATGTGACTAATAATGTGTTTCCCTCGACACTAAAAGCTTCTGAACCAGTCTGCAACAAGCCATAAAGACATCGCAAGACAGCAGGCAGGGTCGTCCATTTTCCCCTGGCAGCAAGAGCAAAAGCATAATCATCAGTCTCTGTCGTCATTGGAGACGCCAACAAGGAGAAGAAACGGAGCCTCTGGGGTGTCATGGGCTCTTGATGAAACCCCCATAAAGACCCACCAGCAGTTCACATCAGGACCTCATGGGGACTCGGCCAACGCACAGCAGATGGAGCAGCTTAAGGATTTGAATCAAGGTTACTACGTCCTTTTACACCTTTTATTTGCTTCATGTACAGTAGCCTCTCGCTTAAGTACCAATTTGGATATTTACTGGGAGGTGTGTACTTGTGTTTGGCCATGCCCACATTTCAAACACCCAAGTCTCAAACCCAGCAAAATCATCTCGTAAGTTAAGCAAAACATTACGGGCCATATTACTGGAGTTCAACGTTAGTTGTCCAATAGAATTGTGAGAACTATAACGGAGGGGTCGGGAACCTATCACCTGCGAGTCATATATGGCTCTTCTGGTGGCTGCATATGGCTCGCAGACAAAGCTTTAAAAATATAAAAAATGTTCTCCTGTGTTTCAATTCATTCATTTCCTGGTTGCAGGCAGCTGGAGCCAATCACAGCTGTCCTCGGGACAAGACCATGGTTTTATTGGTTCATGCTTAACATTGTCGTGATGTCAGGATGTTAACTTCCCTGCCCTTCTTTTAATATTCAGTAGTTCATTTGCAAAAAGCAGAAACCCTTTTATCGCAGACAATGTCAAAAAGACGAGGAGTTTCGTACTTATCACCAAGGATGGAGTAATTCGCCTTTTATGGAAAGAGAGCAGCTTCATAACAAATGAATAAAAAAAATCCTCCAAATTCTAAGCCATTTTGTTTTCAATTTTACGCTTGCAATCTCCACTATCAAAACTTTTAATTTTTTTCTCGCGTTTCAGATTTTTGCACTAGTGTTGCAGTGTGTGCGCTGCAGGCTTGTCTTTGTACAAGACAAACCGCGAGACGTGCGCTGTGTTTCTACACCTTGAAGACAATCTTTCAACACCCGACGTTTGTTTTGTCAGAATTAAAAGTTAAAAACGTGCCACGTGAGCGTGAAGACATTTTACATATGCGTGAAACATTAATAACAGCGTTATCAAAACAATTTGAGATACAGATTTCATACTGATTTTACAAAAATGGATACATTTGCGTGTACATTTAATTTTAAACGATAAGTATGGCTCTTTTGAACTTAATTTTTTTAAACAAATATGTGGTGTTTATGGATCCCTCAGCCAAAAAGGTTCCCGACCCCTGCTTTAAAGAAATCCAAGAATAATCGTCCCTGGTACTGGGCTTAACTCGTGGTCTTTAAATTAAGCACAACAGCAGTTAGTGTTATGTAATGTCGGTGTCTATTTTTTATTTTATTATTATTTTTTTGTTGTTGTTTGTTTTGCTCTAGATTTGCGGTCAAAGGTGTCTGATTTAGAGCTCCGTCTTCAGACTCAGGAGAAGGATATGAAGATCCAGATCAACAAATTCAATGAAATCCAGAATCAACTGGAGATAGCCCGAAAAGATCTGGTTGAAAAGGACAAACTCCTGAGCCGGTCTAGAGATGAGCTGGGCAAGACTACAGGACAGTATGAGCAGTCGCTCTCAAAGGTATTGCACATAAAGATTTGATTTGTTTTTAAGTGGGCGTGCATTGAATGAAGTTGGTCTTTGTTTTCTCAGTGCTCGACAGTGGAGCAGAAGTTAAAGCAGGTGACAGAAGAGATGAACTGTCAGAGGAGTAATGCTGAAAGTGTGCACCGTTCCCTCGAGCAGAAAATCAAGGACCAGGAGAAGGAGAGACAAAAGGTCTGGATTTCCTCATTGGGCTACATAAAGAGCACAAGTCCACAACTGATCGTTTTTCTTCTAATCTGTTTATTATAGGAGATTTCTCAACTCCAAAACTCCAATCAAGCTCTTGATCAACAGCTAAGTCAAGTCAAGAACAAAATGAATATGGAGCTCCAGCAAGCTAAAAAAGAGCACAATATTTTGCAGTCGGATATGGATAAGGTAATTTGAAAATTCTAATAAGGAAATGGTTATAATTGTTTCCAATCAGTATACTGTAATAATATAATTTTTTTTCAAATTGTTGTTTATTTTTCAACTGTACATTGCAATGTGCTGTATGGTTTAAAGGTAACTGCTGTAAAGAATCGGCAAGAGAAGGATTTGGAGGATCTAAAGCAGAAACTCCTCCGTTCTGAGCAGACGCTGCAGGCCAGTCAAGCGAAGGAAGCAGAGCTGAAGAAGAAATTTGATGTAAGTTACCAATATCAGTCCTTTTTTAAAGTACTTTCCGAAGTTTTAATGTGGTAGTGATTCTGGTTGTTGAAGAAAAATACCGATAAACCAGAGTTTACCCTCCGGTTATGAATGATTACTTGATGATTATAATTTACTTTAAAATTTCCAGATGATTTTGGTACTTGAACAATGAAACCATGAAAGATTCATGTCAAATAAATGCCTTGATTTGCAGAAAGAATCATCCATGTATTTGAGTAGATGTACTGGTATGAACCAGTAAACATCCCAATGCCCAAAGACTGGAAAAACCTATATGTCCACAGTGGGGAAAATTGCATTATATAAATGTTTGCATTATGAATAAAAAAAATGCTACAACAACCTGATCTGAGAAGCGCTGAAGTAAAAACACATTTTATATGTTTTTTTTATTACAGGACATTCAGAGAGAGAAAAATACACTCAATTGTCAGTTAGACCAAGCAATGGTGAAGGTCAAGCAGCTGGAAGAAGAAAAAAGAAACGTAGAGCAAAACCTTGCCAAAAGTCGTATGATGGTTGATGATTTTAAAGGCATGTATTTTCTGTTTGAAAATTAAGTTTTGTACAGTGTTCTACAGTGGTCATGTATATGTGTTTAATTCTAAAATGTGATTTCACTGGATTTCAGCTAAAACACAAACCCAGTCTGATCAGATGACCGAATTACAGAAGAAGATGGACCATCAAAGCGCATCGTCTGCACGTGAATTGGAAAATGCCAGAATGAACCTGTCTGACATCGAAGCAAGAAATGTGAAGGATCAAAAGGAGTTGCAAAAGCTAGTGTCTGAAAAGGAAGTCCGTGTGAATAAAATCTCTGCTTTAGAGAAAGAAACCGAAGATCTCAAAATTACTACAAACACATATCTGAAGGAAGCTGCAGAGATGAGGAGAGAACACCAGGATCTTCTGCAGTGGAAGTCTGAGAAGGAACATCTGATTCAGAATGTTGAAACGTGTCGTGGCGAAATGCTGGCGACGATTGCAGACCTTGAAAAAGACAAAGTTGCTCTGATTGCTGCCCAAAATGGCTTCCAGAAAAATCTACACGATTTAGAAAGTGAGAAGACCCATCTGTCCAACCTGATTGACTCTATTAAAGGTGAACTGCTTGTTAAATGTGTCGAGCTGGAAGAAAAGGCTAAAGCATATGAAGAAGTTCAGAAGCACTTTAAAGAGACATATCAGAAGCATACTAAAGATTGTGAACATTTTGAGCAACAAATGACTGTTCTGCAGAAGCAACTTAAAGAAAAGGAAGCAGGACTACATCGTGAAACAGCCAAGCTTGAAGATTTGCAAAAAAGCCACGATCAACTTCTCGTCGAGTATGAAAGTGTTTGTGATTTAGCTAAGTCAAAGGACTCAATTATTCAAATGAGCACAGCTGAGAATTCACATCTCCATGAATCTCTTGGTCTGCGAGAACGGGAGCTGGAGAAGATAAAAGAGGAGAGAGATGCTTTAGGTAAAGAAAGGGAAGACACTCTGGTCCAAAACGAAGAGTGGAAGCAGGCAAGGCAGGAATTGCTTGAGAAGTTGTCCTTGTTGGAATCAGACCTGAGCCGTCAAATGGATTTCAATGCAGACATCCAAAGAAAGCATGAGGAACTTTCCAAAGGTAAACAAGATCTGCTAGAGAAAGTGTCTGCGATGGAAAAGAGAGAAAAAGAGCTGATTAATGAAGTTGAATCTTTGCTCCAGAAGAACAAGTCTTTCTCTTCTTTGGAAAATCAGTTTAATTGTCTTGTTACTGAGGCAGAAGAAGCACAAAGTTCTCTAGAGCAACTAAAAGAGCTTCAGCGTCACACAGCTACAGAGTTGGACGGTCAGAAGAAGATGGTAGGCCATCTTACCAACGATGTAGAAACTGAAAGAAAGAAGGTGTTGGAATTGACGCAAGAAAACGTACAACTTGAAGCTAAGCAACGAGAAATTGAAAACGAATTAAAGAATTTACTAGAGAAGTATGAAAGCCTGCAGAACCTTCACGCTGTTGAGGGCCAAGAAAAAGAAAACCTTCTTAGTCAGATATCAATCATGACTGAGACTTCTGCTGAACATGCGGCTTTAAAAGAAAAGTTTACCCTCTTGGAAACCGATCTCAACGCTTCAAATCAGTTGTGTGTCACATTGAAGAATTCGCTCAAGGATGTTCAGGTCAACTATGACCTTTCAGTAGAGATCAAGTCCTGTCTGGAAAAAGATTTGGCAGAAAAGGCTTTATTAGAAGCTAGTCTTGAAGAAGTCACAAAAAGACTTAGCCAAGAGCTAGAAGTTCACACCTTAGAAACGGAGGCTTATCTAGAGAAGCAGAAGAGCTTGGAGGAACAGATCGCTGTTCTCAATACTGACCTACACAGCAGACACCTGGAGGTCAAATGTGCTGAAGACAAACTAGAAGAGGCTTCTCGGGAAAGGTCTGAGCTGAAGCAAGATCTTGACATGTCGAAAACTCAACTAAAAGATTTGTCAGAGTCTTTACTGAGGGCTCAGTCTGAAGTAGAACATCTCAAAGAGCAACCCAGACTCGATATTGAACATCTCAGAGCTTCTCTAGAAGTCTTGAAACGCCAGGAGGAAGAAAAAGCCAGTGAGTATGAAACTCTCAAATCAAAGCTTGAAGATTCTGAGCGTGAGCGAGCTAATGCCTTGGATGCTCTGAACGAAAAAAACGAGAACATGAGCAAAATCAAAGTTCAGCTGGAAATGCTCCAAATGGATCTTGAAGACAATGAAAGCTGCATGAACACATTCGATACACAGATCGAGGAGCTTCAGGGAACCGTTGCAATTCTCGAGGCAAAGTTAAGTGAAAGTGAAGTGCAGAGATCCAATCTTCTAGGAGAGCTGGAGTCTGTTAAAGAAGACCATGCCAAGAGCGCACTCGAAGTTACGCAGTTGTCTGCGTGTTTGGAGCAAACGCTGAAGGAACGCAAGTCCAGTTCTTTGGTCGTTGCAGAGTTGGAATCCATCCGCATTGCCTCTGAGGAGCTTCAAACTTCTCTACAGCAAGAAACATGTAAACGCATGAATCTCGAGGCTATGTACAACAGTCTAGTGGAACAAAACCTGGAGTTGGAATGTCTAGTCCAGGAACTGAAAGCTGATGGTGTGAATTGTCAGGTTGAAGTGGATAAACTTAAGCAGATGAATGAATGTCTAGTATCTCAAATTGCTGAACAGAAGTCTCACACGGAAAAGCTCGAGTCTGACAGGAACCTTGATTCACACTCCTCAGATGAGAATGTTGTAGACTGTGCAGCCCATATTAGCGAAATGCCTTTTGCTGACACGTCTATTTTGCCCTTTGAAGAAGACTCCATTCTTGTTTGTGATTCGTTGAATAGACCGCATCCAGCCAAAGAGTGTGACCAAGACGATGCAAATGAGTCCAGTGAACATGATGGCCATGTTCTGAAAGAGAACTTCAGAAGCATTGAGAATGAGCTAACACTTCTGAAATTACAACATGCAGAGGAGCTCCAGCGTATGGAGGAGGGAATGCTGAGCATTACAAGTGATTTGGAATCCAAGCTCAGAAAAGAGAAGCAGCAGGTTGAGATGTTGTCCATTCAACTGGAGGCAACATTGAAGGAACTTCGGGACGTGGCAAAGCCAGATTATCCTGAAGTCTCACAGGTAGGACAGCAATTTGAATACTTATATTATAATAATTTCTCCAATTCAAATGTAACTACAGTGGTACCTTGACTTAAGTTTATTTTACTCTGTGTTCGAGCTTGTATCTCAATTTACTTGTAAAATCATTTTATCCCCATTGAAAATCACTGTAATGTTTTTTGCCGTTTAAATGCAACCACTCGCCACTTTTTGTTTCAAATTACTAGCTCACTTACTTTGAGTGATAAATGGTTAAAAGAAAGTTGTTTACAAAATAATAAAGCATGAATAAAATAAAAAAAAAAACTATTAAAAAGCACAAACGCAAGGTCAACAAATCTTGTGTTTGTGAACGTGAGAGGGCCGGTGTCCGCTAGGGGGCGCTGTGACATCAAAGCTTGTATCTCAAATTTTGCATGTGTTTCTAAGCAAACAATCGACCAATAGTCGATTTTTAAAAGTGTTTTAAATCAAGGTAACACTTCTGTTGTTACAACTGCATGTTGACGGAAACATGTTAGGTTTTTAAAAAAAATTTAATTAAACCCATTTTGTCTCCATTGCTAGAAAATGGAAAAATCATTATTCGAGGATGAAGAGCATCTTCCTGAAGAACCAGGTTCCATTTCTCTCATTAACATGGATACTGCAGAGTCAAACGAGGAACTCGTCGCTGTTAAGGAAAATCTAAGAATGCGAGAAGAGGAACTCAGTCATTTGCAATCTCAGTTTGAAGTCTTGACCTCTGAAATGGAAATCAGGAAAGTGTTGAGCTTGGAACTTGAAGAGAAAATAAACATTGTGGAAACGGAAAAGGCAAACTCAACAGAAAAGTGTACAATCATCACTGAAGAAAACCAGAGACTGGACAACTATATCCGAGAACTAACCGAAGAGGCCGAGTCATTAAAACTCCAACTGCAAACCTCTAATAGTCAGTTGACAGATGTCATGGAGGTGATCGAAGGCTTGGAGATGGCAAAAGGTGAGTGGGACGATACATTTTTCCAGATTGAGAGCGAACTTAAAAAAGCACGTTCTGAAAAATCCAATCTAGAGAAGCACATCCTGTCAATGGAGGCTGATATAGAGAAAATACAAGAACAAACACAGAAGCAGTCAGCAGATCTTGATGCTTCTAGAAAGACAAACTGCAGCCTCGAGCAGCAGCTCAATGTGGTTAAGACTGAAAGCGAGCGACTTCGAGAAGAGCTGGTGTTGTGTACCGAGGAGAAGGAAAGCGAAAGGTTCACTTTAAAGAAGCTGGAAGAAAAAACTCTGCTCCTGGAGACTAGAGAAGCTAATAAATTGGAGCTAATTAAAGTTCTAGAAGAAGAGATCAGGACGGGGAAAGCACAACAGGATGAGCTAGTCAACCAAACTGACATCATAAAGACCGAAAAAGAGCAAATTGAGAAGCAAACTCAACACCTTGAGAACAGAATTGCTCTTTTGAATGAAGAAAACCAACTTTTACTTAATGAATTGAATGAACTTAGGAAAAATGAAAGTTCTGCTACCAGAGAGTCTGAAAACATGTCTTCCCAAATGAATTCACTTGAGTGCGAGAACGTCAGGTTGTCCCAGTCGCTGGAATCCTCCCTTGTTGAGAAAGGAGAAATAGCGTCCAGATTGATTCAGACTCAGGAGGAAGTGTCTCAGATGAGGCAGGGCATCGAAAAGCTCAAGGTCCGAATTGAATCTGATGAACGAAAGAAAAATCAAATGAGTCAGCTCCTCCAAACCACCCAGAGAACTGCTGATCTTCTTCATGACGATATTGCGAAGCTTGAGAGAGAGCGGGAGCTTTCAGATCAGAATCTGGAGAATGCTGTTCTTCAAGCGGAGACTGCCAAAGATGAGCTAGAGGACATTCAGGCTGAAAAAGAAGTTCTCATCAATAAGATTGAAGAAATGGCCACAGAACTTTTTAATTTGAAGGAAGAGAAGAATAAACTTGAAGAAGAGCTGCAAACTAAAATAAACCTAATTGATGTCTTGCAACTGTCTTTTGAATCCACCTCAGAAAAGCTTAAATCCATTGAACAGGCAATGGAGGAGAAAATACAAAGTCAACAGGAAGTCGTCCAGGACTTTCAAGCTAAGCTGGAGGCAATGGAGGAAGAACTTCTGCTGTGCAGAAACCAGCTTGAAACCAGCGAGAAGAACGCCCAAGACCTGACTTCTCAGTTAATGTCTGCTCAACGTGAACACCAAGGTTTTGTAGAGAGGCAACTTGAAAATGAGAGTTGCATTTCTGAGCTTCGTTCATCTCACCAGTCACAAATGAAAGACTTTGAAGTCAGAATGCTAGAGGTTGGTGCAGAAAATGAAAGACTTCAGTCACAACTGTTGACGTTGTCTTCAGAACAGAGCGAGAAAGACGAGTTGGAAAGTGAGAAGGTCAAACTTCAGTCAACTGTTGCACATTTGGAAGAGCAAATACAAATGCAGTCAAATGAGAGCAAAGTCGTGGAGGAAACCGTAACGTATCTGAAAAATTATTCTCATCAACTGGAGAGTCAACTTGTGACCTTTGAGTCAATGAAGGTCACCAACTCTGAGTTAATAGAAAAGGTAAGGATCGCCACCTCTATCTATGGTCCTCATTTTGGCATTTAACTTACCCCTCATCTCTTTATTCTTTGGTTTTCAGTTAAGTGAAGTAGAAGAAAGCAATCTGACTTTCCAGATGAATCAGCAGGATCACGACAAGGTGAAGGAGAGGCTAAATACTGTAGAAGGCGAGCTAAATCTTCTGGTGTGTCAGCTGCAGGAGTCCGAACAGCGGATTAAAGCAGATGAGGTATTTTGACTTAAAAATGTACGGAATTTGTAAATGTTGAGCAGCAGCGAACTCTCTCGATGACTCTTTAAGCTTAAACTGGAGGCTCTGGAACAAAAGTCTGATGTACAAGAAAGCCATCGTGTTCAGATTGAGGAGAACCTTAAAAAGGTAATTTAAAAGAAAAAATGTTAGTAAATGATTATACAAATAAAAGGTAATTTAAAAGAAAAAATGTTAGTAAATGATTATACAAATAAAAGATCATTACATATAAACTATTTGTGTTTTGAAATAAATGTTAGTGTATAATATTACAAAATGCATTATTATTATTATAATTAACATATAACTCAGTATTTTGAACAAATGTTGAACAAACTATAGAATTCAAGTAAAGGCATTGTATAGTATACAACGTGTGTATTTTTAAATAATTGTACTGAATTATATAATGCAAGTTGTTTTTTTTTTTGTTTTTTTTTTAACACCTATCCTCTATTTCAATCTCTTTAACAGTATGAGAAAGAGATTAACACACTACAAGAAAATCTGGCAGCGGCTGAAGAAAACGTTTCACAAGTTTTGTCTGACTATACAAAGCTGAAATCTGAAAGAGAAGATTCAGACTTGATTTTAAAGGGCTTACAAATCAAACTGGAAGGTTGTGAAAAGGAAAAGGTGAGTGGAAAAAAGTAACACTAAAATAAAATTAAAAAAAAAAAACACTAAGTATTTTGGTAAATTGTGTTACTGTGGTGTTAACCGTTATACTTACAATATTGGGGATTTGCCATTGTAGTTGGAGCTAAACTCAAAGGTGGAGCGTTTATCGAAAGAAAAGGAGAGAGCCATGAGTAAAATTGGTTTGTGGATGAAATCGTGCAAACAGCTGGAGAGTGAGAAGCAGACCCTGCAGGAGGAACTTCAGCAGCAGACCGCGGCGCTTCAGACCACTCGGACAGAAGGTCAGAATACAGGGTATCCGCGGGTCCTTAAAAAGTCTTCAATTTAATAATGTAAAAATAAGGCCTTTAAAAAGTATTTAAAAAGTCTTAATTTCACATTTCAGAGGTCTTAAAAATAAAATGTAACCGACTTTGTTTTGTAACCGAGGACTTAATTTTTTTGGTTATAAATACATTTGAAATCTTTTCGTTTGTCACGTAGAGCAAAATACTGTAGACGGAACCAAGTTCAACCAATCGTGTTCGCGGGGAGCTTACAGGTCCTAGGCTAGCTGCATGAACCGCTAGAGCGTTAGGGTACGGGATCAATTTAGTGCCAAAAAGATTCGCGAGCAAGAGACCTCGATTGGAGCGAGCGCAACGCGATTTGAGCGCATGTATGGGATCAATTTAGTGCCAAAAAGATTCGCAAGCGAGCGCAATGGGATTTGAGCGCGCATGTATCGACACACGCTCACGCTCAGTTCTTGTCTGCTCAAATTATAATCGGCTAAACAGAGATCGGAATTAACATTTATTCCTTCGCTGCAACTAGTCATAAAACAGTTCTGATGAGTCACAACAAATCTACTTCGACTAGATACACTCCCATTGAAAATTATTTGTAGATATCTCTAAATGAGTTTCTCCTAGTCGCAGTTGAATTGAAGATATCTCAAACTATACTTTAGAGATAACTACAATTACATATAGTGATATCAAATCACTTTATTATCACATACCCCAGCGTGTGAGCTGTGGCAGCGTTGCTGGCGCTTATAATAGCGTAAATGTACGCATACTCTTTATAATCTTCAAATATATTGTTAATTGTAAATCTAACACTTAGAAACCTGAAGATACCCTGGAATAGAGTTGATCGATTTATATACTAAACGGAAATAATGCAGTCTGTGCCAAATTAATGTATTCTGGGTGAACTGGCTTGTTGTGAAACCTTACTCTTTCTTTAAAAATGTAACTTGTTCAGAAATCCGTATAAGACAGAACCATAACTCATACAATATATTTGTGCTGTTTAAAATCTCAAATATACAGCATAAACGTTTTACAATGTCACACTATGTGCTGTGTTTCTTATGTCAACATCAGACACATTTTATGCATTTATTTGAGCTTAAGTCTCCAGTTATGTGTTGTTTTCTATTATATGCTATTTTCTTACATTTTTCACTATTTTTGGCCCTAACAGGTGGAGATAATGACTCCATAGAAGAACTTCGAGAAGCCCTGGAGGAAAAGAGCAGAGAAGCTGATGACATCATGGACCGGTACTGCAGCCTGATGGTGAAAGTTCACAAGCTAGAAGAGGCCAACGAATCCCTCAGAACCCAACTGAACCATCTCACCACTCAAGCCAAGACCCCCAAGATCAGAAGGTCTAGCAGATGTGAGAAGAGCAACCTGGAGAACAGCAAGCCAGTGGAAAGCCCTGAGAGCGTACAAGGAGGAAAAAGGCAGAGGATGACGGAGGATTCTGCTAATAAAGCTCAGGAAGCCCTGCACAATATCACCAAGCGACTGAAAGCCACACCTCAAGCCACACAAGCAGATGAGGATTTCAGACCCGAGGGTTTGCCGGAACTTGTTCAGAGAGGTGAGAGTGGTGACGACTTTGCTTGCAGTCCGAACGAATCAAATGACCTTGAGAACGCTTGAATCTCTACTGATATTTCATATGCAGGATTTGCTGATATACCGGCTGGAGAAATGAGCCCCTTCATCATTCGGAGGACCACCGTGCCTCGCTGCAGCCCTCGCCTGGCTGCCAGAGCTAACTCGCAAGATCAGGGGAGCTCTAGTTCGGCAGAACTTCCTGTGCACTTCCCCAAGATGACAGCAGAGGGCAGGATGTCTGATGCCGTAAGTGTTTCCCTGGAGAAAATATCACTGAAGACAATGTTTAAAAATGCACTTAAATGTTTGAACAAAAAAGGGTTCATTTTAAATCAAACAATAATTGTAGTAAATTTACTTAAAAATGTGTGTAAGTTGTGTGAAAGTCGATAACTGAAATGAAATAATTTAATTTTATAATTTATTTCCTTCCTATGGTAAGTGGTCATACTAGAGCTCAACAAGAGTTACGATTACGTCATCGTTTCACATGGCTGAACGAGTGTGTTTTCTAAGTTAACTTAATTAAAACAAAAACTGCTTTTTGTTTTGGTTTATATATGAAGAAAATATTAACTGTATTGGTTTTAGAAGTGCATTTTATATATCACACACATTTTATTGTTAAATGCATTTTTCTGAACGTGGTCCGCACAAGCCTCAAAGTATTTGCTATAATATATCATAAATGCTGTAGAATCCAAACTGTACGTTGTGAAATATTTACATGACGACAACTTGATACTAATTACACAGAATAGAAATTATACTAATTTGGAGGGTCTGAAAGATTTAGAGGTGAATTTTAATTATTAGAACGAAAGAACAAGACACTCAGGGTGGAGTGCTCAGTCCACATTGATTTTTGGAAATTTCCCTCTGGGGTAATTTTTTTTTATCCCTCTGGGTTAATTTAAAAGTTTTTTTCTTTTTCTTTTTGAACTATGACTGGTATTAAACGGTAGACAATAAAAACATCTTTTCAAAACATCACCACACGAGGGCATCATCGATCTTTATATTTGCAGTATATTTTTATAAATCTATTTTTATAACTAATGTATGCCACTCTCTGAGAGTCAGAACAGGGCATGACATTGTAGATTAGACTTGATGTGCACTTTCTGTCATTTCGCTGCTTCCTGTGATCATGTCACCTTAACCCAGGTCAATGTTTCCTGTGAGGTTTTCTATACGACACTGAACACCATTTTAGAAGACTGGACCATATGCATGATCCGTAACCGTTTAAAAAAAAAATGGATTCAATCTATTACATTACATTCATTTTAAAAGGTTAACCAATAAATTCACCACTCATTCCCTTTACAAAGCAAAATTAGCAAATCATAAGCTGCGTCTGTGAGTGAATTTCTCTCAACGGTTTCACTCAGTCTTCAATCTAAGCCGAAAGTAAAATCTCACTAGTTTTTGTGCGATCCTGCAAAATGTGTAAATAAATATTTTACGTGAAAAAGGCTAAACGTAGACTGCACATCTATCAGAAAATGTCAAAAGAAAGGTCCACCTCACTTGCCACTGAACAGAACCGTAAGAACCGACAAAGCTAAACCCAGATAGCTGAATCGAGTGCTTTAATTGTTTTGTAGCCATGTAATAAGAGTGTCATAATAGAAAGTCTACAACTGACTATAAATTAAGCACGAGTAACATCTCCGTCAAACCCAACTCAGGACTCCAGACTATGATGTAGAACACGTTTGACCACTTCCAATCAATTTTATTTGTTTATGGTTCATCACATCCAGTTTCTCATTTTTTAGCTTTGATTGATTTGTTAAGAAATGTGACATGCATGGTAAATATGGTCACATTGACTGTCTGCAATAATTCTGTAAGCGATCCTCAGCGTGCTTTTCTCTGACATGGTGATCTGGATCTTTCAGGCTTCTGGAGGAAAGCCACGCAACTCGGCTGTGTTAACCGCACTGACCTGCAGTCCACAAGAAAAGAAAGCGTTCACCAACGAGAAGAACTCCAGACTTTCCTTCGGCCTCAAGAACACGTCTGAGGTCCAGGAACCCAAGCAAGAAGACAACTGTTATGTTCAGTGATTCGCAGGAATCTTCCTGGAGACCTGATGCACTATATTTTCCTCTGTAAATATGTTCATGGCAGCTCTTTGTAGGTTCTTTCCTCATTTATCTAGCACTGGTATTTTTCTAGATGATTTGACACATTTTGGCTCATAGTTTTTGTTGAATTTGTTGTTGCAGTTCCAGCAGCCCATTTTTACTGTTGTTTTATTATTCTAAGCTTTTAGCTAAAGGTCATCCTGTTTTAAAAAGCATTGTTTTTGTGTGTTTTTTTTCCAACTGTCTAACACATGTCTTGTTTTAATGGACACGTAACAAGCAGAGGTATAATTCTCAGTCAGTTCAGGTTCTTGCTCGAAGCAGGTCAAGCCAGAACTCTTAAATCAATACAGTTCCTCTTAGAAACTCACTCTGAAGATATCCTCGTGGATTTGTTGAAGGTCTAATTGAGAGGCTTTGGGAAGAAACAGACTTCAGTTTCATATTGAATGCACGTGGAATGATGCTATGGACAAGGATTTCGTCATGACTTTTAGAAACAACATGGACCAGATCTTCTAATACATTCACACACACAGACTGTTATAAATCATGGCGTAGTGTAGATTTGAATTGTGAAGTTAAAACTTTCTTTCACCCACTGTGTTGGCACTATGTATATATTTCTATTATATTAGATTAATGTTTGAGAAAGGGTTTTTTTCTTCATATTTAAAAATGAAAGAATATTGTTACTACATTGCAGATTTGTTCTGTTTTATTAACAAAACATACAAAATTGAATAAAAAAAATATTTGAATCTATACAAAATGGACAATCTTATTCACTTAATGTACTTTAAAATTGTGTGTGTATGTAGTGTGTGTTTATTTATGGTATATGTTACAAAAGATAAAAACGTTTATATGTTGTTCAGAAGACAAACATGTCACTAATAACTAAATAAAATAAAAGCAAAGTAATAAAATGAAAAATATAAAACCCGTTCACGTGCAGAAGGCGTTACTTTGATTGCTCGTTCTCGTCCTTAAATCTTGATTGGCTGAGCCATTCATCAAGTTAATTGGCATTGGGTTACTTGTATAAATAAAGTGATTGGTTCGGATCCCTAAAGTCGTCAGACTATCTAAGAATGTTTTTCGTGAATTGAATCGGGGGAGCACGTACTAGGGCCAACACGTAAGTTTGCGTTGTTTTCCCTCAGTATTTTGTGAAGTGGCTGTTAAATACGCAAGGCGCAAAACAGACGTTACAGAAGCGCGTGCACGTAATAAATGCGAACAGATTGTGTCTGGCACGAGACCGCATGGGTTAGCCATTTTAGTTCCATTCAAACAAGTTTACAGTTCACGATTACTGTACACAAATGTAAACAGACGTTGCGTTGATGTTCTTATCAAGATTTTTTAATTCTTCTAAAAAGATTTTAAAAATTAATTTTCGTAAATTAGTCTATTGACCTGTGCTGACCCGTTAGCATACAGGTAATTTACTTATAAAGTATTTTTGTACTTTTCTATAAATGTGCCGTATATTTATGGAATTTTAAATATAATAAGATTAATGCCGCTGGTGGTGATTAAAATTATGAAAAACACACAGCAAAAAAAAAAAAAACCCTTCCCCCATTCCCTGGATCTTCTTCTCTCAATTATTGACGTCCTCTTATTATCATGCTCTCCTTTGCTTTACTGTCAGTCAGCAAGATCTGGGGGAGAAAAACGATTGACGTGGAGCCAACACATCCATCCATGCTAAAAATAGAAAGCATCTCACTCTTGTCATATATTAAATATATTGAGTTAATCTACCCCTGCTTCTACATACCTGGGACATTTGCCAGCCATCTGTCCAAAACAGTCTGAAATTAATAAAATAATCAAGTGGATAGATAGATAGATGGATATTTTGTGTTATTGTACACACACACACTTCTCAGAAAACTGTACATTTCGTTCATTCCATTGGTTTTTACCAAATGTTTGTAAGAAAAGTAGTTTAGTGAGGAGAGTGTTCTGAGAGTCTGTTGCAGCGTGATATTTTCTCAAAAGCTGTTAGACATTTTTATTAGCCTTGGCACAGTGAAGGAGGCTCTTAGCCTCTCTAGAACCTTCTAAGCGTTTCTTTGTGCAAGCACATTACTGAGATGGATTTAATATCAAATTGCAAGGCTACATAACAGATTGTAATGTTATATATGCCAGAATAAAACTTTCATTTACACATGTATCTAAAACAAGCTGACATTTTTATTACTTATTTTTCCCCCCAAATACTGGAGTTGAATACAGAATTTACAATTTATTAGAAGAGGTTTTTAATTACAATTTCATAAGTAAATTATAACATATGGTATTAGTTACAAATACCCATTTACACAATGTGTGTGTGTGTGTGTGGGGGGGGGTGCTCTCAATTCATTTTGAGATGAGAGTACAAAGATAATTTTTATATTTTTTCAAAAGCAAACAAAACAGTTCACGAGTATTTGTTCATATCAGAAAATTTTAATCCAACAATTTAGAAATGCATAAAATAATGTTTGTAGGTCATAATTAATTTTCAGACAATGATTTAATCTTTATTTTGACCATTTCACAAGGTCGTAGTTTATTTAGATTTTGGGAATTTACTTTCTAAGATTATTATTATTATTATTATTAATTTTTTTTTCCAAAATCTGAATCCATTATGTATAAATACATAATAAATAAATCTCTAATCAATGGCAACTTCTGTTTATATAGATCATAAGTCTAAAATCATAATTTTATAATCATAAAAAATAGATATTTATTTCATGTGTTTTATTTTAAAGAACCAAAAGACGATACAATTGTTACGCGATAAAATAAAAAAAATAAAACGTTCTGTCTTATTGGTGTAGTTTGCTGGTGAGTTTCCCACTGGTGGCCCAGTGTGGTGATGCTCTCATGCAGCGTCCGTGTTTTTCTTTGGCATAGCATAAGCTCATTCACGTGCATGTCCAACACAAGCTAAATATTTTCACACTGGGTCAAGGGGTTGGAACTTATGTAACCTGGATTAAACAGTTATCTCTCGAAAATCTGAAAACTATTTATATACCATGAGCCCCCAAAAAAGAATGAGCAGACGGATGTTCTAACTGTCACTCAGAGATGTTCACACTGAGTCAGCGGTTTGAAATTCAACCTAAATGTTTTTTCAGGAAGTCAATGAAATGACCCTGTAAAGGCCAATAAACAGGCAGATGAGTTTAATGTACTTGGAGCTCTAGCACTTGTTCTGTGCAGTAAGATGACCACAAACCACCACTTTTGGTAAAAA
>CM051497.1:5804882-5833303 GCA_028031935.1 Paedocypris micromegethes
AAAAAAAAAAAAAAAACATTTTGAAAAAGACAAGTGACTGTATGTCAAGCAATATAATCCTCACTCATTTAAAAACTGCAGTCACATACACATATCAATTGGTTTAAACTAGTCAAAATTCCAAACCTATGTTTTACAAAACCCATGTGGCTTTTCAAAAATGCAGTTATTAAAGTATCCAAAAAAATGTATTGCATATACTGACAAATACACTCGTAACTGTTACCACCTTCCATTTTATTTTATTTTTTTTTTGCTTTTCATCCAAAGTGACTTGGTGATGATACTAAGACTTGATGGTACTACTAGGCCTGTTATTCCATAACATTTAGATTTTTTTAGTTTTACTGTGTGTGTGTGTGTTTGTCTAATTGATGTCTTGTGACATACTGACTACAACTGAATTGACAGTGTCACTTTTCCGTTCATTAGCCAGAAAACTGGATTAATGTCCAGAGAAATTGGTCAAAATTGTTTCAGAAGAATTTTTAATTGGAAGTCTGGTCGAGTGTAAACACGCTGCTGCTCTACAGGACTCTGAGCATTTCCTTTCCCTAATGAGCTTGTGTGTTATGTTCAATATGGTTGTCACCAATCATAAACTTTCAATATACTATATACTGCGTGTGCTTGTGTGTGTGGAATGTACAGTCAAACTCTGGGGAAAAGTTAACATCATGGAATGTGCAAGACTTTGTAGTGCACATGTGTCTTTAATGCATAATGTCCCACAGGACAGATAATTTTATCCAGCTCAGTGAGAGAAAGTGTGACTGCCTGGCTGAGATGACAATGGGGAAGGGGAAAGGGAAACAGAAGCTGGTGTGTTTGGGAAACGGCATTTGTCCTTACACCACAGCTGTGTTTTACACTCAGGATGAATCCCAACTAACTATAAATGTCCCGAGTTTGAGGTAAAATTTAAACTTTTACTGAGTAATGGAAATGACGAGCGATTTACTGTCTACACGTAATGACTACGCGAGCTGTGTGACTAAAAATACAATGCATTTAAAACCCTTCATAGAAATTTTCGAAAAATAAGTTTTAGTCGCTAGTTGAGACGCTTCGGTTTGCGTTCTAAAATAGTTAGCGGAGGAATTTTCGGAAATTTCTTTTTGCAAATTTGACCATTTTAATTCCGGAAATGTTGTTATTTTTAGACGAGGTGGCAAAACACAGTACGGTCCATGGCTCGGTGCGAATCGGACGCTTTTGGTCTTCAGGCATTGATCGAAAAGCGACGTGACGGCACTCGGCGTGACGTGACGCGACTCGCTTAAACTCGTGAAACCGGCTCACGGTGGGAACGCGACCGAGCGCGTCCTCGCGTGGAGCCGAGCTGCAGGCGAGCTCATAATGAGAATAACCCTTCCAATTACCCGTGTGCCCCCTTTGGACACTCCCTTCCCACTCCAGCGTTTACTCAACCACGAAATCCAGCGCTGGATTCCAAGATACTGCTCGCATGGGGATTTAAAACTGGACACGGGCATGGGAGTTCACAACCGACCCGGACGAGATACAAATGCAGCTGCTGTGATGACTAATGCCCAGTTTGTGCATGTGTTCTCCTGAAAGGGGGAAAGACTACCAAACCAAGTGGACGGCACGTGAAACAGCTGATGAGGAGCAGCAAGAAAGGAAGTGATAAACCAGTAAGTGCGCAGTGTCCGTTGGCATCGTTGTGTCGTTTGTTCAGGCTATGGGTCCAACATCAGAAACTGGTTTTAAAGAAGTGTATACCATTGTAGACTAAGAAAACCGTTATTAGTCCCACAGTAACAGTACTACTGAGAAATAAAAACAACGAAACGTCTAAAGCATGTACTAAAGATGCACAAACAATAAAAATTGACTGTCTGAACATGTAGGATGCAAAATCTTATTGAAAAAGTTACATTCTTGTTATACTTTAACTGATATTATACTTGTTATACTTTAACCGATTTACTCAATATTTTTTTTTTATTCTGTATTAAAAATATTTGATTATGCCTATTCATAAACGGTCAGTAAACAGGTCACTCATTATATGCACTATTTACGTCTCCACACGTCTGGCCAAAAATCTGTCAAACCTTAAAGTGCCAGCATCCTACAAACCTTTTATTTTAAACCCCAGATGACATCACCAATCACCTCATCTACTATAAAACTACAATTTCCAGCCAAACTTGTTATACTGTAACTCTTGCATGCAAAAAAACCAGAACTGTGGAAGTTTAAACTTCAACTTGATCAAAAGTTTTGTACATTGAGTTGCGCACAGTGAGAATGGGTTAAATGTAAAGATATTTTTTGTGCCGGAAAAGTGGACATGTGTTTCAGCAACCCTCTGGGCTTCAGCATCTAATAGATCATTAAGAAATGCCGGGCTCTGAATTATGTATGAAGGAAAAATCTGCAGCTGTAAATCACTTCTGAAACTTCTGTTGCTTAGCATAACATGGCGTCACTCGTTTTCTACTACGAGCAGAATATTGCTTTCACCATCACTTCTTCTCTGGAGAAGGTTTTCACACTGTCCAGAAGCTGGTTAAAACTAAACTAATATTCTGGCTGTTAGTAAAGTTCTTTTCTTTATTGTTTTTAAGTTCTGCTGAAATTCTCATTCCAGCATATCATGAAAATAGAGTTTCAGAAAAGAATCTTCTCACGGATGGAAATGTTTTTTTTTTTTTTTCTTTTTTAATATGATTTTGAAAAGTGTTTAAAAAGATTCTAATCAATTTTTTTTAATCACTTCATATTTTCTATGAAAATAGAATAGTTTTGTTATATTAGAGAAAAAAAAAACATACTGAACTAGATGTAATATATGCTAGGTTTATAAAGCACATCGCTGTTTTAGGTGTCCATCTGTCTGTGCTTTCGCACTGGCTTTTATTTATTAATGGCTTCATGTAAAAAACATGAATGTGTTTTTATTCATGTACAGTGACATCTTTACAATGTCAATGAATAAAGCAGAGTGTAAATATTGTCGTTCAACCATAAATTAAATGAATGTTGGCATTGATCAAAATGCAAACAATGTGTTTATAAAAAAAATATATAATTTCTCAATTTGTTCTCTCTCTCTCTCTCTCTCTCTCTCTCTCTTTCTTTTCCTCTCTTTTCTTTCTTCTCTTCTCTCTCTCTCTCTCTCTCTCTCTCTCTCTCTCTCTCTCTCTGCTCTCTCTCTCTGCTCTCTCTCTCTGCTCTCTCTCGCTCTCTCTCTCTCCTCTCTCTCTGCTCTCTCTCTCTCTCTCTCTCTCTCTCTCTCTCTCTCTCTCTCTCTCTCCTCTCTCTCTCCCTCCCCCCCCCCCCCCCCCCCCCCCCCCCCCCCCTCTCTCTCCTTTGTTCCCCTCAGTGGCTGCACCTGATCTCCTAGATCCAAAATCAGCCACACACAACAGCAAACCACGGCTTTCCTTCTCCTCCAAGCCTATTGTGTACAAATCCGGGGATGATTGTGACACCCTAACCACCGTAATGAAGTGGAAAACGGTTTTGGCGATTTTCCTGCTGGTTGTTCTGTATCTGATCATCGGAGCCACGGTTTTCAAAGCCCTGGAGCAGCCTCAGGAGAGCTCACAGAAGTACCTCATCGTTCAGGAGAAAATTAACTTCCTCTCCAGACATACCTGTGTCAACACCTCCGAGCTGGAGGATCTGGTCAAGGTACAAGTTCCTCTACTTATTTGCTTCAAACGTTTATCGAAAAGATTCATTTGATCGGTTAAAAAAAGCCTTTTGTTGTTTCAATTCAAGGCATTGAAATTGTATAATAGATCTTTGTCAAAACTGGAATGATCTTCAATCTAAATATTGTCATATTGTCAAGTGGTGAGACAAAAGCTTAGCCTGCTGTCACGGATTCTGTTTCTGTAGACTGTAATTTAATAATTAGAGATAAATGTTTTGTATTGAACACATCACAATCTGTTAAGTACAATTGGGTCGGAGTGGACGAAATAATGGAATGTTTTAAATGTATAATTCGTAAAGCTAGAGATAAAGAATATTAGAGATATTCAGTAACTTAATATTCTTCCAAATAATGATTATATATATATATATATATATATATATATATATATATATATATAATTTACATTATTTTAGGCATAGTGCTGGTGTTGCATTTGGTTTTTCACAAATTAAAAATTTTATAGAACTTAATCACTCTGTATAATAGGCAAGCGAAATTTGTGTTGTGTAAAAACATCAAAACATCTGTAATGGATAAATATTAATATTTTAAGCCTGCACCTGTCAGTTTAAAGCTCAAAATAACGTGCACTTCTGCCGGCAAAAAAACCAACCCCATGTCTATTTGCGTGTTATGCTTTGCTTTTCAACAGTTGTGCTTGCAGAGCTCTGAATAGATGTTATCGCCTGCCAAGTTGCCTGCCAATAGCTCCACTTTAGTGCCGATTGTAGTGACACTGAGGTTTCCACTGAAAGGTCTAACCAGGAAAGAGAACCTCCACTCGATTAAAGCGTCTCTTTGACTTTGGGCTGAGTTTTTTTTATCTTTCTGCCGAGAGCAGGAGGCATCAGCTGTGTCACGCTGAGGGTCTTTTCAGCATCCTCCCTTATGTTCATGCAAACAGAGTTTTCTAGCTTGATTTCAGGACCACGGACAGCGCCGTTTGTCTTTTAATTGGCATATTTGCATATTTAAGAAATATAACCGTGACTTTCCTTCCAATTGTGCATATTTTATATTTGTTTCAGTTAGACTTTGTGCTTTTCTAATAATAACAGCCTTGGATGTTTTAATATTTTTTTTTTAACATTCGAGTTTGCAAGGAGCCAACGTCTGCATCATAGCTGTAGTATAGTGGTCCTCTGGGAGACCACTGATCAGCCAAAGCTGGATTATTGATGGTTTGCTCCAAGATTGGTTAAGTGAAGGAAGAGGTACAATGTGAAAAGCAAGGAGAAACATTTTCTCTGCTGCACAGACCCAGGCGCTCACATTTGATAAGGAAGACATTTATTAAAAGGGATGTGAGTTTGAATGAAATTACAGAACAGATTATCTCTCAACTTCCGGCTGACACAATAATGTGAAGGTAAAATCTGGAGATGCTGATGAAGAACAGATGCATGTATTTGTCCTGAAAATACAGTAGGAGCCAGTTGTCCTGCTCATCCAGACAGTCGGCGTCAAATTCCCACTCTATGTTGATACGATATAATGGGATGCGACATCAAAGTGATGCTGAATTTTATTAACCATCACCCATTTTCTCCTTAATTTGGGCTGGATTTTTTTTAAGTGCATTAACATACAAGCAATCTACTCATAGTTATATTTTATATATACATAAATATATGTGTGTACATTTGAAATTTGACATTACCTCTCTATTTTCTCTCGGACCAATTGGTACTGAGCCCATGATTCTTTTGTGGATTATGAAGTTGGGGAAAAAAAGATCAGAACATCTTGAGCAATCGACTGATGACACTTTTTTCGTCTCCTGTCTTTTTGTGTTGTATATTTCCGTCTCTCGTCATGGTTTGAAAGCTCTGGTTTGTACAATTTGTTCTTGTTCTCACCCACAGCAAGTGGTGTTTGCGATCCGGGCCGGGGTCAATCCCTCAGGTCGGCCCTCCAATGTGAGCAGCATGTGGGACCTCAGCAGCTCCTTCTTCTTCGCAGGGACCGTCATCACCACTATCGGTAATGGAAAACCTCTAATTAACCAGTTTATAATTAAAATTGTGTGGAAAAATAGTAATAATACTTATAAGTATATTTCATACAATTTGTGCAGCATGTGTAGTGTATATAAATCTCATGACCTTTTTTTTTTTAATTTTTATTTGCTTTTTCAATTGTTATGGTTTCATTTTTGAGATGTAAACAAATGAGAGTATGAGTCTATCACAGCTGATTAATTTAATTACTTTTTTAAATGATATCTTTGGAGTGGTGATTTACTAAATTGTTTTTTATTATTACTCTATGTAATTGCAATTAAACTTTGAATGTAATATGCAAGCTAAGATGTTACATTTGAAGCCTTGATTACAGCGTAGCTTTTACTTTTGCAATGTTTTGTTTATATGCCTTTGTAGATATCGAGTGTTAGTGTGAAAGATCAGAGACCTTTTGTTTCCGCAAACATAATAGACAGTAAGTGGACCAAAAATTAATTCAACATTTTGCGACAACCATCTCGGCTAGTTACTGATTGTCTCTGCTGTTGCCATGTTACTCACAAATTAGCTCAGTTTGACTTTGATTTTGGTTTTTGACTTTGACACCCCAAAAATGTTGGAAAATACACTTCAAGGCATTAAATATGAATGTCAAATCAGCCATCCATTGACTAAAAGCATTGACATAGCAGTTTGTGTTTGTTTGTGTGTGTGTGTGTGTGTGTGTGTCCACTACTTGGATAATGAGTGTAGAGTTAATTATTGTGATATACTGATGCATAAAACACTATTGTTATGCCAAATAATATTTTTTTTATAATATGCGCTTTAATTTGAAATTGCTTTATAAAAGTTTAAAAAGATTCCTTCTCTTTTAATCTCTAAGAGTTTTTTTTGTCAACATTGATGAATAAATAAATACAAATATGCATGCAAAAATAGGGAGGGTGAGAAATATAAAATTGAAATAAATATATAAAAAATGTATTAGACCATTGATCCCTCCGATCATTTACAGTCAGGCCGCTACGGCTAAAGTAGATCCGACTCATTGAGCGCGTGTTGCTTTAAATTCTGGATTTTTTATTTTATCCTTAATGGACAAGATTCTGTAGGAAATTGTGTTAACGTTATTCAATGAGGTTGATTAATGAAGACTGACCCTCTCTTTCGACTGTTGACCACTCGCGACTGTGTGTGTACAAATGTGTTGAACCCTGCTGGATTATTGCCAAGTGATAAATTAAAGAGCAACTCCCACCTTCTTCACCTCATCCTCGGCCCCCCGCTGTCTTTACTTAGCTTGTGAAGTGTAAAGCATAATTAATGCACCGAGCACCTCTGATAGCCTGACCTTTAATTCAAAGGTGGACAAAGGACAACGCTCCTTCTTCACGATGGTTGTGTTGATTGACTATGAAAATCCTCTGAATCCTGTTGTTTCAGTCATTCTTCCCTTGGGATTTTCAGTTTCCAAATAATGATTTTGAAAGTCTTTTGGTCGCTGTATTTGTATTCTTAATGAGCTTTGTTTTCATGGCTTGAAATTAATCTCTGATTCTCTCTCCAGCTGGATGATTTTTAAATGAGTCCGTTTGTTCCAGCCAAAAATGATAAAGAAAGTTTTTCCACTTGGTCTTTATAATCGTAACGGAGTAAACAGTTCAAGAGTTACCTCTTAAATACAGAAGTATGCATTAAAAAAGTACAGTGCTTTATTTTGCTGATCAAAGTCAATTACTTTTTATGTACATTCAGACTTGTTGCACCATGTTTGTGCCATTCATATTTGTTCACCATTTTCACCATTCACCGTGACCCAGAAATGGATAAGGTGATAAATGGATGGATTTTGACATACTTTTTTAAAAGTAAGGTACTGATTAGCTGATCCCAATTCAGATCTTTTCATCAGCACTGTCTTAAGAGTTTTACAATAATAATCCACCTAGTTTTACAGTGAGAAGTATGTGACTGAATATAGACAAAATCAAGTCTGTTATAATCTGCCAAATCTGTGAAGCGCCATCAAGAGCATCGAAACCCAGAGCTAAGTAACTGGTAACTCACTGGGCAAAAATAAATATATACATATTTAAAACAAAAAAAAATTATCTTACAAACAACTTCAGCAAATGACACTTATGAAGTGATTTCTATTTTTACAAATAAGATAAGAGATAAAAAATAAAATAAGAGAAACACAGACATTATTTTCACACAGTAACACACAGCTCATCTATTTTTGTTTTACACTAAGTTTAGTGAGAAAAGTGACAGCAGTCTTGTGATTGGGCCAATCACTACAACAGTGAACCAATCACTGTTGTAGCTGCTCTGTTATGAAAAGTGTCACTTGTATCCTAATAATTCTTCAACAATAAATGTATAAGCACGTGTGAATAGAAAAAAACAGAAGTTACATTTTGTTGAACACAAGAAAAGTGATTTAAAGTTGTACAAAATATGTAATTTTTGTTTGCTGTGTGAGATCGTTTTGTATTTAAAAGATGTGTGTTTAGTTGTTTTTTGTAGTTTAATCTTCTCAAGCTTGAACCATATTAAACTCATTGTCCTGAAGTTAAACTGAATAAGACTTTTGTCAGCATCCTTGACACTTCTCACATAATAATTTAGAAGTGTCAATGAATTCTTTCCAAACCTTGAAAGATTTCTCTGATAGATTCTAAAAAACTAAAATCATAAACGTTTCTAAAACCAGGAGTAGAGTCTACGAGAGACGAAAGAGTGAGACTAGCACTAATACATTGCTTTTGGCTGCAATAAATAAATAATTCTGAATTTTGAAAGCCAAGCATAACATGGTAAAATTCCATAATTTGAAACGGTGTATCTGATAATCCACATACTTTTAGATTTGCTGGTTGAAGCAAGTCGGATTAAATTACTGGCTAATATCACAAATTGAGTAATTATGTATGTATCGGTTTTTGAATTGTTCAATGAAATGTTTCTTACATTTTACTGCTCGGGAATAAATTCGCATTGTTACAGTTAATCAGCGTAATGCTTTAAAGACATGAAATAAATGACCTGTACAATTATGGGCTTCTTAGAAGAAACCGCATATGACTTCCTTACGGATTTCTGGCTTGATTTAATCATTCTTGAGAGGAGACAGATTGCAGGAGAAGTGACTGACACTAGTTAATGAGCTTCGAGGGGAAAAAAAAGAGTCATAATTAGACGCTTGCGGAAGTGGCTGTGTCTCTCTTCCACTGTTTCTGACTCGGGTCAAGCACGTCCTGTGGCGCTGGGCTTTTATTCTTCCTTATAATTGCCCACCGTCCTTTTTTTGTCTTTGATATTCTGCCTTTCTCTCTTGTGTAATTCCTCTGTCATTATTATGTGCCGTGTCAAACTCTTGAGAGTTGGAATGGAACTTTAATACATTTCTTCAGTGAAGATGGCGTTAATAATACAGTTACGTTTGACTGAGTAGATTCTTTAATAAACCTTCAAAATATGAATTGAAAAGACAATGTTTCTGTTTTACCAAATCTCCATTGCTGTCTGAGCCTCACAGAGACCTTAGAAAGAACTTTTAATTTGAAATTATATTTGTGAATTTCCTCGTTGGATCAATGAAGTGTCTGTGTGTCTCTCTAACATTACATCCATCTGTCTGTATATCTGTCTCTGTCCCTATGTACATCAGTATTTATCCATGTATTTATCTCTCTGTCTGTATATATTATATATTATCTGTATATGTTTATTTATTTGTCAGCATGTATATTTCTCTATCTATCTGTCTGTCAGAGACAGTGTCTGGCTTGTTTGTCTGTGAGCCAGTATGCCTGTCGGTATCTACTGTATATCGGTCTATCTTTCAGCATGTCTTTCTGTCTGTTCATATTGTTAGGACTTTTGTGAAATGTTTATTATGCTAGAAAAAAGGAAAATACCCACGTTGACCCTGACTCGACATGCCGGTTTGACGAAAACCAAATGCATTTTAAATCAAACACGAACCCACCATGATTCGTCTTGTTTGCTCGCTGTAAATCTTCTTTATATCCTGTGGTGTGGACCACATTAAAGCCGTGCTGTTTTCCGAGAGATAAAGAGCTCTATGTGCATTCGCTGCAGTTTTGCTTTTGTTTCTCTGGCTGCAGGGTTCGGGAACGTGTCTCCACACACGGAGGGCGGCCGGATCTTCTGCATCGTCTATGCCCTGCTCGGGATTCCACTTTTTGGGTTTCTCTTGGCTGGAGTGGGCGATCAGCTCGGAACCATTTTTGGCAAAGGAATTGCCAAAGTGGAAAAAATGTTTGTGGTAAGTACTTTATTCAATGAAGGTAAAAAGTCTACATGCGTTCACTTGGGTTTCCTCAGGGTCTCCAGTTGCCCACAGTCCTAAAACGTGTTCAGAAAAGTTCCACTTCTCCATATGAATGTCCATATACACATTGTGTGTCTATGTCCTGCTCTGTGATTGGTTGGTCACTGATTATAGGCCTTCGTTACAGGCTCACCTTCTCAATGTTTATTTAAAAAAAAAAATTAATGTGCAGAATGTCCATGGCTTGTACTTTTATCTAGTGTCATCAATTTACAATCCTTGAAACTGTCTTGTGCAGCAATCTGCGAGCTTTACTGTACATTCTGTTTGTTGGCAAAAACAATTGCTGCCTTATTCTGTGCAGAAGAGCTTGAACACGTTTGATGAGTCACAAGAACACGTTATTCACATAAGTGCTTTTATGGTGATTTTGTTAACACTCTTGGCACATATGTCCATCATTCTCTGCTGAGTCGTTGAATTTTCTTGCAGACACACTGTTGGTGTGTGTGGAAAAACAATATAGTGTTTGTTCCGTCCGAAATCAATTCCGTGTGAATTATTTATTGCTGGTGCACTCGTGCTTTTATCTGCCCCATAGTAAACATAACGTTATGACGGGGAGCAGTAATACCTCTGGAGGCTTTCTACAGGCAGCAAGCATATAGTTTTGCAAAATAATTTTTATAAAAATGCTAGGAGGGCATTGAAACTCTCTCTCACTCACAGGCGATTTGATTTGAGATTTTCAAGCATAGGAGGTGTGTGTGTGTGTGTGTGTGTGTGTGTGTGTGTGTGTGTGTGTGGTTGACTATTAAAGCACAGTTGGGGTTAATATTCAACGTTTACATTTAATTTTACATTGATCTGTGGGTTCTTGTGGGGACATGTGGATGCTTATGGGGACTTGGCTTGCAGAGAGGATAAAAGACAGAGATAGAAGTCATCTATTGTGTGGGGACCTGTTGATGCTTGAGGGCGCTGGTGTGGACCTGTCAGTGCCTGTGGGAACTTGTCAGGACCTGTGGGTTCTTGTGCGGACCTGTCGGTGCCTATGGGCAATTGAGAGGACCTGTGGGTGCTTGTGGGGACATGTGAATGCTTGTGGGGACTTGGCTTCCAGAGAGGATAAGACAGAGATAAAAGACAGCTGTTCTGCGGGTGCTTGTGGGGACCTGTCGGTGCCTGTGGGGACCTGTCGGTGCCTGTGGGGACCTGTCGGTGCCTGTGGGGACCTGTGGGCACTTGTGGGGACCTGTTTAATGGTCAAGAGGATTTTCAATTGTCGGGTTACAAATGAGCTTTGGTGAAAGTTATGAATGTTAAGGTTGGAGTTAGGTTAAAAGGGTAGGGAATGTAAAATGTCAATGATGAGACCCCATATTGATGTATGTCTATGTATGCTTGTACATTTTAGTTTTTACTGCCTAGGTACTCCCTACTACTATCAAGCACTACAAATTTGCCAACACTAACAGAACCACTAAAATCAATTTTGCACATCTATTTGCCTTCTCAAGTAACGAAAAATCAATTTCACACACACCACTCGTCAGCTTTGACCATTTAAAAGATGTCGTGTCGAGCAGCGCATGCAAGAGTGAGTATTTTCATCCAGTCAAACACGGCCGACCGCGTATCTGCATCCTGTCTGCTGTGATTAGCCTGAGCTTAATTGTCTTTTATCCTCTCTGTTCTCACCAACTTTCTCGTCATCTGTTTTTCCTCTCAGAAGTGGAATGTGAGCCAAACCAAAATCCGCGTAACATCCACAGTGCTGTTCATCCTGTTTGGCTGCCTGTTGTTTGTGGCCATCCCTGCTCTCATCTTCCAGCACATTGAAGGCTGGAGCGCTCTGGAAGCCATCTATTTTGTCGTCATCACTTTAACCACCATTGGATTTGGGGACTTTGTAGCAGGTAGTGACAAAGCATTGACTCAATTTTAGGGACTTTCATTTTGTGATAAGCTTTTGTTTTGTAGAAATCAAGGATACTTTTTGGAGGTACTTCTCAACCAAGCTCTTAAAAAGATCTCACAAAGTAGCATTAACTTTTTTTTTTTAATGTTTTCAAAGTTTTGCAATTTACTGACTTCTTCAAGCTTCTCTGGGCTTGAACACCTATAATAAGAATGTTTTTTATTACTGATTAATAATTAATCATAAATATTGAAAAATGTAAATTAGGGACTACACTTTTTTTTTTCTATAATAAAAAACAGTACTATGTAAAATTTTATTTTTTTTAAGAGGATTAATCCTTTATTTGAGTTGAATAACTTTAATTTATCAATTTAGTGCACAACAATTCTCAAAAATAAATATTAAAGAAATTAATTAATCAGAAGAAAAATGTTGATTTTTTTTTTTCTTAAATTTTTTATAATTGAGCTTAAAAGACTCAGTTTTATTTAAATTAAATGTACAAAAAACATGACAACCTTAATAATTGAACCAATTAAAACCATACCAGTTTCCTATATATAATATATAAGTTAACGCGTTAACTCGTGCGATTAATTAAATGTGTTTAATCGAGTCAAATTTTATTAACGCCATTTATCGCATTTCCGGCTAGACTAATTATCAGTGCCATACTTTTTCCACACAAATATACAAATTCATGTTATGAATTCTTCTACCTTCAATCTACTTCATAAATTAAATAATCAATGATTCTCCAAAAAGTGAAAAGGCTTGACTCTGTAATTGATTTTGGAATTTTCTATCATATTATTTTGGAATTTTCCGTTGCTAATTGTATTCGTTTGCTGCACTTACTTTGTTATAACATGAATGTACAAAATGAAACCTGAAGCTCATTGGTTCTTAAATTCTCTGTTTCTTAAATTCACTCAGGAGGCTCAGAGATCGAGTATCTGGATTATTATAAGCCAATTGTGTGGTTCTGGATCCTGGTGGGTCTGGCCTACTTCGCTGCTGTTCTCAGTATGATTGGAGACTGGCTTCGTGTTATCTCCAAAAAGACCAAAGAAGAGGTACGTGATGTTACACTCGAGAGCAATAGGATGGTAACTTCACAGATGATTAATATTAAATAAAACTCACGAGAGAATCACTTGAATTCAAATGATTCAGTGCAGCCGTCTAATGAGCAGTTACAATACTTGGATTTTGTTTAATGATCATTTTAGCTTTGTTCGCAAAGTTTGACTTTATTTAGTCTCAATTTTATGAACTTCTATTCACCAGTCCATGTTGTTTGATCTGTGTAGGGTTTATAATGAGGCTTGTTCTGGTTCTTTTGTGCATTTTGGTGAGGGATCATTAGAGCAATTTTCCGATTTATTTCATAACCTTGTATCACAAAGAATATAAGTCATGTTTTGGGGACGTTTTTTGTTCCTCTAAGCCCCTTAAGGAACATCTTTCGCAGAAAGGCGATCGTATGTTTCCTTCAGGTTCGCATCAGCGTTGATTGAAAGGGCAGAGTACAGTGAATCATCCGGAAAATGGCTCACACTGACACCCATTTACACTTCTTACTGGAAACCGAGGGGAAGAAAAGTGCAGGATTAATGTGAATGAAAGGTCTGAATGACCCGGTCCTCTTACTAGTTCGTCTCGAAAACATATTTTAGTTGTATAAATGCGGGAAATGTGTTGTTGCATGCTCTCTTTTTCTTCTTCTGACCTTTACAAGACTCTGAAGAGAAAAGCGTCAGTGGTTGTACTTCATATATTTTGGGCTTTAATATATCTTCTGTTTTTCATCCTAATGTTTTTTTTTTCTGTGATGGGGAAAAAATTACAGAGTAAAAGTACTTTTTTAACAGTTTTGACACAATGTTCTGACACAAAGTGATTCAAATGTGGCATAGTGAATCTATTTAACTTTGGGTTAAAATTGAGATTGAAATATATTTGCTCTATTTTTTTTTTAAATATAAAGTTTTCACAAAATTCCCACTAGAGCAAGAAAGAAACGGTGTGCATTTAGATGGATGGATTGATGGATAGGCGTTCTTTCTATTTTAAACTGTTTGTGTGTATTAACATTTTTCGTATTACTATATTACAAATGTTATATTATAAATATAAAATACTATTATATTGAAATTCAGCTACAATGGGATTTAATGTAAAATTATAAATACAAAAAAAGTCATTTCTTTTTACAACTAAACAACAGCACAAACTTGCTGTTTTTTGTGCGTTTTGCACATGTAAACTACACGTGTAATAAAATCACACCAATGTTTTGCTTAACAGGAATAACGTTGACGATTAAATCTTAGTTCCTGTTACACATTCTATTACATTCTCACAGTTTTGTTTCCTAGCCACTGTCACCTTCCTGCTGCTCACGACTATAGTCACAGTTGATCTACTTTCCCTGTTCAGTTTGTTTCCTGCATCTACTGCGAGCTCTTCAGCTTCCTGTCAAAGGGCTTTATTAAGTATTGAACGTACCGGTGGATTTTATTTTCACGGGAAACTCTGATCCAACGGACTTTCGCTTGGCTTTGGCAGGTCGGGGAGTTTCGGGCTCACGCCGCAGAATGGACGGCGAACGTGTCGGCGGAATTCAAAGAGACTCGGCGCCGCCTGAGCGTGGAGATTTACGACAAGTTCCAGCGAGCGGCCTACATCAAGCGCAAGCTGTCGGCAGAGCTGGGCCAGAGTCCGGCTCCGGACATGATGCCGTGTAAGAGAACCCTATCTGTCAACTTCACAGATGAACTGGAGAGGCAATCGCTCCCCGCCTTGACCAAAAACAGCAGCCTGTACCTGAACGGCCTCACGCCGGACTTCGCCGACCACGGAGACCTCTCCATTATCGAGCATCTCAAATAAAGCACCTGCACTGGAACGGATGGAGATGAGCTGATGTTCATGCGCCAAAATCCAGACGTCCATCGTGAAGGTGAAATCCATCGCTCGACAATCGGAAAGAGTTGAGGTCTTGAGCTGAGTGTAATGTGGGGATTTCAGGATCCAGTCGAGCTAATTTGTGCCTTACAAGTCAGCAGAAACGAACGCCGCGGACGCTGCTAGCAGATGAATGATTCAGAGAATGGTTTTTATTTTTATCTCCAGTCTTTTCCAAACGCTAAAAGACTTAATTGGCTTTTGGATGCGTATCCGCAAGTCAGCATGTGCGCGCGTCTGTTCCCGCGTTACAGGGTGAAGAACGGCGAGCGCTAGTGATATCGACAGCTCCGTTCCCGCGGCGGAGCTTTATGTCCGGCGTCAGCACGATGATTTCTTTATGTAGTTGTCCTTTTTAGATGCGATTTGCACCAACAGCACAAAGAATTATATCGATTGAATAGAAATGTTATTTGATGAACTGAACGTTTTTTCATTGGCTCCCCGCCAGATGGTTTTACTTGTTGACAAAATGCATAAATATAATTCTTGTAGCCTGTCACGTAAAGTTTGATTCTCTGCATGGCGTTTTTTTTTTTTTTTTTTTTGCCTTAAACCTCTGTGATTTTTAACTCATGGTACAGACACAGAATCGTTTTTTACACGCCAAGCAAAGTTTTTAACTGCATTTTTCAATCTTCATGTCAGAATTTTCATTAGTCATTGAAATTTTGGCATCCGCCTTACTGTATTTATCATCATGAAGAATTATGGAGATCAAATGTTTTTATTTTTGTTCCGTGTTACAAATAGTAACTTGTAACTCGTACATGTAGCAAACTAAAGATTTGTAACAATTGTACATGTAACAAACTAAAGTGTTACCAATGATTTTCAGACTGTTTAGGTTTTAAATTGTGTTCATTTTAGTACATTGTGCCATTATATGATTTTAAATTTCTTTTTTTTTTATTTGACCAATTTGTGGGGGTTGTTGTGAATACTGGAATTACTACGAATGTTTGGTCCAAAGTGTCTAGGCATTGTGTCAATGCTGAACGGTTGTTTTCCAGCGTTACTCACTTCATGTCACATGACCTGATGTCACATGACTTGAGCTTGGAAATCGATGCACACAGACTATAATATTTTAGCACATTTAAATCGCCAGAGCTTTATTTTTCACAATGGCATTCAACGAAACATGCCTGTAGCATATCATAGTGCGTAATTATCACCAGCTTTAACCATGCATTTTATATAAACATTGTTTTTTATTGTTGTTTGTTTATCTGTTTCAAACTGGATATATGCATTTCCATTGTGACATTTCCGGTGTGTGGCGTTTCAAGCACTTGATTTGTCGTGGTAAAGCTGATTGTGAAAAGGAGCAGTGCCATACTAACTGTTATAACAGTTTCTTCATCTTGCCTTCAGGCCAACACTTTAAATCCAGCTAACATTACTTGAAAATAGCTTTTCCATGTACGGCGCGATTCATGTTCGGCTGTTCTGAGTGTTCCTTCAAAAGCGTTTGTAAGAGCATTTTCCTGGCCCTTGTTTGAGACGTTTCTACAGCTTTATCTTTGCATTTTAATAAATAAAAAGAAGAAATATTCATACTGCAAAGCTTTCTGGGAGTCTTCACTGTGACACCTCTTTTTGTGCATCATTCATGGACGCTCACGTGGGAAAATCGGTCAAAATAGTTACGGTGAGAACAAGCGGTTTGTCCGTAAACGTGAGCTCATAACCCGCTGCTGGCCTGATACAGTCGGAAGTTGACAGTAAATCTTTCCCTCATGAAGAGCCAATCAGGCTTGTGGAGTTTAAGCATGAGCAGATGTTATGTAAGCTCGCCTGAGCGTCAAAGAAAACAGGAGCCGTGGTGTGAAAGCACATTGCCACTCATTAAATCCTCTTGCTATGCAACTCCATGGGGTCAAGCGGCAGAGGACGTCCCTGCCGACAAAACCAACCCGTCTTTATATCTGTCAACATGACCCGCGTGAACCAGTTGAGAACAGTTTTTATTGATTTTTTTTTTTTACCGGTAAAAAAAATTTCAATTAGCTGCAAGCAGCAATAATGGGGTTAAAGCGTTTTGTTCATTTTGTCACGATCAGAAAACAATAATATTTCCAGTCATGTTTTTTTTTTTATATTTGTTTAAGTTTAGTAATCATTCAATCCTGCATGGCTAGAACTGCTATTGTAACAAACCTATATTTAAAAAAAAAAAAGATTGAATATAGTTAATCTGGACATGTGGGAGTTTTCAATACTAAACCCTGAATTATTTTTAAATAAGCCAACAAGTTAACATGCAAACAATAGACTTAAATATGTCTTCCACAATTACATTCAGTAATATTTTTGTTTTATTGACAATTTGAAAACTCCATAATTTCATACGAAACTATTTTGATTTTGAAGACAAAAATCACTGACTCTCTGATAAACACAAAAAAGCTCAACTAGTTAATAGAAACAAAGATTCTTCCAATATTGTAAGGGTTATACACAATGTAAATACACAAAGTTATTTTGTTTGTAAAAGTAACTCTTCAGGTTTCTTCAGTTTAAAACCCCTAAATAAAGATTTATCAAAGACATTTTAGATTTCATTTTAGTTGAAGATGAAACCTACTTCCCTCTTTCCCTGAGAATCGAACCCACAGTTGTACACAACGCTCAACTGATTGAGTAAGCTTCATCAGAAAATCCTCTCCTACCTACAGTAAACACCTAAGATGTAGGAGTATTTATAGCAGCAGCCTGATTTTTGAGAGAAATCTGCTTCCAAAAATCAAACTGAACATGTGCTGTGCTCTCATGTATTATTCATCCGCACAAGAAGTAAATGTATTATTCAAAAACACAGAACCTACATAACCATTTTTTTTAAACAAATGTTTAAAACGGTGATCTTACCTTTTATAACTGTTTTACTTTCGTAACAATTGTGCTTTTGTTTTTGCATATATATATATATATATATATATATATATATATATATATATATATATATGTGTGTGTGTGTATATGTGTGTGTGTGTGTGTGTGTGTGTGTGTAAACTGTATTTACAGTAGTCTAATTTTATAGTTTATCTACGAGTGTGTGTGTGTGTGTGTGTTATATATTCGTTTTTATTGTATGTGTGTGTGTGTGTGTGTGTGTGTGTTGTTAGCATAAACACACTTAATAATAACAAAAGTATGAAACATTAAGTAACAAAGTGAAGATTACTGCTTTACACAAAATGTATAGTTTGTTTTATCATTTTATATAATATTGTGCAATGCTACAAAAAATTGTATAAATATCTATTTTTTAACCCTTAAATAGATTCCCAGGACTTTTTTTTCTCTATTTAAAGTTTACTCAACATTTACATAAATCAATTATATAGACCGCGGCAAATCTTGCACAATCAACTAAATACTTATATAAATGATACATACTGGAAAATAAATAACTTTATTTACACAATTATTTATTTATTTTTATTGAAATTAAAAATACCGGTATATTTTTTTTTATTTTATTATAGATTTTGGGGAAATTACATTTGGTAAAACAGTGTCTAAAGTGATTTAAATGTTTGTATTTTCTTCTGGTGGTGTATGCTGAGGACTACGGCGGGTTTCCTGTGAGATCTCTTTCCCTCTACTGTTGTTTCACTGATACTACAGCATTCTGTTTCCATTGTACTGGTCTATTTTTAGCTGCTACAGTGACAGTCTATTGGCTGTGAAGAAGGTAACGGTCTTGGCGGGGTCATGTGATTGAGACATTAGAAGAGCTTTTGTTTCTTTCTACTTTACATGCTTTATTCTGCTTACTACTCTAAAACAGCAAGAAATGGTACAGGTTTGTTTTATGCAGATGTAATGCCGATAAAGAAACACATTTTAGCTTGTCAGTATATTTTCAGCCTTAGTCAAATAATAAAAAAAGAATAATGAAATGAGGTTGATTGTCAGGTTTCCTTGTGGAAGCAGTGTGATTTCTCAACTTCTTTATTCAGGTTCTTTATTTCATTTTTTTATTCAGTTGTTTCCATTTCTGGGTCTGCGTCTCTAGGACTGAAGGTGAAACACCCCTGGAATGGTGGCCCACCAATCATTGAGCAGGACACACACTTTTAAAATGTAAACGATATTTTGAGCATTTTACACATAGTTTATATTTAGTTTAGTACAGTATAGTTACTCTCAACATATGACAGCCAAACGTAAATTTAATGTGAATTTTGCAGCCCATAATGCATACGAACATGAAATATAGATGTTTAAACGAATTTACATTCTCAAACAAAGAAAAAAAAAATCTAATAATTGTCAGACACACCTGATTTTAAATCTGTCGTTTTTCAAAAAGTAGTTGTGAATTTGTCGGGTCGAGATTTGTTCCATTGATTCCAAGCACAAACTTTTGAAATTATAATGCGTCCTTTAGTGTCCTCTGAAGGTCATTTCTAATAGAAAGCTTTTCTAATATTAGCGTACAGTCATAACCTTCATCCAAACACAGTAAAATCACAAGATAAGTCTGTGAATATAAAAATGAATTGAATTGAATTGAATTGAAAAATCCTTTATTAAATATAAGAGCATGTAACACTTTCACAGGCCGGATATGGCCCACGGGCCGCAGGTTGGGTATCACTGGTTTACTATCTTCTCCTGACCACTAATGAAATTCCACCCACACATTTTGGTTGTTTGGTGCCGAAAGAACAAGTAGAAACAGCTGAACCAGTGGCCTTTATTTCAAGTCATTATTTGACAAATTTAACCAACAACAGATTCCACCACAGTCCACTGTCTAAACCAGGCGTGTCAAACTCATTTTCACCGAGGGCCACATCAGCATAATGTCTGTCCGCAAAGGGCCGGATGTAACTTATAAATGTAACTAAATGTAATTTAAGATAAATGTAACTACTCAATGTTAAACTTATTCTGTTTTTTATTATAACCTATTAAAAGTGACAATTGCAGTTTCATAGAAAACTAAGTTTAAAACATAATTTTTAAATGTTGTCAGATTATGAAAACCCACATAACTCCATTTTTGAAGGATCAAACTGTCCAAGTGAATAAAGAAAAATAACATAAAATTTTGGAAACACAGTCGAAAGGCATTGTGGGAAATGTAGTTTTGGGTCAAGGCATGCTCTTAATTTATTTTTTCTTTAATTTTAGACACTCAAAACTTTTAAGTTCTCGCGGGCTACATATAATGACATGGCGGGCCTCATCTGGCCCCCAGGCCTTGAGTTTGACACATGTGGTCTAAACAATGCTCTCATTCGGAAAGGACATTAAACAGTTCCAGTTTCACCTAACATCCTTATTCTTCTGCGTATTGAGACTTCAGAGTTCCAGCATCTCGCACTAGTGTGGCATTGATCTCTTTCTCCATCATGGCTTTCTCATGGGAGCTGATCAGACCATTCAGCTGGACGGACTGTACAGTCTTTTCCCATGATGCAGCAGACCTCTGCTGTCAGTTTGAGCGACAGCCGAGCAGACACACTCTCACACACACAACTCTCTCTCCCCAAAGTCACCAGTGCTGAGAAAGCAGAACGTTCACTTTCACACTCCACTCGAAATCATGGAATGTAATGTGTATTAACGCAACCTCTCTGGATGGATGAAAAGATGGATGGATAGATAGATAGATCATCTTTAGTCTTATGTTGATGCGTGTGGAGAATGTATCAGATTTCCGAACAGCTGTGCCAGTTTTATATCTTGCTTTCCTTACCATCTGTTCTTCTCTCTGCCAGTTTCAGAGTTCAGCCAAAATGTCAGGTTGTGTTTTTCCATGAAACTCGCTTGTTTTTATGCTAATGCTGTTAGGTTTATCAGACAACAATAAAGATTTGCCATCTTATTAAATGTAGAATAATATGTAAAAACCAATTTATGCAGTTGTAGCACGGCGTTATGAAAACAGGAAGTGACATTTTCTTTTTTTAATTTAGATAAAGCAGTTTGGACTGTAACACGACAAAGGCCCGAGCAGACGAGGCTTTAATAATACAGTAGGTGCGGATGTTTTAAAAAGCCTTTGGAGCAAACACAGATTTGACTTTATGAGCAGAAAGGAAATTAGTGCCAATGATAAGTGGAGCATGATAAAGATGATGAGCAGACTCTCACTGGCTTTGACTGGTGTGAATAGCGCTTTTGTCAACTTTGCATGAGAACTTGAACTGTTTCCTTTCTCTGGTCCTTTTGTATAAACAGCATCATTGGGTTGAACAACAAAAACAAAACCTGTCTAACCACCTGTCTGCCTGTCTATCTATATTTCTGTCCATTAATCCAGACAATAATCCATTTATATATATATATATATATATATATATATATATATATATATATCTCAGAAACAACATGGAAACAGTTCCTTTTCAACTGCAAATAACTTGCTCTGTTCAAAACTCCGAACCTTTAGATTCATACGGATTAGATATACAGACAACATTGTATTTACTTACACTTATTTTTTACATTTATATTACTTACACTTATATTTGTTAAAAACAAACATTCTAAGCTTTATGTAGACATATGGTTCATGTTAGAGTGGTAAGTATTATTTAAGTTATAGTTGACAAAGAGACAGCTTATTAAGTCAGCTGACAAAGAGAAGGAGGGTTAAAAAACATCTATACTATAATACATATTATATTCAATATTTCTATATATATTATATACATTTTATCATGAGGCAATACTAAGACATAAAAAATTGTAAAGCCTATATTAAACATGAGGCTATACTAAGGCTAAGTGAAAACTAAGTCTTATGACTTTTTGTCATAAGGCTATACTAAGACTAAGACATAAAAATATTTTGCCATAAGGCATAAAGCCATACTAAGACATAAAGCAATTGTAATAAGGCTATACTAAGACATAAAATAATTTTGCTATGATGCATGACAAAAAAATGTAATGTCTTAGTATAGCCTTCTGACAAAATGTCAGGAAACCCATGCGTTTCAGGTTGATCTGTCCGTGTGAGTTTGTGAGAGCGTGTTGTGTGTGGTGTGTACAGTATGCCTGGATGAGTGTTGTGTCTTGTATGGCGACATTGGGGATCTTGAAAGGCGCCACAAAAATAATTGAATGTACGTATTATTATTATTAAAATTGTTTTATGTCTTACCGTTTCCTGTCTTAGTATAGCTTTATGACAGTTTTTTTGATTGCCTTATGTTTTAGTACGAGTCTTTTTATGCATTCGTTATTCCATATGTCTTAGTAAAGTATGGATGTTTTTTATCTCTTAGTTTTGCCCTGCAGTTGTGGTCCAGTAGTTGAGAATTGGTTTTGTGTCTGAGAGGTTGCCAATTTAAAATCCCCCTACAGTTGGGTCTCCCTTATGTCTTTGTAAAGCCATATGACAAAATATTTTTCATATGTTGTATAGCCTTATGACAATTTTATTATGTATTTTAAATTTGTATTATCTCAGAATATTGTCTGCAGTTGTGAACCAGAATTAGACTTTGTGTCTGAGAGGTTGCTGGTTTTAATCCTCCTACAACTGTGTCTTTGTTTAGCTAATGACATTTTTTTACGTACGTATTGCCTTATGTCTTACTAATGCCTTGTGTTTTTTTCATCTCCGAGTATTGCCTTATGTCTTAGTATAGTTGACCATTTTTTTTCTTAATATAGCCTTTATGTTTCTTAGTATAGACAATTTTCTGTGTCTTAATATTGCCTTATGACAAAACATTTTGTGGTTGGGATCACGTAACATGTTAGCTTTGGTTAGCGAGATGATTCAACAGATATTTAAAACGGAATCACAGGTAAATAATGAGAAATGTGGGTGTTTAGAGCAATCTGGTGGCCCAGAAGGTTGTAAAGGTACGCCAAGGCCAACACACCTACTGTACATATACTGTAGAATACATGTTACATGGTTTAAAGACAACAGTTCTGTTTAGTCAATGACCTCAGTAAAATTGTTGACCTTTATCCTGAAAAAGATCAGACAAAAATAGAAACAGAAATATTCAATCAATATTGGCATTATAATGTGTTTTGTACTGGAGCCATTACTGAATGAATGAGAGAGGAAGGAGAACATTGATCTTAGTTTTCACTAAGGACTCATGCTTGAGTCAAAGTGAATCAATAAGGTTGATTATAACAAGATTTGTGTGAATGTAATAATAATAATAATACATTTTATTTAGGATCCGCGTGCATGGGGAAAAGTTATACTAAGGAAAGAAGCCTGAAATTGAAGTCTTCAGTTGGATGTAAAACTATTCCGATAAAAAAACGTATAAGATAAAAGACCAAATCACACCTAAAATCAATACATTATAGGCATAGGAGAACAGAGTTTTCCGAGTTTGGGAAAAAAAAAAAAACACAAAACAATAGAAATTGCGTGTGTGTGTTGTGTGTGTCTCTCTCTCTCTCTCTCTCTCCACCCCTCACACACACACACACACCACACACACACACACACACACACACACACACACACACACACACACACACACACACACACACACACACACACACACACACACACACACACACACACACACTTTTGTGAATACGCATATTATTCATAACAGTCGATCTCCAGCACCCGTTGCGCGCCACCTTGTGGCCATATTTGAACAGCACACTACATATTCCATAAACTGTCTATCCCGTCGCCCAATCGCTTAACACTAATACGGACGGTATACGTAAATTCAATAATATTTATAAAAAACAAAGGGGGGGGGGGGTCAACGTTTTCTTAGGCAAGTCAAGGTTTGTCATACACGTAACGCCAGTGCATTGCAAAAGGGCGGTCAGCGATTCCACACCCGGTAGAAGGCGGAATGAGGAGAAATCAAGGAGGAGCCGCAAAAGCGATGTTATTCGTCCCACGACACGTCCGCGGAATCCACGTGTAGCCCGTCATCAGCAGTGCAAACACCGGTGGGCTGCAGTCGTCAGCCGGGTGGGTTTCGTCATGCGCGCGATTCTCTGCATCGACTCCGCGTTTGGCGTTGCAGGGTTTTACTTCACCGCAGGACAGAGGCTTCCTCAGTCGCGGCGAAGGTTATTCGCTACATGCGTGTGTGTCTGTGTGTGTGTGTGGGAATCGCTTCGCCGAAGTGTCTTTCCGTTATGAGCGTTTGGAAGCGTTCGCCCGTTCGTTCAGCACTGACCGGGTTGTTTGTTTGTGGTGACAGGTGCGGATAAGATGACCGGAACACGGCTTCTGTTTCTGCTCATCCTCCCTTCAGTCACTCTGGCCGCTCCGCAGGCGCAAGAGATCTCCAGGTAGGCCGCAAAAATACAAACTAAAGCAAATGTTTTTATCGATGTATGTTTCTAAAACCATTTATTAAAAAAACTTATATTGAAAACTATATGACTATATTAACATAATATGGATTAAATGTTATTTTAAACTCTCTCCATTGTTCGGTGAAAAATCTAAATCATATCTGATTACTTAATAAAATATATGGTTTAATCAAACTCACACTCTCTCTCTCTTTAAATAAATAAATCAATACAATTAATAGTTAACGAGGAAAAAATGTGGCTCAGCTTGAACAGTTCTCATGTATTACTAAAATATATCAACATATAAAACGTATTTATTAATGAAATACAGTAATTATTAATATTAAAAAGGGTAATATTTAATTAATATCAATGATAATTATTCGTTGGCCGTTATTATTATTATTATTAATAATAATAATAACGCCATTTATTAGTCATAGTTCTTAACACTTTTAAACAAAGAATTTACACAAATATGCATGCAAATATCTATATATATATTCAGTTATTTCCAGTAATAAACCCATAATATAGTATTATTAATCAATTTAGTGTTTTTTAATAAATGGAAACAACAGACACCTACATAAATACCTACATGTAAAGGATCTAAAGCGCAAGATGCAGTATCATTACATCATATTTGACATCCAATCTGATTCAATGAATCATCTCGGTCTCAGACACTGAGCATTTAGTCCGTGCTTTGTTTGTTCTGATCTACAGTAGAGATGAAGTCGTCACGGTGGACCTGGCAAATCCTTTTGGGTCGGGTGAAAACAACCACAGGTTGGTCCAGTTGAGTCTATCTTGATGCTGACTCAGGGTTCAAAGTTTGTTGTCAGAAAAGATTGTTCTGAGAAGTGCACGGCTGTTACAAAGATATGCTTGTGGTACAAGCAGGTGTTTATAGTCCTATAGAGAAAAGACATCAGATCAGCATATTTTGTCTCCCTAAAAAAATAGGTGAATTATGTGGAATGTTCTAATCACATTATTTGGGCTCCTGATCCAATCATTTAATAGTTAGTCCAATTCCGATTCCCAATCAGATCTTTTTAATCTTAATCTTAACCATATCGACCGATCTAAGTCACTGTCTTATTTCAACAGGCTGTTAACAAACTACATTCAGAGCACCATGAAAGAGGATCAGGCCGGTCCAGAGCTCAACACAAGGGAACAAGGTTTACAGGCCGTGTATTTTTACAACCTTCTTTCCTACTGCAGCTGCTTATATAATTTTAAATGCAAAATACTTTTGTTCAATTAAATAGAACACAGTAGGAGTACTGCCTACAGGATGGGAGTCAGACTTGTGAGCAAAAAGTTGCAGGTTCGAGTCCCGGACTCATAGGTTGTTGAAATGTTATGGAGCAGGAGACTGAACCTCATTGGCTCTCCAATGCTCTGACGTGTGCGTGTGTGTTCACTTTAATGCTTGGATTGGGTAAAATTCAGAGAACTCGATTTAATAACTCTGTTATTAATCAATACTTAACACAAAAAAGAGTGAATTATGGCAAGCTAAAATAACATTTAAACTTCCACAATTAAATGAGTTGACTAGTCTAGATTAGTTTGTTAGTAGATTCAAAGATGCTGTCTGTTAGTGCATTTGTTACAGACACAGTCGGTTTGTTTTAGGTTTTAGTTTGTTTTAGGCAGAGTTTAAAATGTTAAATTGGCTTGCCATGGTGGTTTTTCTTTGCTTTACTATGAAAGTTGAGTTATTGTGAGTTTTCGAAAGTTGAAACATTTCTTGAAATTCTGTACCTCTTGTGTGAAACAATAAGATGTTTAATGATGGTTCTCCCTAAAGTCTAGAAAATGGTAAATATTCAGCAGGTAATATTGATTTGAATCACGAAACCGGACTGCGAAATAGTGAAATACACCAGTCTGGGTACCACTGTATTGTTGGAAAGAATAACTATACGTTTTTCCATTGGGAAGTGATAGATGATGCTTTCTTTGCTCTCACCATCACAGAACTGTTCTTCCTCTTCTCCTTGCACGACTATGATAGAAGTGGTCAGATCGATGGTCTGGAACTGATGCAACTTCTGACAGACTTCTTGTCTCACCATGCGATGATGCCCAAGTCAGAAGAGTCTGTGAGTTACTGACAATTTACTCCATTGAGAACATTTTTCCTCATATTTGTTCTTCCTCCAGGTTGTACCTTTGGTGGACTTTCTACTTCAAACTCAGGATCTCAACCAGGACGGATTGCTGGTGCCATCAGAACTGCTCTCATCCTCCACAGACCAGCAAGAAGACATCGTGCCCACAGACAATTCATCTAAAAAGCCATCTGATAAGAACTCAACACTTACTACAGCAGAGGATGGAGACTCTGACCATCAGCAAGCAGGAGAAAACCAACAGTTTGAAGAGAAAGCAGTAGTAGATGGGAACCAAATACAAGATTCAGCCAGAGAAGAGCAGGAACAAGCTGAAGAACCAACAGAAGCGATAGTAAAAGAGCAGGAAGAACATGAAGAGCAAAGTGATCCTCAGGAAGAGAAGCTTATGGTCCATCAGGAGCAAGAGATGTAACTCCATTTTAAGACTCATGCACGACTAAGACGGACATGCTGCATTTGCTCCAGACTTAGCATTTCTAAAATTTGATGTGGTCCATGTTAATTACAGACTCGAGTTGGAAATTCACCCAAGCTGCACCAACTTCTCCAGCGCCTGGTTTCCTTCCCGCTTTTACGTTTAGCCTGAAAGTCTGATCATTTTTAACTATGCAAACAGTTACATGCAAATATCTAGAATATATCAAGAGTTCTAGTAAAGTTCAAGATTGAATAGTTCATGATTATTGCCTAGTACTTTCTCAAGCTGCCTTCAAAATAGATTGATGTATTGAATGGGGCTCCTCTAATTTGGTGTAAAACCTTCTAGTGCGCATGAGAATAAGCCACATTATAATAATAAAAAAAAAAGTGCAAATCAGACTGTACATTGCTGGGGTTTCTCCTCGCATTGTTAGGTCTTAAAATTGACAAAGGCTATCGTACCATTCATAAATTGTGCATGCATTGGAACCATAATTCTATAGACTCCAGTATTTATTCTTTTCAACCATACTCATAAATTGATGCCTTTATTTCTACAACCATTTTAAAACAGAGTAGAGAAACTCAAGTACAGTATAGATGTTAAAATAGCGACATCCCAATTTGAGGTCAATAATCTTATTTTAATTAAATTAAGGTGTGGCACAGGTGATGTAAAGAAAAACCGCAAAACTCAAATGTCATCGATAACAAGCCCGGTGAAACAGACTTTCCTCTTATGATAGTCCGTTGATATAGGTTTCTATATATAGGTCATTTTCACTTTTGTTTGTTGCGCAACTAATTCAGATAAAATGTAACTTTTCCTGCATAGCAGTTTTATGACTGGTTTTAATTATGCATATTTGACAAATTCCTAAATCTCAAGTCTTTGCCTCCAGATCGGAATTGGAATTACCAAACCTAATGACAAAATTGTTTTAATAAACCTAGCAAATAACTTTTATAGTTCATAATTTCTAGTTCTTATTGTTGAAAGCTTCAAACCAAATCCAACTGAACAGTGGCTGCTGTTTGACAACAACGGATTTAACTTGAATGAAACCAGAGTGAAACTGTGAAATGAGTTACTAAAACACAACTAAACCATTTAACGCAAGAAAAGCAGAATTAAAGCATCATCAGTTTATCATGGAATTTATATTGGCAATTATTCAGGCATTGATATTTTCAAACACTGGAAATACAGCTCTACAAAATTGTTCTGCATAAAGAAAATGTAGCTTTTCCTCCAAACAGATATGGAGTCTTTTATGCATGTGTCTTTTAGCACAGATTTTGGTGTGTGTGTGTGTGTGTGTGTGGGGGGGGGGGGGGGGGTCAGTGTGGATCTGGCCATTAAATGATTGACCAAACTAAAAACATTTGTACATTGACTTGTATGTGATTGCACTTTAATAGTGACTAACAAAAGGGGGAAGGGTAAAAAAAAAAAAAAAAAAACAAGGAAAACAGTTATTTTATGGCATCATTTATTACGTTTGAGAAATATCGTTAAAAATCTAAACAAGTAAAAATCTGAACTGAAATGGAGAAGTCAAAGTGGCTTTAAGTTGTGCTAAAATGTAGACAGTGGTCTAAAACAGACTGTATAGATATCTAGAAGTTTGAGCATGAATCACACACACCAATTCATAAACTCTTAAAATTGATGATAACTGAAGGCTTACATCTTAAAAAAAAAAAA
>CM051497.1:5833327-5882252 GCA_028031935.1 Paedocypris micromegethes
AAAAAAAAAAAAAAGTACCCTGTAAAATGCAACCAGTGATAAAGCCACAAGGGCGGCGATCATGTCTGATTTTGAACATGGAGCATCGTTGAACCATCAGGATTATCCCACCTTACTGCGGGATCCCAGCAACCATTTCGGATTCAATTCCACAGTGGTCTTCTCCTCTGAGAATCCTGAAGTACCCTGAAGAATAGTTCAGGAAGGTTTACTTCTGACAAACCAACAATGATCCTGTATTTTGAAATCAAAGTTCTGAAGAAACTCACCATTTTCACCCCAGTCAGTATTCCAGGAGTTGGCAGCAAGCCAGTAGGGAACACCGTTCTCTTCTCCCCAACCGAGGATCTTAATAGCATGACCACCAACAGGAGACCCACTGACATGCTGATAAACACCTAAAAACCAGAGGGAAGGAAAGTGAAATTAAATGCTACACATCTGGACTACTTTATAAATAGAAACACACATACCCGATTTATACAGCAGGAAGTCCTCGTAGACGGTAAACGCCGCCTCCACAGGGCCATTTTTAAACAGCTCTTTCATAATCTGCTTCTCACTACTTGGGACACTGTATGACGTCTTCCCTGCAAGTACATGGAAGAAAGAGCTGTGAACTTTACAAAACAAAGTTGTGTGACGCCATTTTAAATTACACATCAATACACAAAATGGATGTTTGCGTAACAAAAAGTTGATTCAGAATAGAGATTAAATTAATTAAATTATACTAGCCAAAAATGTTTTTATTAATTAAATTACTATGAATATCTGTATAGTAGGATTTTACACCCCATTTTGCTTCCATCAAGCACAACTTTGTCTTCCTTTCCTTGGATGATCTTACCGAAGTGTTTGTCCTGTTTATAAGCAGGACTGTACCCCTGTTCACAAGCCATGTCACAATTCGGGGTTCCTCCTCCCTCTCCAGTGCAGGGGGGGCGACTTCCGTTCACATGATGCTCGCAGGGTTCGATAGTGTACGGCCGACAGCCTGGATATAAAAAAAAAAAAAACAAGATTTAAACTACAGCCTTAACACAAAATACAACTAGATTCAAATCAAGTGAAACCAGACAAACCGATGTGAGAATCATAGAGTCCACCAGTCACCAAACCTTCAGTGCTCCAGAAATTCCAAGCAGCGGAGGGATATCCACCATTACATCTGCAGAGAAGATGTCTCGTTGAATATAGGGGCGCGCAAAAAAAAAAAAAAAAAAAAAAAAAAAAAGGAAAAAGAATCGTACTGCCCATACATGTAATATTTCTTGGATATTTTTTAAATAATAACAGTACATCTTCAGTAGGGGGTGCCATGATTGCGCTTTCTACATCTGGCTTATTCTGTGTTTTTTTTTTTTTTTTTTTTTTTTTAATTCACACTGTGTTGTGCAACAGCGGTGTAGCAGATGTAGCAAACCCCATTACGTTATTGTATTTAATATGTTCGATTTGATATTAAACCACTGTGCTGCTTTTCTTCATTTCTGTTATTCAGGTACATTTGTTTTTTTACATTTAAGTTGAGTTGGACATGATACAGCAATAAAGACCATCAAAAATGGGAACGAATGAATGGCTCATTACCATATTATGCCGACTACACAGCACACTTACAATATTTTCACCTTTTCAAAAATAAACATCGTCTTTGCACAGACTTACCCCATGCCACAGCTATCACAGCAGGTTAGCAGGTCCTGAGAGGAGATATCTACGCTAACTTTAGCATTGCTATGAACGCAGATTCTGTCAGAGATTGCTTCAGCCGCCCCAAAAGCCTGTAATGAGCAGAAATGAAAAGGTTTCCTTCTCTTCCATACTCTTCCTTCTCGCAGAGACATTCTCACCCAGCAGGAACCACAAGACCCCTGGTCTCGAATCTCTTTAATAGTGGGACAGTTGGGCCACTGCTCTCTGGCATCAAAGTTAGTAGGAAGCTGGAAGTGACCTGAAAATTCAGTCCTGCTTAAAAAAAAAAAACACACAAAAAAAAAAACAAACAAAAAGATGATATGACTTGTGGAACAAGCGAAACCATAACGTCAAATGAGGAAATCACATCACATGACACAAAGAATAGTTTGATATACTGCAAGTTCCATTTCCTCTTTACTTAAAAACCAGAGTTATTTTACAGCTCAGCATCTTCGGTTTCACTCACATGCGTTGCAGCTTGGGTCCGCCAAGAAACGTCCCACACAACTTCTTTACATAACTGTAGTCCACATCTTGGAAATTGTGGCCAGCCTGCAGATGAAGAACATGGTTAAGCTTCAAGTCAGATAGGATCTTTGAGAACCATAAATCTCACCATCCAAGTGGTGTTTGCTTTGTTGATGAAGTTGATCATCTCATGGGACAAAGGTGCGAGACGGTTGACCCCAGGTCTAGCCCAGCTGACAGAGAGGGCCGAGATCACACACACGAGGGCCAGTCGCCACATTCTGGAGGGAAAATAGATTTACATTTTAGATGTACAATTTAAACAAATTCTGACCCTAACGGAGTCATACAAGGACAATATTTAGAGTGAACATAACCTTTCAAATCAAAATTCTTAAATCACAAATTATAAAACTACAAGTTCCTCATCTCAAGAAACCAACCACTCTCGCCTTCACAAGAGTCTCCTGTGTTCTCCAGTCATGCAGAACCTAAACCTCTTGACACTTAGACAAATACTTCAGATTTCTACCATCAGCGCACAGAAGAGAAATTGCTTTTTGGTAGAAGATATATCGTTAACTTTAACGTCTAAAGTCTTAAAAGCTCCTGAGCATTTTGTTTCAAATCATGGACACACACACACACACGGACACACACACACACACACACGGACACACACACGCGCGCACGCAAACACACACAATGTGGGGATGAAATCAACAACATGCAAAACGCTGACTTGATAACGCAATCATGCATGTTTTGTTTTATTATTAACTTCTATCAAATATAGACAACGAAATCGATGTCCTGGTCGAATGAACTAGAAGCGTCTCACTCACGTGACATCATTGTTCGCGTGAGTCAGCGTAATGTTTATTTTATTACAGTAATAGGACGTTATTAGATATGAATTTGATAACTAGAGAATTCAAGTTTTCGCGTGAACATCTGGAAACGCAGCAGTAACTTATATCTGAAACCCAATAGTAGTTTGTAAAAAAAAACAAGGTGTAGAGGTTTCTAAAACGGACGAAGCGTTGAAAGTGATAAAAACAAGCTATGGTTTCCGTCTCTGACGCCAACGCAAAGCCGTTTGTTCGTCAACCGAATCGGTTTCAAATGGCAAATAACATTAAAAAGGAACAGTTACACAAAATATAAGACCAAATACTTGTTATTAATGCTCATGCCCTGACTACACTTAATATATTATAGAACTTTTAAAGGTTAAAACAATGTCAACAACAGCATGACATGCAGGTAAATTCGAGCAAATTGTTCGCAAATACCTGTATTTGGTCTGCTACAATGCCCTTGAGGTGTTTAAAATTCGAATCTCTCACCCAAACTCGTCACTCGGGCGGAGATAAACAAATACTCGAAGTGCAAAGGCGTTGGTGGACTTATAAAGCAACGCCAGATCACGTGATTTGTCATGTGTCTGGTCTGATGACTCTCACGTGATCAAATCGTTTCCCTTGAGTAATCACTGTACTGTCTTTTGATTTAGTTTCGCGTGTAAATGTGGTGAAAATTGTATTTGGATGATTCCTTTAAAACCCACTCTTCACCTTTACAGCATGAATCTATCGGTGATTGTTTGTATTTTTTCTTAGGTAATCACGTAATCAACTACCGTATATTTTAATAAATAAACAAAATTTTCATTTGTGATTTTTTGCTGTACGATGGTGCTCTGATTGTTGTCGGTTGTTTTGTGTTTTTTTTTAATATATTTTCCATTTTGAAACCTTACGTTGCATGCGCCGTGAATGACGTCACATTGAGCGGTAGCCTCCAAAAAACCGTTCAGCCATCACAGAACCGGCGAAGCTGCGATCGTCCATTTGATACAATAACACAAAGAACACTAAAGAGAAAAGTGTAGTGCGATGATGCGTAAGGCAGGGGACATCGTATGGAGTCGTGTCTTGTTATATTCTTTTTCAGGATTCATTATGTTGTTGGAGAAAGCGGCACGTAAGTTTATTTTTCGACAAATCGTTACTCTTTAAACTCGCAGCTCGTTTGCTAAATGGCTTTTGTTTTCGGAATGCATATGTTGGGTGCGCGTTTTTGAATTTGCTTTACATTCAGTTTAGTTACTGTAGCACAAGTTCCATGTTTTTGAGCGCCTTTTTTGTGAATGTGGATTGCAGGGGGCGTGGTCTGCTTTGGGACAGATGCTTTACATTAGAAAGAGAGAGAGAGAGAGAGAGAGAGAGAGAGAGAGTCGCCATATATTTGTGCTAATAACGCAAAAGTTTGCATTATGATAAGAACATTCCCCCTTTCGATGAAAATGTTAATAAAAGTTAATTACTATATGTGTTTAAAATACTAAACAGGGTTACTAGATATTTCCAAATTCCAATTTCCATAATTATTAATAGTGACAAGCAAAACTAGTGACAACGTAGTAAAGGTGACCACAGTAATTGACTTTTCTGTTTTCAGTTGCGGTGTGTTTCAGTCAGTACATGTGGATGGGCAAAGGACTGATGGCGTGGCTGACTCTGGCTCTGTGTTTGCCTGCGACGGCGGTGCAGCTGCTTAGTCTGAAATGGCACATCACTGATGGCGTCAAAATCCAACCGGCACTCATCCTTCGACACTGTCTTCACTTTGGCATCTATCACAGGTCAGACAAAAACCAATCCAACCATTTGTAAGACTCACATTTATAATTTATTCCAAGCAAGTACTGCATGGCGTTCACACATTTTGCACCGAGGGCTAGATGTGTGTGTGTCGACCATTCATCTTGACATTCTTTTATTTACTCATGTTTAATGTTAATGCAAAATTTAATATGGTTTTACAAAATAGTCCCTTGTCAAACTCATACACAGATCAAAACAGTTTCTTTATTTTTATATTTAATTTGATATTCTATAATGTATTTATCACGGTTGTTTTTTATGCTTATTTATTCATGCATCTGTTTCTCTGTATATCCTGTCTGCTGTCGTGAGGTGTGTGCCACAGTGGAACAAATTAAGGCATTTTCATTTATTCATTTCATACTTTTATTTTAAATATATAAACAATCTGAACAGTTGAACAAATTATTTGCTCTGAAATGTATAGTTTATAACTGATAGGGTAGTTACTCATAGTTTCACATGAGTTATCAATAAATAAGTCTATAGCTAATGCTCTTGGGTTCTATTATGTACACGTAACATTATTTCCATAGAAATTTAGATTTTTTTGATGTAAAAATGTAGTTCTTTCAAAAAAGAAAAAAAAAAGCAGGGCATTCAATAAAATAAAGTGACAGGAGTCGAAAGTTGGCAAGCAGTGATAAAACAAATGAAATGAGAGATTTGTTGGCAGGGTTTGACCAATGCATGTGGACTCTGGACATGACTGGTCCCAGGATGGTCTTTGGACATGAAACGTATAGTTAAAGTGTAAAGTGAGCAGTAAGTACTGACCACTAACAGTTTTGTGTCTGCAGGTTATGGAGCTGCATGAAGTGTCGGGATGGACAGATGAAGTTTGGAGAGTTTCTTCTGCGACAGGCTGATGTCTCAGCTCTGTGCCTGATTGAATCCTTGTCGCTCAGTTTATCTCAAAGTCTGTTGCAGACCTACGCTCTGTTCACTCTCCAGGCCCCCCTTCACACGGCAGGTAGAAGAATCTGAACTGTCATTCAACAGAATTTGAGAATTTTGGAATTTTTTTTGGTTGTACTTACAATTGATTCTGGTTAATTGGACACATTGGGACTGGAACATGTTGTCCATAACTGGCGGGTGGGTTTGAAACACACACTTTTGTGAAACACCCCAAACGGATTTGAACAATACAAGTGTGAACACTAAAGAAAGCTGAACGCAACACACAGTTTAGCAATACACAGAGATGAATGATACACAAAAGAAAAGTAGACAAACAGTTGAGAGACAAACACTATGCAGAGTTGAAGGCAACACAGAAGAACACTACAGAAACAAACAGTAGATGCAGTTGAATGAAACAGAGACAAACACTAAACAGTTCAACACTAGACAAAGTTGAACATTTCAAAGGAGAACACTGCACAGAGTTGAACACTACACAGAAAGAAACTAGACAGAGTTGAACACTACATAGTTCTTCAACTATAACTTTATAAAGCGCCTTAAAATTGGCCAAAGTGCTGTGCACAAGAAACAAAACAGTAACTAGTCCATAAAAGACTCAACATACAAAACGTAGCTGTTAAGAGGTAAAACAATAAAAACAGTAAAAGCCAACATCTCAAACTGGGTTAAAACGCCAAGGAAAAATAGTGTGTCTTCAGCAGAGATTTAAAAAGCGGAAGTGAGTCTACCTGCCTAATGGCGACACAAACCAACAACTGAGAGAGCTCGGTCACCTCTAAGTTTCCTATTAGTCTTAGGGATGACTAGGAGTAAGTGGTCTGCTCACCTAAGACACCTAAGTGTGATGGAGTGTTAGGCTGGAGGAGGCAAGACAGATACTTTGGAGCAAGACCATGTACATAGCAGAACACTAGACAGAGTTGAACACTACGCAGAAAAACACTACACAGTGTTGAACACCACAGAGCTGAGCACTTTACAGAAGAGATCAATCATCATTGATCACAAATCAACTCAATTTCTCATAGTATGATCCAATTTCAAATATCACAGTTACAGTGTTTTACCTTGTCCTATCTGTGCTTTTGTCCTTCCACAGCAGCGTTGTGTGTTGTGCTGAGCTTGTTGAACGTGTCCTGGTTCCTGGCTCTGTACAGTCGCTCGTGCTTTCTGCTCCGTCCCGGGCATCTGCATATGACCTTCGCTGCAATGATGTGCCAGCTCATGTGGAGAGGTGGTCTGCTGGGTGCCCGGGTGGTCAGCCTGATGTTCTTCAGCAGCACGTTCCACTGGTGGGCCTGTGGAGTGGTGGGTAAGGACGGTCTAATAAAGTGTCTCTCCCTCACTTGTGGCTCCTTCAGTTACCATCCACTTTGTAAAACGTCTTGGGCATCTCTCCTCACGTAACAAGATAAAAGTGTGTTCTGTTATAAAGGCCTGCATTGTGAATGTGTCTTTAAATCCCCGATCAGGTTTCCACTGGCTCATTATGACCTTCTGGATCGTGTCCCAGCAGACAGACGTTTGCATTAACCGTGGCTCCTGGCGTCTCTTCAACGTTATCTTAGGGATTATTCACATTTTCCTGTTCTTCAACGTGAAAGACAGTCCTTCGAGATATCGCATGGCGGGATTCTATGTGGTAAGTGTCAACAAACACAAAAACTTTACAAAAATCGCTCAATATTACACACATTATTTTATTTTATTTTTTTCATTTTTAGAAGGGCGTTTTTTTATATTCTTTGTACAATGTAATTAAAATTGGATGAGATCTAAGTGACATCATATATAATATAAATATCGTATACACGTAAAAATGTTGATATAAAAGTGCATGTTTTAAATTTACATAGTGTACACAATTTAAACAAAAGACGTTGGCATAAATCTGTGGCAGTATTCTTTTTAAATGTGCTAAACATATTTTCACATTCTTTGTAATAGGTGATGTTAGTGGAGAACACAGTTTTTCTCCTTCTGGCCTCAGACTCCCTCAGTGGTCCATCGTGGGATTCCATGACTGTTCCGCTGGCTGTCTTATCCAGCTACTTGACTGGTAAACCTCACGTGGGAGAAGTTTTTATAATTTATGCTATGGTTTATACTTCTGTTGCGTTTTTCAGGAGTCATTTTTGTTATTCTTCACTACCGATTTCTCCATCCAAAGTCCACCGAGATTCTCCACAGTCTGAGACTCCGGATGAGTCTGACATCATCTAATGCAAATATTAAAGACACAACCTCTGGTTGGCCTACACAAAGACATGGCACGTTTTCCCTCACTGGCTTCACCCTGGAAAATCATGCTGGAGATTGTTCTTTATGGCCTTTAGAGGGTGCTGTCCACCATCGACATTGCTTAATACACCTAGCTCTCAAAACCGGGAACCAGGCGAAGATCAAAAGCCTTTATGGGAATAACGGGCTTTCAGCCTTCTTGGGGAACGATGACGTTCCTGTCTCAGACTCCGGACTGAAGTTTAAGCAACAACCTTTGGTGGTATGTGAACTTTCTCAGGCTTCTGGCCATGTGCCTGAAACAAAAGAGGAATCTTCTGGGACTGAAGAAAAGGAGGCCGTGTACAACACCTGCACTGCGGACTGCAGCAGTTCTGTTTATTTTAGTGCGGAAGCCCAAGTATCTCAAAGTATTGCAGATGGCACTTTAGATCCAGAGGGCGTCACTGCCATCAGTCCCATTGGCGATGGAGCTTCCCTGCATTTAAATGCCCATCAGCTGTTAAACAGGAAACCATGTTACACATCAACTCCAATAGCAGACCTCAAAACATTGCTTAAAACAAGTCCTCGATTGGGAGCGGCGCGGAGACAGGTACATTTTTAGTGTTTAAAGAGTATTAAACTTTACTAAACTTGTTTTAGGAAAAGAATTTTAAAGTACAAGCATGCATTGGGAAGATATTATAACCACTATGATGCGTGGCAAGAAATATCAGTTTACATTTTATTACATGATATTTTACCGTTTAATGCAGTTTTATGGAGTTTTACATGTTTAGTTTTTTACATTTTAGTCGTCATATTTAATTAATTAAAAAAAATCCATGGTTTCTTTTTAAAAGGTTTTAGAGAAGAAACTTTAAAAAAAAAAATAATAAAAATTCACCCAGACGTTGGAATAAAAAATATTTCGGTTGTACATGTTTTAGCAATCTTGTCTCAGCAGAGGGCGCTGGAAACCACAGGGAGTGTTTTGTTATAAATGAATTCAGTTATTAAAGCATCTGCTTTGTTTTATTGTAAAATAAGGACTATGGCTTGACATTAGCAAATACACATACAGTATAATGATACACAACATAATATCCTATTGTAAAGACACACTGATGCATAAAAAATCTTCAATTGAATTGCTGATGTGAAATGAGAGGATTAAAGCATTTAAGCCTCTTAATAACAATATTTAACAACAACGAAAAGTAACTTTCTTGGACCATAATTCACACATTTTACTTATAGCACCATAAAAATGTTGTTGAACAAAAAATTAAAACCTCTTGATTGTCATTAATGCGGAATCAGTGCTTTGCCTTTGTTTTCCCTAGTCTTATTTTCAATATTATTCAATATATCTAAATTACTATTAGATTTTAGGGTGTTTTAGTGAACACTAAACATGTTTCGTTAATACAATGATATTCGTTGTATCTTTTAACTATAAAATACGCTGAATTATAATAAAGGCACATCCTCTATAATTAATCTTTACCAGTTCCTGAAACCCCTTCTGAATCCCCTGAGTTTCATGGCAGTCCCAAGGTTTAGTTTCAAACTAAACGGAAATTACCCAAAAACATTTTGCCAGACACGTTTGTAACAGAAATGTATTTCTTTTAGAAAATTGTCTACATGTGATGCAATATACAATGTCTTCCAACTGAAAAGATCTTATGTGGCGAATGTCTCAAGTACAAGGTGACCTATTATATCTTTTCCAAACGTTTACATATTAAAAAGTTATGACACCATTTCAAGTCAGATATGCATAAGAACAGTTGCATATTTCATTTCCACCTGCCGTATTTCAAAAACACTTCATTATACCATGTCACTAAGGTGCACGCAATAATTTTCCCTCTTTAGAATATTTTAAACGTGTGTGTGCATGTGTCTCAATGTAGGCCCTCAACGAAGGGTTCTTTTTTTTGTTTTGTTTTTACATTTTCATCAAGAAATTAGACAATGGGATAGTACTCGTTCAGTGTACCATTTTGTGAAACATGTTTCTCAAACAAATAATTTCCTTTGTACTGTAAGTGACTAGAATTTGAAAAACACTCAAAACACGTTGAAAACACAAAATAATAATTATAATAATAATAATAATATTAAAAACACTTCACTTAATCCTTTCAAAGAACACTGGATATTCCTAAATGTCCTGATAAATTGAGGCTTCGTTGCAAAATCCCTTACGTTATCTTCAAACACATTTAACGAAACATAACATCGATTAATTTCTTCAGAACAATTAATAGTAGCGGTTCAAGCTGCGCGTGCCCGGCATTTCCGGCTGCCCGTTCATCCAGATTTCGCGTATGATTCGTTCGCGTTCTTCCAATCGCTGCGCTCGCTCAAGTTCCTCAGCGGAAGTAAACACGTTACCGAGCGTCCGTTCAAACCGCCGATGTCGTCGTGCCGACAGGTCGGAAGCGTTGTCCCAGTCTGAGTCGCTGTCGCTCGTGTCACTGATTCCCTCGGTGGCTTTCCCAGATTTCTTCGGCGCTCGTTGTGTTTTGCAGTCCGCCCGACAAGAGATCTGCACCACCAGCGCCATCAGAGTGAGAACCAGCCCCAAACACACGCCACACACAAAGTACAAAGCCGCTCGCTCCGGGTGATCTGTGGAAACAACGCCGTAATTAAATTACATGTACTCGTTGTAAAGGTCGATATCGTGTTTATGCGTAGCAAAAACAGCTTTTGAATGGAGTGTTTTGATTGAAAAGCGTCGCATAATGGTGTCAGTGACACGGAAGGTTCTGGGTTTGAACTCTAACGTGCCAGTGGAAGTCGCTTTATATAAACCACGTTCGCTAGATGTAGCAATACGAATTAATAAAGGGTGACCATATTTTGATTTCCAAAACAGAGGCCTCGAGACTAATTCAGACAGGCTTCTCGGAGCTCATATGCTTCAATGGTGCAAAACTAACTACTGAAATAAAAAAAAACTAAAATCTATAAAAACTTACATCTGTAACAAAATAATAGTCCTAGACTCTTTTCAAATAAATAAATAATTTATAATTAATAATAATTTGATTAATTCATTATTAATATGAAATGGCGTTCTACAAATCAGCTCTTTTGTTATAAAATCTGCTTCAACAATATATATAATAATAACAACCGTAATATCTATCTATTAGTGAGCAATAGTAGTGGAAAGTTTTTATATGACAGATAATTTAATAATATAGAAAGTTTCAAATGTATTCGCTCATTTTCGTTACACGAGCATTGCGTTGTTTATTAATATATTAACTATAACGTTTCAGGTAATACATTAATATTTATGTGGCTGACCTAACAAACAAGCTCTGAAACATGAAGACTTGGGTTTAACCTCGAAAAGCATCAGCCATTTCAACTCTCTCTCTCTCTGTCTCTAAGCCCCGACCTCCTCAGAGACACTTACAAAGACCAATCAAACTAACGGAGACTTTGTGAGTTACCCAATCAAAAGTTGAAAAGGTGACGTCTTCATAAAATGCGCGTGAGATGATTCGCATGAGATGCTGCTTTAAAAAAAAAATAAATAATATATATAAATAAAACACCGGACATTAGCCGCCCGGTATCGTTTCAAAACGAGACGCGCAATTAAATTCTTAAATACTTTAAAGCACGGTTGGCGAACGTGTAATGGTCCATTGAAGGTCCGGACATTAGGCAAAAAGAGGACTTGTCCAGGGAAAAGAGGACGCTTGGTCACTCTAATTAATACATTCTGGAATATAATGAGGTTAACTCTGTGAGGCCTTCAACTCACTCTGTGGCGTTCATCACTGTGTGGCGGTCAAGTCTGTGTGGGGTTCAACGCTGTGAGGTCTTCCGTGCCAAGTAGTAAATGTAATGGTTTTCACTATGCAAACTCTTTTGCGTGTGTTTTTTATTCTAGAATTCACAAACGCAAAATTCTAGAAATATTACAGGTTGTGTGTTGCGCCTACGTACGTGCATGTGACGTTTGAAAATGGCATTTTTGTGTTACGTACACACTTGATATACAGACACATCAGACTTTAAAACAACTTCTCACTTTCCATAAGAATCAAACCCAACAAAAATGTACAGTAACAGGTTAAAAGGTGAAGAGTGTTTACCTGCTATGTAGGAGTACGCAGCCAATGCGTTGCTCACCAAAGCCATGCTATTAGAAGTAGACGGCCTTTCATTGAGGAGAGGTGTGACCATTTCACCCATGGATGCTGATCACTTATATAGCTGCAGTGAAGTAAAAGAGCCAATCAGAAGCAGTCTGTGTGTTTTTTACAATCCAAGTAAAATATTGCTAACGTACGTAGAGTAATTATCCTCTCCTTACTCATTTAGGTTGCACCACAACCTTGTGCAGATAGAAAACGATTTTTACAGACGTTCAAAACAGCCTGGAAATTTCTGCAGGGCAGAATAGCGCTAGCGTGGCCGCAGACACGGTAACAATCTCAAGTGAATTTCTCCTCATTAAACTGTCACCGAAAACACACAGAAGACACGCAGTGATTGACGATTGCAGTTGAGACAGTCACAACCACAAATAAGAACTTATAACCTTTCATTAGGAATATTTATTCGCATTCTACGACTTGGGGTTTTTTTCCTTGTAAAATGCACTCCAAGACTTAAAACCGCGCCTCCCTGAAATTACTGTAATACCGCCATGACAAATTGCCTCGTTTCATCTTCTCAAATTAAATGTAATGAAATAAAAAAAGAGTGTTGAAGATAACGGATCAGCACTCAGGTCCAGTCGTTCTAATGCATGTATAGTTGTGGTTCTTTCTCACTTATGATAAGACAAGATCGCTTTAGTTTTGAAAGATTTTTTATTTTCTTAATGAAAATATGACACTGTAATCCCTAATCCAAAAATCTTTTTTCTATGAGATTTTAAACCATTTTGTGATTTTATTTTATTTTATTTATTTATTTTTTTTTACAACAAATCAACCAAACAATATGTAAATCGTATTGATTTGGTTAACTTAACTACTACCTCAATTTTAGACTGTTGAGATTTTTTGTCCAGTAATGTTAATGTAACTAAGAGTCAAGTTTTTGTAATCCAACAAAGCTCTTTATTCTCCCTCATTACTAACTTCCCGAGTTTAAACATTTAGACGCTTTATTCCTCTGTAACAGTGCAAAGTTTTCCAAGAGCTGCAATCTGTGTGTAATCCACCATGTAAAGTCTCTAATCTGACATACTCGACAACTACTGACGGGTGACGGAGCACAACTCCACATTCGCTTAAGAGCATACTCGTGTTTTGAAAGCTTTTATCTCTTACCTGGACTACGTGTCCGTATGTGATGGTCCATCTAGAAAAGCTCTCGTATCGCACTGCAAAAAAGAAAACGATAGAAAATCAAGAAGAAACGTCAGCATCCTCCATTTAAGTGTATTTTTTTTTCCCACTCGTGGACAAAAATGAGGAAGAAAAAAACCCAAAGGCTACTGTATGAGTCAAGGATCTATTTCACAAAGCTGCCCCCTCACTGTTACGATAAGACCCTCAGTAAAACAAACATCTCTTTCCTTCAGATGTGCTCATCAGTTTGTGTGTCAGGGATCATACATCACGCCGTATCGCGTCAGTCTTTTCCGGTCGCACACACACCTCCTCACAACCACAGCGCTTAGTCAAGACCGAGAAACTCCCTACTTGCAAACCAAAAACACGAGTGTGTGAGTAGAAGGTTAAGAATTAAGCCAAACACAGTGAAACCAATGACCGCATTGTCTAATACAGTATGTAATTGCATCTAATAATTAGGAATTTGACTTGTTGCATTTGTAGGATTTGACAGTTTTGCGCCAATTACCAAAATTTTGACCCAAAATCTAGTCCATTATTTTCTCTATAATAAATCCATTTGAGATTAAACTAGTTTCTTTTTATTATCCCTTTAAATCATGATTTTAAACAATAGACTTGTATATCTCCTAAGAACCAAATTAAGAACCAGTTTAAATGAATGGTTTACTTACCAGCCAATCAGATAATTTCAATGCGGGTCTAATGCACCGCGTGACACCGGTGTCACGCTTTGTTCAATGATGTTTTTAATGGGTTTTCAAAAAAAACATTTTTCACTTTTTTTAATCACCGTTTACTTTTAGATGTAATTTGATGCTGGAACACCAGGTGGCGCCAATTTACTGCTTAATTAGGCTTCCAGAGCAGTTTGTATTGTCCAATGTCCAAAAATTTGGGATCAATACCAATTTTTCCCAAATATCAAAAATCTTATCTACCGGGGGGCGGGGCAATATTTTTACCCGAAAAAATTTTTTTTTTCTTCCATAGAAAGTTGTGTCTGGTGGTATTCTTGAATATGCCCGGAAACATGTCAATGTTTTGATTTTTGTTTTCATTCTATTAATTTTTATTGCATTATTTTAAAACATTTTTTTTTTCATATTCATAATTTCTTATTCTTTATTCTTATTAAATTCATTTTTCTTAGTTTGATGCCAAATATTACGTTCGTTTGAAAAAAAAAAATGTTTTCAGCGCTCTTTCTGGTACCGTGCATTAAAGGGACGTGTAATGTAAGTGTTTTTTTGCTGTTAATTGTACCAATTAGCCTAGTCAAAATCCTTCATTACAATAGGCAATCGAGCGCTTTGGCCTTACATTTTTTGATGAATTGTTTGAGTTAACTATGCACAAACAACATCTGTACTACACGATTGATTATGAGGAAAGTTTACATAAATTTGAATTTTTAAATCCATATTTGCAAAACGTTACAAAACGTACTCAAGTTAAATGAAAGCTTTATCCCAGAGTGTCAATCAAATAATAAAAGGCCCGAACCCCACCATGGCTCTGTGCAGCTATATTGTATGTTCAAATTACGTAGATCTCAACTCTTTTTAACCTCGCTTTACACCTGTACGATTAAATATTTGACACTCCTGGGGTTTCCATCAAATTTGCACAGGGCTATTCCTGCACTGGCTACTCCCAGAACCATCCCTCTCCCACAGAAATCCCATGAGTATCCGGTTATCAGATCTGAATAGGCGCAAATTGCTTAATCTTTTTCTTTTCTTTTTAACTGCTTTTTAAAAACATAGCGTTAAAAGAGAGATGAAATTAAACCTTAAAGCCTAAAGGATTATTGCGTCACCGTCCTCTGAAGTAGGTTTATTTGGTTCTAATAGGTTAGTTACCGTTTGGAGCAAACATCCCCCGCTCTTACTTATCCACATAATATAAGGGCATTATGTATGTTACCATGACGGTCAAAACGACATTGTGCCGATGTAGCATATACGTATTATATTTTTAGCCTTAAGTGTCAATTTTTCAGTGGTTATACTCCTCTTTTATTGCTCCTGTGGGTTTTTAGACTGTATGTTTGCACTTTAAATGCTTCTGTCTCCAGAACAATTTGTAAGTATAAACATGCCTGGCTATAAACCGATGCTGTGGTTTGGCCGGTACGAATTCAACCAAAAGAAAATACAGAATTCTATTAAAAAAAAAATAAAAAAAGCATGGTTTTAGTGTTTGCATTGTGTGTTCTTACTCCATTATCGTGATAAAAGTTTGGCCTACGGCTACCAAGAACATCACACTTTTGTGCTTCTCATGAAGACACATCTGTGCCGTCTCCAAATGGCAATTCTGCCATCAAGAGAAGAAAGTGGCTGTTCATTCTGGCAAGGCTTTATTGAAACCAGCGGTCTGTAGTATTTCAAGCACTTGACCAACGGAGCCTGGATTTAATCAGACACCAAGCCAAACTCACCCCAATCTTCAGCTTCAAAGCTGGCACAAACCACTCTTTCATTTGACTTCTCAAAACGGAGCCGGGCAAGTGGCTAACTCGAAAATAATTTCTATTCTACGAACATGTCCGTCCGTTGGTTTTAATTCAGGAGGACGACACGTGTTTAAAGGTTCGAGGCTCTAATCATTTTTAAAGGAATTCGAGCACCTGTTTTTTCCCCAACTATAATATGATACAATAATGGGAGAACAACTGCTATCATTAGTCTTCACAGCGGGGCTAAAATAAGTCATTGTCAAGTAGACCTCACACAGGCATGGCGTCGCATTGTGCCAGGCTTTCAGCAGCCCTGGCATTTACTCTTGCCTTGAACAGACAGGTGGAGAGACAAACAGGTGGATTTTAGGCCGCTAAAACATTGAGTTCTTTAAATGGACCTGATTGATGGGGTTGGGAAACCTATAGGGTTTGGTTGAAAGTGCTGACTGTGCGTTCTCACTAAAGGTGACGAGCCTAAAAACGTGTGTTGGTTGTTCTGCTATGGGAATATTAGCTGTCCAACGCTAAAGAAATAATAGGTTTCACATTGATGTAGATCAAATGAGGCATCCTCACTTGTATTAGAACAAACAAGTCTTTCTCATGCAGAGCAATACTGTAAAACGTTTGCATAAAGTGCATGTTTGCCAAAATTCAGACGCCATTGTTAAAACTAATTTGCGTCCATGATGAACAAGGATGAACAAAACTCGAATGCCAATTGAATGCGCAATATAAGAGTGGCCTATTACTGAGATCACAGAACCAGCCAATAAGCATCGATGGGAGGGACGGCTGTGACTGAATGGGCGGTGACTGCAGGTTGAGGAGACAATGAAGAAAAGAAATTATGAATGGATTTGTGAACTTGAGCAACGAGTGGATTGTTCATTCTCTGTAGATTGTCAGTTGCTCACGACAAATCCAGTAAAACTCACTTACTTTGAGTGACATCACTGCCTATTCAGCAATAGGCCACTGTGTGGTAGCCCCGCCCACTAGTGATGATTGGCAGGTTCTTTGGCAGAACTTTTCTGGCGAACTGCAAAAACAATTCCTCTTTTTAATCATTTCAAGATTTCTCATGGTTATGATTTTGATTCATTTGTGACCGTGTCCTGTGTGGAAAAGAACGCATGAAAAAACAAAACCACAACCTTTTAAATCCCCCGAATATAATGCCATCCTTCTGAGGCTGCATGAGAAAAATATGCCCTCCCACTGGGGTCTCTGTTTATTGTGAAGTTCAAAGATCCAGCTGAGAAATGAAAGGGTAGAAGGAATTACTGTGACTGCATCAGTGTTTTTATAGGAGATTAAACTAGTCTCCAGAATCTGCTATTTTTAGTTGAAATGTTTAAAATTAGAGCAGACAAAGATTCCCACCAGCTGTTTCTGATCCGGGACTCCGTGAATGTTCTGATGATGAAAGATCTACGACAAAATCAGGAGTGTGGAAGAGAAGGGTAATTATGAATAGAATTCATACTTCTAGAGAATATATCCCTGAAATTATTATAATTTATTATTATTTTTGTTGTAATTTTTGTTCATTTTGATTTGGTTGTAAACACCTACAATCTCACCTCACAATAAACAGCATGTGAGTCTTTAAAATGATTAGAGAATTTGTCAGACACACTCACACACCCGGAGCAGTGGGCAGCACCGTCGGGGGGGGGTGTAATTATTATTATCTAATAATGGCTCACACTCTTTTTAGTTCACAAGCTACTTATAAAATGACCAAGTGGAAGCAAACGTCCTAGCCTAGTATTTTGTATCTCTACAATTTGTTGATGTTTCTGGCATAAAGCCACAAAACAACTTTACTTTTCAGTTTCCAACCCCTAAAAATTTGCTCCTAAAACAACTGCGAAAGCATTCTTGCTTTTTGTTAGAAGTTCTTCCTGAAGTCGAGCTCAGATGGTGAAGTAGCTGTTCTGAACATTGCTCAAATGCCGCTCCGCAGTTTCCTTCTTTAGTAAAGTGAAGTTGACTGACTGAGTAAACATACATTTTTAGGCGTGCGCTACCCAGCACGTCAATTAAAAGGCAAATTCATAGCAAGAAAAGATGATAGACTGACATTTTTCGATACTGTCAGATTGACTGTAGGTTGGCAATGCTGGAGCAGTGGGTAGCGCTGTTGGCCACACATCCAGAATGAAGTGTCCCGCCTCACGCCCAGAGTTACCGAGACAGACCTCAACTCCCCGTCACTCAGATATGGAGTAAGTGCTGGATAAAGGACAAACTTAAATTGCCTTTCCATACAAACTAACGAAACGCATGCAGTGCTACCAGAGCTGAACCTGTGGTGAAAAACATCAGACTTTCGCATCAGGGCGCACAATCATTAATATTACAGCGATATTGTTCTGTGCCGCACCACTTAGCGCTCATCACCATCGCCCAACATGTCTTGGGCAGATTCATTTGCCAACCATAATGCTGCACTTCCTCTCAGCTTGTTTTTTTTTTCTTCCTTTTTCCTTCTTTTTTCTTCTTCTTCGTCTTTTAATATTAGGTTTCAGAACGCAGGGCCAGCCTGGGCTCTCTGTTAGCGCAGTGGAGCTGGAGGACCGGAGTGTACTTAACCCCACACAGATGGGAAACTAAAGCCTTGCCATTCCTCAGCTGCCTCCATGCCAAGAGAGACACAACTATTTTTTCTGCTCGACGTTAACTTTTATTGTTCCAGGGCTGTTTTTATAAAGACACATTTCAGCCGTTTATTTTTATGAGGACATTTATATTAAGGCAAAAAAACAGCATTGTTGATTTTAGCAACGTCTTTGGATGCGATCACGGAAAGAGATGAAACTAGGGTTGTAAAAACACGATTAAAGCGCTGCCGTAAAAGCAAGAACGTGAAGACTTTTGCAATGTTTTTGTGGATTTTTTAACATTTTGTATTGACTGCGTTTGCAAAAAATCACCTTTTTTGGTCGAGTTTAACGAAGCATCATGTTGAATGTGCTTTACGATGGAGAGTTGTGAATCTACATCGGTGTTCAGAGGGTTTTTTTTATGTCTTTATGTGTCTTGGCGCCAGCGACTGGCCGTTGAATCCTTTTCCCCATTGAGTGCATCTCCAAATTATGGGTAATTTTTCTTAGAGCGTGCCACCTCAATAAATACAGACAAGCTCGAGCTGAAACCCGTAGTCGGATGTTAGACCCACATTAATCTAAGTTTCGCAGTTTCTCAACGTAGAATTTCCATCAATTTCCAGGCAATTTACTAAAGGTTGTTGTAATTCCAGAGAACGGTGTGTGTTTCCCGACTACAGAAATACGGCTCTTGGGACATTTCCATTTGGAATTACTCTCCAATAAAACTCCATTTGAAGGTCTTAATGGGTTAAAAACCTAAACTATAAAAACAAGGCAATACACCGTTTTATTAAAAAACCAACGACAGCTTTAACATGACAGCAAGCTGGAGGCTAAACTCGGCTTCTACCGACATTTGTTTTACACACACACACACACACACACACACACACACACACACACCCCACAGCATCAACAAACCAACATCCCGCCAGGCCATCTTCATTTTTGAGTTTCATTCTAAGAAATCACATGCTACACATGTTAGGGTTTTTTTTTATTATTTGTGTTTGTTTTGTAACAAGTGAATGAAAAAAAACATCATAATTGTAGGCCATTTTGAAATGTGTTTCTAAAAGGTATGCTAATGTACGCTAGCTAGCTGCGCATTCATGCTCGTTTCTCTACTGGAACCACACACACTGTCTGGATGTTCCTGCATAATTTCATCTGAATGATCATAATCTCATCGGTGTGATGGAGAGAATAACCCTCTGCTGTAAAATCTATAACCATACGGTAAAGCAGCTTTAGGTTTGTTTGGTTTAGGTGCTTGATGTGAAACTGACCTTATGACCTCATTAAAGTCGAATGGTTGAAGGTTTATTAATGTTTAACTTGGTGCCAATTGGAGGCGAGATGGTTTAATTTAGGAAGATGTTTGAAATGAATGGATGATCAAAGTGCCTGTGAGATTAAAAGAGTGAAGCTATTCGTGTGAGGTTCTAATAGCTCAAATGTATAAATCTTAATATGAAGCTCTTAGGTATATTTATCTCCAAAACTCTGGAATGTTCTGACTGATTGTATGTAGGATTCAAGTCAAGTCAAATATAGTTTAAGTCTAGACTGAACAACATCTCTTCAATGAAGCTATATTATTAAATATTATTAATAAAATAATAATTAACATGATGTTCATTACTAAATGTCAAATTAATTGCTCTTTTTTTCTTTTATCAGTCTTGTTTGGTGATTTTAGTCCAATTAGTAGAAGGTTGTGATTGTAAATAATATTACAGTAACTTTCAGAGACGACACTTGAGGACAAATTTAGAGGAAAATCTCCAACAGAGTTTAATGCTGAAGTGTCTCCAGAGAACGTTCCGGGTTTGTAAAGGAATCGAAAGTGATTCGTGAACTTTCTCCGTGATGAAGAGCAAGTTCTGACGTTATGGACCATCATCTTCATTTTGTCTGAGAATCTGACAAATATCAATCAGAACATTACAGTTTCCAAGAAACTATTGCAGACGTTGCATGCGTTTACAAATATCCATGATCTTTTTCTTTTTTTTTCTTAAATCTGCACTCCGCTAAATATTTTGTTGTTTACACGGTGTTGTGAAATAAGCCTTTAATTCATCATAAGGATCTGACTTTAGTCGGAGTGTACACAACACTTGTGATAAGTAAGCGTCTGAACCTGGGCCTGGTAAATGCCACAGACTTCAGCTGGCTGCTTTTAAAGTGACGTAAACCTCCGACGGCCCGACACAACGGCCCATTGTTCCCAGCGCAGCCAGTGATTGTGATGAATTGGCCGCTCTGGTGTGCGCTGAATCACGGAAGGATGTCACACGCTGGCTGTGATGTGTGGAGAAACACATCGCGGTCAATCCCAAGCCAATTCAGCCTTTGACTACAAAGACACTTACAAGGAAAAGTGCTTTACCTACAGATTTCACTCATTTGTGAATTTCTCAGGCTCACTTTGTATGTCGGTTGTTCTGTTTACATGGTGACAGCCAAGCTAGAAATGAAAAAGTTTAAATAGTGTGTGTGTGTGTGTGTGTGTGTGTGTGTGCGTGTGTATAATAATAGTAAATTTCATCAATTTAAAAAAATTGTGTTGTTTTATTGTATTTATATAGTATTTTATTCATATTTACATTCTATTGTACTCATGCTGTCTTCCTATACACTATCTGTATGGAATTTGTGTGTCACTTTTCATTGTTGTTATTCTGTAAATGCAAGAAAAAAAAAAAATCAAACATTAACTCAATAATAATAATAATGAAATGTTATTTTACGTTGACGGAACAACTGATTAGGAAAAATAAAATGTTATTCCACCATGTCAACATAGTAATGACGTAGTATATGTATAGGTTTTGTAGTGAAACATGATGAAATAAAAATGGTAAATAAACGTAAATGAAAATGGGGAACAGACATGAAAGTTACTGAAACGATGGAAAAATCAATGGGACTTGCAGTGAAGTTTAACGCTGTTAACCACGACAGGAAGTTCAGGCCATTGGTGAAATCTAATGAGTAACACAAAACCAAACTGTTTGAGAAGTTGGTTTCCAACAATGGTTTAGCCGTTTTAACGTACTTGGCCTGCACAATTACAAATTCTTTTTGTATAAAAGTTTTTATCTGTATAAAGAGAAAACATGTGATTTGTTCTACAGACTGTGGTTGTAATTTTCACAAACAGCGTTCAAAAATGTCTTTTATTTAAGGCTGGTCAGGTAAGAGACCACCAGGCCTAATTTGAGCCCCTCGTCTAAACAATTTAGGATCAATCAAACCAGTGTGTTATTCAATCAAACTGACAGTTTCTTATTAAAAAACAAACAATTCAACGATTGTCCATTGTCTGTCCTGACCGGTCATGTTGCACCAAAGCCATTTAACTTCAGTGTGAAACTCCCTAGATCCTCATTTTGTCACAACGGATGACGTCAAATCTGGACTTAGCATGCCAGACCACGCTTTTGGCCCTTGACAGCGGCTTTCTGATGGCGGAAAAGCCATTGTGGGCATTCAACTAAACCAGTTTCCATGTTCCACAAAAGTGAGAAAGCGCATGTACAGACTTTCCTAGCAGTGGCCATCACACTTGGTCCAAGACCTGAGTAAGTCCAGTGTCCCCTGCAAATCCTGAGGCAGTTTGTCTGGTGAACAATGACCTCCAGTGTGTGTCCATAGCCACCGGACACAGGGCATATTGCAAACCCTGGGACAAGAGCTGACATGAAGCAGCTGCTGGAGTCCAGAAGTCCTGCCAGCATCTGGTTCCTCTCCGAGAAACCCAAGTACAGGAGCGAGCGACACCAGGAGCAGCCAAGCCGACTCTAAAGGTGAAGACGGAGCAGACTAGTTCACTGATCGTCTAGGCTTCAGAACATTGAGGTCTTTGTGTAATCGAGGTAAAAATAATAAAAATGGCCCGCACAGACAATCTGCTGTTGTGCAGGAACCTCGTGATGCCATTAGTTAAGAAGATAATGCCAAACTCTACCTCGTACTGACAATGTGCTGACAATGGATTTTTCACCATTGTCAATGGTTTTGGTCCTTGATGGCAGCTTTTTAGTGGCAGAAAAGACTTGTGGGCTTTCAACTGGTCCATCCGTTTTCTATAGATTATTCAATTTCTGGGTCAAAGGGAGCTGTAGCCAATCTCAGAAACTCTGGGCCTTAAGCGGATACACAACTGTGGGAAATCTTTAATTTGGGGAGAAACAAGAGATCCAGAGGAAACCCAGGGAGAAGCTTTCCCACTAGCTCAGTCTGAAAATCATGGCTTCAATTCCCAGGAAAAGCAGGAATTTGTTGAATTGTAAAGGTTGTAATGAAATGTATGTCCCTTTGGATAAAAGCTTCTGCTAAATGACTGTAAAGTGAAGTACAGTACAGATTCAAACCTGGAACTGAAAGTTTCCATAAAACCATATTCCATTTTTGACAAGAAGTTTGGAACATGACTCGTAGCTCGTTCGGCCAAAATCACCTTTGAAGCGTGAACAAGAGTCCCACTGAAGAATCTAACAAACCAAAGGACTTCTTGCACCGTGACGCTGATCATCAACAGTTGTCCAGAGACCATGTGATTTAAAAGAAAACAAAATTGTAGAGAGCAAAGGTGTTTTTTTTCTTCATCTAAGCTTTCTTTAGAGGAGCGCGTTGAGGTCCATTAAATCTGCTTGAGTGTGTATGAATAAGAAATTTTCGCAATACCATTGTTGCGTTTCACCAATAGCCGTTTAATAAATAATACAACATACAGGTCACATAAATATTGATGTATATTGGCATGCGATTATGACAACAGCGATGAACCACTGAACCACACACGGACATGCTCCCCAATGCATCATTTATCCTTTAGCTGCCTGTATTTATACACCGACAAACGAATAAACCAAGTGCGTTCAGCATTATAGAACGCAAGAGCAAGCTCAACATGTTAAATCCATCCTCTATGTTCCTATTCAAATTTCATTTTCAAAGTCGAGTTAAAACACTCAGAAGGCTAAATCTTCACCACACGGTGCACTTTTCAAATATAAGGGTTTGATTTATTCATTACAGAGAATATGATTCAGCATAAATGATACATAAAGTCCATAACTTACCCGATCTGAAGGCTTCCTTCTCACACGCTTCCCAGTCGGAGCCATAAAGTTGACGTACTCCTGTTCATTAGATGCAGTTCTGCAGGAAAAGTCAATGAAGGGAGAGACAGAACTCTTCTACAGCTGGTTTGCTCCTTTCTGAATTGTGCAAAAAAAAAAAGTAGTTGGAGTCAAAAGGTGACCATAACACCTTGTGCAGATGCTTCCCTTTATAGCGTGCGTCTGGACGGAGCTGATGGAATGTGACACGGACAAGGCAGGCGGCAGAAACCTACACCGCTGACGGACACGGGCGAGTCAGAATGGAGTTCTGAAGAGAGAGCCGAGAGCATGAAAGAAAGGGAAAGAGGGAGGTCTGTGAGTCAGAGAGAGAGAGAGAGAGAGAGAGAGGGAGGGAGAGGTTGGAAAAGGAGGAGACGGAGGGGGATGGTCGGACGACGAAGAGAGAACACGACATGACATGGGAATTTCATTCACTCTGGACTTGGAATTTGACTAAGTTTCACTAAAGATTTCTGCCCCAAGGCTGTGAAAAACAAAAACAGCTTTTTAAATATACCTGCAAGCAGTAATGATGGGGACTGAGGAAAAAAAAAAGTGTGTCCAACATTTCCCAATAAATGGACACATACTGTGTGTAACTTCCCTAACGGCAACACGCTTATGACATTCACGAACCTGCCTTAAAATGATCTGACTGTATGATGAATTAATGATTTGGACTGGTTCTGATAGTGTGAGAAGTTCCACTGGGAAGTTAAGACTGTTGCTCATCTTCGAAAGTTGCATCAGTCCAAGACTTACGAGTCAAACGTTATAGCCAGTCGATCAAACGACAAGATTACAATACAGGTATTTCATGTTTTTATTCATTTAATTCTGACAAGACTTGTCCGAACTTATGTTTAAACAGCTTTTGTTTCAAAAAGACAGAAAGACAGTTTTGATGCTAATGCAATTTTTGGAAACGGGTACAAAATGTTCATGAATTAAGAGAAACAGAAAAAAAAATGCTTTGTTTGTACAGTAGTTAGCCGCCAAATCAAGAGTCTGCAAGTCCAACCATCTATTTTCTACTGCTTACTCCATTTCTGGGTTACACCAACCATTTGCAGAGCAGGACACAAACTCACACACACCTAGCAAATTTTCCAAAGTCAATTCTTCTGAAACGCATGTTTTTGGACTGTTTCCCAGAGGAAAACCCACTCAAGCACGGAGAGTTTTAAAAAAAACTTCTAAGAGTTTTTTTAGAGTTTCAGAGATAAACACAGTCTTTTTGTTTGTAACTCCATCCAGGACCAAAGTACAGTAGAGATTCCAGTCCCTAATAATTTAATAATTATTCCCGTAATAAAAATTCCAGTCCCTAATAATAAAGAAGTTCCTAATAGGTTTCCCATAAAAAACATCCACCAACAGAGTTGGAAAACAGTGTATTTACACAAGTTGTCGTTTTACCTCAAAACTTTACAAGTACATTGCCTCTAACGATAACGCTACTATCGACAACCAAAACGTTCGTTAAACTTGAGCCACAATCCTTTTAAACGTCCCTGTGTGCACAAGGAACTTCTCCAGGACTTGCCCAAGTTACTTTGTCGCATTTCTGTGCCTTTTATTGGCCATAAAACCCTGAGATAGTCTTTGACCTGCGCCTCTATGTGGCCATCCTCCTCTAATCTGATGGGAGGACAGACTAGACACTGTTCCAGACCTGAGCGTTTGATCGCTCAAGCAGACCTTCTCCCAACCCCACCATCGTCATTCAAGAACTACTCAAAGTCCGTCTGTCAGTGATATATGACTGCAACTCTGTTCGAAATGCGATTAAAAGACTGGACGGAGTCACTACGAAAGTCCTTGCTTTTACTTGAGTGTGACTCTTGCAGGAAAAAAAGAGATTTTGAAAAATATTTGCAGCGGTTATTTTTTATTTTAATCAAGTTGGATATCACCATGTAGCAAATGTTAGCAGCTCAATGTCTGGACATGACACAAATCACAAAAAAAAACACTGATTAACCCACATTACTTTAATTTTACGGTTAATCAATAAATTGAAATTAATAGTTTTTTAATTTAAGCCTATATATTTTAGCAGCAAAAAGGCCTCCTCGCTATCAACAAGTTGTGCAAATTTTGCGCCAAATTCAAATAATCTGCAATTTAATTTTGTTGAACTGTGCGTGAATTAGCGAAATGCACATGACTCACAAGACAGACATTTAAAATGTCTTGACATTTTTTCTGAGATGTAATTGCTGCTAAATTACAAGTTTTGCATGGCCGCTAAAAATGAATTTACATCGAATCTCGCAGGCAATGTTTTACTGGACGCTCTTTTTGGGAATCAAACCCATAACCTTGGTTGATTCCGTTGATAATGGCTGCAGAAAAACTCTATACAAACACAATGTGGAGCTGAGCTACACGCCTTCTCCATTCACAACTACAGATGAACGAGGCCTTCATGTTTGAACAGAGACAACAAGCGTTTTCCCAGGGAAGGTAATTGAGCATTTAATAAGCATTTTCATAGTCCACCAACATATAGGACCAGACACTGAGTCGATGGATTAGGGGAGAATCTCAAGCCACATTATGGAGGATTACACAGCTAGTGAAGAGCAAACTCATTCGTGGAGAAGATTAAGCTTGCGTGATTGTTCGGAAGATTCATGCTCGTCTCAGAAGAGCGACTTTTGTCTGGCCAAGAAAATATCTAAGAGGAAAAAAAAATCCCAAAAACTCTCTTTACATTTGTATTTCATTTTATTTACAAACTTAAATTAAAAACAAAAAAAAACTGTATTGGTAAATTAATGAACAAATATAATATAGAATCAGTGAGGCCTTCTCACTGTGTGGCATTTATGTACTCTAAATATAAAAAAAACATTAATAATAATACATATAATATAATTTATATTCATATTGAATAACTAACATATACCATAATATTAAATGTTAAATTCAATTTGATGTATAAACAAAATATTTAAACATTTTTTCTATACATGATTTGCCAAAGGACGAATCGTTCAAAGTTGATATAGACAGAAGTTTAAATTAATTAAATTGTTTTAAAAGTATTTTTCAAGTGCTTTTAAAAGTATCAACAATACATTTAACAACGTTTTTAGACATCTGACTAGGATGATAATAATAGTGCACTCAACTGTAGATTATGGTGTTTTTTTATGGTGACACAATCAATATTTTACACACGCATTCAAGTAAAATGTGCTTTCCAAATAGTAATAAAAAAAGATGAATAAACAAACTGCAAATCTTGCCAAAGGAGTTTTTTGCGATGATGCTATTCTGGTCCCATGATGGTCGGCCTGAACAATGCTCAGCCAAGCATTCATCTGCCCTAATTCTGCTCTTTCTGCTGGCGGTGTCTGCTCCAACTCAACGGCTGTGTGTGTGTGTGTGTGTGTGTGTGGTTCACTGAGCATCTCAAAAACATCTTTATCTGTCGGTCTGTACAACTCTCTTTGTATCTATCTATCTATCAATTCATGTGTGCGTATCTATCTGACTCTATATATAATCATCAGTCTGGGTATCTGTCTGTCTGTGTATCTAGCTGTCTATCTATTCATCTGTTCATCCGTCTGCCTGGCAGCATATTTGTCAATCCTTTCTCCAACAAAAAAAAAGTGTTGATTTTTTTTTTTAAGTGTTGATTAATGTTGAAGTGACTGGGTTTTTGACAGAGCAAGACCATTATAGTAGACTTCTTTTACTACTTAGTAGACTTCAAACTAGCACAAATCTGCTTGTGCATCGGAGGATAAACATTCTTTATGTAGAATAGAATCAAAGCAAACATCTCAACAACGTGTCAGACTCGTCTCCAGGTGAGAAATCTGCAATTCTCACGGCCATATATTCACATCTCAGAATCCTAACCTGAGACATGCCATCCACCCAGTCTAAACCACTTATCTATTTCTGGGTCACGGGGAGCTGGAGCCAATCCCAGCAACCAATCTCCGCTTCCCACAGGCCTGGAGTCAAAGTATGTATTGTGATGGTATTTTGACACTGGAGATCTGTTATGATCTCTGTTTAGTTTTGCGGTAAAAATTGTGCGTCATCCACGTAAACAGAATCACGTGCGAAACCGCATGGTGGGAACACAAACCACAAAAACAACACACACACACACACACACAGTCCTCCGTTCTCTAGAAATAACAGATCTGTTGTTCCTATTTTCGAAAATAATAGTTTGCCCATTCTCAAGGCGAGAGAGAAGATTGTCCAGTAATTTACACAATGCCGCCACCATTGTCATCATCACCAAGCTCAGTGTTGTGAATTATAAACATTGCATTTGGTTTGTTTGCAACAGCGGGAAGTTGGTAAATGACCCGTTTACTAAAGTTGGCTACTTAAAAATATTAGAACAGCTAAATATTTTTATTTTGATGCATATTTGACCAGTTTTTTCACTGTTCAGTCTCTAACGTTGAGGGGGGGGGGCGTTAAAAAAATAAATAAATTATCTGTGTTGTGATCTTATGTAAACTAAATCCCTCAATCTGGCTTGTCTGAACAGAACGTCTTAAAATAATCCAAGGAATGAAATCAATAAAAACGGCTATTGGACACAAAGCCATGTTACTTTAATAAACATAGCCACCAATGTGACGGGCAGCGCTACTTGTTCATTTATGGTCTGTGTTCGTTTGTTATTATGATGTGTGCAGTGCGTTATGGTGATGTTTGTTTATTTATTGTTTGGATTTGTTGTTGCTGTTGTGACGTGAAATTTCCCCGCTGTGGGACTAATAAAGAATTTTTCAATTCAATTCAATTCAATTCAATTCAATGTATGAATTTCATACAAGGTTTTTTTTTGCATTTTTGAAACTAAAAGCCTTTACTTTAGCAACAATATGCTTTTTTTCTTGGAAAAAAATTCTCACATCAATAATTACAGCTATTGCTGGTCAGTTTTTTGGTCAATTTGGTCATGCCAAATTAACAAAACATAGTTATTAAATGAATGACCACAGGAAGAAAATTGTGCAATTAATTAATTGTTAAATTAATAAATATATTGTTATTTTGTCAATAAATAAAATGATTAAAAAATACAAATAAATAAATAATTATGTTTCAAGTAAAAAGTAATTTTTTAAAAAATTACAACTTTATTCACTGTACACAGAGGAACGGACAAGAACTAAACACAGAAGCTACATGAGTGACTTTAGCAGCTCTTCACAGTGATATTTCTCTGTGATTTTCTTTACATGATCATCTGCCTTGATGTTCTTCAGCACACACAGTATGTCAGATAATATTGTGCTGAAAGACAGAAAGAAAAAAAAAATAAGAGTCAAGTTTACACTTGTTATTTGTAAGTGGGTATTGCAGTATTTATTTTGTAATTGGGTGTTCAGTTATAGGACACTAGTCACCTGTGAATGTACCTGGTGAGTTGAGTGTCACTCTTGAAGATGACATGAGCCGTCTGTAGAAGATGTTTGCTGAAGTTCTGTAGCTGAGACAACGATGATCCAGATTCCACGTTAACAAACCAAGATTTGGGGAAAAAATCTGCAATCTTTTAAAAGAATTCAAACGAGCACAACAAAGTGTGTGAAAACAGCGTATAAAATTTGTAAAAGAAAAGAAAGTGAAGAATACACACCAGTCTACATTTCTGGACAGTGTCTTTAGGATCTGGATCGTTGAGGATGGTGATCATCAGGTATCGGCCGAGAACTTTCTCTAGAATCAGCTCTTTAAGAACGCTTTCAGGAATCAAACCATCCCAAAGTGCCATGTTACCAAGCAACTACAACACAGCAGAGTTCACCGAGATTGTCTGTTTAATACTCGCTTTTTTTGTAGGTAAAAAGATTCCAAATGTTGTATTTTTTTGACTCGGACTTAATCGGGACTAGGCACGATTGAAATCTTTCAATGAAAAAATTTAATAAATCAACTGTGTGACCATATAATCCAGTGCTTTATGATGTTTGGTTGTGTTATTGACCAATTTCTGTGAATTCTGAATAATACTTAACACAGAGAAGAAGAGTGAGCTATGGCAAGCCAAACTAACGTTTGATATCTAAATCTAAATAGGTTTTGACTAGTCACAATAGTCAGTATTACAAAAACACGCTGTATGTTACTGATAATGTGGAAAACACATAGAAAGTGTTAAAAATGTTTAAGCGTTGATTAATGGTTAATAGGTTTGCCATATTTTTCTTTGTTTGCGTGGAACTGACTGTGTGAAGTTAGTTTTTGAAAGTTGTGTTTTCCTTTATGCTCCATATTATCCAGTATACTTTAAAGTACAATAAAAAAATTATCTTTTTCAGTATCGTTTCAAGACAAAGAAAAAAAACACCGTACCTTCACCGCCGACCAAAACTGCCTGTGCTGAAATTGGTAGTGAGGCGAGTATTTGTTTTCTAAAACCCTGTGTTTAATGGAATTGCAGCGTTATAATCATTTATTTTGTCCTGGATTAAAACAACACTTATAATATAACTCACGTTTTAGGATAAAGTGGAACAAAGACATCATTGTCAACTGCGCTCCGGAGCTTCTGAATCACTGCCTCAGTGAAGGCCTGAAATTTCAAGATGCAAAAGATTCTGAAGATTAAACACACTATTTGCCCAAAATGTGACTGATCAGTAGGCATCAGTACCATGACCGGCTTGCTTTGTTCGCCCTCAAACGTGGAGTAATCATCCTGTAGCCTATGGCAGAGAGCAGTGAGGCTCTGAGACTGCAGTGTAGACAGAGGGTCCCAAACCAGCTCCACAAAACCTGCAGAAACACAGCACTTCAACTAGGACAGAAATAATAATCATGGCTAAATATGTTGCGTGCTGATTTAATACCTCTGACTTTGCAAAGAATTGTCTTCTCGATAATGGCAGGCAGTGTCGTCTTATCAATGTTCTCCGATTCCTCATAACCCTGACCGTGACAGAACCTTTCCACAGCGGAATACCACGGCAGTGCCTCAAAGTCTTCACCCTGTGGCTAAAATAAAGGGAAGGGAAGAAATTGTCAATTACAATTATTTAAATGTCATGTTTTTTTTGGATTATAAACTGGAATATAAACAGAACCATCAGTAAACGTATATTTTCTAATTTCTTCCTGACATAAAGTTCTAGATTATAAGACGCATGAAGCAACACTTTCTTTAATTCATTCAGAACTCAGGGACATAGGCCTCAATGAGGATGACCACATCCAACAGTTGTATTGTGTTTTTCTGAGTTCACCCAGAATGAACTCAGCATTAGTTGTTTTAAATGGGTCAGTATTAGTCAGACAGAAATCGGCATCACAGAATTTAGAAGGTTTGAGTTTTAATTTGAGTTTGAGATTTAAAAAAAAAAAAAAAAAAAACTATGGCAAGGAAAATTAACATTTAAACCTCAGCAGTGATGCTCTCATAAAACATGTTCCAGTCACCCTTTCTATGTGTTGGTCATTATGCCAGTAACAAATGCACACAAATACAGCCATACAGCCTTTGATTTTTGGCATAGACTTTCAACTTGTCGTCTGAAAAAAAAAAGTATCTGGATGAAATCCCATTTCATCAACATCAAACAAAGCACCTTTAGAGGGTTCCAGACTATTAGCTGGTGTCGGATCAGGGGCGCCAACAGTTTGGGAAGGCACAGGCTGATGTAGGCATTAGTGTAGGAGTCTGGAAAGGAGATGCGCCAGTCGTCAAATCTGGAGAGGATTTTCTTCACATCCCAGAAGTCTGCCTGGACATCTGCAAAGATTTCCTCTGCCTGTTTCTGCAGAACAGCTGTGAAAAACAATTGATTCATTTCAGTAACAATTTATCTAAATTCACGAACATCTTGTCTTTGCTTGAGCGGGTCTTGTCTACTCCAAAAATGACCATGTTTTTTTCTCCAAAGTTCGCCCACCCCTTCTATTGCGAAGCTCCGCCTCCTCCTCATCCACTTCCTGCCTGTCAGGTGGTACACAGTCTTCTATAGAATAGTCAGGCAAGCTGGAACATGCAAACACACAGGCGAGTTGAGCAACTGATGAGAAAGGAGCGTGACAATGGCAATTTACAGATTATAAGCAATTCAGAGATTCTTTAAAGGCTGTATTATGCTGTCAAATTTAATATATCAAGCAGGTAGAGAGAACTGGGATGAATAATAATCTGCCTTACCATTCCTTGAATTCAAGAGTGCCTTCACTGCCGAGTGAACCAGTGCCAACTGCAAGACATCAGCAAAACTACGTATGTAGTTCACACTAGACACTGATGTGCATGAAGAGGTAACATGTACAGCTTTACAGTAAAGGCTTAGTTATCTCACAAGTTAACGTCTGAATTATTGCGGCCTCTTCCTGCAGCGCCTCTCTCCTCCTGTTCAACAGCGCCTCCGCCTGGTCAATGTAAAGACTGTGCATGTCCAACTCCACTGCGTTTATCAAAGCCATCTGGAGAACACGGTCACATCACACAGTATGAGTCAAGTGACGTGAAGAAACCATGTGGATAAACATCACACGAGTTAGATTAAGTAAAAAAATAATACTAAAAGAAGCAAAAACAAATATATAAAAAAATACATGCGAGTTGTTCACACACTCTACCTTCTCTGAGAGACATTCCAGCAGGTTTTGTGAAAATACGTTCATGGTTCGGTAGAACAGCAGCTGGTCGTCACCAGGATGGTTCTCCAGGTTCTCCAAAGAATCCCTGGCCATTTCCAAATCCATCTGCATTTTCCTCAGCTCTGCCTCCCTCGCCCTGTGCACTGATCTCAAGGGATCCAGTCTGAAACCATATTGTAACGTTTGGTTCATTTTACTCATATTTGTTATTTTCAACTTTCACTTTTCTTCTATTCACAATTCATTTGGATTTTCTTTTTAATATAACTACATTTTTGTCATTTAAGACTTCTTGTTTTTTAAAAGATATTACTATCTAAAGATTTAATATTTTAGATAAATATGTATGATTCATCCATTAGTTGTTTTTAAATGCTATTCTGATGTCGTCATAAACATATGATGTATTTTGAAAATCAGGAAAATCACAATTAAAACATGGTGTGATAAAACACAACATAAAATTTGATGAATGTAATAAAAAAGTGACTCAGAACCCTTTCTTATTATCTTGTTCAAGTTATATTATTAAAAACATATTTTATGTGTGTTTGTGTGTGTGTGTGTGCTATTCAGAACAGTAGCATTTTAAACTGAAACTCTCTCTTAGAAACTTACTTCCCAGTTATTCTTTTCTTCATGACATCAATGCTGACGGGCGGAAGTGTTTTGGGAATGGTGGACTTCTTCTGCTTTACTGGTTTTACACCTCCCGGCGCATGTTTCTGAGAAAGCCGGTACAGTACATCTGTTTTATTAAAACTTCACCTGTGTATAGGAATACAAAACGCAGAGGCCTTTGAAAGAACTCACTTGTTTTTTCACTCCTTTTCCGATCTGTTGCTCTTCCCAAATCTGTTGATCTTCATCCTCCTGACTGTCTGAATAACTCTGCTCACTCCCACTGCCTGTGGGAAACACAGAACATACCGGGCGTCATCTACACAACATCATTTTGCGGTTCTCCTCTAGCTCAAAACACAAGCTAATCACCAATCTTCTCAGCCATTCGCTCTCGTAGACTCTTCGTTCTCGGAGCAAACTCAATTCTGCGCTCATGGTCATCTGGTTCACTGTCACTCTCCCGTTCTTCACTACTTGGATTGTCTTCTTTAACGCTTCCAGGATTGCTGTGTGTTTCCAGTGAGATGTAATCACGTTGAGCTCTGGCTCGTCTCCTTTGCTGTTTGGCTGCATGAATCTCTCTCGCTCCAGGAATGTTGACTACGGGAGAAAGAAAAGTACCTTTTAAATTCTCTTAAAAAGGTCTAAAGTTAAAAAACAATTTCTGTGACATAAGCGAGACAATGAAATAGAACAAAAAAGATGAAAAGAAAGGATTTTTAAAAGCCCCAGAGCGAGTACATTAAAATTAAAACAAAGAATGTAATCTAAATACTGTATTTAAACTTTAAATATTATAATAAATATACAATACATAACATTTCATTATATTGTAAAACTATTTAAAATATTCACACATATTGTTTTAATAAATATATGTAAGAAATCAATCCTGTACGTATAATACAGTATAAGAAAAAACATGAAATAACACTAACAAAAGCGTTACAAGTCATCTGTTATCTGAGTGCAAAGCAATAACAGGATAAAATGTGTGTATACCTGTGGTACATGTATATCACGGAGTAAATAAGTTGAAGAAAGTGAGGTGATCGTAAATATGGCCTATAAGAATTGTGTTTTGCATCCAGTGAAGTGCACATACACACAGTGAGGTGACACACACAAACCCGGAGCAGTGGGCACCCAGGTGAGATAATAATTAGGTAATAAGATTAATAAGTTATTGCACCTCTGTGAGGTTTGGAAGAGCCTGATGAAGAGTTTGAAATGATGGAAGAGCTTCGTTCGTCATCACTGTCTGGAGGAAGATCTTCAGCAGAACCAGCATCACTGTCAGATCCAGCATCAAGGTTCTCGACCTGGTTTACTGAAACACATTTCAGCTGTCATTCAACCATACGATGACAACGAAACACACACACACACACACACCTTGAGGACTTCGAATCGGGACCGGGGAATCTTCTTTTTTCCTCGCTTGGAAAACGACTTCCCTTTGGACCGACCGCTTCACTTTAAAGAAACTTCCACCGGTTGCTGTAAAAGTTGTGTTTAATTCGCCACGTGATATCTCCTAAAGTATATAACAGGACAAAACTCAATACTCACATTCTTTATCGTCCGAGAAGCTGAGCGTATTGCTCGTGGAGGGTTTGTGTAGCCCCGCGGCTGCTGCGGACTCGTCTGCGTCGCTTGATTCGCTTTCGTGGGCATTAGAACAGTCAGAAACGCGTTCTCGCGGCGAATCTGAATTTAAAGCACTGGTTGGTTTGCTATCATGTCTTTCAGGACTAGAGACGCCGTTTTCGTTATCCTCCTCTTCACTTGACTCGTTTTTTCTTTGCCTAAAATTTCGCCGAGGCTTTTTGTTAAACATTGTTGCTCAAATACAATTTTACCGCTACGACAAAACGACGTTGAGTGATGACGTTTTTCAGACTTCCTGTTGGCAATTTGGAGCATTTCATAATAAGAGTCTCGATTGCGCTTCAAAACAAAAAAAAACAAAACATAATAATTGACAATTCCATGAGCATTTATTTCCATGAACTAATGCATTTTATATTCAGCAAGCTATTCCATTTTGTTTATGTCCATTTATGGTTTCTGATATGTGGAAAGGTCGAATGTGGCTTCAAAAACATGTATGTGGCTTCAAAAATCACAGGAAAACATAAAAAAAACAGATTCAAAGAATTTAATTAAAAATAAATAAATGTAAGTAAATTTATTTAATATTTTAAAATAAAAAAAAACAATTAAAAGAAAAAGTAAAAAGAATAAAAAGAAAACAAAACACATTTATAATAATTACCTTCTGAACTTTATTTTAATAATGAAACGCACAGAACTACATTCTGCTATATAAAATAAGCCTGTTACACAACATATATAGGGTATAAAACTTTTTCACAAGACTTAACACGAAAGAACGAGAAAAAGTGTAATAAAGAGTGAAAGAGAAAAGAAAGATAGAGAAGGTAGGAGTACCAGCAAGACAGAAAGACCAAAAGACAAGAGGTGTGAGACAGATTTTGTCCCTTGACATGATGTTCATTGGCTAAACTTTATGAAAACGTTTGTATAAAGCCACACGCTGTACCTCTCTACAGCAGAAATTTAACAGCTTTTCATTAATTGTGGGTTTGTTCTGGCCATGACGTGATATGAGGAATGAAAACGTGTAAAAAGGATGTAAAAGAACTAAGAAGCTGGTGTTCTAGTTCTCCGCTTCCTCGCCTTATTCTCTCTCGCCGTTTTCAGATGTCCATAACTGTGGAAAGAAGAAAACACGAGGTTAAAACCATCCAAACTTTTAAATAGAATTTATAGCTGTAAACGTATTTGCTTTGACAACATGAACAAACACAGCATTTTCTAAACCACACAACATAGGACCAAAAGATTTTTTGGAATCCAAACTGTCTGATGAACATCTGATGCTTTATGGACTATTTGTGATGTGAATTTTTGACAGCCAATCTTTGTTCTGCTCCAAAAATATCAGCCATATAAATGCAGATCCTGTTACTGAAGATGATATCAGAACATTGATAATGTATAGTCTATATTAAATATAAATGTAAAACGTTTCATCCTGCACTCCCTGTTAACAGAATGTAGAATAATTGAAAAAGCTAAAACAATACATGTGTCGTAAATTGCATATTTTTGAGCCTTAAATGTGAGTTTCCACCAGTCCTAACAAGCGTCTTGATTACTGAAGATACGGTGAGGATCACAATCGAGGTGTGACATACTGTGAGGTTGTCTCTCAATAAATGAATAATAAATTCGCTGTCTTTATAAGACTCTTCGTTCAGCGTGTCGAGCTCTGCTATAGCCTCATCAAATGCCTAGAGGAGAAAGACAAACAATAACATTCATTTTCTGTTAAAAGTTCAATCAAATATAGAAAATCAAACACAAGAAGTTGTATTCTACCTGTTTAACATTAATATTCCGTTAAAAGTTCAATCAAATATAGAAATACATCACAAGAAGTTGTATTCTACCTGTTTAGCAAGAGTGCAGGCCTTCTCCGGAGAGTTCAGGATCTCGTAGAAAAAGACTGAGAAGTTCAGTGCCAGGCCGAGGCGAATGGGATGTGTGGGCTGCATCTCCGTCTTGCTGATATCAAACGCTTTCTGATAAGCATCCTGAGAGTTTTCGATGGTGGCTACAAATAAAAATAAGAAATGTCACATTGATGCTCAACTTCACAATAAAATGTGCAGTGTGCAGTCTTACATTTTTGATCGTCCCCAGTGGAGAGTTCAGCGAGGTATCTGTAGTAGTCGCCCTTCATCTTCAGGTAGAAGACTTTACTCTCAGAATCTTTGGAACTATTGATCAGATATTTGTTCAGCAGCTCCTGTAGACCAAGGGAAATTGTTAAAATGCATCAACAATAATAATAATAATAATAATCTACAATTGAGACAGTTAAAACTGTGAAAAGCGCCCTACAAATACTCATTATTATTATTATTATTATTATTATTATTATATTATTGTCTTGTGCAATTTAATGTATAGATCAGGAGTCACCAACCCGTGACTCTTGAGCCTCATGCGGCTCTTCAGGAGCTTTCACATGACATGAGTATAAAATAACTAATATTATCATGTTGGTGTGGCTATTTTCATTAAATCTGGTCTGAGCAGAGGTCTGTGTGTGCGTGCGTGCATACAAGATTATGGAATGGGATGATGTTTATGTGCCCGTGTGTATGATGTGGCTCTTTGCAGCTCTTTGTGGCTCTAACACAGAAAAATGTGGCTCTTAGTTTCTGACTGGTTGGCCACCACTGGTGTAGATGTTAAACTGGCGTTTGTGACTGTATTCAAGCTTTACGCATGATAGAGCATTTCTTTGAAAAGCCCAACACAATTGGAAACAAAATGACCACAAAGAACAATAATCATTGCTACGTTAGTTACACCACAACAGCCACAACTTACAACAAAAACTGTATAAATAAACTACACGCACCAAGACAGCATAGCAGATGTCTCGTAGTTCGGACTCCACTTGCTCCCGGTACTCCCCAACAACTTCGTATTTCGTATCGGTTTCTTCGGTTTTCTGCTCAATGCAGCAAAACACTCTCCAAGCAGACCTCCGGGCGGCCGCTGCGTTCTTATACGCGGCGTACAGCAGGTTTCTTTCTTCGTTGGACAGCTCGGAACCAGCTTCGGTCACCAGCTTCATGCAGGCTGCCATGTCGTCGTAGCGCTCGGCCTGCTTGGCCAGCTTGGCTTTCTGGATGAGCTCGGTTCTGTGATATTCCATCCTGCGATAAGGACTGTGGGACACTCAACTGTTCAAAAGAGGGAAACTACAGCTAAATTCTCGGAGAAACGATGGAGATAGAGTTTCTGTTATATGCAGGTGTACGAGTAACTCTTGGCGTTTCAGCTACTGAATTTGGAATGAACAACTTGAGAAAACAAGTAACCACAGAGACGTGTACATAAACATGCTTTGTGAATGTTCATGGTGTCACAGAAATTTCCTTTAAATGGTTATTTCTGAATGGGCCATTCTATGGATCAGAGGTGTCAAGTAATGAAGTTTTGTTCGTGTACTTTAATACTTTACGTAAGTATTTTGGCTTATTTATACTTTACTTTTCCGCCTACTTTTTACGTTTACGTTTCTTTTTTCTGGAAATATCTGTCCTTACATTTTAAAAACCTGCCGCGTTACGTCAATTTCATTTCTGTTAGTTTTATTTCCATGTTGTCAATCAATCTAAAAAAAAAAACATCCAGATGCTTCTGAACTTTTTTTCCATTACAATACTCATCATATTTTAAACTCTGAATCACATGATAATGCTTAATAGCACACATATATGGTTCTTTATTGTGTAAGCATTGTAAAAAAATGCATTCTCAATGTAATTATATACAATAACATTTTTGCATTACATTTACTTGTTTTAAGTCGTTTTACCAGTAATAGTCAAAAGTACCAGAGTAACAAGATTGAGCTGATACATGTACTTCCATAGAAGTATTTTTTTTAACTGGTATTTATACTTCTACTTAAGTAACGAATGTGACTACTTTTGACAGCACCTGTAGCCGGACTGATGGAGCGCAACAGCTATGACATAACCGGCCACCAGAGGGCCTCAGCGAAACGTACGGTAATTTTTTTAGATTATCGGCCATTTAAAATGGTATTTAGTCAAAAACACAAAGTTAATACAATTTCAATATCTACATTATTGTTTCAATAGCAAGAGCTTTATCTGCAAAAACAAAAATAAAACATTTTTTCATAAAGCTTTAACAAAATCTTGTTTACCTTGTTGAAGAAAAAAGCAAACACTATTACGTATTATTATTTGATGCTTGACAAATTTAATTTCAAAATGTACTTGTGATTTTAAAGTTAATATTTTAAATGAATAACACCCTGAATTGACACTTGCCTTTCTTTAGGGCTTTAAGTTCAAGAAATTTCTGTATGGAAACGGTCATTTAAAGATTACTAGAATGTCCTGTATTTTTGAAAGCACTGTTGTAGAGGTACACTGGTATAATATCGTTTCAAATCCACTTTCTTCTGCTTTGAAATTCGTTGCATAATAGAAAAGGCCTTCATAAATAAATAAATCTAATTTAAATTTAATGAACTGTCAGGAAAGCCTCATCCAAAATGTTTGGGTGAATTCCATGCCATGAAGGGTTTGAATGACAGAATAATTTTCTTTATTTTTATTTTGAATGTCCGAGATGTTTGAAACACACAAATCTTTCACATCCACGTAACCGAGACACTTAAAATAATTGCCTTCTGAACACAGTGATTTTTAATAATTAAACAGACAGAACTGCATACCGCTTTATAAAATAAGCCTGTTACATAACATACATAGGGCATAAAACTTTTTCACCAAGGCTTTTCTTAAAATTGATGTAAATGAAAAAGTGAGAGTGAGCAAACGAAAAAAGCAAAAGAGAAAGATGATAGAGTGCGAAAGAGAAACAATAAAAGGATGAGAGGTAAGAGCAATGCAAAGAAAACAAATAAAATAAAAAAATAAAGAGTAAGAGAAAATGAGATTGAAAGAGATAGAAAAACAAAACATAAATGGAAAGAATGAAAGAAATAAGAGTTAAAAAAAATAAATTAAAAAAAACGAGAAAGCAAGAGAGAAAAAGAAATGACAAAAGTATGAAAAGCGACTGACAAAGAGATCACGTCAGAGGTTGAATGAGACTGGAAAAAAAAAGTTTTGATTAAAGAAAGAAAAAGAGAAAGCGCAAGAGCCAAACGAGAGAATAGAGCGTGTCAGAGAAATCACATACACAATACAAAAGGTCAAAAAAGAGAAACGGTCCAATCTACACGTCACTCTCTGGAAAACCCGTGCACAAGTACTGAAGAGTACCAAACACAACCCAACATTGGACATGTGACACTGACCAGTGCGCTCAGACGAGGACATGCACGGCCTAGCACACCGTAATAGTCAGAATGCTCTTTCCATGTCATGCTTCGAGGTGAAAGCATCAGATGTGTAGATAGGAAATCCAACAATCAGGATCCATTTATAGAACTGTGCCAATGTTGAAGAGCATGCTTGTGGGAATCAACGGAAAAATCACTTGCCACGCGCCAGAAAGGAATCAAACTGAAGATTCACTTGCCACACGAGAGAAAGGAATCAAACTGATGATTCACTTGCCACGTGGCAGAATTGAATCAGACTGAAAATTAAATTGCGACATGGCAGGACTTAAACAAATATGCCAAGCTTTCTTAAAAAACGTTTTCCATTTTTTACGGATAATTTTGTTCAAAATGACAATGGGAGTGCTAGACAGGCCGAGTAAATATATAACAGCGCTTAATTATTACAGTCAGGGAACTACAAACCTATGACGTCAAATCAAAATCTGTCGCCTTTTTTCTGTAATCATTGATTTCCATGTTTAAGTGACGGACCACTGACTTCATCTGCCGTGGTGGTGCAGAGTTGTGAGACACGAATTATGTCCTTTTACTTGATGTCCATTGACTAAACTTCAAGAAAACGTCAGTATAAAACGACTAGTCGTACATCTCTACAGCAGAAACTGCACATTATGGAAGGCCAAGACGAACACGGAAAGGGTTTTTCCCCGAACCCCCCCACCCCCCCAAAAGCTGCTCTGATTAGACTAAATGACTTTTTTCTCCCCGTTAACAGCTTTTCATTAATTGTGGGTTTGTTCTGGACAAGACGTGACATGAGGAATGGAGATGTGTAGAAAGGTTGTTAAAGAAGCTGGTGTTCTAGTTCTCCGCTCCCTCGCCTACTTCTCCCTCGTCCGGCGCGTTGTCAGACGTCCATAACTGGAGGAAGAGGAAAAACACGAAGTGAAAACCATCCTTAAACCAATTCAAGGACGGGGAATTGATTTGCTTTGACAAGAATAAATAAAGTAAAACATGACAGTTTGAATAAATGATTTAGAATTGGGATGTCCTGATCAGATTTTTTTGGGCTCACGATAGAGTAATTCAATATAGAGCCTGATCTGATAACAATACTTGATCTAACATGTAGTATGAACACACACAATGAGTGTTTCACAAGAGTTTGATTTTTCAGTGACACCGTGTCCCACCAAACAGTTCAGTTTGTTCAGCTTCACTCAGTGCGTCATAAAATGATGATGATGATGCTCCGCCCCTTTTTAAACAGCAGCAGGGACACAGCGATGACGCCGTGTTTTTACAGTAGCGTCGGATTACATTTACAAATATCTCACTTTCTAACACAGTTAAGACGCAATGTGGCACCAAGTGCAACATCAAAAGTAAGTTTGAAAAAAAAAAAATTTAATTCATATCTGACAGCTGATCACCAACATGAAAAAAAAAAATGGGCAATTTCAACACTGATCTGATACTCAAAATTGGATTCGGACATCCCAGATGTACAAAATTTAAAGTTATTGGACAAAATTGTTGTTCTGGAATAGCTGTTTTCAGAAAGTGGAATAGCTGACAAAGCTAAAACAACTGTAATAAATACAAACTGCAGGGGAAAACAGTGCACAAAATGTGCTTTAACAGACTACAAGACTGAAGATCACAATGGTGGTGTGACGTACTGTGAGGTTGTCTCTCAGTAGCTGCATGATGAGAGTGCTGTCTTTATAAGACTCTTCGTTCAGCGTGTCGAGCTCTGCTATAGCCTCATCAAATGCCTAGAGGAGAAAGACAAATAATAACATTCATTTTCCGTTAAAAGTCCGATCAAACAGAGAAAAATCAAACCCAAGAAGTTGTATTCTACCTGTTTAGCAAGAGTGCAGGCCTTCTCCGGTGAGCTCAGGATCTCGTAGAAAAAGACTGAGAAGTTCAGTGCCAGGCCGAGGCGAATGGGATGTGTGGGCTGCATCTCCGTCTTGCTGATATCAAACGCTTTTTGATAAGCATCCTGAGAGTTTTCAATCGTGGCTACGAAGAACAACAAAACATGCACATGTCACGAACGCTGGATGTAAAATACAATAAATAATAAAATCATAGCAGACATTTTCTTTCCACTTATTTTTCCTTTGTTAACCATTTTTTAAAAAAGAACAACAATAATAATAATACAAATAATATTAATAATCGAATATGCATTATATTCTGATGCATCTTATGTATGAATTTTGATTGATCTTGCTGACCAATCTGATTTGGAACAATCAAAAAACAATTTGCCTCAACAATTGGCAAGATCAATTGCCTCTGTGTTTCTGTGTTGTTTCACAACTTCATTTATTATGGCTTTAATTAGTATACTTAAATGTTTTGTTATTTTGTATACACTCAATATTTCACTCGATGGCTGTATCTTGTGGAATATGTGTGTCAATTAATCACTTCTTAGAGAAATCCTATTACTGATAAAAATGCAGACTTGTTAAATACTTAATTTTGTCACTGTGTTTCCAAGACATACATTGTGAGAAAAAGCGGCATTACAGTTTGCATAAATCGGTTGGTTGAGCCGTGGGAGACAGACAGGCGTGCAGTCTTACATTTCTTATCGTCCCCGGAGGCGACTTCAGCGAGGTATCTGTAGTAGTCGCCCTTCATCTTGAGATAGAAGACTTTACTCTCAGGATTTGTGGAATTCTCAATCAGATATTTGTTCAGCAGCTCCTGTAGACAAAGGGAAACGGTTTAAAACGCCACAAAATGCTCAAAACAATTTAAATCATACAGACTGTGTTAACCAATCAAATTTGACTTCTTTTCGCAAGGATTTCTGAGTGTGGGCTTGAATCACATGACATAGTATATACTATATTTATATTCTATTTTTTATATTAATACCTATTATATATATATATACTCTTTAAAGAAGAAACAGACCTAATAATTAATTAATAAAAATTAATAAAATGGCTATAATTTTCTAGCCTCTATGTACTGTGAGGTATGGATTGTCAGAATGGAGAGTGAGTTTTTAATGGATCTCTCACACACACACTTAGTTTTTGTCCAAGATCAGAACTAATCTCTGCTTCATCTCTACACTACTTGTTCAAGTCCATTTCATCGGTAAGTAATCTGAGCCAGTGAAAGCAGCAGCTTAAGGCACCAGATTACCACCACAGCAAAGATGAGACGGATTACAGCGAGAAGACCCTCATGACATCACAGACGGACCCCCACCAAGGGAAGACTCATGCCAAGCAAAGTAGCTTCACACACACACACACACACACACACACACACACACACACACACACACACACACACAGTCTTCTCCTTGCTCAAGGTCAAATTATTAGTAGAAAATACTTCTATTAATATTTAAGATACTACATACAATCAAATCCAGAAAATAAACTATTAAATTATTGGTAAAATCAATTAGTTGTTAACTTGCTATTTTCCTGTGGCACTAATAATGAGATCTTGAACATGGAGTAAATAAAACCAACATAAATACATCTCATATAGGTAAAAGAAACAAAAACATAAGTATAAATCTTAAAATAACTACTTAAAATTAGCTGATTTATTAGCCAACATAATTTATTAATGAATTTATTTTAACAAAAATAATAAAATAAAACAAACCATAACAAAAACAAAACAAATAATAAAACTATTTAAACAAAATAATAATTTTAAGTAAATATTATAACAGACAATTGGTTCTGCGCGCTTTGAGACAGTTAAAACTAGGAAAGTGCCTTACAAATGCTCAGAACTTGGTACATAAATTACAGTATTACTTTTAATATATATATTTTTTTTTTATTTTCTTTTTTGTACCACTGAGAAAATATAACTTTATTGGCTAAATAAACAAAACACAATCAAATTGTTTTAATAAATTTAACAATAATACAATGTTTTTATTAATTCAGCACCTTTACTGGTTTATTCATTTTAATAATTAAACTGATTTATTTTAGACCAGTACACTTCTGGACTAACGGACACCATGAGTTGGTCCATGTGTTTTTTTCCCTCTCTTTTTAGTAGCCTCATACAGACATCACTGGCTGTAACAGCTTAGATTAATATTTTTACATTAATGATCTGTTTCTTAGAGATGATCAGTGACAGGCACTTCATAAACCAACAAGCCTGAACTGATATATAAAAAAAAAAATTCCAATATAATTGTTAAAGCACATTCTGTCTCGACAAAACCCCAAGAGCACAGTTTCATCTTGCATGTCTGAGCAGGACGATGCTTTTTCTATTCTGCTCCTCTCACTTGTCAAGGCTCCTCAACAGTGATGTCTGCCATGATGTCAGATCAAGGAAAGGTCACCATGGGCATTCTAGAATTTAACTTGAACTACTGCAGATGAATTGTATGTTCCAAGTATTCCAGACTGAGTCACTGTGGTTGATCACACTGGAAGAACTTTGATCCTGAGCAGATTAAATCTGAGTCACAGACGCACCCTGGACTGTTACAATGGAAGTGGGAAATAAAGTTGCAGACTGTTGCGTGTAAAGGTTAAAAACAAATATCAAAAATCGCAAATGAAAGGTGGAACAGTTGTTTACAGTGGAACTGTAAATAACTGTACAATACATTGCACATAGGTTTTTGTATATTTTTTCACAATTCCATAAACTTTTAAAATACATTAAACTACTAATATTACCAACATAAAGTAATTTAAATAAAAAAAAGGTATTCATTTGTATTGGCCACTTTTTTTTTTTTTTTACTTTTTTATTTTCACTTTTAAATATTCTTTTTCAGAATTATTGTACAACTGTATTACTAATACCCAACCAGTAAATTTGTAGTACTACATTTGTTTACTTTTAAATGATAGTTGACCACTAAAAAAATTATATAGAAATGTATACATTTCTTTTTTTTTCCCCGTTTCATTTTTTTTACATTTTTGAACATTAAAACCACTCCAAATAGTAATACTAAAAACATAAGAATGTTTTACGCTTTAAATATTTTGATTCTTTACATTTTATCTTAACGCTATGCTGGTTGACCACATTGTAATTCAAAAAGCCTTATTTGCATACAAGCATAACTGCACTGCATTGACTTACAACTATTTCAAAGAATGAATAGCTGCATCACTCGGTGACAATCTACACACCCACTGCTCAACTTCCACAGCTCTTCTCAGAAGAAGGTAGTTCCACGTAAACTTCCTTTAGTGATCTAACAGGAAACCGGTTTCCTGCGTATTTTTATCATACAGCCAAGACGTACCAAGCATCGCGTACCAAAACTCTTGATTCTCGATTATTTCGCATGTAGCTAAAATAAAATTGAAAAACAATAGCCGACTATCTTTCTTCCAGACTATTACTAAAACTGGACTGCTGAGTTTTCAGAAGAAAAAAAAGACGGGAAATGTGACAAAAAGTGTAGATGGACACACCCGCAGACTGGAAAATGCAAGCAAATCAGTTTGGTTTCATACATCAAACTTTTCTACATTATCATATTTTTTGGACTATTGGGTGCACTTCAAAAACAAAAATAAAAATGTTCCCAAAACGACTGTGAGCCTTATAATACGGGAAAAATGTGATGAGAAAGAAAGCCTGGATCAAGATGAACCTACAAATGTCGTTTTAAAACTGTATGAAAAAGCCATACGCACCAAGACAGCATTGCAGATGTCTCGCAGTTCGGACTCCACTTTCTCTCTGTATTCCTTCACCATCTGGAGTTTCTTATCATTCCCTTCAGTTTTCTGCTCAATGCTGGAAATCACTCTCCAAGCAGACCTCCGGGCGCCCACCACGTTCTTGTAGGCGACAGACAGCAGGTTTCTTTCTTCGTTGGACAGCTCGGAACCAGCTTCGGTCACCGACTTCATGCAGGCTGCCATGTCGTCGTAGCGCTCGGCCTGCTCGGCCAGCTTGGCTTTCTGGATGAGCTCTGTTCTGTCCATCCTGCGGCTTTCCGGTAAGTCTGAGTGTTTCTAGGTCTACGGGACACTCGACTAGGAGGGAAATGAACTGCGGCTTAATGGTCTGAAGGGAAAAAAAGAGAGTTATTAGACTACAAAAACAGTTTATCTGAAAAAAGTGCCGTTTCACTTACTTAGAAGACAAATAACTACTGTGTGACATATGACATTGGTCTATCTTATGATGTCATAGAAATATCCTTGCAATTATTAATTCTGATTGGTTAATAAAAAGACAGTATTAATTAATAAATAAATACGGATTGGACGTGATTTTAGGACACGCCCTTTTCACGTTTTTATTGACTTCAGAAAAAAAATGTAACCGAAATTAGAAGCATAACATTTTAACGAATGTCATGCTTTAAGTAAATATGAAGCTAAATTGTAACTAACGTTTTACTGTGATTTAAAGTACAAAGGCACAGAGAAACGACAAAGGACCTTTCGAAAATAAAATCAATAGATTTAGATGTGCTGTTAAAAGCCCTCGCCTATAGGAGCTATGACGCAATCGCAAACGTTCACTCATTCGATTCAGTGAACGAATCGTTTAGCTGAAGATTCGAATCAATACGTAAACGAATCGGAATCGTTTGCGTTATCACGGGCTCGTCCTTAACGAAGACACGAAACCTGAATGAGTCATAAGCAACATCACAAAAAAAATTCAAGAAACATACAAAATTGCGTTTAACAAGGGAACCAAAATAAACGTGTGTGTGTGTGTGTGTGTGTGTGTCCGTTTTTGTGCGCGCGCGCGCGCTGAACATCCTTACCAGAAATTTTTTAACAGCCCTACCCCGTTCTGAAAACACACACACACACCTTTACACGGACACCTTTTTAAAATATAAATTCTTCATTTCGGTCAATATAGTCACAACGCTACACCATTTACAACCAAACCGAGTCAACGCGAATCATTTCAATCACGCCAGATTTCGCCACTAATGGGGTCACCATAAAATACACATTTTGAATAATCGTGTAATCGTCCCGTACACGTCAAGATATGACAACAGTGTCAAATCACTAAATGTGAATACAGTACTTTAATATATTCGCTTATGAACGGTAATACAATCTACATCCACTCATTGCATAATAGATGTTAAAGACATCAGTCGATTTTGTAATCTGGTGACCCGCCTCAACGCTCCAGCTCAGCTTCGGGTCTTGTCAACAACACATTCCTTACAAAGCACACCTTTTAAGTAAGAAGAATCCCTGGAAACAGCGAGAACAACAACACCAATTGCCAAACTGTTACAACAAGGAAATAAATCATCAGATTTAACCGGACCGATGTCGGCAGCCCCTCCTGCCTCTCAACCTACAAGCGCTGCATATACCGAATACAACGTCCTTTGACGTAGTGTACCAAACATCTAATACGAATCTCGGACGATAACAAAAAACATCCGTGTATTAAAATGCATCTCACCGATCTAGATCAATGGCTATCTCCGCCGGATTGATAGCTTGGATGGTTAAGGGAAAATGTAGCCGAAAAAGACAATCGAAAGCGTTATCGTAGCTCCTCGCTAATCTCACCTGTCAACCAATCAGACGTCGCAGTTAGCGAATGTCACGCGTGGATTTGCTTATGTCAGGCCAATAGGGCTGAAGCGCGGGGAATGGAGGCGGGTCTTTACAGCGGAGTTCGGTTGCAGCGTAAAGTCTGACTGTAGGCCACGGGGTTTCCTCCAATTAGAGCACGGGAATGACGTCACTATCTCTATGGCGACACCCCCCTCTTGCTCATCCCCAGCATCACCACCAGCATCATTACAGAGAAGTGGATGCAGTAAGAGGAGATCCAGCCTACCTACTGAGCCACAAATATCAGTTATCACGTTAACCAGATATGAGAGATAATTGCTTTTTAAAAACCCTCGACAGATTTGTGATTAGTAAAAACAATGGATGGAACAACCTGGATGAATGAAATTCTTTTCCTCTTGATCACATTAGTGTTTTTCTTTTATTTTAACATGGAGTATTAAAATTATAGCTTTCTGTAGACAGTACATTATTTTAATATTTAACATGACAGCAGTAAATTCAAAAAATGTTTATTGAGAGTTTTATAACTCACAGAATCCAAAAAGAAAAAACAAGCCTTGGTCGAACAATGGGTCGTTTTACAAAGTCACAGAGTTTCAAGCTTCTCAGTGAATTTTCTGTCAGGTTATTGTAGCGGTTAAAGTATATGTATATGTAACTGTTAAAGATATCGTACATCACACAAATACTGAGTATGGCAAGTAACGTGCTATTTTATCTATCACTTGCTATTACATGCTAAAATATATCTATTTATCATTCTTCATCTTTTGACTGTTGTAGAATTGTCGTTCAGCTTTTTCAACATTTGTCCTCGAATCTTCTTCTGGACTATCGTATCATCATTGATTCATTTTTTTTTTTGTACTCAAAGGTTGTTTCAATCATTAACTTTAACTTTAATACTTTATTCTGTGTTAAAGACATCATGTTTTTTCACCTTGACTATGAATGGGAGAATGGGATTTCTTTGTTCAGCTTTCATCATCCTTCCTTTTTGTGTCTGCAACATGTCTCTTCATTGTTATTTCAACTTCCCTCACCATTATTTTCAATCGAGTCATTTTATTGACTTTTTTTTTTGCTGTTTTCTTGATTCTGCTCATTCAACTTGTATCTTTCGTCAATGTATAACACAGAAACATAGCAAAAAGTGTTTTCTGTCAGAAAACACTAATGACACAGATGGAAAAAAAAACAGTCAATGAAAGATATGAAAGAGAAAAATAATAAAAGAGAAAAATAGAGAGGGTTAATTATAAGTCAGTTAATTGAAAGTAAAAGAGACAGAGATTGAACAAGACAAAACAGAGTAAATGATTTAATGATAGAGAGAAAAAAGACAGATTGAGTGATTTGGTGAGAAAACAAGAGCGTGAGTGGGATAGAGTAAGTAAAAGAGTGAGATAGAGTGAGTGTGTAAACTGTAAGAGTAAAGAGAGAGTGGGAGAAAGAGGAAAGTAGAAGGAGAGTGATTGAGTAGTGAAACAAAAATGGTAAGAGCAGGTGGGAGAGTGAGTGAAAGAGAAAATGAATTGGAGAAAGATTAAATGAATTGGAGAAAGATAAAAGAAAAATGGATTAAGTGAGAGAGTCAGAGAGAAAGAGTGAGTGAGTGAGTGAGCGAGTGAGTGAGTGAGTGAGAAAAAGTGAGAGAGAGAGAGAG
>CM051497.1:5886595-5902142 GCA_028031935.1 Paedocypris micromegethes
CACACACACTCACACACTCACACACTCACACACTCACACACACGCACTAAAATACACTGAGTGAGAATAACAAGATCGGTTCAAAGCAACAGATCAGTGCTGCCCCCTTGTGTTTGGTCATTTTCCCTTCGACTGCACAAAGTTGAAATTGTTCCACTTCTGCAGCTTTATTTCTTGCCAAATTGTATTTAAAACAAAACTAACACAAAAATAAATGTATCGTGCAAACGTAATAAGGTGGAAATATTTGCATTCTCATTTGAAACGTCAGAGTTGCCTTCAGCAAACTAATCTTTTTTGTTAACTATGTGTTTTCTGATGAAGAGAATTGATTTTCATTTTGCGAAGTCTGGGATGGGCAGTATGACTAGTTTACGGTTGAGACACTACAGGTCAGACTGGTTTCTTTTAGTCATTATAGAGGTGCTGAGATTACCTCTGCGAAGACACTAAACTGCAGTGTCTTTGCTTTAGATTGGACCTTTTGCACATGTCTAGACAATGCTAGTAAAACAAAAACACTTTTTTAAACCGGTATTCTTAAACTCATCTTTCTGATCTATCATGGTTTCTGAAATGTTCTAAACATGAGCAAATGTATATTATCTCTCTCTCACACACACCGACTCAAACACACACACACACACACACACACACACACACACACACACACACACACACCTGAATTTATTTTGTGGAAAGAACCAATAAATAACACCACCAATTCCCATCACATTTGAACTTGAGATTGTGAGACACTTGTGAGAATAGTTTGTACTGGACTCTGCCCTGAACAATTTGTGAAGGTAAATCATGGAATTAAAAAGATGAACAATTTAAACATGTGTATTAGTTTTGATGACGTTAGTAGCTACTATCACAGGTCATACAGGGTTGCACTGAATATTGCAATTATCCTAATTATACTTGAACATTTTCTTTGTCTTTATTTCTCAGGGTCACAGGGAGCTGGAGCCAATCCCAGCAACTCAGGGACTCAACCAATCACAGAGCAGGACACACACCTAGAGCAATTTTTCAGTCTCATATATATACATTATCTACGTTATCTACATTCATAGGCCATGAACTCACATCTAATTCTGGAACTAATCCTTTTTGCTGCGAGGCGACAGCGCTGCCCACTGCTCCACCTCGCCCCCCCCCCCCCATCAGATGGTAATATAGTAAACACACAGCATCTTGACACTGTATTGTATACGGTGCTGTTGCAGCAATGTTATTTTCACAGAATATTAGTATAAATCTAAATCAGTTTCTTAAGCATGATTCAGTTTATGAACAATGTCATTTATATTTAGCGTTCATACTTTTCCACGGCTCTCACACTTCTCGACTTTGAAGAGCCAAAAAGATCTGTCACCGGAGAGCGATGCGCACAGAGCTTCATCGACCAGAATGAGATGACGATCACTGTAATAGATTTGGCTTGGAATCAAGTGAAACCTGCCTGTTGCTACCTGCCTGGGAGACTTTCGAGACAGTTTTCTGTCTGTCTGGCTCTTCTGTCAGTGAACAAGGATTTGTTACTCATTGTGGAAAATAAAGAAGAAAAACGTAGAACTGTTGTATTGTTGTTTTCTTTACGTGACTAATTCATAGGGGACAAGCCTTGAAAAAAATAAATCAATGCCGATGCCTGAAACTTGAAATCTCTGCGGTTGAAAACTGGCCTGGGCAGTAAAAGAAGTCAAACCGGGAGAAGATTGTTCAAGCAGCCCGGCTCTACTGGTCCTAATCTCAGGCCTTCACAAACCTGAACCGCCTTTTATAACGGCCACTTTCACAACAGTTTGCCTCATGTGGAGGTGTAAATGATGTTGTCTTGTGGTACAAGTGCTGGGTGTGACTTCACGTGTGTTCACATGTTGGTTTTCCTCATGCTAAGCTCATTTGGTGGTATCTCTCAATGTTTCATCACGGAATTGTCAAGAGGAACATCACATTTGGGAAAGGAAAGAGAAACGCTATTGGATCACAGGTGGTTTCATGTCACAACTCGAACGTTTTTCCACTTTTCCCACTGCTGCGATCTTGCAGCGACCCGTGTTGTGTTGTGATCTTCTGCTTCATGGTCAGAATGTGTGCATGGTGTGTGAGTTTACCATGACGCCTCTGTGCTCTTGATATCACTTCTCTTTTAATCTGTAAACGGGGGGGCTAAAAAACTCTTTGACACTGACGTTCTATTTTTGTCAACACAGCTGACTTTAAATTCACATTTCACACACACATGTTAGATTGACACAGATTTTGCAATGAATTGTGTTAATTTAAAATACATTATATTTATAATTTGTATCTGATAAAACAAATATTTTTTGACATTTCAAATTGTTATTGGATCAAATTATTTTGGTGATTCATTTCTAATTGTCTGACATGTTAAAGAAAGAAAGAAAGAAAAAGAATGGCCCTTTTTTGTCAAACATTTGTCAGATAAAAAATTGGGGAACCATGTTCCAGAATTTGATGAAACAGTTTTATATAGTTATATAAAAAGCACAAGTAATATTTTATTTATTAAAGATATAGATTCAAAGAATTAAAAAATATATTTTTTTATATATAAACTATAAATGTATTAAAACACATACATTCATATTTTAAAAAATTAAAATGATTTCAATCTGAAGTGATATTTTTAAAATGATATTGTAAAAATAAATAATAAGAATGCAGGTAATCTTTAAACTGCAAGTATTGGACAGGTACAAAATAAAAATACAAAAGATTGAATATGCAAAACAATCAGCAAAATTTGGAAAAGAGAGATTTGTTAAGTCATGTTTTAATATTATTTTCTTTCTTTTTAAAAGGGGGTCACAAATAATACAGTTCTTAGATACATGTAAAATAAAATGCAATAAAGTTATTTTGTCAAAGATTAAATTTATTTAAAAATGTTAGATTTCATATTTGTGTTTGATTTAAAACATTTTGCCATTTTAAAATAGCCTTTATTATGTGTATTCATTTAGACATTTCTGACCTGGCCTAGATATAGAAAGAAAAAAAGGTTACAAAAAGAAAAAAGGAAAAAAAAGATAGGGGACCTCTGTTCAAGAATTTACGTTAAAATAAATCCCACATTAAAAAGTGGTAAAATCTACTTATGACAAAATAGGTAAACTTTGAAGTTTTTTTTTTTTTACATTTCCAACATAACTGTTTTTTTTTTTTTGAGCGAAATTCTGAAGACAACAAGTCTTCCCATGATGCATTGTAAAAGCAGCAATTTTCTGTAAAATATGTATGTCGATTTATTGGGATTTCTTTTACAGTCTGAGACTATTAAAATCAAAAACACAACACAAAAATATGTCAAATAATTAAAATAGTTCAATATTCTCTTTGAAGCCAAGTAAAATAAACACTTGTAGATTTTACACATTGAATAATCTTTCTGCCTCTTCTGCTTCTGAAAATAAAATAAAGATTTTTAAACGACTAGACAAATTCAAAACCCAAAAAGGGTAAAAGTCGTTTGAGACTTGATGCAAGTGTTGGAGCTGCGAGGAATGCTGCAAGTGCCGTTCCTCAACATTCCAGTACAGTTCCTAGTAAAAGTGGAAAACCAGTAAACAAAAAACCAGAGTGCGTCCAAACAAACGTATTGTGTTCACTCACTTAAGCCGTTCACCCACCAAAACATGTTCTCCGTTTCTTTGTTTCAGCATTCCCTTTGGCTTTGTCCTAAACCCCAGTGCATAAAACAAATCTACATCCGTACCTGCTTTTCCATTGTCAGACTATTTGGACACATAATAAATGTCTTTTTTAGAGTTAATAAAAAATGTGGTGAGATTTTGACTATATCAGGGGCAACAGCATCACTAAGTTGTAGAATCGGTGGTATGAGTTGATTGTCTCATGAGACTCATGAGTTGAGTCGTATGATCAGTTTGAATATATCAGTTTGAACCTGCAAACTCTTGGACAATTCCCACTGGACCACAACTGCCGATAATTGGTGTCCTTGAGCAAAACACGAACCCCCACACCCAAAACAAGGCTGCCCACTGCTCTGGGTTTGTGTGTGTCTGTGTCACTTCACTTAATGGTTAAATGAGGAGCCCATTTTTGATCCGGTCCCTAGTGACCACACTGACAAACTCACTCGCTTTACTTTCATTCTGATCCTGGAACATTCTCCGTCTGGAGAAACTGTTCTTTTGGCTGAACCGTTGTTCAGGTGTAAAAGCAGGATGTGGTGCTTGTGCAATGAGGGGCAAACATAGGCTTTCTATATTCTGCCATACAATATTCAAAGTATATGTACATATACGTAAGACATAAATTAAAACAAACTACACAGCCCTCGAGCCTGACTGCGTGTTTGCTTAAATAATTGTCTTGTCACTCAACAATTACCGAGTAAAAAGGATCTGCGATGTGTAACTCTGTCGTGGTCTCACTCTGAAAGCTTAACAAACGTTTCACAGTAAAGACCTTTTTTTATTAAGACTTTTTTTCCTTAACTTTACTTTACTGTTCTTTTTAATGTATTTTCTTAAAAAAAAAAAAGATGTTTCCAAACCTTGGCCTTACGAATACTGCTCTAATGTGAAAAAATATTTTGTTATACAAAATATTGTATTATTGAATAGACACTATTATTAATAAAACACAATCATTGTATTTAATCAAAAGATTTGTCATTTTTAAAATTGAGAATATAATAATCCAACTACGTTGCACAGTTTCTCCTGTAAAAAAGTGTTATTTGGTGCTAGAATGCCATCATACTGTAAAATTACAGTACAAAAATATAATTTGTTTCATTGAATAGTTGCTGCTAATTCAATAAAATTGGATTTTGCTGTAAAATGTTCATGATTTACAAGCATTTTTTTATAGTTTATATAAAAAAAGCACATTGAATACATATTTAGATCCCTTTCAATTATTTCATACATGTATTATGTTATATTTATTTATTTAAATGATCTATAACAAAAACAAAACACAACCATAAACTGTCGGTTACAACTGTTATATTACATTCATTTGGAGGGGGCTTTTATACACGGCGACAAAACACATTTTATTGTGTTAAGATGGCCAAATCATAAGCTTAAATTTGATGTCAGGGCTTGTTCAAGCACCGCTGAGAAGATTCAGCATGCTGTGACCTGCCACAATGAAACTAAAGCAAAGTGGTGTGAAACTGTTGTAATCATTTTTTTATCTTGACAGTTGCGAGCACAAGCCAATCCGACGCCGTGAACCATCTCTACAACTGAAATCCCATCGCCTATTGTTTTCACCCAACCCTCCAATTTTACCTGACTCAACATTCATTGTCAACCTGCTGTGACATGAAGCCAAGGTCATGCGGAGAAATCAAGTTAATCTTTGTGCAAATGTACATTTTCCCAAAACTGGAACTGGAGCTGGACGAAAGCGTAAAAAGTCAGTCCCGCCTTTCGATTTTCGCATTTCTTCATCCGCCAAAGGTCAGCCATTTTTTTCTCACCTGTTCCATTCAACCGTCAAACAGCCGGTCCCTGGAGCGCTGACCTTTCTGCTGACCTCCAGGTATATTAGACATGACATGACAGGGCAGGATGGGCTCACAATGCGGGCCCGAGCCACTCTCACCCTCTTGCTGTGTTTGCAGTGTAAGCACACGCGGCCGTTTGATAACATCTTCCTGGTCGTTTCTCCAAAACACCAAAGCTTATCCCAACAACCTTCACCGCCGCTCTGTTTATTGGGAAAACGCAAAAAGCAGTTAGTCATTCAGCCAAGTCAATTTCAGCACATCACGGCAATCCATCAGTATCTCTATATTTACTTAACATTCTGCGTTTGTCTGTAGGCAGTATTTGGTCAAATAGCAATAAAGAAAAAAAAAACAGCCGTTACTCTAAGCAAATAGGATGTAGCGTGGATGCAACGATATCTGTAGGACTTTGTGGATTTTCGCTGCTTCCAGGAGATATCCTCACTGCGAATGGGTCTTGTCACGTCCCAAAGGTGGTCTGTATTTGCATCCTAATCCTTCACATCCTGGTCCTTGAGTGTGGAGCGTGTGGATAACTGTAAGGAAACAACGGAGAAGAGAAACCAAACAGAAGGAAAAAGAAATTGATGAAAATGAAGATGAAAAAAAAAAGAAAATCATATACGTACTCAAATATATAAGCATACAGTATATACACACGAAAATTTAAAATCAAATACTGTAATATATATTATACTGACTTAAGAAATATAAGTATTATTATCATCAAGTGTATTCGTTACGTATAAAATATATCATAAAATATCAAGTGCATGAATGTATTTTATTTAAACAAAAACACACAATTTGTGTACACATGCACACACACATACAGCTCCCTGAGAATAATAATGACTATAATTTTGTTAAATCAGTTGTATTGATTTGTTACACAGTATAATAATGTGTGCTATTTCTATTATTACTCACAGACAATAATGACTGTAGTATTTATTTTATTATTTAATTACACTTCAGAGAATGATGAAAGTATTATATTATTCCTAATATAAATTAGCATTTATTTACAATGTTATTAAGAATAATGTGTCTTTTTGCCTAATAAGAATAATAATGAGTATTATTGGAATTGAAACGACATTTCTTGTTCATTGCTGTTCATAAAAGATTGTTAAGAACATTGAAAGAACATTTTATCAGAACATTGTCAGTTTCAGTAACTGATGTCACCAGACATAAAAGACACTGACATGACGTTGACTGTGATCTCACACTCATGAAAGATTAAAGTTGACCCAAGTAGACATGAGGAAACACCTAAAAGGTTGATTAAAGTTACCAGCCTTTAAACTTAAACTTTACTTTTAACTGCAATCGTAACTAAGACGTGTATGTATAGAAGCTGATTTCAGGAAGTAAATACGACCATCTTAATTCCATTTAAAGTTTAAATAATGTTTCCATGATGAATGATAAGGAGACACAATGCCATTTATAAAAAGCCTGATGATAAAAGTTGAACTATGAAAACCGTAGAAAAAAACCACAATGATTAAAAAGTGATCAGTAAAAATATTTTGAAAAGTATAAAAGTCAAACAAATAAAACTTTGAAGATGAAAAGATGCACATTTAGGAAGTGGGAAGACATTTCTGCAAAACGAGGACGCTTGAAAGATGGCTACCATTCAAAGTCAGTTTAGAACATCAATGAAAAAAGTGGAATGAGAAGAAGTATAAAACTGAGAAGATGAGTATGGATAAAAAAGTTCAGAAGATGATAAGTTAACGGCAATTCTAAGACAAACTGAATTAGTGTTCATGTTTATGGTCAACAGAAATTGACAGGAATTAGATCAGTAAGAGCTATTCTGAAACTAACAATTGTGCTTCTGGCTTTTTTTTTTTTTCTTTTTCGGGAATGCAGTTTTGTTGGGTGTTCTTCAATGGGTGTCGCTTCACATTGGTTTGGAAGGAAACAACGCCACAAAGTTCCCGTGTCTTACTGAATCTCTTTTTCATTTAAACACAGAAGGCCCAAGAAATTGACTTTCATTGAACTAGGACCACGGCAAGGTTTCCTTCCAGTGAGCTGGAGACTTCAAAACAGTAAAAGCAAGAGTCGAGAGTCGGCACACATTCAAGGCCATGACAGCGAACACAAACATGGAGCTCGAGCAGAAGTCTGAGCTTGAGTGTCAATAAACACTGAATGAGCGAGAAGCGTTGAGCGGGGGGAGGAACTGTAAAGGTAGGAGCAAAATAATGAGTATGATAGCATCTCTAAAGCCTTCTCCTGGTAAGGAGATTCTGTTTATGTTCTCATCCCTGTATCTTTTTAGCCTTAGACGAACGTGCTCACATATAATAATAAAGTGAAGTGGAATGACAGATTTATAACTGGCTTCAGGTTCAAACAGCTGAGGGCCTTTAAAAGTCAAACTGTATGCAAATCAATGCAAAAGAAAGCTAAATTAACATGCAAATGAGCAAATAACGCAAAACAGTGAAATTTAGAACATTAGCTTGCATGAACATCACATCTCGTTTTAGAACTTGTGTGCAAACTGCCTGTATGATATTACTATTGATTGACATAACCTAGTCATATTATGACCTAGTCATATATATATATATATATATATATATATATATATATATATATATATATATATATATAAAATGTATAACAACATACTGAATGTAAACAATATTACCAAATTTTCAATTATAATATTTATCTAGTTGTAGTTTAGTAATAGTATTTATCAAGTATGATTTGGGTAAATGTAAGAAATTTGGCATTTACAAAATAATTTAAATATATAATTGTTGAAAAAGATAAATTTTATTTTAAAGATAAAATTGTATTTATACAATCTTCCGCATTACACATAAAAAAATAGCCTTTGAATTGTTAATTACTTACACAGCATACACAACTAATGTCTTTAAATATCAGGCTCCTCCTCTCAGGTGTAATCCAATCCAATGCCCTGTCACAGGTAAAACCGGCCCCAATTTCTCAGTATATCCAAAAAAGCAAGAAAAGCCAACTAAACCCGTTCTCATACAGGCAATTCTAACACAGCCCTCATCCCATCTCGAAAACCTTGCTCCACACCAGAAGAAGAAGCAGGATCGGATTTACAGTACCAACTAGAAAGTCCAGTTCGACCGTGAGAGATGTCACAGGAGCATGACAAGTAAGTTCACCTCTGGTCCATAGTCTACCAAGATCTACTCAGAAAACCCTCACAGAAAAGGACTCAACCTTTCAATAATCTAAAACACTCCACGGCTCAGAAATAGATTTATTTGGTGGAGCTAGAACGTTTAGATACCTGACATGTCTGAGAAATCCTGGAATATGGTGACTTCCCATCCGGAGTGTGTCCGCCAGCCGAGAGCCGATTCCGCTACACGCGGCTGGAGATCTTCAGAACAGCTGTCGTGTTCAGACCTGCTCCAGTCACAGGTGTATCTGCACCTGCTGTGGGAGTCTCGGTCGCTCCACTTCTGGCTATTTTTCCTGTCTTTGACGGCTTTATTTGGAGAAATCTCACACTTGTGCCTGATCGAATCGTGCTGGCAGCTCAAACTTGATCCTGGGAAGCTTAGATCTTACAGCAAGTCAGCATTTTTAAGGATAAATAAGGTTCTGCTGGAACTAGAAACAGCCTTTTGAAAGGTAATATTTAACCCTGTACGAAATATGCTATTTCTGAAGGGAGCAAATTGAGTATCGTCAACTTTTTGAGTTGCACGTTCCTAGGCGTTGGCTGCTTCTTCTCAGGAACTTGTGTACAAGCATTGTTTCAAGCGTCCGTATCTAAACAGAATGCTTGTGAGAAACGTTTTTCTCAGAGTTGCTTCGCCTGTAATCAGAACGTCATGCGAGAAAGTATACAGACAAAATATTCACCGGTCTTTCCTGAAACATCCAGAACTTTGTTGACTACGATCATCATGACTGAGGCAATGTGAGACCTTCTCTCAGTGAATCCAGGGAACTTTCTTTAGTTAGTGTTTGGCGTTGAGAGTTTGACGGATGTGGCCACAAACACATCATTAGTGATTTTATGCCTCGTCGCTTCCCTTGTTTTAAAAACGGGATTGTGTGTCCCCAAGGTTTTATTGTCCCGGAATAACGGATCTATCGGGTTGCAAAGCTAAAATCGAACGGGGAGAACGTAGAAGAATGGTACAATTAGTTATCAGATTACTAATAGTCCCTTCGCATTTACCTATTTTGGAACCAATGTTTGTCATGGCAACTGTGTGGACTGTGTGGACAACGACAGTGTTGTTGACAGCACGAAATAGATGAATGGTTATTTAGAATATGCATAATCAATAAAACATACATCAATAGCCAATTTAAATGTAACATTTTTAGCAGGGCAATTTTTCAAAAATATGTACATTCAGTGGATTTTGTAAGTCGAAAAACAAATGAGTTTACTTGCTTTTTCATTTAAGTAATTTTCTTTTGTGTAAGATAAACTAAAATGTGGCATTCTGGAACTGTAACAGCAAGAAAGGAAGCTCAGGGAATGAGATTAAGACCTGACCCAACCTTTCTGTGGAGTTTGTGCTTGCGTGAGTTTCCTCTGGTTCTTCGTTTTTCTCCCACAGTAAAAAAAAACAAGTAGTTAGGTAAACATGAATTAGAAAATAGGCCAGGTTATGTGTGTCCAGCTTTGTATTTGGTTGGCCACCTATTCACAGATCCACCATCAGAACCAAGGTTGCTGGGATTGGTTCAAGCTCCCTATGATCCACCAAATGGAAAAATTGGTAGAAAAGGGATGAGTAAGTGTTGAGAAACATAGCACCTTAAAAATCACAGCACCCTATTTAGTGGTGAGACATGGACCATTCAAAATGCATGAATATTCATATCTTTAAGTTCCTCCAGACAGATCGTCAGTCACTTTCTGGAAAAGCCAGTGAAACGAGTTGTTAGTTGTGTCCTGAGCAGAGATTTTTTGCTTGGGTTGGTTTTGTCGTAGATCCTGTGATAATGACTTTCCCTCCAAAAGTAATTTGTCGACACTGAATACTCTTTCTACCTCGTCTTTACAGTAAGCGAGCCGTGCTGGTGCTGCAGAATGATCCGAATTACAGACGGCCTTCCTACACGAGTGATGACGAGGTCTGGAAATCCTTCCTGGAGAACCCACTTACTGCAGCCACCAAGGCCATGATGAGCATCAACGGGGACGAAGACAGCGCCGCAGCTCTGGGCTTATTATATGACTATTATAAGGCAAGAATCCATGGCAAAACCAGTCAATACACAAGCAGATCCTAAATTATATATGTTCTAGAAATCAGTGAATAGGTTTGGAGGCTAAAAAAAGGTGTTTATGAGCTCCACTGTAAAATTTAGACATGTGATTTCGAGTTGCTCACTGAAATGACCACTGGCCAGGTAAACAGGCTTGCAGACAGATAAAATGAGCGCAGCTGATGCTATTGGATGTGGTCGAACTAACAAAAAGTTTGTTTACTTTCCCCAGGTGCCACGGGAAAAAAGAACAATATCCCAGCCAAAGCCTGATGTTCTGGGCTCTGATGTGGATCCCAACAAAAGGTGAAGCTCTCATCAAAGATGCAATTGTGCGTTTGCTTTTAGAAGATGGGCCACTATTTGTGCTTTGCGAGGCCCGAGTGTTCATAGATATAAACGGGAAAACCCTATCGTTTTATTTTGAGATGTAATTGCAGATGCCAGAGATTGGTAATTTAGTGCTTTTCCTGATGTTATTCTAGATGGTGCCTCATTTTTGCTTTACAGCATGAACATCACATTTGAAAATTAACATTTTATAAAAAAAAAAAAAATTCCAAAAACTAGACTAGATTGTATCTTTACTACTGAATAGATGTAATTAATCAGTAATAGGTTAGTTATTGAAATAAAATTCGGTTGAAACTTTTTTATTTAAATATGCAAAGTAACTTAAATCTATGCCGCAATTATGAGATTTTGGCCAAAACATTCTCATAATTTTAATATAAACTCAAAAAATAATTGGTATCCAAAACTGCATTTCTATAGAAAATGTTCTGATATGAACACCAGAATTTATTTTCAATATTTAAAATAATAATAAATTAATTGAATAAAATGAGTTAGATATTTGAAAATTGAGCGGAGACGTTGAAATACAAACATTTTAATTTGCTATTTAAAGCCACAAAAATCTAAAAAATCTTTACAAATATTTGAGCAAAAACAAAGAAATAAAAAACAACAGATAACATTTTCCTCTCTCTGCATAATTTCCAACCTTACTAATTTAAAATAGATTGTATTTTCACAAAATAAATGAACAAAATGAAACTTCAATATTTTCTTGCAAAATACCTTTAAATTGCAAAACAAAGCATATCTAATGGATTTAGCATATCAAAGCACATCTAATGGACCTATAAATACAATAACTGTAAACGGTTTTGGGGACTTTGTAATTCAGACAATAAATACATTTAAAATGATAACTGCTGCGGTTATTTGCCATGCCATCGCACTCCATCCTCGCCATTTTCACTGACAGGAACTTGATGGTTCCGGTCCAAGAGCAGCAATCAGCAGAGGGCAGGATCCCGCTTCTGAAAGGAGTCAACATCGTCCACCTCTCCCAGGACAAGAGACCCCTGTTCCCCTCCCCGGACACCACCGTTACCGTCTCCATAGCACCCATGTCAAGCTACCCGGTGAAGACGGAGGGTCCGTCACACGGCTTCTCCGTCACCGTGCCCAACCCGCACTGCTCAGAGCCAGACAGTCACTCTGTGGTGTTTGACCGTCACCTGGGCCAGAACCATTTCAGCCCCAGCACACAGCCACGGACCCCCGACTCCACCTTCCCCGAGTCCTTCAAAGACGGAGCAGAGGTGAGGTTTCTCCCTCTTTCATCTGCCAGATTAAAACTCTCACACGCACTTTTCTCTGCTCTCCGCCCGGCTGAGACGAAACCTGGCTCGCCGCAGCTTTGTCGTTTTCACCCCCTCCCTGTTTTTATTTGAGCATGGCAAACTAGCAGCAAGCATGTCATTATACCATTGTCTCACTTACACAATAAAATGCTGTGTTTTCCTCTGACATAATAGACCCGGCCTTTCTGTCTCTCTCGCTCTTTACCCCCCCCACTCACACCCCCACCAATCACTCTCTTTACCTCCCTCACTCAATCAGTCAATCCTGCCTTCCCTGGCTCCCTCACTGTATCCCTCTCGCTGACTCCCTCTCTCTCTTTTATTACCTCACTCAATCCATCTCACCTTCTCTCTCTCTTTACCTCCCTCACTCAATCAGTCAATCTTCCCTTCCCTGTCTCCCTCACTCTCTTTACCTCCCTAACCCTGTGTCTCACCCTCCCTGTCTCCCTCACTCTATCCCTCTCTCTCTCTCTCTCTCTTTTTTACCCCACTCAATCAGTCTGTCTCCCTCACTCTCTTTACCTCCCTCACTCTATCCCTCTCTCTCTTTTATTACCCCACTCAATCAGTCAGCCAATCTTGCCTTCCCTGTCTCCCTCACTCTCGTTACCTCCCTCACCCTGTGTCTCACCCTCCCTGTCTCCCTCACTCTATCCCTCTCTCTCTTTTATTACCCCACTCGATCCATCTCACCTTCTCTCTCTCTTTACCTCCCTCACTCAATCAGTCAGTCTTACCCTCTTTGCTTCCCTATCTCTCTCTCTCTCTGTACCTTCCTCCCCCTCTCGATATCTCGCCCTCTCTATCTCCCTCTCTCTCTTTACCTCCCTCACTTGATCCTTCTTGCCCCCTCCCGTCTCTCTTTACCTCCCTCACTCATACCATCTCGCCCTCACTGTCTATCCTGTCTTTATCTCAATCAATCAATAAATCAACCAATCAATCCTTCTTGCCCGCCCCTTTCTATTTTTCACTTACTCAATCCCTCTCATCCTCCATTGTTCTCTTGCTGCATGCGCTCTCTCTCTCTCTCTTTTATTCTTGCTCTCATTCCTTTTATCATTCTTTCCCACTTTTTTTCTTTCACTCCTGCTCTAAATCTGTATTTCCTCCATTTCTCTCTTTCTTGCTCTTATTTTCTCTGCTTGTGTCTTTTTCTCACTCTTGTTCCATTTCTACTTTTGCTATTTTTGCTCTTGTCTTTTCTCTTTATATCTCCATCTCTTGTTTTCACTGATATTATCACTTTCTCTTGGTCTATATCTCTTTATCTATCCTTCGTTTGCTTTCTTTGGTCCTATTTCGTTCTCATGTTCTCATTCTTTATCTCCCAGTCTTTCAATCTCATGCTAATTTTCTTTCTCTATATTCTTCTTCTTTCTCTCACTTTCTTCTCTCATCCCCCTGTGCCATGCATTCTCTTGTTCTTCCTCTTCATCTCACTAGGGTATCATTCTTGCTTTCCCGTCATGTTTGTGATCTTTGTTTTCTTGCTCCTAAACCTTCTTCTCATGTTTTCACACTCTCTCTTTGCTCTCTCTCCTTCTTTCAATTTGTCTCACTGTGAATCCGTTTGTGGATTGTTTGCAGTAAAAGCAACGTTCCTCTTCTTTTGTGCACTGCAGGTATTCCCGTTCTCCAGTGATCTTCAGTTACGCATGAGTTCCATCCCACAGGAAGAGTACGGAGCGTTTGACGCTGTGTCAGGGTAAGTGTGTGCCCGCGCTCAAACAATAAACCCCTTAATTGTCCCGGGGGTCTGCAGATCACGTCCCTGGAGATTTATTACTGCTGTACACATCCTAAGGGTAAATGTAAACAAATGTTCGGCACTAAAGACAAACTTCTTTGTCACACAAGAAGACCACAGGGAATATTCCACCAGTGTTTGCCTATTATAATTTTTTAGGTTGTTTTAAATGGCTTCACTTTTGTGTTTGGTCCACAGCAACAACTTCGAATACACACTAGAAGCTTCCAAATCCCTCAGACAGAAGTCCGGTGATGGCACCATGACGTACCTCAACAAAGGCCAGTTCTATCCAATCACTCTCAGAGAAACCGACAACGGCAAAGTACTACAGGGTCCCATCTGTAAAGTCCGGGTATGTTACTAGTTATAATTAATCAGCACTATTTAAACGAAAGAGTTAAAATAAATGAACTACATTTATGAATGTATAACGTTTAAACAATTACAAAAAATACACAAGGCAATGCTTTGAGGAATCAAACCCACAACCTTTGATGTTGCAAACACGCCTCTTTATTAAATTGAGTTAAACATTGGTAACTGCAATAATGTGCCTAATTATTTGGGATTGTATTACAATTGCATCACTTTGTATCATAGTTATTTTATATTAAATGTACTACATTTTAATACATACAAATTAAGCAATCCTTAAGAAAAAGCCCTTGACATTTTTGTGCAAACACCACTATTTTATTAAGTCATATCATTACTCAATACATATACATAGATTATTGAGAATAACGAATAAACGTATATGTATGAGTTTAACCTATAAGAATAAACGTATTTGCTAAACACGTAAATTGCTCCAAATAACACCGCTCTACTCACAGAGCCAAAGCAGTGGTGATTATTTAGCTTTCATCGATGTAGAAGAACAGTGGAGTGTAGGACTGACACTGAGTGCTGTGACTTCTCAGAGTGTGGTGATGGTGGTCTTCGGAGAAGAAAAGTCCAGAGATGATCAGCTCAAGCACTGGAAGTACTGGCACTCACGACAGCACACGGCCAAGCAGAGGTGCATCGACATTGGTAAGGATCCTCCAAACCCAAAGCTGCGTTTAGGGAATCAAACTAGATGCATGGGGGATTTATGCGCCTCATCGGGCGGGACAATAGGACATAAAGAATGACGATGATAATGATTTTAAAATATTATTAATAGTACATTTTTACAGTACTTTTCACAGATAAAGTACTTCACTTACGTGTGAAAAATAATGAAATATAAAGTAAAAATACATAAATGAAATAAATATATGAAGTAAAAATTCTAATAGAAATATACAATTACATATCTATGTGTGTATATATAGTATATACAGTATATATATATATATATATATATAT
>CM051497.1:5902154-5990205 GCA_028031935.1 Paedocypris micromegethes
ATATATATATATATATATATATATATAATGTGTGTGTGTATGTGATTTTAAGTCAAAATAAACTGATTGTAAAAAATTTCAAGTTTTTTATCTGACTTTTCATTATCGTTCACAGCCGACTACAAGGAAAGTTTTAACACCATCAGTAACATCGAGGAAATTTCCTATAACGCTATTTCATTCACGTGGGACATCAGCGAGGAAGCCAAGGTAAAGAAACAGCAGACACTTTTTCTCAAACGTTGCCTAAATTATCCGCTTTTGTCAGACTTCACAAACATAGATCCAGTCCACAAAAGAAGCAGATTTGTAGTTTCTTTAGGTGTGAGAGTGTCTTTCTTTTGGCCGGTTCATGTTCTTTTCATGTTGCGAGGCCTGGTGTCTGATGCGTGTGTTGAGGATGTCCTCACACACACTTGAACTGTGTGCTGAAGTGATGTGTTCGTGGGAAGACGCTCCCAGAAGAATGAGGAACCTTGAGCTGGAATCCTGTCGGACCAGTGTGTCAGGACCAGTCGCTCGGCGATTCGCTCTTTTACCGCCGTGACGTTTCTCACGACTTCTGGAAACGCACTTTACCTTCACCGCATTTATCAAGCTAATATTACTTTTTTTTAATTCACTACTTCTCAATCCATTTTTCCATCAAGTTTTCTCCACTATACTTTTCTATCCAAGTTCATGTGAACTATAAATTAATAATGTTTATATTATTGTCACAGATTAATTTACATTTTATTGTTTATAATAATAAAAAATAATAACAAAATGTATTATTTCAGAAAAAATGAAATTTCACAGCATTTAAATTAAAAAGCAATATAAATGTCGGTGCAAAAAGTAACAATATAAAAAAGATAACAAATAAAAATGGATACATTTCATAGTTTAATATTTACATAATTATTTTCCTTTTTGGTAATTAACACAGAGTTACTCCAGAATAAATTTCATGTTATTGTAAAGTTCACTTTTGTATCATTACTATTTAATTTAGTGCAATCCCCTAAGTTAATTGTTGAATTTGATTCTGGATGTAAAACCGGTTTCTAATTCTCTATCAGTTTCACTTGGTCTTCACTTGCAGCCTGAGAAAGTAACTTCACTGTTGTGATGCGTGTATAAAAGTGTGAGAGGAGAACTTCTTGTTTCAAAATGTAAAACACAACTGTTTGTGTGTGTGTTTGTGTTTAAGACTACACAATATTAAAACAAACAAAAATAGCAACAAAAACACGGACATAAAACTCACAATTGCAAAATAAAGTACATTTCTATAGAATTGCTTATTGGTTTTAGATTTATGTTATGCTGATAAACTTTTTGCTCGTATCTAAGGCACAGGTGATAAAAAAATTCTGTATCGGACCTGAAAATTCAAATTTTTTTATAATGAAGTTGTAATTCAGTAACATCTTACTTGTTCTTTCACTCAGATGTTTGTGTAGTTCCTGCTCTAATGTCCACACGCAGACTTTGGTAACTAGACAATCTCTACATTAAAAATCAGTAATTTAACACTCGGCAGTGTTGTCATTAAACCAGGATGCGGATCATGAGATATTTATCCGTGTTCTCCGGCTGCGGTTTGCCGTGTGTTTGCAGTGTTTTGCGTGGGTGCGGTTTTGAGTGTTTGTGCAGAGAAAAGGTAGCTAGAAAGAGGAATGAGTTTAGAAGCCTATAGAGGAAGAATAGTGGAAGAATGCTGTAGTAACGCCCCCTTGTGGACATTCACTCGAGACATGCGGCAATATTAAAATTAAATACGACATACACGCACGCATATGTATAAAATAAATTTAAATTGTGATGCCAAATTGTTTACACAGTTACAGCCGTTTTGGATCATGTCAGGGTTTTTATTTGCCGCTTAATATTTTTGTTTTGTCTTGACATTTACTGTCCCTACATACATTTAATTTTAAAAATACATATTTCTGTTGTCAATAATAATGTATTTAATACGTTTTGCAATACTCTATGTGCATTATGCCATTTTAACACGCTCATAACATGTGTTACAGAAAGACGATGCCAGAATTATTAAAAAATAATAACATCACAATGCACTAACTTGTTATTTGATAATTTGTATGCATGTATTTATTATAAAACCTTTTTATAAATTCTATTTTATCGGTACACAGCACGTTTGCCGTCCAGTCAGTTATTCAACATCTAAAATCGACATTATCCCACCACTAGGGGGCGTGGTGGTTACAAAAAATGACAAGAAATCACACATTTTAGATAAACGTGTTGCTTCACGACAAACTGAGTTTAAAAAAAAACAAAAAACTTTTCAAGCTGCGTTTTGTGATTTTGCCACAGTTGTTTAACTGATTTGATTGTGTCTTCTCACAGATCTTCATCTCAGTCAACTGTCTGAGCACAGACTTCTCCTCTCAGAAGGGTGTGAAGGGCCTTCCACTCAACCTACAAATCGACACCTACAGTTACAACAACCGCAGTAATAAACCCATCCATCGCGCCTACTGCCAGATTAAGGTCTTCTGCGACAAAGGTGCAGAGCGCAAGATTCGGGACGAAGAGAGGAAACAGTCCCGTAGGAAGGGAAAGGTCCCTGAGGTCAACCCACCATTGGGAAGCTGTAAGGATTCGAAATCAAAGTTTGGCGCATCGTATTACAAACGCCATTCACTCAATCTTCTTTATTCCCTCAGATGGTTCAGATGTCAAAGTTCCCCTGCTGCACAAACGCACCGACATGACACTGTTTAAAACAATGACGGACTTTGAGACGCAGCCTGTCCTGTTCATTCCCGACATACACTTCTCCACCTTCCAGCGTCATGTGAGTACCACTCAGGACATTACAGGGACAACCCACCATTTCATGGGAAAAACAAAAGTTATGCTTTTGATATATAAATATACTTAGACCAGACAGCAAGCAATAATAGTTTTCAGACTTTTCCATTTGTCGCACATGGACAGCGCTCTACAGCAGCTTCTGCAGAAGACACGTAGATTATGTACAGTAGACTCCATTCGATAAGACGAGATAAGATAAGAAAAGAGTTAGTCGGATTGCATGCTAAATTACAGTTACGTTAAGTGTAATGCACGTTTTTCGGTTTAAATGAAGAGATAAAGTTACTAATACACACACACACACACACACACGAGAAATACCTTAATTAGAAAACACAAAATGATTGCAATTGATTTCTTATTTTGAATACTTTATAAATGTGCAGCTGCAACCACGTAATTGCTGCCCGCAGCTGTATTCCCGTTAATTCGGGAACACACGACAGGTGCAAATGAAGTCACTCATCCACCACAACTCCAACAGAACATTTCGCAACATCGAAACGAGTAAATCGCCGCACAATAAATCGCTCTTTATTGCACGTGAACAAAGCGAAGCGCCTCAGGGAAGCAGCAGATTGCGCTGGGTCGCTCTGACCCGCCAGTTGGATGGAACATCACCGCTTGCTCGCTGTTATGAAATCTGGCATTTATGGCACGAGTGTCAGCGCTATCAGCAAGCGCTCAGACGGTAATGTTCTCATCCCGAGCCCACGCACGCTGTGTGAACAAACCAAACCCTCACGACCACAGCCGCCGTGGTTCTCTTCCATTCACACTCTTTCGTTTCACAAACCCGACTATCCTTAAACCGGTGCTGAATGATGGTCAAACACGACCTTTGCTTCAGTTCAGCGGCAATGAACTTCACGTGTCTAGAGCCAAAAATAACTCGCCTGACTGTTTACCTTCTTCACTCCAATCGAACAATTCAAACCGTCGAACAAACATGAACTTTGTCTTAGTTCCCCAGTGTGGCACAAACACACCGTCAGTTTGTACTTGCGGCAAGAGCATCAACACGGCAACTCAGTGTGTTTGTTGCTTCGAGTTTATTTGACATTTATCTAAAGCCTTTTGATGAGCAGGTCAGTTCCGTGTTTTACGCGTGGACGCTTCAGGTCTGGTCTGGGATTTGAACCTGTGACCTTTCAGTCACAACTCTTTACCCAAAGGCACCACCACCAGTTCATATATTGTAAAACATCTAGATAGAAGGCCATTGGGGGTTTTGTTTTTCAACAGCTTTGCCACACTGGCTTTCTATTAGAGGTTATATGATATATAAATTCACGGTTTATATGAGTTATACAGGTTTATACAGGAAAAATAGGCAGGTCCTCAGTGACGGTGGCTAAGATCTGAGGAACATTGTGAAAAGAGCAGTTATGTTAGCTAAATACTATACACATTAAACACCTATATTTGGCTATTATTATCTCTACGTTATCATCATGGATAAAATTGTAACATTGGCCATTAGTGTCAAAAGAAGCTCCAAAAACCTGTTTGACCTTCTTCAGATTTTGCTGCGTTCCATGTATGAATCGAGTTGCCCTCAGTAGCGTTTCAAGCTGTTCAAATTGTTTGCTTTAAATGAAGCAAAAAACTGCACGGCAAACAGAAACTTACTGTAATCTACTTAGGTTTTATACCTCTTTTCTACACTAATCGTTGTAAATTATATATGTCTATATGTAAGTCTCTGGTGCCCTTAGAATCGCACCAACTTTCTCAGTTAACGGCCCTCGGTCCCTGGAACCTTATCCAGCAAGTCAATCTGAACTTATGAGAATCAGAACCAGAAACTGCACGTTCTATAATTGTGCATAAATCAGTCCATTTATAATAACAGCAACACGGACATTTAGAGTTGTACACTAAAACGTCCCTGTTACGGTAAGATTCGTTTATTTTAATGTATTCTATTTTCTCTTTCCAGCCTTTCACCACGGAGGATTCAGAGGAAGGGTACGTCTCTCTCTCCCTCTCTTTCTCTCTCTCGCTGTATTTACATTGGCCGGGTTTGTAGAAGAAGGAGGCATGTGAACTGTAATGTACATTATTAAAGCACAAGCAGCCATTAGTGTTGCCCTGGAGTGTTTCTCGCTCTTCCAGGAAATGTGCAGGTGTTATTTGTGCCACCAGTCCCTGTTTCCAATAGCTTAGTTTGTTTTTCTTCCAAGAATTGCGCTCGTCTGCTGCATCTTTATTTCTCCTTTGTTCCCTCTTTCTTGTTGTTCAGCTCGGGGATGAAGAGATTACCTTACTCTGAGGAGGAGTTTGGATCACCTCCCAATAAACTTCCAAGGACTGATGAGCCCAAAAGAGGTGTGTTTTAACGGGAACTGGACTGGGTTGCGTTTGATTGGTCCCTGCCCTGCTCCAGACGGAATTCTTCCGCTTGTTTTTGTGCTTGGGTTCTGTTGGCACTTTAACTGGTGCTGGTGCCAGTTGATGGCTTGCAAATAATCACACTAATTCAGAACATATTTCTTCAGTTATGGAAGCATGTGAGCTGCACACTGAGTCAAAAAAAAAATATTTATATGTGTGTAATATGTGTATAAAATGTGTGTGTGTGTGTGTGTGTGTGAGAGAGAGAGAGAGAGAGATAAATGAAGAGAGATTTGTATATAGACAGACAGACATGCCATCATTTACAACAGGCAGACAGACAGACACACACACACACACACACACACACACACAGACTGATAATCAGAAAATGTATACAGTAAATACATGTAATACTTCAATACATGTTTTCACAAGCAGAAATGTTTTTGAGAAAAATCTCTGGCTCCCTCACATAGATGTGTCAGGTCGTCCCTTGCTTCATTTAAGAGTTTCTAGATTGAATATGGTACATTTTCATATAAAACCTGCTCGGCCTCTCCACACGAAGGCCGTTCTCCGCTTGTTTGCCCATTAAACATCAGTCACGCTCCGCTGTGTACGTGTAGGTCCGTCTCTGCTTGTATAAAACCAAATCTCCAGCCAAAAGCAACATTTGGGTTTTAGAATAGCTTTTAATGTGAACTCCGGACTCTCCACATCACTGAGCTCCTCTGACTATAAGCTCAGCGTTCCCAGTAATGGAGGTGAAAGGGAATGAATGGGGGTGGCTGCACTGGTGTTTATAGTCATGGGCAGCAACCCCGAATGAAGGGAACATCATGTGAACCACGAGGTCACTGAAGCGTATCAAATGCCCGTGGGCCACATGAAAGCCTTGGCAGCCGCTGACGTTGACTTTACATTCTGGTAAATGGTTTATTTTGGTTCGCACACTGACCTCAGTTTGAAGAAAACCTCTGGTTACGCCACAGTGACCTGACCACATCTTCTCCACCTTTGCAGTTTTGCTGTACGTGCGCAAAGAGACGGAGGAGGTGTTTGATGCCCTCATGTTGAAAACTCCCACCCTGAAAGGCCTAGTGGAAGCGGTGAGTGACTTCTCCATCCTCACAATTAATAATAATAAATAATAATTCATTCGATTTTTTATTTATTGGCGCCTTTCATGACACTCAAGGTCGCCTTACATGACACACAACATTCACACACACACACCAATTGCCCGGTGAAATAGATTGTCACAATTCATTTGTCCCAGCTGGAGTGACACCAAGAGTTTACGTTTAAGGATTTTGAAGGCTCTTGTGTTGAAGATATGTTCATAATATGGCCAAACATGACATGATAGTTTCCATGTTTAATGTGTTTATGGAAGATTGACAAGAAGGAACAAGATCAAATGGCAAAAGAGTTCTTGATGCTCAGACACTCCAGTCAAAATGTACACACACGCAAATGTATAATAGAAAGGGAGTAGCTCTTCCCTGGATAAAGATGAAAGTCTGTAGATTTCAATGAACATTTCTATGATCAACATCGAGGAAATGAGATGCCGTGGATGGATGATGAAAGCTGAACATTGAAACTAATTCAAAGTCAACAAGAGAAAATATGGATGAAAAGTTGTAAATGAGGAAAAATGAATCTTTGAACAAAGTGGAATCGAGGACGCACGTTGAAGAATGATGGTGTAACAAGAATGATTAAATGACAAAAAAGACAAACAACAAAAGTTGAATTTGAGTAAAAGTGTAAAAGATGAGAAATTGAAAGATGAAAGTTCAGAAGATGACATGAGGACGAACATTAAAGTAAAACTATCATTCTTTGATTCAGATGAGGACTAGTTAACAACTAAAAAAAACTTCATATTAAGTAAAAAAAATAATAAAGACCAAGAATGCAATATTTAATATTTAAAAGCATTAATGCAATATTTTTATTTCAAAGCCTGAAACACTTAAATGAAAAAAAAAAAAATCAATAAATGAAGATTATGGTCAGTAACGTCAGAACGTGGTTTTGCTCATCACAGCGAACATTTGTTCACAAACATACGCGTTACAGTCTTTGGATCTGGAAAGTTCCCTGGAGACAGATCAGCATTAAACTCTGCTGGATATTTTTCTCTAAATGTGTCCATCAGTGTCGTCTGAAGGTTGTCTCTGATTGAAAGTTCTTCTAATATTAGTGTAGAGTAAAAATCATCTCATAAATAGACTTAAGAAATTTCAAAATTCACTTAAGAAGTATATGAATATAGAAATAAAAAATGAACAAGACACATTCACGGACATGGACAGCGAGCCACAACTATCAAAGTATCAAAACTCGAGTCAGATTGTCTAAATCTGACAAAAGGTTCCAGTGAACCCAGAGAACATAAAACAACCAGGCCCAGGCGTTCATAACAGTTGGTCACTTCCAAATAAAATGGCCTGATGTCCCACTGAGGGATTTAGCAGGAACATCGAGATACACGTTAAGAACCAAGAGTTAAACCCCAGCAGACGTTCAGAAACAAAACCAGACGTACGTTGACGCAACAAACCCTGCTCCTCGGTTTAAAAACAGCGGGTAACAAAGACCAGAGCCGGGGAACGTGTCCTGTGACAGGTTTTATGTATCTGGCGTGTTCTCCAGCAGTGTTTGTAACTGAACACTACTCCAGCATTGCCACACTTTGGATAACCCGAGAATGAAGAGAGGGAATGTCAGGAGCTTGGGAAAACATTACACAGAATCTCCTGGATCCCAAAATAAGTTGAACTTTGATACAAGTTGGCTCGGAAACCTACTTCTGTCTATCACGTTGTATTGAACCAGGCCACTGATTCACAAGTGTGTGCTATCGCTTGGTTTGTACATGGCGTTTCTTGCACGATGCGATTGTGTCCGTTTTATATAATCGTGAAATGCTTCCACTTGCACCTTTAATAAAATATCTTCAAAATGTATTCCAGATTGCAGAAAAATACGACGTTCCTCTGGAAAAGATGGGGAAGGTGTACAAAAAATGCAAGAAAGGGTGAGATCTAAATGCATCTGTGGTTTAATTAATGCAATTCTTATGTTACATAATGGGGAGTGAATAAAAAAAATAAACTTTATTCGAAACTTTTTACCAATTTTACAAAGTATACAAATACGTTTCAACAATTATACAAACAAATGCAAGCAATGGTGAGATCTGTCTGATTGAGATAAGAACTAAATTAATCTAAGATTTAATTTAATGCACTGTTTGTCATTTTTTTGGGAAACAATAAAATGCAAAATTAATTAAAAATATACTATTATATATTATGTATATTGTTCCCATTGACTGCTCAGACTTAAAATCTTCTGTGTCTTCTTTCAGGATCTTGGTAAACATAGACGACAACATCATCAAGCACTATTCTAATGAAGACACCTTCCAGATCCACATGGAGGAAATGGGAGGAATGATGAAGCTCACGCTGACAGAAATTTGAACTTCTATATTTGTGTCTAGTGTATTTTATTGATGTCAGAACTTTTTTTTAATCAGGGTAAAAACAGAAAAAACCATTCCAACATTTGTCTGTTTTCGTATATTTGGCTTGTACAAAAACAGGATTTTTGTATAATTTCTTAAATAATAATGTGATTATGATCTCTGTAAAACCTAGCACTGGAGAGCTTCATCTCTGAAATGCCCCTCTGTTTTGAACGGTGGTCTTACGGCTGTACAGTGGGTTTGGGACTTTGCCATCGCTTTATTGTATTAATATAAACAGTATTTTATGATAATAGTATATTCCTTGCTCAGCGACTCCATGCAAAACAGCAGCCCATATATACGCCATTATTCTGTAGTAATATTGAGATTACATCTATTGTTATATTTTCAAAACGTCAAAATATCCAAACATTTTTGGATACAATCTTTTTTTATCCAAACTCAATACTACGTATTACACTGAAAAAAAAAATGAGCTTCAAAAAAATCTTGGTAACACTTTGTAAAAAATCTACGTACATTTTACCTTTACCGAGGATTTTATAATTTTTTTCAGGTGTAGGATTCAAACATTTTCTAAAATTCCCCCCAAAATTATGAATGCATAATTTACAGAATATTTTACACGTTTGATTATGCTGCAATAATGAATCAAATTTTTTTTTACTTAATTTTACTGTTCCAATAATTCTAAAAAGTAATTTTCTTCATAAAAGCATTGACATGTAGTAAATTACTAAAACACAAAATAAAATCCAATTTTTTTAATATTTTAACACTTTAAAATACATTTGGGCTGCAGCTGAAGTCGACGTATTGAATTTCTGAAATCCATTTTTTTTATCTTGCAACTTATATTTTGTGTATATATTTATTCTGTTGGGATGGGACTTTTTATATAAATAGAAAATGATTTTCTTAAGCATTTGAGTTTTTAAAAGAAATCATGAGTCTATTTATCACATTTATGAAACATTGTTTGCTTTGTTTCGAATGCAGTGATCCCTTTTAATAAAAGCAAATGATTGTCAATTGCTTGTTTTCAGTGGCTCTCCGTTGGCTTTATCTCCAGTAGTTGTCATGGAGCGTTTGTTCTGGAACAGTCCATCTGTCTGATGGACAGGAAGTGGGTGGTTAAATAGAGAGTCTTGTATCTGCGGTGGTCTCTGTTACCCCCCAGTCTCAGCTTCTGTCTTCCTAAGTTCTGCATTCAAGTAAACAACCATTCTTCTCTCAAACTACACAAATCAAGTGACCTAAACAAATTCCCGTAACCACAGTTTATATGATTTTGAGTTGGAAATGGATTTAATTTCCATGTTTTGTTCTATTAAGTTAATTTAAATTAAAAAAGAAGACGTCATAACGGGTTCTGAAATACGACGGTCAGATGTAAACCAGACTGCAGAGCTCATCGTCGCAGCATTGAGAACAGGCTTATGCTTTGTGTTTTCATCTTCCTCATCATAGTCTTCCTCACTCACTCTACACATCTGTTCTGTGTAAGCCTGGTGGTTTCCTTAAAATGAAGTTCTAAGAAATCAGGGTGTACATGATTAGAACGGAATAAAACTATGGTAAATAAATAAACAACGCCTGTTGGTGGCACCGCCCACTTGAGATGTCAAAATAAAAGTACTTGGCAAGCCACATGGACTCACGAAAAAACAGCCATTCTTTTGTTTACTAAAATGATACTGTATTCTCTAAAATAAATGCCACTGATACATCAAAAATTTTACATTTCAACTTTTTACATTTTGGAATGGCTATTGAGCTGGAAACCTAAATTAGAAATCTATTAACATTAATAATTATGATATTCGTGACATGGAATATCCCATTTCTTTGTGTGCTGGCACAAGTCCAAATGGAATATGAAATGCATTAATTCAGACTAAGAACTGATTATTTTTTATTATTTCAATATAATATTTATTTGTGAGATCTCACAGATGTTCTAATGATATATGGACTATATTATTGATGGAAATAAGGACTAAATAAAATGTTGCCATTTTTCTTCCTTTAATTATGAGTTTTACCAAATATGACCAACCCAATTGAAGAGATTCCCTCATACATAAAATCTACAGATTGCATTTTAGAGTCTTTTTCTCTATCAAGTATTCAAAAAAATGTTAGAGAAAATAAAATAGCTTTTTTGCACATGGCATCTATTTCCCACCTCTCCACTTGAGACGTTAAAACAAGTCCTTGGCAAGCCACGTGGCTTTACAAAAACAGCCATTATGCTAAAGTTCTTGTCCTGATCCATTTCAATTCACTGGCCTTGTCTGCACTCGACCCCGGAAAATGAATGTCGTTGGTTTTCCCCTTTTTTCTGAAAAGAGGTTTGTTGTTTTTCTTCTCTCCCCCACACAACCCCCGTAATTATCCTTTTTTCCTTTAAACCGACATTCCGGGTCTAGTCACCTAGCTACCACGATCTAAAGCTTTGAAAATGCCCAGAGAAAACAAGAATGACAAATGTCAAGGCACAATGCGGTTCATCCTGCAGCCGAATCTATTTGGGTCTCAGGGACTGTGATGTACCACACGTCCACCATGGACCCTCTGAGTCAGCACACACACACACACACACACAGACAGACAGAGCAGACACACCCTTCTCCGGCCCACCAAATCTGGGATTTGATTGGCTCTCACTTTTTTGGCTGGAACTAAACGTCTTAACGTCTAAAAGATCTGTGAACTATGTTAAACATGCCGGCTCTGTCCTCTTGGCCTATATACTTGATAACTGAAACGAATGGTTATTTATAACTCGGAACGCTTCTCGTAGCGTGCTAGCGTGCAGCTAAGCTGGCCTCCGCGGGCTCTTTTGGCTCTCAGCCTACTCTACATTCACATGAACGCCAGTATTAATGAAGCCTGACTATATATGGTCCGTAAGTAACTAGCACAGGGTGGAAATGCAGTTAGCGGATGATGCAAAAAATGCTGACTCGATGAAATCTTCATTCGGTTTAGTTCACCTCACTTGACTTCCAAATAAACTTTGCTGTGACTTTTTATCTTTTGCCAAAAACGTGGACTTAAAGTCTTTCTCAATTGTGTTTTATTTTGGTGTTTGTCTTGTAATCTTTAATATTTTGCATAAATTACATCACGGGACCTGTAGCCAGCGGTTCTGGTCCTGAAGGCGGGGCCCATCAGGACCACAGATCAGGACACGCACGCACACACACACACACACACACACACATTCTCTCACTCACACTTATGGTAAATTTTCCCAAATCCAGCATGTTTTTGGACTGTTGAAGGAAGACCAGAGACCCAGAGGAAAGAGGCAAACAAGAACATGCAAACTCCACACACCTGACAAACTTTTATTCTACAAATTAAATTCATCCATCCATCCATCTATTTTTTTTTTTAACCAATTTTTTCCATTTCTTGGTCATGGGAGACTGAAGGGAATCTCAGCAATTGTGAGCCTTTTTAGATACGTATTTGAATTTTTTATGACCTAAAAATAATTACAATGCATTTTTTGGAAGATTTTGACAGTAACATGACATAGTTGCACACATTCCGTTAAAAATGGAAGTTTCCAAGTGGCTTTGCCCCAAACTCTTTGTGTTTCCGGCCTTTACACATTCTAGAAATCTTTGGAAAAACCCTCACTAAACCAAACACACAAAGCATTAGAATCCAATGGAATCTGATTTTCCCAAGGCCGTCACCTGCTAACAGTGAAATTCACCTACACTGACATAACCGTTGCACTGTATAAAAATACAGACGTGTATGTGAGAAGCAATATATGAAATGGCCAAAACCTACATAAATGTTCCAAAAACGCTTGACTTGGTTCAGGAAAATCTGTTTTACAACAAAACTGCCGTTCAGTCACAAACGAAGAAGCCCTTTCACCCAGAAACACACCCACTGCCGGAGCAAACGGGGAGTTTCTGTTGATCGGCCTGTACGTGCATCTGATTTGACTAAGAGTTCTGCCGAAACACATGTGCACACGCACGCACGCACACACACGCCGGCTAGCTTAGTTTTAATAAACGCTGTGAATGCTGCGGCTCCAGTCCCATGTATAAAACGCTATTATATACATTTAAATGTTTTTTTCTGTAAAAAAAAAAACTGATTTAAACAGTGACTACAGTATATAATAGCATGACACCTCAAGCACAGTATATTTAACACTTCTAGGAATTACTGACTCCGACTTCCCCCTGGATTGAAACCCTACAGCTATGTTAAGAACTGGTTTCGGGTGGTGGTAGGTGGAATGGGAAGGTGGTTGGATGGGGTGATGTGAATAGCATAACCTTTCCTCTACATTTCTTCTCTTCTTTCTCAGTTTGCCCCACTTATATCACCAGCAAGCCTCCCACCTTGAACACGACTCTATTTCCCACACTGCCCTTTGCCGCGCTGCTGTTGGCTCAGTGTCGTTCATCTCGGCCTTACACAACCACTCATTCTAGCACTTACTGTCGGTGTTATGTATTCACTAGTCATGCTTCAATCACATGCTCATCTGCTTTAAGCATTAAATAATGCACCGGAAAAAAAAACATTTGCACTCATTTCCCATGACATATTCTATATACTCAAGCTATTTTACCATCAAAAGATATTTAAATCTTAAAACTGTTTTAAAAAATACTTGTTTTAATAAGAATGCTTCCAACTCTACAATGCTATTTAATATTAAATAATATTCTATATTATCGAAAATAAGCTGATGATGCTAATAAAACTCTATAATTTCCCAATTTAATTAAATGTACACTATTAAATATCCAAAAACTATTTGAAATCCAATGAGCAGGGAAATTCTTATCATCAATAATGCCAGAGCTTTTATGTTGTTCAATTTGCTTTGCTATATGCGAACTAATGGTATATCACATCTATATATCGAGTTCAACTGGAATATGAATAATTTAATACAGGCTGTAAAAGCAATTACTACGGCCAGATATCCATCCCATCTTTATTACTAAGAGGTATCGAAAATAAAATCGTCACGCTCTGGTTTATGCGTCCTGTCCTGACCCAATCCGGTAGTGGGAGGCGTGTGTAATTGTTTCGGTGCAAGCTAAGCCGTTTTCGCCAAGAACCTTTGGCTCCAAGTGCTGGTTTCAGTGGCCATTAGCCGGTAAAGCTGACCAGACACACACACACACACACACACACACACACACACACACACACACGCTTCTGCTTTACACGACTGTTAAAGGCTGCGACCTTTCACACAGTTCCGGACGCTCAGTTCAGCGGGTTTGCAGCGACACTGTTGACTCCCTCGACACGCCCACCGCCAGACACGCACCCCAGCTCCGCCAATCGCTCACCTATCACGCACTGATCACGCGTCAGCCGCCGTGTCATTGGGCAAGCGCTGACGCACACTTGTTTTTCATTGGTGGAACGCTACCACCGCTAGACTGTAGTGAGATTTGTTTTTCTTTTTTTTCCTCCGGGCTTGTTTTACTCAGCTGTTGGTAAAGGCGAACTGAATTCCGGCGTGAGTCGTCACTGAACGGGCGGAGCTGCACCGCGTCTTTGTTCTGCTCTACTTTTCTTTTTCCCAACATTTTGATTCCATGTCAACGCGTCAGAGACCCAACATGGCACAACTCGACCTGGTGAGATCCGATATTTAAAAATATTTATTTGTGAAATAATTTGATTTCGTCGTGTGTTTTGGCATTGCCAGTTGCTTTGTTTATCAGAGAAGTGATGATGTCAACACTCGTTTACAGTTACACTGAATGCTTGACTCTGTTTCTGTTGTTTGGTCAGAAGTAGACATGTTAAGTGTTTGTTTAAATATGTATATTTACGTTAACAAATATAAAATACGATTTTTTTACTTAAGTAGCAAAACATTTTGACAACAATAGGGACCGTTATACCGTAAGCTTTCGTCATTATTTTTTCATTAGCCTTCATGGTTACAATTGTTGCTTTTTATGTTGTTGTTGTTGTTATGTACAACTGATACATTTAAACACAATTTGTGTTACATTATTGCTTAGAAACATTAAAATTTATGGAACACACGCAAACATATTAACTATTTTTAAAAGATTATACTCAAAAGTGAAGCATGAAACGTAAAGAAAGCATTTACATTTTGGGATCTACACTTTTTGCCACTCACAGACCTGCATGTTTTTTTAGAAAAGTGGTGGGTGGGGGGGCTCAACTGGTGTTTCCTGGCTTCAGGCCGTGTCTCCCGAGGTCTCAGGTTCCGCTCATATCTGCTTCACATGGCCGGCTCGTGAACACGTCATTGTTTTGGCTTTATTTGGCAGTGGGAGGTGACGATCTACCGTGGTGAGGGTCCGCCAGGACAAGATGCATTTAAAAGAGCCCACTTTGAAACACCCATACATTTTCTGCATCCATGACTAGACAAAGACTCGTGCTGATCTACCCAGCATCCGAGCTGTACGTGGAGGACTTCTCGTTCACCTCTCACCCACTTTACGTTTGTTTTCTTTCTCCTCTTGTGGTTTTCAGGGAGTTCGGATGGACGTCTGTGAAGAATCTCCAAAAGGGAAAAGGCACCTCGAGCAAACCAGTCTCCTGTCCGAATACAATGATCTCGAGGCGGCAGAAGCTCTGGTCTGCATGAGGTTCTGGAGTCAGACATCTCAAAAATCAGACACCTTCAAAGCTCGCCCTCTCACCCCGGCATCAGACTCCTGCGACTCGCTTCTGCACCCAGAACCCCCAGAGACCCCAAAGGACTTTGTCTCACTCTCCTCGCTGGTAAGTGATTTCTCTTTATTTGAAAGATGACATATGTCCTCTTGAAGCTCTGTTTAATTTGTCAACATTAGCTTTGGGGAAACCTCACGTTCCTCTGGCGCCGTATGGATCTTATCAGATTCTGATTTGTTTGCTGAAAACTTGGGGAGGGTTTTATTACTTACTGGACAGGTGGCAGTCTTGAGATAAGCTCCATCTGCAAACTGAACTTCAGCACAGGGCTCTGCTGTGCCACAGTGATGCTGCGAGATAGTGACCGTGATATGACCGTGTCTGGGAAGATTCAGTTCATTTAATGCAGTGATAACCCCCCCCCTCCCCTCCGGTAAAGAGAAATTAATTCACCCCCCCACACAATGAATAAAAGTATAGTTTGTCTGTAAAATTGTATTCTACTTATTAACGTAGTAGAAAAAAGATTAAACTTCAATCGGCAACAGCAAAATGTTCCTCTTGCTCCTACTTACTTCCATCAATTCCATCTAATTGATCTGAACAAAAAAAACTGATAAGAGTCGATGACACAGTTAATACAGTAACAACTGTCAGGCAAGAGTCGTTGTTGCGTGAATTAACTTATTAAAAGTTCTTAAAAGCAGAAGAACTTCACAAGTATAAAAACAATACAGTATTTACTATACACTAAGAATAAGAATACTCGCCACATGACACACCACTTTACCCAAGTGTATCATTTCTGTAACCAGGGCAACTGAATCTTAAAACTCAAACCATTTTCCCACAAACGTGCGCAAACACACTTCTCGTTAACAATAAACAACACTGTTAGAACACGCTGCAGCATTTTGAGGCGTTAACGTTTGCTTGTTCACCTTTTCATTCGCTCTTTGTGTTGACTTTTCTTTTTACATATAATTTACGCTCTGTGCATTTCACAGAAGGTGAAAATCGCTACTGCCACCTACTGTAGTGGATTTAACTATTTAACCTAACAGAACAGCGTTTAATCCTAAATTCAGTGCATTTGTAAAGCGCTATTCACAGTTCCAACTGTCTCAAAGCGCACGTGTAAAAGTGTACAAATAGAAGATTGTTGCATTTTATTCATTGTTTGTTGGTGTTAAAATAATGACTATGATCCGTGAGCAAGCAACAGATGCCACAGCGGCCAGGAATAAAACCTCTCTGACGGAATGTGAGGGAAAATCCCCTTTCCCACACCCCAGGCATTTCATTGTGCCCCCTATATGAGAAACTTGGAGTTTGTGGAGCTTTTGACTGACCAAGTCTTCTGATTGCAGTGCATGACACCGCCACACAGTCCCAGCTTCACCAGCTTCAGCGAGTCCTGCAGCAGCACCACAGCTCCGGCATCCGTGCTTCCCCGCCCTTGTCCCAGTCGCTCCGGCATGAGACACTCGTGCTCAACCATGACCTCGGTCGAACCCTCGGCAGAAAAACCCCCTTCTCCACCCTGCAGAGCAATGGCAACCAGTGTAATACGCCACACTGCCGACAGCTCCCTGTATCTGGACGTTCCTCTCACTGCTCCAGACCAGATGGAAAAACAGAGCCGAGCTGTTACCTCACCACCCACCTCCAGCCACCAACCTCAGTCCCCTCCCCCGACCCCAAATCCACCAATCATATGCCAGATGTTTCCCCTGGCACCGTCTGGAGTTCTTTCAGCGGCGTTCATTCACAAGCCCAGTCCCGGGGTGAAGTCAATCCTACCACAGCCGCTGTTAGTGGGTTCCGGAGTTCCTCAGGGGACGGTGATGTTTGTGATGCCACAGTCGCCAGTGTCATCGCCTCCACAGTGCCAACAGACTGTCATGACCCTGGGAAACACCAAGCTCCTCCCCCTGGCTCCCGCGCCTGTTTACATGCCTTCGGGACAGAGCTGTGTGGCACAGGCCGAGTTTTCCCGTCGACGTAACTATGTCTGCAATTTCCCAGGGTGTCGGAAGACCTACTTTAAAAGCTCTCACCTAAAGGCACATCTGAGAACGCATACAGGTAAAAGACCATCAGTGTTTCTCGTGGAACGGAATTCCACACATCGTTTGAAGGGTTTGTCGTGTTGCAGGCAAAACTGAAGTGCACGTTAAATTTGTAAAGTATTTCACGGGGTCGTTTTGTGAGGTGACGGAGTCAGCCAATCAGCATCAGTGGGCGGGTCAAATATACAGTGTTCTGGAACTGGTAGCTACTTAAAGTTGACAGAATTATTCGAAAAACGTCTGACGGATGAGTTTTATCAAATCCGTAATGAAATGACACACGAGTAAATTATCATCCACTTTTGGGTTGAGCAATATAATTCCTTCTCGATTTTACTAATTGCATCCATCGTTCATTCTCGTTCACGTCTCCTCTGAGTGACTGACCATTTGTTCATTGCTGACACGCCCACTTGCTGCTGGTTCTTTGACGTCTCCAATGAATCTCGTGATTCCTCTCACAAAATTCAAGTCACATTTGCGTTCTACTTTTGATGAAAGCCACAAGCTGATGCAACCAAAGCTCAACAGCTCCTTCAAATTTTTTCTCGAATATGTGTGTATTTGTCATGCTCCAGTTTCACCTACTGAGCTCTAGTTGAACATATTCGATATTTTCTTTCAGGTGAGAAACCTTTCAGCTGCAATTGGGAAGGCTGTGATAAGAAATTTGCCCGCTCGGACGAACTTTCCCGCCACCGGCGAACCCACACCGGGGAGAAGAAGTTTGTCTGTCCGGTGTGTGATCGGAGGTTTATGCGCAGTGACCATCTCACCAAACATGCCCGTCGACACATGACCACCAAGAAGATCCCGTCCTGGCAAACTGAGGTTCGGAATCTGAATAAAATCACTGCGGCCAAGACTTTTCCCACAGGCACGGCGCTACCAGTCAGCATGATGCTTCCGGCGTCAAACTAAGGGTTAAATTCTCAGGATGTCACGCAGGGACTCGATTCATGAGGTCACGTCTGCTGATTCTTTTGTTGGGAAAATTACGATGCACTGGACTCCTTTCTTCTTCTTCACTGCACATGTTTCGCATTCTGCATTGGACGTTTTCTTTACAAAGACGTAAAGAATTACTGCACTCTTATGCCAAAGTCTTTGTATTATGTTTGTCTTAATTTTTTTCATTTTTGTATACATTTATATGTAAATATCTAGTGGAATTCTATTACACTTAATTACAGAAAATATGCAATATGTGCATATCTATCTACACTGTGATGAGCATATAATGTTGTTTTTGTATTTAATATTATTTTTTTTTTTATTAAACGCTGAAGAATAAAAGGCCTTTGTGTGTTTTTAATACCGAGCACTAGATAGTAGTATATACGCTGTGTTGCTCACAATAACATGGACAAGTTCGTTTGGAATGGGGAAAATAAGATGGTTTTACCGGAAAGGTCCGAGATTGCAAAACATTGTTGTTTCCCGCCAGTATTGCTTTTTATTGGCGGGAAATGGATTGCGTGCTTTCCTTGAAATTCCCTGCGCGAGAGACAGGATGTTTGTAATCTATTTCTCAATCCCATCCCATTTTAGCGGAAACTCAGGAGCAACATAAAAGTTACCGCCTTTATTTTTATCAAGGGCCAATCACATTGGATCCTGGATAGTGGAAGGCGCGACCAATCGTCTTTCAGAATATTGACCCGCCCCCTGCCTTACTGACCGACTTTCATAAAAGGCGTCAAACCGAATGCGCATTAATGTAGCAACAGCGACACCGAGTGGTAAATGTGTTGTATACATTTTTAACGCTTTTCGTTTACATTTTTGTCTTGTACATTACATTTGTAGTTGTATTATAGGGATATTAAAACTCATTTAGTGTCTTAGCCCTCAGCTTCAGTTGAGCAATTGCATCAACCAAACTCCCTCGCGGAAAAAAGAACGGAATTCAGGAAAGAAAAACACAAAATAAAAATAAAACGAAACAAAGGAAAACTGAAAAGATGAGGTGGACAGCTCTTACCTTCACGGGTTTTGAGGACAGAAGCGGTTTTGTGACACGTTTTCATGTGACGTAAAGTGATTCGATTTGTGAACATGTAAACAAAAGTCTTGCAGTGCGTACTGCGTAGATGTTTATTTCGGGTTTTAAACTGGTTCGACTACTTAGATTTAATTATCATTAACATACGATTTAATTATACGATTTTAACTCCCCCAACATTCCGCAATCCGCAGGTGCGAATATATTGTTCAGAATTAGTGACGGTTTCGAGTTCCGCAATCACGTAACGTCTTTTACGTCATGACGTTCAACTCACGTAAAACATGAAAGTAAAAAACAAAACAAAACAAACGAAACAACGGAGAAAGGAACCAAAGAAACACGTAACGAAAAAAAATAAAAAGACAAGCACAAGAATAAAGAAAAAAAGAAAATGATTATTACGTTTTTTTAATAAACGTCAAGAAAAATGAAGTCATACGTGAGTTTAACAATATGTTTAATTCTTTCATCACAATTATATGTGAAATACCCTGTTGCCCATTATATCACATAACCATTTTATTAGATTTCCGATAACCATTTCAGTTTGGTTTAAAAGCATAAATAAATACCAAACAGAAAAATGAAAGAAAAACCATGTTCTAAAATCACACTAGTTCATTCTAATCTATAGTTCTTTACAGTTACTGTCAGTAACTGCAGTCAGAAAATGTATTCTCATTATTAAGAGACACTTTATGTAGTTATGCTGCTAAATAACTGAAAAACAATGAATAGAACAATTTCAGTTCTATAAAGCCACCAAAGCTAGAATTTTCTAGCAATAATTGGCAATAGTAGTATTTACTTAACTTTCAGGTTCACTTTTGAAGTGGTCAGTCAAGTTGGTGGATGATCAATTCCAAAGACCCACCCATTTAAGGACTTTGTTAATAATAATAACTTTATTATTAGGGCCCAATCTCAATATCTTTTTTCGTGGGACCTAAAACTGTGACCATGGGTCAGTCTGTTCAGATCCTGTGTCATGTCCGAGTCTCGGCTTGATTCTGACCCATCACTGGATGGTGCATCGCTCTGACTGCTCTTCTGCAGCTGGACCGGTGGGAGCTGGTTTCCTTTTGCTTTTAGACGGAGCAGCCGAACCATGATCCAAAATCTGCTGCAGTAGCGCTTTACTCTCGCTAGAGGGCAGGTTGTAGAAGAAATACTGTGGCGCCATTTGAATAAATCTAGAACGTGTCAAAAAACAACGACTGTAAATGATGGGCCAAGAAAAAAAAATACTTTATTCATAGATAATAACATATATTAATAATTATTCATTTTTTAATTGAAATTTGTTGGGAAATATAGAGGTCAGAGAATCTCTTACTCGTGCGGAGATATCTGAGAGACGGTCCTGATGCAGTTGTTCTCTGACAGGGTGTGCTCATGGTACATCACCCATTCTGGAAGGTTCTTCTTGTGGCTCTCGGGTCCGTAGACAGACAGCGGGTGGATCTGAGCCACATGTTTGTGGGTCAACATGAAGTAATTCCCTGAGCCGTCGACGTCCCTCGCCACCTGTGATTCCAGCAGGAGACGCATTAATGTTTTACTGACGCACTTTACACACTTACAAATGTAAACAGCACTCTACTTGTACAAATCCCCCTCGGTCGAGAGCGTTATTCACCAAAAGCAAAACGGTGAGAGAGTTAGTGTGATGCATTAACACAGATTTGTTTGTGGTTTTGCCCTTAATCCTCTTTTCCATTTTAATTCTGTTCATTGGTCATTAAGGAGCTTTTCTATAGATCACGACTAAATACTAGAGTTTCAACCTAAAAAAAATTAAATAAAATAAATATTCTGTATAAAAAAACTGTGATTTTCTGATTTACTTCACTTTTTTCTTTAATCAGAATCAGAATCAGAAAGATCAGAAAACATTATTGGCCAAGTTGTGATGACAACAGGGAATTGAATTTGGACTGACTCTGTATTTTCCCCTCTTTTGGAAATATAAACATAAATATATAAATAAAATAAAAGAAACAAGAAAAAGGAAAATAAAAACAATGGCATGATTATTCATGCCATTATAAAAATGAACTAAAACTGTACATCTCGCTCTATGATTGGAAAACCTGTCACTTCAGACCAGAGTTGCTGGAATCCCAGTGATCCAGAAATGGAAAAGTTGATTAAAAAAATGGATGAATGAATTCTCAGAGACCAGTGATGCCAAATCTGTGGCCTGTGGGCATATATCCGCTCTCTGAAGGTACAGTATGACGTGGCCTGAAACCGCCCAGACGCTGGGTTGCCAATTAATGTTTTTTTAAATTCACATTTTAAAACCCATTTAAGATATCAACATTTCATTTTTGTCTATGATGCCGCCTGCAAATTCCCCAGCAAAAGTGGTTTGACTTACATATTATGAATAGTTGTGCACAACTGACAGAGGAAAGAGATGTTGAACATGATGTAGATCACTACCTGCATGAAGAATCCAGCGAGCAGAGCGTGTTTAATATCCATGTTGTTGCGTTTGGAGCCAAAGGCGGGTAAAGACACGGGCAACTCTAGTCGCTTCAGGATTTCTGTGAGTTCCGAGCGCATAGCGTCCGCCGTCTGAAGTGCAGACTGGTTGAGGAAATGGTCTTCACACCATTGTTCAGCTGAAGAATCTGTTCCAAGAGTATTTGCATTATTCAGAGATCTGCAAATCTTTACCAACTCAGAGTTTAAACAATCTGCATCACTTGTTTGAAAACACATATACAATTTTTCAGCAATTCAACGCAATTTCAGAAGACGTGAGAGAGCTGCTATTTTAAAACCATATGTTCCGTCACAACGCTATGCACGAGAACAACTTTTCTCACGTTTCTGAGTGTATTATGCATGTACGTATGTGAAAAACAAAAGTTGACACTAGTAGGAAGTAGAAAATGGCAAAAATAAAATTATTAAAAGAGTGCTTTCCATTCACCGGAAATGGCGAAAAATGTACAATTATTCTTAAAAACTGCAAAAACTCAAGCGTAAGCAAACATGCATCACTCACAAGAGCCGTCCATGGCACATTTGTAGGCATTGTAGATGTTTATAAGGGTGAAGTGGTCTCCCTCCGCATGCTGGAACCTCTGGTGACAGAGCATGGCCTTCTGCCTCTGCTCCGATGGAGGTGACACGAGACAGCTTGGAGCTGTTGAGAGAGCAGCAAAGTTAGAGCCGTGCAGAAACAGCTGGTTCTCAAGACGTTCTTACCTGTTAACATGGCTGTGATGGTCAGCACTTCACTGACACAGTCAAACTCACAAGACGCAAGCAAGGTCTTAGCCATCTGTGGCTCCAGGGGAAACTCTGACATTATTATACCCATCTCAGACAGGTTCCCGTCGTCATCCAACGCAGCAAGATAATCCAACTCCTCTAAAGCCTGCATGAGGCCTTCTGGATCTAGAGTGGAAGGCAGGCAAATTTCAACCATGTGTTTTTGATCATGCTGAAGTACAGACAACGCATGCAATTCGCAAAGCCACTTTCTGGAAAAATATATGGAATCGTCTGTGAGAGAAGATGGAGTGACACTGACAGAGAATCAGTGGCTTTACTAAAGTAAATTGAGTTGCTCATTAATTTAGAGGGCAAAATTATGGAGGAAGAACTATGGCAAGCCAACTTAATGCTTATACTTCAGTGCAGCTCCTCATAAAACATGTTCTAGTGGCTTCCTCTGTGCTACATTGTCTTGCTGAAGAATAGTGAAAGCTCAGTTAAAAAAAAAAAGCTAGTCAAAACTCAGTTAGATTACTAGAGGTTTGAATTTTATTTCGACTGCCATAGTCACTCTTCTTCTCTGTGTTAAGTATTACTCTGAGAGAAATGAAACATTTTCACAAAGTTCTGACCGTGTTTCACATGGGACAGGATGTAAATCAATGTTCACTTTAAGCAACTCAGTTTTTAGATTTTTGAGAAGAACTTAAAGTCTGAAATGATATGGCAAAAAGCAAAGCAAAGCAATGTCTGCTATCAGATTTCTTTATATATTCATTGAACTATGAGTCATTTTAAGCAGAAAATATCCCAAAGGTTCTTATAAACCACAGATGACTCCACACACAACCTGAGAAACATTTTCAAGGTCTCACTTTTCACAGTTTTAAAGTGTCTGGTTCATGAGATTTAAGTGGATTGTCACTTTCACATTATTATCACTGTGGGAAACAAAAACTAGCAGGTTAACGTGACGGTGAATTCTTGTGAATTAGTGGCATCACAACAGAAGCATCTCACATATTTGCTGGTACACGAGGTAAACAAGTTCAAGCCGCGTCCACAGCTCTGCTAATGATGTGTCCGCTCTGACTGGTGAGTGTTGTGGAAGCAGGTTTTCTCTGCAACAATGAACCCAGTCAGAGCGCTGTCGGCTCAGCTAAAGCACGGCTCACCACCTCTTAATACCCACAGTGAACAGGACAGAGCCATCTGCACCCATGCTGGGAGCCAAGAGGACCTGCCTGATCTCTTCTCTGCTCAACTGCTGCACATGGTGGCAGGGAACAGCTTGTTTGTGTTCAGATGTGGGAGAGAGAGAGAGAGAGAGAGAGAGAGAGAGATGGAGAATATGAGAATGTGAGAGGGAGATGGGTAGAGAGACAGGGAGAAAGATGGAGAGAGAACGAGAGAGAAGAGAGAGAGCGAGAGAGAGAGAGAGAGAGAGAGAGAGAGAGAGAGAGAGAGAGAGAGAGAGAGAGAGAGAGAGATGGAGATAATGAGAATGTGAGAGGGAGATGGGTAGACAGGGAGAGAGATGAGAGAGAATGAGAGAGAGAGAGAGAGAGAGAGGAGACGAGAGAGAGAGATGGAGAGGGAGAGAGAGTAAGATGGAGAGAGAGAAAGATGGAGAGAGAGATAGAGAGAGAGAAAGATGGAGAGAATGAGAATGTGAGAAGGAGATGGGTAGAGAGACAGGGAGAGAGAGATGGAGAGAGAACGAGAAAGAAAGAGAGATGGAGAGAGAACGAGAGAGAGAAGGGAGGGAGATATGAAGAGGGGGAGAGAGAGAGAGAGAGAGAGAGAGAGAGAGAGAGAGAGAGAGAGAGAGAGAGAGAGAGAGAGACTGTTTCTTACCAACCTTGGTCTAAATGTCATCTTGTGTTTACTAATTCTAAACACATTTTCAATAGTAAATCAATAGTCTTTCATTTTTTTAGAGCAATAAAACAGTTAAAAGACCAGGACACCTACTGTGTTTTATTCTAGGCGACTTATTTGAGAAGCATATAATAAATGAAGTAAATAAGCAATACAGATTCATTCTATTAAAATTCTGAATATTTTTATGTCTGAGCCTTTTTTTGGAATACAGTATGTGAATTTTTGTTATCGTGTAATATAAAAATCTAATAATTACAAAACAAAATACATAACGCCAAACATTAATTTGAAAACAAGTCTACCAGTAATTTGTCATTTTATTTGGACACCATGATTAATACAGTGTTTTTTGTCATTATTTTGGTACTTCACTGTAATACTGTTATTTTTCTTTTTACAACAAATCTTCTATTGGCTGTTTTGTCAAAAAAAATCACAAATGGCTCGATCCCCGCAATTGCAGCCCACAGCTGAATGATTTTCTGATTTGCACTAAAATATTGGATCACATTTAACTTTCATGTTATTTTAAAAATTTATATTAAAAGGACCTAACTTTTCTGGACCAAGAAATGTAAATGTCCAGTTTGGGACAAACTTCACCTGGTCTGTCGATGAAGTCACAGTGGTTCAAACCAGCAATTTCCATCCGCTTCAGGAAGAGAACGGAGGAAGTGATGTCAGACTCCAGAATGTGAGGAAGGCTTTCTGCTGGCAACACTGTGTCCTTTTGATATAAACAGAAACACTTGCCTGCAAAAATAAACGTCAGTTGGGTTACAGTAAAACCCTAATAATACAATTATTTACTTAATTTGTAATTTGTTTAAACTGAATTTGAAACCTGCTTGACTTGCGAGTTGTTTGCGACTCTCAGCTTGGCCTTTGCTGATTGGTCGAATAACAATGGAATTGGCTCTGATTCTCGGATTGTAAACCTGTCACAAAATCACCAGTTTATTTTGTTCAGAAACAAAAAAAAAACGTAAGAATCCAGGTGAAAACGAAGATGCATACATATCGCTTCTGGACTCCAGCATCAATGACGAAGCGGATGCTGTGAAGGGGCCAGAGCAAGTCTTCACAGGGGCTGCAGGTGAGAATGACCCTCCTGCTGGTGGTCTCCTGGAAAAGCCCAGAGAGACCGTCTCCCTGCTGCGGAAGCAGAGACACCGGAACCAGATCTCCGCGAGACGAGGCTAAACTGGCACCTTCCCGCCGCAAAATGGCATGAGCGCACTCGATTTCCTGGTAGAAAAGAGAGAATAAAAAGAGTAAAAAAAAATGTCATATACTCCTAAAAGAAAAGTCTTTTTCGTTAAAATGATACGTTTTCTCCACCAATGTTCTGAACCACTTTCCATTTCTGAGTCCAGAGGAGCAGGAGCCAATCTGTGCACTCACCCTGGTGACCAACCAATCACACATTCACACAACTATGGCCAAATTTTCCCACTCCAATTCTCATTAACTTGTTTATGTCAATATGCATAATTGCATTTAAATATATGCATGTTTATATAGTTAATTTAAATATTACACAGCTGTTTTGGCAACCCCGATGTTTCAAGTCTCTTACTTGCTCAGTGGCAAGAAGTGTCAAAATGTCTCCAGGTTCTTGATTCTTGTGGATCTCCAGAATCAGTCTAAGAGCCGAGCAAAGATAATCCTTCACTCCTCCTCTCCCACTTCCATACACCACTTCTCCAGGCTGAGGACCTTCTAGATGTATCCGAGGAATGTTTCCATAGTGACGGAGAAGTTTCTCTGCAGACTGCGCTGAAGTTAGGATGACTAGTCGAAGCTCTGGACGCGTGAGGAGAACGTCTTTTAACAGTCCGAGGAGCAGGTCTGTGCTGACAGTGCGTTCCTGGGCCTGATCGATCACCACCACACCGTACTGCTCCAGAAGGGGGTCCGACATCATTTCACGGAGCAGGACGGCGTCAGTGCAGTATCTGAAGAGCAACAGAAATTCTGGGGTTTTATACCACAAGTTTCAAATAAACAGTGCAGATGTTGGTTAGCTGAGCAATGTAGATGCGAAAGATAAGTAAATGCACTAATAAATAAACAATTAAGTGACTTCAGTAACTATCGCAATTGTGGTTTGAAATATGATTTTAACCGTTTAAACTTTTTCTTTTTTTACGACTAGGATCAACAAAATGATCTGCTTTGTCATCTTTTGAGCTCTGATTGGTCAGTGGTTCTATTAATTGAACATTATGACATAAGGTATTATGACAAAAAAATACGTTTTGTTCAGCGAATATCACAAACATATCTCAATTTACAATTTTAGCCCAAGTTAAGAAGAACAAATGATCAGCTCCATCATCTTTGAGACTGAACTCTGTTGGTTGGCATCTTTTTTTTGTTGTTCTCTTTTCTCACTCCACTCAAAACCAATTCTTAATTTTGGTGTTTTAATCCAATAAAGAAAACCAAAAACGCTGGTTGCGCGACAACATGAAATCAAAAATTATAATAAGCATATAGTATACAGTACGATATATGTTTAGTATATTTTTATTAGTAATAATTAAATAATTGATTCATTTTATTAGTACTCATAAATACGTATATACTAAAATCAATATATATATTTTTTAATCAAACTTGAGACAGTGGAAACCAGATGACGTGATTGGCTGATGATTTACTCTTGTGTTTTCATTACGTTGGACGCCATCAGCTGTTTTTATCACTGCTGTGCGCCATTGTCAGCCCGACTGACTTATGTCTCCTCTGAAAGGCGTGATGGAGCATATGGGCTTCATGGAAGCACGGCAGCTGCCTAGGAGACCCTCAGTCTGAGAGCCCACGGCCTTTTGTTTGCCTTTATATTGTTTAAAGAGGCAGACGCCGGTGAAAAGAAGATGCACGTGCTGTGGAAGTGCAAGGGGGAGGTGCGCGGAGATCAGACTTGATCACTTCTTCTATGTATCAGACTTCAGCTAACCTCAGGACAGTGTCGGGCGAACAGCAGGTCTGAAGAGGGATGCTGTATCCAACCTCGTGGCCGATGTTCACGTCCATCTCGTCCGCCACACGGAGAGCCAGTTCCACCGTGTTCTGTGGATGAATCTCAGTGCAAACCACCATTCCGTTCTGATATTGCACAGACAGGCAGAACTCTGCACACCACTGCGGGATCTGAATGATGGAGACACACATGAAGCATCTGAGGCATACATTCAAATGGCAAGAAAAACAAATAAAATAAAATAAGAAATGGCAATAATACAATACCATCATGACCATGTAATTGCTGTTTTTATTTGATTTTCTCAGATTTTGACGTTTCTTTTAAACTTTACAAATACAACACCAGCATACACATGTAAATGCCATTGCCACTTTCCGCTGTTCATTTGAAATATGACACAAAAAAAGTAATATTGAAATATGACACACGAAAGTTCATTTGAATATGACACAAAAAAGCATTAAGATCAGAATGTATTTCAGAATGTAATTGTGAAAACTGGAAAATGAATTATTTGTTCACATCGGATTCTTTACTTTACTTTACAGTCATTTGGCAGACGCTTTTATCCAAAGCGACTTACAAAAAGAGGAGCAAGTGAAGCAATTTGTCTACAATAGGCTACAGTAGATGTCAACACAGGCTATATAAGGAAACTTACTAGACAGAACAGCATGACAGTCAACAAAAACAGTGAACACAAGACAAGAAACACGGGACAAGGTTTTTTTTTTTTGTTAATCAGTGTTAAGGTGCTGGTTTCAAATTGCGATTCAAATTGCGAGGACATATACAAATGTAAATGCAATTCATTATTGCTGTTTTCTTTTTTTGGTTTCCATCACATTCGGATTTTAACGTTTAACGGAATTCGGTTTCCAAATTCAGACGCGCCATTTGAGAGAACTGAACTTGGTGTAAACGGACTCTTAAATACTACAACAGCCACAAACACGGCATTTTAAGGAGCTTACCTGAGTGCTTTGCCCTGTTTTTGCGGTGCCGGTCACCAGCACAATCTGGCTGTTCATCAGACTGTCCAGAAACTCGCATTTTGCGTCCCACACCGGCAGAGTTTTTCTCTCGCTCAACAATTTATAATATCTCGAGGAAAAAGGGAGTCCGTCGAACTGATTCAGCTCCAGAAGATCATCCGTATCAACGTCTGGAGTTTCGTTGTTTTCAGAGAGTTTGTCATCATCTGTTGATGTGTCCATTGCTGTCGGTCCAGGCGAAGATCTCACAGGGGATTTACCAGCCGGCGAATTCTGTTTCTGTTACGCAAGTGACCCGAGTCAGTCTTGATGTGTGGTTTTAAGTGTCTTCTCAGACAGGTCAGTTGTGAGAATCTATACTTTCAGAGGTCTCGGAGTCTTTGTGTCATCACGCGTCCCGCTCAGCGAAGCGAGTCCGTCTCCGATCAGTCAAATCTTTGACTCGGTTCTTTTGAACCGTTTGACCCAGAATTCGTTCATAAATCTCTCATGGGTGCTTAAACGTACAGTATTTCAGAGATTTATTCAACAGACAGCGTGCATTTAAATCATACTTGGATGTAAACGAAATCGAACAAAAATAACGGACGGAAAAATATTACATTTGGAAACCAGTTTTGTGTATGTACGTTAAAAATAGGACCACTGCGAAATTAATGCATAATAATACATTCCTGTCGAGAAGCAAAAGGAATAGTCAGAAATCGCATGCCTCATTCGGTTCACAAACTAACTGCTCAAAAGAGTCGATTCATCAGGAGCGTCGTAATGGTCACGTGGCTATTTAACCTAATCACAAAAGAAAAAAAGAGAACTAACGATAAAGAAAAAGATAACAACATTTGAGAACACTCATCTTATTGACGGTGTGAGCTTGTGTCACTAGGAATTACGCAATAACAAATGTTTTTTTTAATAAGATATTAACGATAAGTTAATATAACTTGATGAATAAAATGAAACAAGCAAACAAAAAAAAACCAATTCACCAAGATGTTGATTAACAACCATGTTATTTGAACCTTCAAAACCAATTTAAATGAAATAATCACAAATGTATTAAATTATTCTAGTCACAACTGTCTGCCGTATGATTGTTTGCAATTTCACTTCAGTAAAGATCATGAATTAAAGCACATTTCAACTGAACACATTTAATGTAGTCTTTTAAAAAACAACAACAGAAAGTCTTCATTGTTATTCAACATTTTATTTCAAGTCTTTCATTACCAAAAGCATCCAGTAAAAAAAAGAGAGTTCATTTTTTTCTGGAAAAAAGGTACTTTTCCCTTTCAATGCAATTCACAGAAATTAATTTACAGCTAAACATTTCAGTCTAGTAAAAAAAAAGTGGGGCAATAAGAACATTTTCAATAACGTTTTGTGAAATATAAATTGCGTAGATTTCAAGTGGGTAAATGTTTTAATTAAGAATAGGTAGCCGAACACACACCCATGCACGCACACACACACACACACGCACACACACACACACACACACACGCACGCACGCACACACACACACACACACCTTGTTGTAATAAAATGCTGTGCAGAAAAATTCCTACATTCCATGTAAAAACAAGACAAACATTACAGTAAGAAATCTTCATATTGTGATGTTTGCATGTAGTGCCAAACAAAACCACATGTTGTCATGAGCAACAACAGCTGTGAACATTGCAGGATGTCAAAATATTTTACCAAGCCAGTGACGCTAAACACTTAAAAAAAATAATGCACATTAATGCATCATTTGGAGCTTCAGGTATCAGAGATGACTACATACAATCTGAATCTATAACTGATATCTGTCGACACAAGCACGTTTTGAGGACAGTTTAGGTGTTCAGCCTGTTGTACAGTTATACCCGGCCCGTGAAATATTGTAACATTGATTTATTTATTAATATTATTGACCTTGTGATATGAAGCGCTGATGACACACAAACTACACATCCCAGAATGCAGCGTTTCAGCTGCCGGGTTTCATATAAATAATAATTGTAAAATTTGTAAAGCAAATTTTGTATTCAATTTTTGTGTTTATAATTTGTATAGTTTTGACTTTTTATGGAGGACAACATATTTTAAGCTATGTAAAGTTTAAGTTTATTTAATCTGAAATATTTTTCCTATCTGTTGCGTTTAGTGTGTTTCATAAATGTTTATCCTGTTTGGCCCCCGAGCTACTGAGTTTGAGCCCTGGTTTACAGATTGTGTCAAACTACAACATTTCAAGCGTTTCCATTGTAAATACTGTTTGGATTTGGACATTACAGTGGCGAAACTTCTTAATGCGTCTGCTTTATTTTCCGCCCGCTTGGTAAAAGTTGAACTCACAGATTCAGGTGAGAAACGTACGTCTGTAATGCACGTGATGGACGATGAGTCCAGACAATCACTCACAAACAACGGAAAGAATGACACGCGATTTCCTACACTAAAAACTCTTAAACTTTGTGCTTAATAAAATCCCTGTAACAGTTTGCACAATTAAAGTAACATTTACCGCTCTGATTATAGTAAATTTGTTTCAATTCAAACTACAATACATTTTATTTAAAAAAGATTTGTGCAAATTGTTACGAGTATTTTTAAGTACATGTTTTTTCAGTGTATTCATGCAATTCTAGTTGTTTCCATATGCACTTAGTGATTTATTCCAAGGGCATTTTGGTTCTTCTTCATGGTCCAATTTTTGTATTCTGCTACACAATTCCAACATGTCTACCTCCATACCGTTTCTGCGACCAGCAAGTGTGAAAGCAATCATAAACCAAACAATACAAAAGTCACTACAATAATACAGTACAAAAGTGTCAAACACAGTACATAGTTTTTTTCCCACAATAAATACACATCTTAAATAGTTCTGCAGTACCTGAGTGAGGACAAATAAACACCTTTTTCGAGGAGGCACAGCACCAAGGTGTCCAGTCGGCCCTCTTCTCTGTCAAACACCGTGTGGTGCGCTGCAGGGGTGACCGCTTGGTCCAGTAAAGTTTTCATAGTGCAAACAGTGTGCTCAGAGCCTGCGGAAAGTCACCGCTGTGGTGGCGTCCACTTGTCAGTGATTATAAAATGGCTGCGGTAATCTGGGAAGGGGTCTGCAATATAAATAGCAAAGGCGATGCTATTTTTAGACTATAAGATGCATAAACAATATTTTTTCATAACATCAACATCAGTTTAACAATTCACACATTTTTCGATTCTTTATTTAAATTTAATTTGCCTATAGTTTGCTGGTATTGGTGAGACTCAATAAAAATAGAAAAAGAAAAAAAAAACTATGGCATGGCAAATTAATTATCTTCTGTGGTGACATTAAACGTTTTCTACTTGGCCATTGTAACATTTTCAGTAACAAATGCCCTTCAGCATTATTTCACACTAGTGACTAATATAAACTCATTTTGATCAGTCACAGAGGTTTAAATGTTCATTTGGCTTGTCATATCTAACATATCTAACTCCATTTCTCGGCGAGTCGCTGTAAAGCTTTGGCAATCCATTAAGCGCCGCATCTTTAAAGCACCAAACTAACTACCACTAGCCAAGTAACTAGCCACATAAAATCAGCCAATAACACAACGAAAGTTCACATATGATTATATGCCCTTATACAATATGGCTCTTAGTTGATTTTAAAAACAAACAAATAAATACATGCATACCTTCATAAATAAAGGACGTAAAAAAATAACGTACAATTGTGCGTGACACCACTGACCTGTTGGGTAAAGGTACAGATGGGCATTCTCGTGGCACTGTTGGAATTGGAACAGGTAAAGGAACTGGTCCAGGGAATCGCACGCCCACTGCTGGAATAGTCCGACCTGGCCTGTATGGCCTGACCGAAGGATTGGCAGGAAGCGGCTTCTGTGGGGCACTTGGCTTGTCATGGTCCTTAATATGTAGAAAACAAGCAGTACTTTTGACTTACAAGGTTAAAAAAAACGAATGCTAAAAAACGGCACTGACTATCTGTGACCACTAGATGTCCCTGTGATTTCATCCCACATCCCAGTTCAGCATAACATAAAAAATCAGGAAATCCTCAGCGTCAAAAACACTCAACACCCTGTTACCAATTACAGCGAGGGTGAGGACACGACGTACAGTGGTTATTATCACACAGCTGTTGAGAACTTTCAAGAGCACGAGACAAAACCAATTAAAAATCACGTAAACAACAGAATCATGTATTTTAGCACGTTTGTGTGCCTCCTAAATCGTTCCCCCTATACACCTTTTCTCCACAGCAAAGCGCATGAAAATGATTCATAACTTCATTACAGTCAGGTAATTATGGCAAACTCGAGACGTTTTTATAATAAGTGCACGTGCATTGGACCGTGAGGCCAATTTGCAAGACCGACGCAAAAGGTGAGAATGTTTTGTGGCTCTTAGAGCAGATGAGGACCCAGTCAGGTAGAAAAGGCCACTCAAGAGCTCTGAACACCATCCGATGTGAAGAGGCTTAATGTGAACACTTTCAATGAGGTCAGAATAAAAAAGTGGCATAAAAGTACAGCACCAGAGCAAAAACGTCCATTCCTCAAGTATAATAAAGGAATGTATTTATCTGTAAAAAAACAAACAAACACAAAATGTTCAAAAATACTATGTGCTACTTGTATGTATGTGTGTATGTATATTTATTAATGTATAACATCCACATTATTACCTTTTATAAATGCTGCTTTTGCTGTTGTTGGTCAAGATTTCTCATCTGTGATACACTATATCATTCACTTACTCCCTCGCTATCTACATCCCTATCAGAAAAAACACCATACCACTCCACCAACCACACTTCATATGTCTTTTCCAACCTACCTCCCTCCTTACCCACTTCCTTGCCACGCTACACATACGTTTATCTCCTTCCCTTCCAGCCTACATACTGTACATCCCTCCCTCCCTACCACCTGTGATGTCATGAGGAATTGTGTACTAGAAGACTAATTTCACGTAGATGACAGAGACAAGAGGACATCACGACACAAGCTACAAATTGTAAAAAAAAATGGTCACCCAAGGGAAAACTACAAGATGGCCACCAGGGACCGCATGGATGGAGAAAGCAGCTCAGCCTAATCAGAGACGCTTAAAGGACATTTGGGTTTGAATACGAGAGGTGTGGGAGAGAAGTTGAAGAAACAGTTCATGAAGTGTGCTTATATTTTAGACTAGGGGTGTCACAGATACGGCAAGGAGGTTCGATCAGGCCCGCCAAATTGTTTAAAATAAAAATAGAAGAAAAAAAAAATTTTTTTTTGCTGCAATTCATTGATTGTCCGCACTGTTTCCATTGGAGTAGAACGCTGCATCTTGTTAAGAACGGAAAAAAACAGGTTTTATCCGCTACCTATCCGCTACAACCTCATGAATCAAAATGTTCCAAACGGAGAAAGAGTGTAAATGCAAACAGTATTTAAGACTTAAATACTGTTTGCATTTAATTATTGCATGTTTCATTTATGAAGTTAACGAATTTGACTTTCTTCATTGCACATTTAATATCACTCTCCTTATTGTAAGGTGTATGCAGGGATTTAATTTATATTTTATATAAGTGGTTTAAAATTAATTTCTTTAAAAGCCTCTTAAGTGCAATACTATATTTTTCATTACCAATTTAAGTTGTATGCCCTGTACAATCAGTGGGACAAGTTGCAATGCCTAAATGTGAATGATAAAGGTAAATTGCACATTTGTAAGGAATTATGAGGAAATTCTTGGAATGTTTTGTAAAAGCATAGTTCATTAAAATTCAATATGTTCCTAATGTTCTCGTGCTTCTTTACACCAAAACAAAGGAAATACATGATCTTTTTGATATTTAATGCAGTGTACGGTATAATTTTAATGGTCCGGCCCGCCTGACATCTCCTTAGGTTGTATGTGGCCCGCTATGCGAAATGAGTTTGACACCCCTGTTTTATAGAAACTGCAACAATTTGTGTGGAACTGAAAACGAACTTTGGAATTTGTCATTGTGTCATCTAATCAACATTCCTACTGCTACACACCCTGCCTACTTTCTTACCCCTCTTGCTACCTCCACTGCAACAAACCTTCCTACGCACCCTCCTTCATCCCTCTCTACCTACCATACCTATCATACTCTACCTCCCTCACTTTCTACTGACCTACCTACCAAGTACCCAGCTTGATACCTACCATCTTACCTACCTTCCACCCTACCACTACCTACTTTTTTACCGGCCTTGGTACCTTCATTGCAACCTACTTCCCTATTAACATTCCTAAGTACCCTCCTTCTCACCCTCTCTACCACCTTACATCTCTACGTACCTTCTTCCCTCTCTACCTCCGTATAAACAATTGTACACACCTCCCTTACTATCTACCAACCTACCAATTTAGTCCCTTCATTTTGTGCTACCGGCCCCCTACCTACTTTCTTCCTCTCTATCCTCCTCCTCTCTATCACCCCTCTACCTCTACCTACTACCCTACCTATATACTTACTTTCCTCATTCTCTACTGACCTACCTACTTAGTTCGTACCTATTTTACTACCTACCTTCCTACCTTTTTTTTTTTTTTCCCTTTTTTTGTCATTGCTTCTAGTGGCTGTTCCGGCAATTGAATTTCCCCACTGTGGGATCAATAAAGTTCATCCATCCATACCACCATACTTCTCCCTACTTACCTACTTTCATCCTACTTACTGTCTTCTTCGAGTGAAATCCCTCCATACCATCCTACCTGCTCCCAACCCCTCTCTACCAATAAGGCACATGTTTTACACCTTCATTGAAAAAACAGGACAAGGTCAAGAAGACAAACTCAATTTTACTTGTTAATGAATTTACTCTGCAAGCATGCCTTGCTTGTGACGCTAATGGCATCTTTCTAAACATGCTTATGAATGACAGAAGCAGAGAAATTGGATTAAATGGGCTGGAATCCCATTGAGATCCGCCAATATAGTGCATTAATGTAAAAACAATTTTATCATTTTCTCTGAGTCATAAAATGACTTTCAATAGTGGACAGCAAGACACTTGTTTTTAACTCCATACTTTAATTTCCACAAGTGGGTTATGTGTATTTATCGATGTTATTATAATACACGTCATGAGTCATTCACTAGGAGTTTCATGCAGTTCTTTGCAAAAACCGGACAGAGATTTACTTCCATAGCAGTACTTCCTGCGTGAAACCGCGTGTGTGAGTTTAATCAGAACCCCTATGGTTCCATGATCTTTTATATATTGGGCATAGACTGAATGCAGAGAGGCCCTTAAATCCACCGCCGTTCATTCCCTTCCAGTAGACATGTTTTTGATCCACTGGATTCATCAGTGTTTGCCCAATTTAGTACAATACGTTATCATTACCCACAATACACTTCTGTGACATGATAAATGTTGAATCAGGCAGTGATTAAGCCACAGTTGGTTCACACCGTTGCAAGATTCCCAGAGATCTTCTTTTTAAGCTGATTTGATAACATATCCTTCCACTGTCCCTACGCAGCACTTATCATCTAAAGCGTAAACCTTTGCAGGGATTCCTCTCATCCCGCACTTCCTATCTCACAGAATAGCTCTCCAGGACCCTTTGAATCTCCATTGCTTCATATCTCTTTCACTCACCCGCCTGAAACTCACTTTAAAATTATCCTGCGTTGTCACGACTTTATCTTACGCTGGTTCTTTATGGACAATTCGTGCCCACATGGCGCCGTCCTTGCTAACGTCTTCTTATCTTGAAAATTCCTGCATCTACCTGTGTATTTATCGTCCTGGACTGTAAACAAAGTCGTATGGGCCGTCAAAAATGATATTCCTATTGTATGTTCTCCAGTACAATTTGTGAAACCATCAATGTAGTGCATATAATAAGTATAGAGCAAGAAAGCAAATAAAATGCACACAGGACACCAGAAAGAAAATTATCTTTTAAAGAAAATACTTAAATTACTCGTTCCTCAGCCATAACACTAAGGATGTCTTTCTCAGAGGTGTACAGAGTACCTGAAAACCATACTTGAGTAAAAGTACGAATACCTTACTATTAAAGTTACTCCAAGTTACAAGTCACCAATTCATCAAGAAGAATCCAATTTTAAAATAACTTGTCATGCTACATGTTTTTACTTGTTTTAGCCGTTTATTCAGTTTATTGTATAATTTCGGTGAATAATGTGCAACAAACTGTAAATCACGTTAAATCACGTTCACATGATTTAGCTCACTCAAGCATCCAGTACGTCAGCACCCTGCAGATGGCGGTAAAGATAAGGTAAGATACTCAATCAAAAATGTAGTCAAGTAGAGAGTAAAAGTTGCTTATATTTTTGCCAAAAATTGCTTTAAGTTAAGTTCATTTACTCAAGTGCTCCGGTTTCCCTCTGACAAACTAGTGGAAAAATATGTTATTGTGTGCCTACTAGACGGCGCTGTTGCGCAAAAATGAATATGATGTGATGTCACTGCACATTTATGATAACAAAAAATAGCCAAATGTTTCACCTGGATGTTTGCGTAGGGCGGCCGATGAGGGAGTGTGTGGAATCCTGCAGTTCTTCCCGTTAAGTTCCGGTGAGGAAGGACCGTGACAGGCATGGGGTGGCTGATGGCGACAGGCTGGCATCTTCTGGAATATTCCGGCAACCGCCGCAAACTCTGGAAGTTGTGTGTCGGAAGGAGAGGCTCCGAAGTAGGATGAGACATCTGAACAGAGAGCTTTGTTCAAACTGACAGCTAGACTCAGCATGATATCTACATCTCTCAAGATGTCTACTGCTCACGTCAACACCTTTCAATAAATACGAATCCACGAATTTGAACATCCAACCCAAGCGCTATTTTAACAACAGGCGAGATCCAGCAAACGGTCAATAATTTACCATTCTAACCTTTCAATATCCAGTCACGGTGAGACAGGAGACAAAACCTTTCACTCCCAGATTGAACTTTTGAGAAATTATACTGTATGAAACGGATCAATAGCAGGAAGATGTCCTATTCTTGACATGAAAATTGTATCTGATCCATGCTGATGTACGACTAAACACGGTTAGAGAAAACGATCGAGAAGACATGTCACATGTTAGCAAGTTGAGTCATGACCCCATGGAAAATTAAAATTAAAATTTTTTTTAATGTAAAAATTATTATTTATGTGTGTTTAAAATGTATCTTTAATATAATTCTTTGATACTCTATATACTGTGTAATACTCTTTAATTAAGTAAAACTCGCAAGAAAAGCGAAGAGTTTTGCAATACTGATATATAAAGTCATAAATCTTTTTTTTTTTTCTTTTTGCACCGAAAATGAATTCTAACCAAATGTAGCATTTTTTTTAGGGCAAAGGAAGGATTAGGGTCGAAACCGAGTAAAAAAAAAATCCAAGGCGAACAGAAGACATATGATATCCTGAACCAGACAAGGGTCAAAAAAAACAATACACAGGTAGAACATACTAAAAAAAGTCAATTCAATCGATAAAACAAGTTGAATACTTTTAAATAATTATGTAATAATTGCTGTTAAGGACTCTTAAACCTGGTCTTAAACACATGACATGATCCATCTCAAAAAGTGGAATATGCCAACAATGTTAACCCGTTTGATGAGGCAAGATACGCCATAAAGTCCATACGTTTCGAGATGATGCAACACCAGAACTTCCTTCTATTGCATTACCTGCTCAGACCTGCAGTGTGATACGGTTGGGACCTTGTGCTGAGGAGAAACCCTTAAGACTGTCTGCGTCTGTGGAGCACTGGCCGTTTGCTTTTGCCCAACTGATCTGTAAAATGTAGACATTACTAGTTACACTAAAATGTCCGGACCAAAAATTTACAGTATAAAGAGTTTAGAACGCAAATGTTAGTATGTAAATTTTTTAAACGTGTCACATTAGTGAGGAAACTTACAGGCCTGACATATGGCAAAATGGGAATTCATGACTAAAACATGAGTTGTTCTTGTAACTTCCATGGTTCTCGGAAGTGAAGAGATTCAAGAAGTGGAAAAGTCACCCAGAGGATTTACGTCGGTAACCCGGAAGTTTTTTTTCCAAGAAGTACAAAGTAATGTAATATTCTTTTCTCAAAAAGAATGATTTGGACAACCACAAACAGGGTTTATACATAATTCAATATAACACATACAAAGTGTTTTAACAAAAAAAAAACATTCCCGCTGTAAAACCCACTGGATCGCTGTCCCGGTTTAGTTTTCTAACCATTCTATTGTTAGCTATAGTTTTATCTACTTTTGTGAAATTGTGAGTTTTCCATTAAGAATCTATCAATCTATCACTTTTTCTATCTATCTATCTATCTATCTATCTATCTATCTATCTATCTATCTATCTATCTATCTATCTATCTATCTATCTATCTATCTATCTATCTATCTATCTATCTATCTTCTATATATCTCTCTCTATATCTCTCTATCATCTATCTATCTATCTATCTATCTATCTATCTATCTATCTATCTATCTATCTATCTATCTATCTATCTATCTATCTATCTATCTATCTATCTATCTATCTATCATCTATTAGGGGTGGGACGAGACATTTTCCCACGAGACGAGACGAGACGAGACACTAGGCTCACGAGATCGAGACGAGATTTAGTCAGATTTAGACGAGATTTAGACGAGATTAAAAATTTCGATATAATATAAGGAGAGCCATATTTTATCTGTATTTATTTAACTAAAACATTCAAAACTGTTGATGCAACATATTTTCACCAATTGCATGCAGTCATAACCAGATAACCAACATAATATTGATCATACAAAATATGATGCCCAAAATTGCCAGGCAAGTAATTTCACAAAATGTTTTAACTGTCAATAGTATAGAAAATCCATCAAGCGCAGTCATTAAACACTATTTATAAACAAAGACAAGTCTTCCAGTAAATTGTAAAGAATGGTAGAATCATTTTGGCATCAAGTTCAACTCAACATCAATCTACTTCATTATGATTAAATTCACTGTGTTAATTTTAGCTCTAAAAACACATGTATTGAAAGTGTCACTGGCCAGTCAATTATAGAGAGAAGAGAGAGAGAGAAGAGAGAGAGAGAGAGAGAGAGAGAGAGAGACAGAGAGTGAGAGCAGACGAGAGAGGAGGGAGAGGGAGAGGGAGAGAGAGAGACAGAGAGAGAGAGAGAGAGAGAGCAGGACAGAGAGAGGGAGGGAGAGGAAGAGCGGCTTCCTACTTTAGCTTTGTGTCTGGTGTTCGTCGCTTTTCTTGCCGATTTCTTTTCTTTTCTTTTTTTTGAAGTCTTTTTTCGGTTGGAAATCAAGCAGATTTTCTCGCGCGCGTCATACGTTCTCTTAAAGGCACAGCGCAGAAAACGGAGCGGCGCATATGCGCGTCGCGGGTGTGATCGATTAATTCAGTCTGTTACACTGCTTTCTGTGTTCGATTAGCAATGTCCGTGCCGTCATTGATGGTTGTAAGTTACAAATTGTAACGAAACGAATGTGTTATACCGTATTAAAGGGTTTATATACTTGTATAAATATCAAATCCATTAATTATCACGGTATTCACGGTATTGCAAATATTTAAAAATGGCGCCAAATTCTCGCGATATCACGAGATTCAATTGGAATCGTGCCACGAGATCTCGTCACACCCTACTATCTATCTATCTATCTATCTATCTATCTATCTATCTATCTATCTATCTATCTATCTATCTATCTATCTATCTATCTATCTATCTATCTATCTATACATCATCCATCCATCCATCCATTCATCCATCCATCCATCTGTCCGTCCATCTATCCATTCATCCAAGTAAAGAATATTAATTTTGGAATATTAATTATACCACAAACTTGTGTATCTCTAAAAGATACTTGGGCCATTTTCACCATTAATGTATAAAAAACAAACAAACAAACATTAGAAGGACTTCTGTAGGTACCTGAGCTTCTGGATGGCACTTTTCTTATTGATACACAGCGCTTGAACCAACGTCTTCCTCTTCATGAACACAATGAGTCCGGCTGACAGCAAGCAGAGGAGGGTGACCAGAGAGCCCAAGGCCACCACGCTGCTGTCAGCTGTTGTCACATAGGACAGCACGCACATTAATACACACACTCGCACATCTACGGTACAGCACGCCACAAAACGCCACACAGAAGAGGAAAAAGCAGAAGTCAGAGTCAGAGAGCTGGAGAGAATTCATCAGCATCCCACTGTGCCCGTGACTGCATGGCAGGAAGAACAAGGAAGATGTCTGCCGAATGACATCATCAGGTTTCTGCTAGTAAATCGATGCGTTCTGTCAATGCCGTTCTCAGGAAAATCGTTTAATGGGTTTGAGAGAACATTGTCTTTTCTGTTTGTGTGGTTCTACCTGTGATGCGGTTCTCACGGGGGGATGAAGGAGATTCAAGCATGAAGAAACGCTTCAGAAAGATCACGGTGCCCCCGAAAAGCCCCGAAAGGTCAAAGCATTCATAATTATGTGCACATTTAAAGGCAAATTCTATTTAAATAACACGTGAGGTCAGCGTTCTACATAAAAAAACAGCAATGTCCAACAAACATGCTTATCTTGCACTACAATTCACATTCGTCTAAACTTCATTATAATTTATGAATTTTTAAATATATTACATGGAATTTACTTTTATATCCTGAAACATTTAAGGAATAGGTATATTATTTAAATGTGTACACCTTTTACAGTTAAGCCATTTACAAGTGTCATAATGTGTAAATTTACATAAAATTATTTTATAGGGTTATTGCAGGTAGTTTTTTTATTTGTATTGTTTTTTTTTCTACTGTTTTTAGAGCAAAAGGTGTGATGTCCTAAAGATGTCATACACCCAATATATAGGGGTTCAAGTCCCAAAGTAGTTTTTATGTGTTTTATTATTTTAGTTTTATTATTGTTTTTATTATAAGATAAAATATACTTAAATGTATACTAACATTTAGGAAGTTGTGTGATCATGTGTGTGAAACATGTCATCATAATCAGAAAACAAGAATCGTAACATCGTACCTGCTTGTCTGATTGGTCCGCTGTCGACACTGCCGCCAAACCCCGCCCGGTCACAGTAGGGCGGAGCCCAGTGCGCTTCACAGTGGCAGTTCTTCTTGTTGTTACATTCCTGCAGACATGAAGCAAAAGTGGATTACATTGAGAGAAAATCCTGAGAGGAAGCATTGTTCATTAACAGCAAAATTATGAAGGACAGAGAGGGAAAGTCTCATGAACATTAGTTTCATAGATGCTCTGGTTAATATTACATTCAAGGGCGCCGGGTTTACATTTTTAAAACGTCAGTGAACAGCGCAGTTACATTTCTCTATCCGGGTGCATGTCAGGGGTCGATGTGCTGATTTATGCCGCTCAATGTTGAAATCAAAGTCAGAATGTTAGCAGTCTGCCTCCCAGTATGAGATGCTGTTATGTTCTTTCCTCTCACCAATGAATGAAACTGAATGTTTGAGTCAGTCAAAATCCTGCAGAAAAAGCAAGATGACGAGTTCAATACTTGAGAAAAGCAGGAGTGATAAGAAGATGACGTGAAATGCAACTCAACATGCTTGAGGTGAATATACATTACAGTACATGTGTATGTCAAACGTTTTTGTGGTCCATTTCAACAGCAGGAAAAGAACATAAAGTGGTGAATTTGAGAATTATTTTTGTGAATAAAATGAATGAATAAGCATTTCACATGGGTAATTTCCAGAAATGTGTGATCATTTAGCATTTTTTGTACATTGGATGTTATGTGTGCTAAATGTTAGATGCACAAATCACATACAAATCTTGTTTATTTTGGAATTTTACAAATTCTAAAACACTTTAACTTGAGAAAAAACAAAACGCTGATTTACCCAACAAAAAAAATGTTTTAAATCTTCCTTTATTTCAGCTTCAGAAATATTTGCTTACGTCTATAAATCATGTTCATCTAACACTTATTCACTTAGAGTGAAAGTCTTTAAAATGCAAATAAAAAATGTATTAATCTTTCTCGGAATACTAAGGACCACTTCATTTACGATTCAGATTCACACGGTCCCTTCCTAAAGCGTCTCGTGGTCGCCTGCTGGATTAGACGGACACGTTGCTCTGCTTGATTGATATTCAATTTTAGACTTTCAGATATCGTGTCACATGCACAACGTCTTAAAAGTAAGGTGATCTTGTCAGTTTGGCCACTAGAGGCCTTATCAAAATTGTGCTCTGATATAAACCATTCAGTGTCTTTTCCAAAGTCAATCTATTGTAGAAACTATCACACCGGGATTTAAACATGAAACATTTGGGTCCAACAGGTCCAACTCCCAACCACTGGACCACAACAGCCAAAACTTGCAAAACCTTTATAATGCAAAATAATGACTTAAAATAATAAAAATTGAAATAGTGAGACAATTCGGTTAGATAAATGTAAATTCATAATATAAAAGTATTTTTCTGTGACTTCTATGTGTTTAAATGAAAACATTTACAGGACAGCAAAAAAAAAAAAAATGCTGCATATTATTTATTTTGCATTGAATTCAGCAAACTGTAGGGACTGAGCATCCGCCAATAAAATGTGAATATGAGAATGTGAGTGTTGAGGTACGAATGGACTATACGTCCTTCAGCTTTACTGGGCCGACAGAGATTGATTCTAAACACCATCGGAACACACGTCGCAAAACAGCCTTAATGGAGGAATCCAGCGATGCCGACTGAATTAATGGACAGTTCACTACAATTGTAAACCGCCATCATCTTCGCGCATTCACAAGTGTTGAGATAGAATAGAAATGAGGTCACATAAACCATTACAGAATTCAAATTTCTGATTAAACAGTCCATCTAAATAAATCACGCCTTGGGGGAACGACGCGACTGACTCAAGGTCAAGCCACAATTGAATTCCGTCTTTAGGCTTCGCACTTTAACTGCTGTTTCCACTCGGGCCGGTAATCTAGTTTAGGTCAAGTTAGGAAGATCCTGTTATCTAAGTGCTGCTTCTTAGATAGCCATGTGGTAATTAAAGAGGCATTTAGGTAAAAGACAATTCCAAAATGTAGTCTGAAGTCTGATAACTAATGATACTCGGCCAGTGTTAAAGAAGGAAAAGGGGAAAAAAGAGCAAATTTTAACTGACACGGCGGACGGACACTTACCCCTCTTCCATTACATTTTGCTGAGCACTTGTGCACTCCAAACGCGCTGACATTCTGACACTGCCTGTTCAAACAAATCTGTTATAATGAGACAGTGAGATGTGGAAGGAAAGATGGAAAAAAGAGGGAGAGAAGGAAGAAAAAAGTGTCAGGTTAATTAGATAATGAGTCACACAATCACTTTCTCCTCTCCCGCACTCACTCACTCTCTCTCTTTTGCATTCCTACTTCTTTGTTCTCTCTCTCTTTTATTGCTCTCTTTCACACTCTCTTTCTCACTTCATTAGCATGCGCTCAAATTCTATCACAATGGCGTAGTTCTATCAGATGCCGTTGGTTTTCATGATACTTTGTCACTGACATAATGTTGGAAACGTTAGTAAAAACACAAGCAAAATAAAAACAAATTTGTGCATTTTCTTGGAATCCAAAAGAGTCGAAATGTATATTTATATAAATGTATATTATTAAGCATACTGATGCGGACATACCATTCATTGCTATGGTGCAACGGTTTCAAGAAAAACAGGAAGAGCGGTGCTTTCACTGAAGCAATGAATTCTGTCGCTCTGGCTAGTTTGTGGCTTATCGTTTTAAATTGTTTGGTCTGCGGAGATCCACAGTCTCGCAAAGTCGCATGTTTAATAGATCGGTGTTTAAATGTGGTGCTCGTGTGAGGGGGCTCGCGCTTTTTCCCGTTTTGGAGCGCCTGAAATGTGACGTCACGCCCTCTTTTGCACTCACACTACAAGCGATCCGCGCCAGAGTCCCCCACTTTCACAATTTTTTTGCCTTAAATAACGATTTTCTTCTACTGCCCCCGCCGGACTTCCTCTTTCACACACAATTTCTACAGTTGACAATTGTAAACTGTCTGCATATGAGCATGAGCTTCAATTTACACTTTATTCATAAAGTCATCTATATTGACACCGTGACTTTATTAAAACATACAGTTACACGGTCAAACACTAACAATTCTTTCAGAATTATTGAATTATTTCTTATGTCAAGAATAAATGCAAAAATACAACAACACAGATTATTTATGATCACATGGCATCACATGGTTACAATGACATTAAGAGTACTACTCCGTTTGGTGCAACATAAGGAAAAGAACACACAAAATAAAAATTTAAGAACAAATACACATTAAGTAAGATAAAATATAAATAGTATGTCGGAGTATTAGAGTATCTTGTATTATGTATTGTATTAGTATTAAATATCTTGTCCCAGATATAGACAGCTTACAACTTCTGAAAGCTAGTTAGAAACAATATTATAGCAAATTTACATTTTTGAATAATTATTTTTTATAATGTACTGAATCTGTAGACCATATGCGAAGCTAAAGGGTAAAATATGAGTTTGTATTAAAAAAGTATGAGTTATGTCAAGAATAAATGCAAAAATACAACAACACAGATTATATATGACAGATTTTGAACCTTCAATCCAAATCTAATGAACTAGAGTCATAAAATAAGACGTAATAAGTAAAAAGAAAAAACCCAAAAAACGAAATGATTATCCCTACACGTGCATTTTATGGAGAAACGTTTCACATACCATGCCCTCGGCACACTTGGTGCCAGCTAGTACCAGTCCTGGATCAGGCATATCATCTCCGAGATATACGTGTGTTCCTCTGCACAGAATTCGCCCGCCCTCTTGCAGAGGTATGTTGGTCTCTATGGAAACAGCATTTGTTCCGATCACTGGCCTGTTGGCACCCCCTTGGCACTGAATTTTCCCACATCTAGCATCCCTGTTTCAGTCACAAAAAGAGAGGTATCACAATGACTGACTGCTCAAACTCAGTGCTAAAAACACCTGAAACGAAGACAGAACTACAGAAGACTGATTAATCAGAGACCAATATATCGCGTGATATAATTTGATATCTTACGTTTCAGTGAATTGATAATGTGCTAAACCGCACTAACATCTGTCAGGGAACTACATACAATTACATTCATTATAACATGTTTGAATAGGAATCACATAAAAATTAATTATCAAGAGAATGAATAAACCTTCCATCCATCCATTTACTCTATTTCTGGGTCACAGGGAGCAGGAGCTGAATTGAATTATGCTCACATGCTCAACTTCTTAACTAATCATTTGGTCTTGTATTCGAAGCCTTAGTCGGTTACTAGTCTAAATGTTAGTTTTAAGAGTTGTGCGTTTGTGATGTTGGGTTCCTGAGTCAAAAGATTTGTAGTCATTCTGTTTTTTATGGAAGCCTGTTACTGCCACAAAAGTTTGAGTTATTGAGTCAGAATTTAGAGGTATAAAGTCAAAATTCTGAATTATAAAGCTACTTTGACTTTATATACAATTAAAATTACAACAAAATTGTGGATTTTTTTTAAGGATCAAAATTGACAAAGATTTGCATTAAGCAATGACAAGCTTCAATAATACGACAAAGCAGCACATTACGACACTGCAATTGCTGCTTGAACTGCTGTGTTACAGACTGCTGAACTGTTCAGAAGAGTCTCAGTTCAAATCTCAGAGTTCAAAATCAAACAACGAAAAACCTAACCAAACGAAGCAAAAACACAACACAATCACACAATAACAGAATACACACTATGAAGAATCAAGGTGAACTGAATAAGCTTTCTGTAGGCACCTTGCTTCGCATTTGGCAAAGGAGCCTTTGGAGTCTTTTCCGCAGTTCCCGTAGGGATCACCTGCTGAGTTTACCCTTTCAAAACAGATCCCAGGGGCCGGTTTGGCTCCTGTAGAAAACAAAGCGATGAAAACATGACGGCATATGCCCGCTGTTAGATATGGAAATAAACCACTTTTGCATCTTAATGCGCTTAAACTGAAAACAGACGGAATAAGACATGTCAGGCTGTGGCCGGAATCGCTTCGGACAAGAAATGAATCAAGCACATGGAATCAATAATATAAGGAATCGGCCCGAGGTTTCCTTTAACGGCTTGAGCTGTACGAATGGAAATCAGAACTGAATGTTTCATGGTGAAATGGTTTTCACATGATTACAGCGCTGACCTGGTCCCCACAGTGTAATGCACTGCTGCTCATGCGTCTGACAGATGCCGTTGTAGCAGTAGCCGTCCACGCTGTGGCACACATGCCCGTCGTGCAGGTAGACATTGGCGGGGCAGTGCGGGTTTGTACCGGTGCAGAACTCGGGCAGGTCACAAGCGTTACTGGACTCTCTACAAGGCGTTCCTGCTGCCTTTAACTGCACACACACCAACACACACACACACACACACACACACACACACACACACACACACACACACACACACACATCAGAGACAATCAAAAGTGACAACCACATAGGGGAAAAACTTCTGTCATAATTGTCAATATATATAGCGTTGAGCGTAGCGTGACGTATTTTACTTGTGTGATTATTTGATGAATTTTATAGTTATAAACATTGCTTATAATGTTGAAAGATATTGTTTTTACCATTGTTTTTTCTATTACTATTGCTATTTACTATGTGGCTAAATCCTTAGCTATAGCTACTTTTTATGTTTTATTAAGTAAAGTAAAAAATATTTAAATTTTGTAGTGCCGTCAATGAATAAAAACTGGTTTGGTTTTGGATCTGGAAGACCATTCTACTAAATAAACTACTAAACCATAATGCAAAGTATTGCAAACCCTATAGAACACAACTGCCAAATTGCTAAGTATTACATTTTTAAGTGGAAACCATTTCAAGGTAGAAAGTCAATATTAAAACGTCCCTTAAAAATACAGTGTCAAGTTTTGTGATTAGACCATTTTTTTTTAATAAAATCTAGGCATTCTTCATCTTAAAATGGAATAGAATGCCTTTATTGTCATGGCATCACATGGTTACAATGACATTAAGAGTACTACTCCGTTTAGTGCAACATAAGGAAAAGAACACGTAAAATAAAAATTTAAGAACAAATACACATTAAGTAAGATAAAATATAAATAGTATGTCGGAGTATTATGTATCTTGTATTATGTATTGTATTAGTATTACGTATCTTGTCCCAGATATAGACAGCTTACAACTTCTAAAAGCTAGTTCGAAACAATATTATAGCTAATTTGCATTTTTGAATAATTACTTTAATATAATAATAAAAGAATAAGAATAAAAAAGAGTTTAAACTTAGTCAGTACAGGGTTTGATAATTCTTTTACTCACAACTCATAGGCTGTTGTGCTCTTCCGACCTCAAACCCTTAATTCAAATGCAAACAGTATGGTATAGATAAAATGCCAGAAAGACGGTCTGATTAGTTGTTACTACAAAAAAAAAAAAATCACCAAATATGTTATTCCCCACAACTGGATCTGAAGACCATATGCGAAGCTAAAGGTTAAATATGAGTTTGTATTAAAAAAGTATAAGGCACCTGTACTCTTGTGACCATGCGTCTATGGTCTGGGGTCTTTGGGGGCTGAGGAACATTTGGCTTCTTTTCTGGGTAAGTGATCTGAGATGAGTTATGTGTCTGGTGTTTGGAGAGAAAACTCAACGTCTGTGTTTAGAACGCTGGCTTATGCTGCTCATTTTTTGATGCCACGAAAATACAAATGTTTTTTTGAGTGACCAAAAAACGTAGGGTTTTAAAATACGGGACAAGAAGGCAGAGCAAAGTACCTGGCAGTCAACACAACACTGTCCGTGAGCACAGACTGCGCTTCCTTTCAGCGTGCAGGTTGTAGCGTTGCAGCAGGGGTTCATACACTCCTTAAGACAAAACATTTAATAATTAACAACAATTATACAGAAAGTGTCGTAAAGTACAGAAGCTTTAGATACATTTCAAAGAAATGTCAGACATTCATTTCAGAAAAAAAAGAGAGTAAAATACAGTTGCTGGGTTTGTGTTGTCAATCAGGAATAAATAGTTCGTTATCATGTTACATAAACATGTTATGTAATGATGACGTCATGACGTTATTATGTGCTTTATCTTAAATATAAACTAAAGTTTTTTCACTGAACTTTATAGAGATACAGAAATACATGTAAATTAATTGGTCTGTGTCTTTTCTCTATCTGTGAATATTACTGTTATATCTAAGTTGCTATCAGAGTGATTGGACGTCGGAATTTATCCAAATGGTTAATTTAGTTGTCAGCCAACTTATATCATAGGCAAGATCCATGATAGTTAAAAAGGGTGAAGCAACAAATCATATTTATACTTTGCTATTACTTTCTTTTTATGCTCTAATGGAATATCAATAATAGGACTCCATAGTTTCATCAGAAACTGGTTTAGTTTGGAAAAGACGAAAACAGACGAGTTCAATTTTTTGGGTCAAATGCAATCTATGGACATTAGCGCTAAACAAACATGAGCAAATATAAGCAAAAAATTGTTTATCTTAGCCTCTGCATCATGTGATATAAAGAACTAGTTCACGAGCTACGGAGGTAAACCCGCCTTTGACTTTTAAATGCAACTCCACCCGGGAAGAAAAATAAACTGCAAAAACAATAGGGCTTCTAACTTTTCCAACTCAAGCCTCTAAAACGAAACAATAAAAAAAAACTCCTTTGAGTTGAGTTTCAGAGATCAATGTGCTTGATATTAGTTCCAGGTGTAATTTTTGTACTAGGAAATCCCCTCTCTGTCAAACACACACACACACACACACACACACACACGTTTTGGAAAAGTAATCACAGGTTTGTCTGAGTGTGGTGTGTGGTGATATGTCTGGTTTAAATTAGTTGGCCATCCATTCTTCCGATAACTTTTTGATATTTTCCCAAACTGTAACCCTTCTTGAAAAAGTGAGCTGAACACTCCAGGGACATCCTCTCTGACCCAAGAGTAGAAATTAAGTTGACGTCAAAGTGCTAGCAAAACTGAAGTTAAAAGGACATTTATTTTAAAATAAAAATGGAGAAGAAAAGAAGTGCCAGGACTCACTGGTGCAACTAGAAATAAAGAATAACTTGTTCCACAGGGTTGTCAAGAAGCCCACTGCGCTTTTCTTTCCTCTCTCTCATCACTCGTCTTTGCTCTTTATGGCGTTTGGGCATGTGTTGAGGGGTTGGTTGGGTTTGGTCAGTTCACTGTGTGTTACTATTCCTCCGAGTCACAGAAATTCCTTTGACGGACCTGTTGAGTTCACTAAAGCTTGTCAGCCAGATGAAAATAAACGGGGGATGGGCTTCCCTCATTTCTCTTCCCAGCACTCAGGAGCTGATGGTGGGCTTCCTCGCTTCCTCTTTATTCCCACTGGGGAGAGCACTGGAGCTCTCGTGTGTCGTACCAGAAAACAAAAACGTTCCTCGTGAAGAGATCTGAAGGCCTCAGCTAGATTGGGTCAACATGTTGCACTTTTACTGAGTTAGAGATTACGATATCTTCGATTGTGGATTCTTTTGGTGGATTATTCTGGTTTGATTATTCTATAATAAATAAGACTCAACATTTTTTAGAGAGTTGTATAAAATCAGGAGAATTGTATGCAGAGTTTTTAAAGTGATAAAGTTATTAATCGCTGTTATATCATGGCGCACCCGCGGAACCGGTACAAACAATTTAAAAAGTGCGTCAAACTAATGGCAGGTCGTGGTGTGTCCCAAGAGAAGATGTATTCATATTTGGAAAGACGATTGCATTAAACTATTCTCAGCCCATAAAACCGTTCAACTCAAACAAAACATTATTTATTCTTAAAAAATTCTTAAGAAGTCTAAATAAAGTCTTTGCCTCGTATAATACGAACACAGTGTTTTTCAAGATCGAAATAATGACACACTTCACTATTAAACTAATAGTCTAAACTTATTTGACTAACTAATACTGGTAGTATTTTCAGTACAGTGTATGTTTCTTAACTAAAAAGACATCAGGTTTTTTTTTGTTCTCTGCAACTTGGCATTTAGGAACCAAGGACTTAAAAAGTCTTTCTTTCTAAAAGACACTACATTTAGTTTATTCATTTATTTTGTTACAGTTTACGGTTTTTACAATTATTTAATTACAGTTTTGCATATTAAATGTTCTCAACACGACATGCAACGTTTCTTTATTTCTTAAAAAAATACCAGTTTGGCTTTCCTTAGGGTCTATGTAACCTGTTCAAAAAATGGTTCTATAATTTATAAATCACAATATATACCGTTATCGCAAGAGGCTGCAATGTATATCGCAATATGGATTTTAGGCCATATCGCCCCTCCCTAGCTACTGTAACTGTTTTCTATCTGAAAATCAATCTATCTGTCTGTCTATTTATCATCCATCCATTCATCCATCGATATCTGTGTGTGAGTGTGTGATTGTGTCAGTCTTTCTGTCTGTCTATCCGTCCATCCATCCATTCATCATTCATTCATCCACTTATCCAAGGATTAATTAACCTTAACACTGTCATGGACCATTTAAAGATAGCTGTACAAAACTATGATTGATCATATAATTGACAACACACACACACACACATCGCGGAAGTGTACAGGTCTTTCTCACCTCCTGTTCGCCACAGTCACATTCTTCTCCTTCCTCGATGTATCCGTTGCCACATTTCTGCCCACCGTAGAGCATCTTTACTTCAGGCATATTGTACAAGCACATTCCCACCCCCTTCTCCAGACTAGCTACCAGATCCTTCTTGCTGCAGGTACTGAACACAGTGGGGAATGGATACCTGTAAAACAGAGAGGATTGTTGTCGGTAACATTCATGCTGGTTTCCAGCAGATGATGCATTTATATGCTGGTGTTCAGGTCACAAGCCACACTTTCAACAGTGAGCTTGTGGAAAACTGTATGAATTTGTACCAACTGGATTTTGTTTCTAATTGAATTGTTCAACCAACAATTATTATATAGTTGATTGGTTATGATTAGTAATACTAAAGGACATTATGAGTGTCATTCTGATCGTTGTAGCCATTTAACTAAATTAATTAGTCATAAAATACAGACTGGAAAAAGGAAAATCGTTTAAAAATGTTCATCTGTCTCTGTGAATGTGTGTTCGCCTTCTGTCGTCCGATGCTGTGAGTAGCTCGTGATATAACTATATATGACTTGTAGTAATGGAGATTTGAAGAAAAAAGACAGTAGCAAGCCAAATTAAGACTTAGACCTCAGAGGCGACTCATCATAAAGTTATCTTCATTTTCTAGTCACACTTTCTATATATTTGCCATATTGTCAAAACTCATTTAGATTAGTCAAGGGAGGTTTTAATGTAAATTTGGCTTGCCATATCTCACTTTTGATCTCTTTCCCACGTATTACAATGTGAGTCATCGTTAATTTTCATATGTTGTGCGAGTGCGTCTTTAAATAATGGTTCCGGAGGCAGACGTGCATATAAGTTATTATTGTCGCAAAAACAACAGTAAAGAAACACTAGCCACGCTGAAACACTTAACGGGGACAAAAAACATAACAATAACAATAACAGAATTTTTTTATTGTAATTTTTATTTTGTGCCTGTAAAAACAGGGGGGTGCTTATATTCTTGTGGTTCTTCCATTCGGGTAAATACGGTAATTAAGGAACACATGTATGAACAAAAACCAGCAGAACCTAGAAACTCCAAATAATTCAAAATCCCAAAGTCATTAATGCCATTATTTAAACAAGAGCAAAAGTGACAATGAAACAAAGCACATTAGCATATGACCTTCCGCCGTGGCATTCATGCCCGAAACCTCAATGTGACGGGCTGCTAAGCCAGCTGAGCGTAAGCCCATATGGTTCACAGTTCACAGCTGAGATACTTTTGTTAATTCATCACATATCCCGAAACATGATTATACACACAACAGCGGCTTGACCTCGGCCTGACTGCAGTCGCGGTAAAGACCATGGAAAGCAAAATCCAAACTCTTTCTGATGAGCGAGGATGGCAGTTGTGTGGCGAGACATCTGAGCTGGGCTTACTTTGCCCAACAAACAACATAAGAACAAAGTGTGTCGGTTATGTGCTAATAAATATTCAGCACTTCGACATTAAAGTTAGTCCTTGAGTTAGTGAAATTTTGAAGAGCTAGTAGGCTGCTTTTCCCAGATTAATGGAGAATAAGAGCAGACATGCTGGGAATGGATGAGGAATTATTAATCACATGTTAAACTGGTGAACCACTGGAACGTCTAATGCTTTTACAGACAGCTTACCAGTTTCCCTGTTTTATCACTTAAAGTATTGAAAAAGAAATATGTGTATTTTGTTTAAGAAATGCTAGAAATCGCAAGCCTAAATATAGCTGCAATCAGTTGTGGGGTCCCAGTCTTTTATCATGTATTTAGACAATCATGATGACTTTTTAAAGTTTCCGTCTTTATATTTTATCTACGCTTTCCAATAGATGTTTGTGCTTATGTTTCCAGAGTATGCGTGTTTTTCTTCTGCTGTTCCACCGTTCTCAGTTTAGCGATATCAGCGCAACCAAATCACTAGAATCGGTTAAAATGGTTCATCAAATCATCATTAAATCAGCATTTAATAGATGGAGCAACAGAACAATGTTTAAATTTAGAATTTTGCTTTAATACAAATATAATCTGAGAGGGAAAAATGTGGCTACAATCATCAAAATTATTGTCCTTAACATATCACACAATAATGCTTCAAATGCTCAAACTCTCACTACAAACACACTATGCCACCTTGCTGCGCATTACAATAAACTATGTCACGCCATTCCCCTAAAAATCCGTCTACTCAGTGATTCCCAAATTGTCCACTGTGACTCTTCATATCAATTCAACTCTTTCCACAAGCCTAGCTCTTTACTCACCACCCATGCTCAATAAAGACAACTTTTACAGACTAAACGCAGGAACACTGGCTTAACTCAGCCGGCAATGACTTTAACAAGAAACAATTCTGTCGTTGGTGCCAATACAGCAAATTAAAATCAGCACATGAAAGAGAAAAAAGAAGGGAGTGTGTGGGGAGGATAAAATGTTTGCCAAGAACATCTGCGTTCTCCGGGGGTTAGTGACCACTTCTTTCGGGTTTAGCAGGAGCCAAACACAAGGGTGGGGGTTTGGACAATTACGCAGACTCTTGTGAGGGCTTTCTGGGTTTGTATTTACACTGATCCCTGTGTCGTAATGCGCCTCTGTAAAACTAAACACTATAGAACGAATCGCCGGATAGTCGCTAAAAATAAATGTCAGCTTTGTTTCCAATAAAAAAAAAATCTCTACAAATCTCTACCAGAGAGGTAAGATAGGATAGTGCAGTACCAGTAAATGTCTTTAAGGTCAAAGTTGAAGCTTTGAACTTGATCTGACCAGCAACTGGTAGCCAGTGCGAGGAGACATTCTTTAGGTTAATTAAAACCGGACTATTGTGAAAATTAAATCATCTAATTTTGGAAAAGTCTACATAGCATGAGTATATATGTGACAACGCAATGCTAAGACGTATAATGTCATTTTACAGGTTTGCAGTGCAGTGACTTGCTGCTCAAACCAGTGACAGATGCCAGACACGTCGCCATAATCAGGAGAATGTATGAGTTTTAATGCCGGCTATAAGGGGATTATAGCTGAAATCAGTGGGGGCATATGGAAGGAAAAGTCATGACATTTGCAACTGGAAGCGACGCATACTGTATCTTAAACAGCCTAAGAAATACCCAACAATACAAAAATGGTCTCTAAGTAGGGCTTGGAGTTTGTGCAATGAGCCGTTTTTTAGCATTTAGAATGACGACATTGCAGACTGAAGAAAAGTTGTCGGTGTAAAGTGGGATTTGTACTGGATGGAGAGCCCAGACTGACTTGGAGAGCCAGCGGAAGTTGGCTTCTGGTCAAGTGGGTCAAGCAGGCTTGGCAAAGACGTAGAGGAGAACTAAGCATCCACTTGGTTTGCATGACAGACTAAAGCAACGACACAGACTTATGTACGTGAACATATGAGATTCGGCATGTATTCTCCTACAGTGTTTGCTCAATTTGTGATTGCCAAATGTTTTAGCTCACAGCACCGAAACTCTTGCTGAAATCAAATAGGAGTAAACGATTGGGTTTCCTCCTTAAACTCGTCCCCAGTCAATTACAGCAAGAGGAGCAAAATTACCTCAACCCATGCAGTCTTCCCTGTCAAAGCTATGATGAAGGTTTAAAGACTGGAAACCAAAACTGCTGTCATTAAGCATCTGCTTCATATAATTTGGTCTGTAAAATCCCTTCTTTTCTAAAACCATTCAGCAAAACAAAGAGCACAAATGCTGATTACGCTGTATTTGTTTTCAGAAATTAAACATCTGCTTTTCTCTTTAAAAAAAACACTCAAGTATGCTTTAAGATTCGGTTACCGTATTTTTCAGACTACAAGGCTCACTTGAAATCCTTTCAATTAAACAATGTTGCTATTGTCAATTGGTTTCATGTCGCTTCATGCTTCTTTTAATCTTAGACGCCTTATAGTCTGAAAATTGCGTTAAATTTGACGCAAAGCTGACATGCAAAACAACAGTGACCGAATCAACCCTGGTCATGCTGTCTGCGCTTCTGATCCGAGGCCAGTGCACCTGCTTTAGAGATCTTGAAATCATAGAGCAGGAGTCAGATAAGAGTTGACACCACATGTTCTCTGCGGTGTCAGGTAAAATATGAAAGCTTATCAAACAAAAAAAAAAACACGGGGTGGGAAGAAAAAAAAAAACAAGGCTCGGAAAATTGCCAAGATAATTCAATCTATGCAGGTTGATGCATATAGGAACTAGTTTGAAAACGTAATGGAAACCACTAAACCATAAAAGAAAAAATATCTGAAAGCAGATACTTTTTCCGAGTAAATGATTCCAGTAAACCCTCTGTGTTCAAGGGGTCTAACAAAACCATGGAAAATTTCAGACCCTCTCGAAAATTCTTATCGTGTGATCACACCAAATGTGTGAGAGCGTGAGCAATCATCCTGCTACCCAGATAACAACTCTATTGGAAGATTGGCCTCTCTGACGTAGATCGGAAACTTGTTTTTCTTGTCTGGACACAATTTATAGTTTCCTGAGAGGCAACGGTCATTGTCAGGACAAATAGACCATCACTTTTAATTAAAAAAAATAACATAGGACAGAAAAGACACTCGGTTTCTCAAGCACGTTTCCAAATGACATGCTTGTTATCATCCATTCATTCATTCATCTTCTACCGCTTTGTCAATATCATGGTCGGTAAATAGCAGACGGAAAAAAGGTAAAAATGTAGGTTGATGTTGTTGGAAACTGTTTTTTGTTGCGAGAAAACAAATAACATGTGACCTTTCTCCGCCATTATATTCCAGTCTCAACTGCAGATTTGTTCTCTAGTAATTCTCTGAAAAAATACTCTCAAAACTCTCAAGAAGGATTGACGGCACGAGTCAAGGAAGGGAATTTGGGAACTCATTTCCAATGCTGACCTGGCTGGTAAAAGAAAAGGCACTTTCTTCTTGAAGTATAAAATGATCTACACTTTTGAACCTTAAGTTAATTTTTTTCTAGCCGTTGTCGCCTACTGACTTGATCGCAGGTCATAGAGATGTAATTTAGTTTAGGTTATTTTGTAGGCTTGTCTAATTAGCGGGAGATCTATGCTTTATTCTTCTTACTTTTTTGCCTTTCTCTGATGTTAAGTAGTTCTACACAGTTTCGTCTTCTCAACTTTTACTTAAATTCTACTTTTAATTTTTTTCATTATTGACTTCGAAATGGCGTCATCTTTCAAGCGTCTTTGTTTAATCACCATTAATTGATGAAATGTCATTCCACTTTCCTTCATCCTCAATTATTTTTCTCATCTTGAAAAGTGCATCTTTTCAACTTATCCTCACAATCAAAATTGAAATTCTTTGTTTTTATTTTGTCATTGACTTTGAGTGGCGTTCAGCTTTTATTGTTAGTCCTCTTTCCCATGTCTTTTCATCTACTCATTGTTCATCGTAGATTTGTTTTCTCATCTTTAATCATTGTACAGCAAACGAGCATCTCAGAGTATTTACTCTTCATTTATTTTTCAAGTTTTTTTTTGTAGCGCTTTCCTCAGTACCAGACCAACTCAATGCTGCTATGCGGAATTAGGGAAAACATAGTCATTAAATTAATTAATTGAATTAAATCACTCTGATAACTTTTGCGGCCGTTTCCTCGTTTCATAATTTTTTCATAATTTGTAAAAAGCGTTTCACTGCATGTCGTACCATGTATTTATATGTATGTGACAAATAAAATTTGATCAGGTCATCAAATAAACATGTCTTTCATAAACGTGTTATACAAAGAACTTGGGGAAATAATGTCCAAGTCCAGGTCAAGATAGAACATACCGTTTTCGACTCTCCCACATCAATTCTTTAATAACGTCATGTTTATGTACAGCTGCGTTTCTGTGCAGATTCTGCAACTTTGAAAGGCACTTTATAAATAATTCAAACTTGGACTTTAGAGTTATATTACACAAAAAAACTATAAAAAGGTGAATTATGATCAGGAAATTTGTTTCTGTTTTTTTGTAACGTTCGCAGTAGACCAGTGCCTTGCAAATTGTACAATGTAGAATATTTTGAATAAAACAGATTGAACTTTACGGACCCGATCTGACTATTCAAAAACTTGGCTCGCTTGATATTTTAGGCCACAGAAGGTCTTGACAGATCCCCACCCCAATGAGTGCGCTTGTAGGCTCCTTAAGGAATTTCTTTGGAAGATAAAAAGCTTCCAAGTATCTTCAATGATTTCCGAACATCTCCATCATTTAAACGCGAAAGTAGTTTCTTGTCAAACAACGACGAGATGTAATAACCTTTGTGGCCCTGAATTTATTCAACAAACGGAATCTTGCTCAATATTTGAATTGCATCCACACGCAAACCTGCCTGAGTAATTTTCCATCAACTCGCATCCAGACATTTAAAAACCCAGTGTTCTGACCCTGACCTATTACGGTTTTAGCAATATGTGGGAAATTAATGTCTTTGTAATCAGCCTCCCCGGCGACTCTAGCTGATTCGGTGTCAGACTCTATTGTGCTGCCTGTCGTTTAGAAGATAACACCGCCGTTTGTGATTCAGCCAGAGACCACCCTAGGAAAAGGTAGGAGAGATGCCTATTATGAGATAGCATCTGATGTGCTCTTTCCAAAAGGCCATCTGACATCATGATATTATTGGCAAACCATTTTCCGGATTTACTTTGTGGTGGAGAAAGTACAGAGTGATTACTGAAATCAAATTAAACATTTAAATATAGCACGTATCCCTTAATTTACATATCAAATTGATTTATCAATTACCATGAGTTTTTTTTTATATGGCTTCAAGAACTTTTTACCATTTTTTTCCATTTCTGGGTCCCAGGGAGCTAGAGTCAATGCCATCAACTAGGTCTGAATATGTGACACACCCTGGTATGATGAACAACCAATCACGGAGAGTTATCTTGTTATTCTGATGTGCATACGTTGTTTAAATTATTTATTTTGACAATTCAAAAATCCCCATATCTTAATACTTAAGTAATTCTTAGTTTGAGGTTCAAACCTTCGTAAAGGTTCAGTCCCAGTCTCTGAGTTACAGAGAAAAACACACTGTTTTCCTTCCCCTCCAAAAGGACAGAGAAATTGTACAAATACTAAAGGGATTTTAGACTTTGGAATCAAACCCCTAAAAACAAGGACCACTTTTACCTCTGGAAAACTGGTTGAGCAAGGCATTTCTCGATTTCAATTTTGATTTATTTGCCGATATGTACCTACTTGTTTTTGTTATGCATACGTTGTTTATTGTAGGAAAAGCTGACAACAACTTCCTGTTTACACTTCGGGAAGTCCAACAGATTTGAACAAAACAGGCTTACATCAGTTCTTTAGTTTGAGGACATAATCCTTATTCTTGTCTCTGCATCTCTATTTATTTAGTCTGTTTGTCAACCGCCTTATCACCGAATTCCATCTGTGTGTCAGTTTGTCTTCCTCCAACACAGTCTGTCTCATTTCGACACGAGTTTCTTGCTCAATCTCTTAATTTTGTGTGTGTTGTTCGTTAGACGTTGCAGACAGGACACTGGGGCAGAGATCCCGCAGAAAAAGTCTAGCACTACATCATGAATTTCTCATGTTTGAACTTTAAAATAGATCTGTGCTGAGTAAGAGAGGCAGAACAGATTGAGCATGACTGGAAAAATGGGCTTGAGGAAAATAATAAATCAAAGCCAGATTCTGTGTTGCGTTTGAGCCAAGTTACAAGAGGTTTGTTTAACAAGAAGACAATGGATCAAAAATAGGGAAAGAATCACAATATTTGTTTTTTCGGAGTATGTGAAAGTATTTTTTGTTGATTGCATATACACGATAAGTTGTATAAATTAATTTAATCGTAATTTATTATACGTTGTGCTTTTAAGATTACATCTATTATTATAAGACATGGGGCCACATTTCAGGCACAAAAACAGAATCACGCATTTGAATGTATTCAATCATTTTTGTGAAACATTCTTTTAATCTAATATATTAAATGGTAGTTTAACTACAGTTAACAAGTAAACAAAGCGAAACATTTGAATCCTGACTTGTGTTTAGCGTGTAATGCGATTAATGTTCCCTAACATGGACCCTTTCCCAACTAAAATTTAATATTATTTCTATTTTATAATTTTTTATAATTATAATTTTTTTCCATAAAGACAGTGCGCCTGCTTGTAGTTTTGTCTTTGAGGCCGTGTGTGTCCATAAGTTGCAGCCTTGAGGTTGAATAAACTAAGGAAGTCTGCATTTCTCCCGTGGGAAGCCAAAAAATAGGCCAACATTTTCCTGACTCTGCAGCCATACAATTCACTGACAAAGGCGCTTTCTAAACGAATGAACGTTACTTCAAATTCTAAATCAAATAAGTCCACAAATATCACATAAAAATCAACTAAATGCCTCTTTAAAGTGACCTTCCTATGCAACGTGACTTTACTTTGCGAAGTGTAGGGAGATATTTTGGAAGGTGAGAACAAGTTTTGGCACTCCAGCATTCTTTTAAAATTGCCTTTTTCACTCAGAACTTTAAGGTCTTTTTAAAGTATTTATCCGCCGCACTGCTGGAGAATTTGGAGCTATGAATCTTTAAAGCCAAAAGCGAAAATGATGTCAACCTCCTCTCTGCACACCTGAGGCAGAAAATAGACGAGCAAACACCTTTTTGAGTTTTTTTTTTTTTTTTTGATTGTCGTGAGGTAGTTTTAAAAGTGCAGAAGCTTCTTCCCAGCATGCCTCCTTGTTGTTATATGAACATAATGAGAGAGTAGGGTTTTGCTGCTTGTTATGGCTGTGATCCAGAGATGTGCGGCGTTCCAACAAAAATATTCCCCCCTTTGAGATAAGACAGTGGCAGGCGAGAGATTGCAAGCCAGTCACAGCTGAGAGAGAACTGATGATTACTTCAGTGGCTTGTGTGATACCACGGCAACTGTATACTGAAGTTTTACCTAAGTCTGAATTCTGAAAAGGCCTGACAGATTGTGGGCCTGCTGGAAAAAAAATAGACACAACAAATTGCTAAACGTATGTCTGACACAACAGTCTGACTTTCGGATCGCTTCAGAAGCAAACTTTAGTTTTACTGAACAAAGATTTATGGTCATTTTATAGAAGAAGCTCAATTTGTATGTAGATCCATCCGCTCTGTGAAATGAAATGTGTGTATTAAAAGAAAAATGAAACACTGAAATTGAATCAATAAATAACAGTAACAGACTAAAAACTAATATAACAACACAATAGCTGTTATCCACTAAGGAAGACAATAAGGGGCAGGTAAAATCCGTTTGCCTTTTTTTTTATTTTTACAAAAACCTTATTTGATAAAAAGAAGATCAAGAAATAGATATTTAATAATGGTGCATCTTAAAATCCAGTGCGCTTTATAGTCCAAAAATTAAATGTGCTTGTGCACTCAAGATACTATTGCTAAATCTTAATTTATTAAATAAAGGGTCCCTAAAATCTTTTAATCAATTTCTTGATTCTAGAGGAGTCTTTATTGCAACAGTAAGCCAAACGATAAAAAAATACACTATGCAGATACAAATGCAGAAAAAAAGCAACAAGTAACTAAAATCAAACAATAAAAACAACAACTGGAAAAAAAAAAAACATTGAACCTGTTCTGTTTTTTCCTACTGTTGAAAAAGCTTGAAATGATCATTTAAAAGTCAGGGTTTCAGGCTGAATACCCCTGAGCAAAGTCGGGCGATTTCAAATCACGTCCCATCATACACTTCACTGGCACATCTTCAGCATCCATCCCGAGTGATGCTCTGCTTCACTGCCCAATAGCAAACTGGCATATGTGTAAAAAGAGAAATGTCCCAATATGAGCTGGTCTCGCCTTATCAATCTGGTGTTTACCCATGTCTGAGACCACCACATGCCGAAAACCATTAGACGACAGTGTTATCACAAGAAGCCAGGTGACAGCAGAACACCGGATACCCAAATTTCAGAGTAGACAAAGCAACATCTATCTCCAAAGTTTTTGGGTTCCAACCTCAAGTCCGCCTCACGTCAGTGACGACGTAGGGATATGTGGAGCAAATTCATCATGGGAAGACGGCTAATTAACCCCTGGTCAATACGAAGCAAACTGCTGATTATCCTCCTGTGTTCATGAATGATGAGCACATGACTGAACCGCTCCCTGGATAATGAGGCTGGTTGGAGACTAATTGAGCTGTAGAGATATGTGTCTGTTGTGCATTAATGCATCAAATCCAGGCAGGTTGTTCTACCCCAAGGAGGTAAAAAAAGTTATTGAAGATCGGTTAGGTCATTATCTGTTGCAAGACATTGTAGGAACCCTGCTATCAGGATAGAAGGCCACTGCTTGCAAAACAGTCACTGGTGAAGACTTCCCTGTGGGTTAAGCTGGAAGGCTGGTGTGTTTGAGGAGATTCTTACCCAGTAGAAGGGGTCATGATGCAACCTCCGCGGTCAACGGTCATTCTACAGCCACAGCCTCGCTCTGGTGTGTCATGGTTCATTCCAAAGTTGTGGCCCAGTTCATGAGCCAGAGTCACAGCAGCTCCCAAGGGGTTGTCTGAGTGATCCTACAAGACAAAAAACATCATTCTGAAACAATTATTTTCCCTCAAAACATGTCTCTCGATTTGTTTCTCTCCCGCTACTTATCTGCCACCTTTTGTTTTACACACATTGGGGATACCTTTCTTTAAATTCTCAAATAATATAAAACACTAATGATTTGTAAATGGTTTTAATGCTTTGGCTATCTAATAGATTATGGACTCGCAAAAGCATCTAATGTGTTTTGGCATGTTTTCCAAATACACTTCAAAGTGTGGCATTTGTTGCGGTTGTTACAATCTTAAGTCTCATAAAAAAAACAATAATTTCCAAACCTCCTCAAAAAAGTCTTGTTTTATTCTTTGCTATGACTGGAAAATGGAAAAACATCAAAATCACTTTAAAGTGGCTGTCTGTGAGAGAAGACAGAGTGAAAGTGAAACAGAATTGGAGGCAAGAAATATACCGTTTCTAGATTAAATGTGTTTATTTATTGGAAATAACGAAAAAAATGTCCTTATAAATTTGTCATAAAACAGAGCCACCAGACTTCACAGTTGTCAAAAAGAGGAAGTTCATTGCAAAAGAGTCTGGCTGTTCACAGTGCTCTTCCAAGTCCATTAATTAAACACAGAAATAAATGAAATGGTGGAAAACAAGTATACAAGCAGCAGCAATAAACACACCCTGGAGAGGATTGTGAAGCAAAACCTATTCAAAAACAAGAGGGAGATTCACCAAAAGTGGACTGGGACTGGAGGACCTGCTTCAAGAACCGTTCTTGTTATGCAAGAAATGTTGTCAAAGGACAAAAACTGCTGTGAAATGGTCCAAAGTTTTGTTCACTAATTAAAGTAAAATTTGCACATATATATAAAAGCACTGCTGAGTGTATTTTCATGTTCAAATGTTTAGTTGACCAAAATGTCTAAAAACCCTTTCGTTGTTTTGGTCTTTTGGATAAGACCAATTCTAGATTTATCAGACGTAGTGAAATTGGGATTTTCCTTAGTTCATTAAAATAATCAAAACATAAATAAAATAAACAACTGAAGCAAACACATTTAATAAATAATAATCATTTTAAAAATAATAATTACACTTCTATAATAATAAACAATTCACGTTTTGAATGGAATTACTAAAATTGGACATTTTTTTGTTCGTATTATTGTACGTATATACGCATCTGTATATTTTGTTTTGCTTTGGTTGTTTTTTTTTTTTTGCTATTTCAATCATCTAAGATCTGCAGTCTATCACTGAAGTTTCCTGAGAATAACTGACATGCTCTTTCCTGAGCATCATACTAGACCAGAACTGCAGTTAATTCTCTGAGAAACCCAGACATGACCAGTCAAAGCAACCACTACTAAAAAAGCCACATTAAAACACAGTGGCCTGATGGTAAATATTTTACAGAGTATCGCCTGACAAAGACATTAAAATTTTATGATTAGCACGCCTACTATGGTTTTTCAAAATGTGTTTAGAGAAAGGTAAATTGCTGGATTCAAATCAGAGGCAATTTTTTGTCCAGACAACACACACATAATGATCAAACTTGTAACTTGATACCAGGCAAATTTGGGTATTTTCTGCCTATTTCAGGTTCTCTGTTTGCCATATGTAAGTGCCTGAAGAACGAAGTCACATATGGAAACGAAAGACTGAAACCACATAAGTCGGTTTCCATGGAATTGTCATGGTTTTTAACTCTCAGCCATTTTTTGTTAAACTTGATATTAGCCCTACGAAGAAAAACAGTCCTAATTCGTCAGAAATTGCACATTTAGTGTGTCACTAGAGCAGGAGCATTCAGGAACACAGTTTCTACCTATAAAGAGCGTCAATTAGCACCAAAAAGTACATAGTGTTTCTTTTAGAAGCAAAAATGTCAAAAGTCAACATTACAAGGAATTCTTAAATAAAGAGCAAAGAGCCTTTAAACAATATAAATATTATTTTCCAGTTTCAGCTCAGTAGGGCTTGTGCTAGCAACACAAAAGTTGTGTGATGGAGTCTCACTTCAATCAGTCTGCCAAATAAATAAATAAATGTACATTTTTCAGTAAATCACGGCTGGTTTTATTCTTGAATAAACTTAAAATAATATTTTACTTTCACTTTGGCACACTAAATATATTCAGGTAAATGACCGTTTTAATGTACAATAGCACAAACACACACACACACACACACACACACACACACACACACACACAGACACACACAGACACACACTCCGTTTTGCATTAGTCATTCGACAGAGGCAAAAGTAGAAAGTGTAATCTGGAACTACTAAAGCGTATCTGAACATATCGTGTGTTTAGAATATCAATGCTATTTTCGCACACGGCAGGTCCTCCAAGCAAAAACTCACGTCTGAAGTAGAAAAAACAGGTTAAAAGGGTGCAGGGCCTTTATAGGAAGTCATGAATAAAGCAAGAAATACACACAAAAAAGGCAGGGGGATTTACGAGTCTTTCTATGCTCGTCAGTAAACGACTGGTTCTTCTGTCTGGGAAAGTCGAACCTGCTAAGGGTTTGCGAACATGAAAGTCGAGAGCTTGAATACATTTTCTATTTGTAGAAAGAGACTAAAGCCATATAGATGCAAGCAGAAATGTGGGAGGTCGGGCCTTAGTTCAGGTTTATGTACACATAGACACACACACACTTACCTCTCATTTCAAATTATGTTCCCGATTTCATTCTATATACTATTATTATGTTAAAAAAACTCCTATATATTAATATAGAAAGTGAGGTGAGTTTGTCAATATGGCCACTAGGGATCGTATCAAAATTGTGCTCTGCATTTAACCACCCAGTGAAGTTACACACACACACACACACACACACACACACAGAGTGAAGTGAACACACACACACACACACCCGGAGCAGTGGGCAGCCTTAAGCGGATGGCTTGGGGAGCATGCATGTTTTTCCACAAAAACCCGGGATTCAAACCTGTAACTTCTGGGTGGCAGGTTCTGAACCACAACTGCCATGTCTTACACAAACAACTGAGTTTGTCATGTTCCTGATTTCAAACTGACTAAAAGAAGACAGACGTGTGAATACTCACCATGACAATTCCTCCGGACTGTTCCACCGTACACATGCTCATGATGGGAGCCATGCCTATGGTGGTGCCCTGGAAATACACCCCGCTGGCACCAGATGAGCATAATATTAATGAACGCATGAAACAAGGAAATAATAAGATTAGTTCCAGCAAAGGCTGGTATGAACCTAATGAGCTGGGCGTTATCATGAGGCCGTTGGGGCAGCAGGCGAAGCTTCCTCCAGTCCAAGAACTCATGCAGGGTCGTAAAGGGGTCTTGGGTAACTGCACATTTATCAGCATCGCTCCACACTTCCAGTCCCACCAGAGCTACACGAATATTAAGCACCCTGTAAAACTGAAAGCGAAAAAAAAATCATCATTCATCACTTTATGAAGCGCACCATCTGTGTTTCAAGATCTTAATCCAACTCTCCGTTCCACTGACACCGTGAAAACCCATGTTTTATAGGATTTAGAAGAAGTGATGTAAAAACTTGACTGTTTTGTTGCACGTTCATTTCTGAGTTGTTTTAGACATTGAATTGGATTGATAAAAAAGAACAGTGTTTTATACCTTGTCCACGTAATTGGCAATCTCTGAAAGCCTCTGCTTGACCTTCTCCACATCCTTTCCTTGTTTTTGGAACTGGGAAGCATTAGAAATAGCCAGTTAAGTAAACAAGTAGAAATGTAATGAAAAAAAAATAAAGCTGCTATTGGAAACAGGGTTTCAAGCCTTCGGACTGAATATTTATAGAGAACGTTACATGATGGGATATATTTATGTGCATGTATATACTACACCCTCCTTTGGGCTTCAACCCATATATAGAAATGGGTTCAAGTGTTTTATATAATAGTCCAAAACCAAAACCAAGACGTGGTCATTGATTGTAGCCGTGTCAGTCCGTGAACACACTGTCAGATGTGGAAAACGAATGAGAGTGATCAGCGGAGGAAGAGCAGCTGGGAATGCTGGGCGGGGCTGGCGACGACAGTTGTCTCGTAACAATAATATATATATAGATTAATTTGAATCCCTACAATAACCAAGTTTCAGCCATTTGGGCATGGGCTTCTAATATATATTTAAAAAAAACATATACAAACACACATGGTATGAATGTATGGATAGACGGACAAATGGATGGATGAATGGATGGAAGGACAGAGATTATTTTTATATTATATTTCGCGCCAGAATTGACAATATAACTCTAGGTCTTTTGTTTACCATATGAATATTGAAAAGGCAACAGAATGATGAAAGAATCGTATATTCCTTCACCGTTGTTCACAAGACTGCAATCATAGAAGCCTAATGCGTCTCACACACATTTCAAATATGCTGACAGTGTTACCGAGACCTTGTAATGCACAGATGCATCTCCTGTCTCTAAATTTCAAGCTGTTTTGCCTATTGACAGATATTTGTGAATGAATGGGTTAAATACGTATTACACAAACACAATTGATGTGACATGGATTCTTAATGTCGTCATTTTCCCGTTCCCATATTTCAACTACGCTTCAGAATCAAGACTTCCTGTCTCCTGTCGGATGAGGGGGGTCATTTCCTCTTTAGGATCCACCCGGAGGTTGACCTGCTTTGGCCATGACTTCCTCCAGTCAAACACAAGATCATGCCTTTAATCTGAAGAGTGTACAATATTCAATCACACGAAACAAGCATGTACCTCTCTGTTGTCTGCGACAATAATGAGCTCCACGTATTTGGTGGTCTTCTGAGTGTCCCGCTTATGCTGCCAAACATGAGATCACAAACATTACAAAAGATTCTCAGTCATGAGCCAAGTACAATTTTGGTGTTACACAGCTCACACAGTCTTTCTGTGCATGTTCTCCGCATGCTTATGTGGGTCTCTCCAGTCTCACAGTTTACAGAAACATGTGGTCAGGTGGATTTGAGGTGTGTGAATGTGTGTGTGTGGTGGTGATGCCCATATGAGAGGGGACGGTTGTGCGGTTGGCCGCTATTCGGTTGGATGAAAGGTGTGTGTGTGTTGTCCTCATCTGTAAGGCGCCTTGAGGAGACCCTGAGGGGGAACTATCATTACTATTGCTTATCATTTTCAGTAACCTGTTTGTTGTTGAATAATTAGCATTTGTCTAAGCTTAAATGGTCTAAGATTCTTTTTTTTGAAGCAGCGTCATAACAGTCAGGATCCCGGTCACTATCTTCCGTGGCGAGATGAGGAACTAGTATTCTGGCAGAGCCTAAATTGCAGTTTTATTTCCTGTGCCTTTGTTTATGGCCTTAGCACATGGCCTTGTTATGCTCGGGGTTTGTTAATTATCCAGTTGGATTGTGTTCACCGGCTCTTCTCGTTATCTGTTTTATTTAAATCCTTTCGAGCAAGATCCTACATCTCTAGATTAGATAGACTTTATTAATCCCACCAGGGGGAAATTTCTGAACTGTATTGTGTTGGTGTTATGTTTGTGGTTCTTTCAGCTCTTGTGGCTTTCACACCAGCCTTGTTTAGTACGGTTGAATTGCACTAGAGTTTGTGTCCCACTTGGTGCATTTTGTTTGGGAAGATGTAAAAGCTGCACTCGCATTGTAGTCCACACAGAAATCAAACCAAACAAGCGAACCGAGACCTTTTGTCTCTCCGATAAAGGATCGTTCTGAATTGCTAATCTAACGATTTACGAAGCCCACATTAATGACAAAGCACATAAAGCATAAATATAATACCATTGAATACAGTTTATAGCAATGTCAAGGTGAATCAAATTAATTATGACAAGTCACAAAGCCACGACTAGGTTTATATTTTTATTACGTTCCATCAGGCTTGTGTGTCACTTCCTTTAATTTTCGCGTTTATAATCGTCTTTGTGAAATGTGGTCGAAAGATGTGCTTATTCTCTTATGAAACCCTTATTTACCACAACGCGTCCACATGCAATGATAAAAGTATGTTGAATGCTAAAGCGCAATCCGTATTTTCTGTTCCTCGCGCTAGTGTCCTCCGTGTGTCGCTTCACCAAATAACTCGCTCACACGGTGGTTAATGCACAAATTATTTTGCAGTTTTACAAATCTTGCAGTTAAGCGACGTGCACTTACGCAAAGTCGACTTTCCCAATATTTTAAGAGCAATTTTTGTTTGCTGATTTGGACAAATTCTGCTTAATAGGACAAAGCACTGGTTGTTGTTATTATTATTATTATTATTATTATTATTATTATTATTACAATGCAACTACACAGAAGACCAGAGAAAGACAAGACAGAATTTCCAACAATAATAGTCATAATGGCATTTCTATTTTACATATATGAGCCGAATGCGCTTGTAATTTCGTTGGAACCCCAATACTGTAATTACAGTAAACTACTACTACTCCTAAACGGTGCGTCTTGGGCTTTTGGGCTTAAAAGGACAAGTCGCTTTTAGGACAGTACGACTGTGTCCCGATGTGTCCGATTAACTGACTTCGCTCCCGTTGCATATGAATGAACACAATTACACAATGACATTCAATTGTCACATACAGTCTTTATAAATGAATAAACATCTTCGAGTAAGCCTTCCATGACCAACAACGAGCAAAAGAACATAAAAACGAAAAACCTGAATTAACTGATTGGAACCAATTGGAATCAGCCATTGTCCCCTGTAACTGATGTCACCATGGCTACAATATCTGCCATCAAACTGCTGAATAAAGGAGTTGATTTCTTGAGACACATCTTCAACCATCAGCATTAAATCCTGATCTATTTTATCTCAAGAATCTGTCAGTGTGAGAGTCTATCAAGACCCATCAAGTGAAGAGCTAGAACAACACCTCTCACACTTCCAGCCTTGTGAATCAATAAACTGGAGAATGAATGGTTTATTTAGGCTGATGTGTTGCGATAAGAAACATCCTCAAGATTGTTGTGCTGGCATCTTCACCTCTCTAATCTCGTCTCCGCACACACGGGAAACCAGAGCAGCTACAATACTCATTTGCATTAACAAAGACATCAGATGCTGAATCATGCATGTTAATTAGTTCTCAAGACAAAAAATAAAAAACTCTACAAACAATGACGAGACGGATACTCAAACCACTGACCCGAGATCTGAGAGACTGTGGTGATCGACTGAAGACATTGAGAGTTGAAAGGTTGTGTCCGTGTCCACAGGTTCCGGATGGAAATTGCAGATGGTGTCCTTCATAGATAACGTGTGTGTCGTTTGCTGGCTCAAAAGCTGGTTCCACCATCAATGTTTTGTTGTCAAGTAAGATGAAACCTCTAAAGACAGAATTCAAGTTTATTAAAAGTAAAAAGCAATACAGAAAATGTTTTTATCTCTACACTTAACAACATAGCTCATGTGTAATAAAGTGGCTAAAAGCAGTGTGTGTGTGTGTGTGTGTGTGTGTGTGTGTGTGTGTGTGTGTGTGTGTGTGTGTTTTAGTATTTCATTTTTCTTTGTACTCCTTTTAATTAAAACCTGTACAACAAGTACATTGCAAACTAGATCCTGTCATTTCCGTGTTTTTTGGCCTTTAAAAAGGTGTAAAATTAGACAAGGTCACCTTTAAAAGCATGCATGGTGTGAGTAACAGCATCTGAAATATACAGATAATTGCACATCTAGGTATATAAGACCCTCAGCATTACCAATTTAGACGGTGGGCTCAAGGACACGTTTCCATTTCGTCTTATAATTGCAAGATAAAACAGATGAGAATCTGAAACTGTACTGACGGCTCAAAACGCTGCTTGAAGAGGAACGATAAATCGAATTATATCTGATGATATTCTCCACACAATTTCTAAGTGAAGTTTGAGACTTCAATATGAAGCCAAAATATATTAAAATGTATCAAGCAATGCTGAAATCAGATATTATACAGTACAACGTTTTTTCAACATTTTACACTTGAAAGGTGAAGTTTCCCTCTTGTCCTGCAGGCAAACAGCGAGGATAAAAAGCCACAATTGCATTTAACGCGGCCTTGATCCAGAATCACCCTCAGTGTGTCAGACAGAGCGGTGGCTGCCTACCTGAAGGTCTCCAGAGCGTGTGATAATGAAGATAAAGTAAAGACACGATCTGTCATTTTAAGCCAGAATCCTTTGGGGCTCGAGTTTGTTCTGATGTAAAGCCTGTGTTTACGTCATAATAGCTGCGAAAAGGCTCCTCTTAAATGCATTTCACAGCCTCCGCATGTTTTACATATGGCATCTTAAGACGTATTAAGCCCGATTCTCAATGCTGTGTTTGCTTATCATTAGGACTGGGAAGCATGAGATGATGCTGAATCATTTTTCATGAAATTTTCACTGTTGCTACTAATATTTTGACAGTAGCCCAGATTAGTTTGTGTCGCACACATTTTCTCGTCTAAATTTTGTAGGAATGAGTGATGTACTGATGTTTAAATGGATATCATTAATAATGTTTCATTTTGCATTGCTCAACTTTGTGTGCTTTAAAAAACCAACAGACATTTTCAATGGAATACAGAACAAAGCTGCTCTACTGCTGAAGCCAAAGCTGGAAACAACTTGAAACTGCTTTGCTTGAGTACATTTTACACCGAACACAGTGTGAATGAGCTTCACCGTGAAACAAAAAACAGATTTATTTTTGAAATCTTTAATTGACGCGATCACAACAAGAAAAAAACATAACCTTTTCATCAACACCCAACTATTGCTAACAATGTCCCTCTCATTTAAAACCGTTGATTGAGAGTTGTATCATATTGATTCAAACTCCTAATTTTTGCGGTGGTGCATTTATTATGCATGTGTGTGATGAATGTTGATGGCTATAATCTGATTTTTTCAAGTTTATTTTATTCCAATAATGTAATTTATTACATTTACCATGTTTAACATTTGTGATTGATACAAATCTTTCAGATAAAAACTGCAACAACACTCATGTAGCATTAGCACGATAAAATACAGTATAGTATTGATTATGATTTGAATTTTCCCCAATATCTCTAGGCCCTAGTTACTTTATTTGTTAGTCTCTTTTTTATATTTTCCAAATTTTCCAGATTTATATATTCCAATTAAATATTGTCAGTGTTGTCTGTACACTGCACATTATAGTCACAGCAAAAGCCATTGTATTGCGCTTGTAAAATGTAAAATACCTCAAATACTACCATGACACATGTTATTCACCTGATACCAGAGCAAGTGCTGAGGCTGACTTCGGAATGACTGTATCCTCTGACTTCGCCATGGTAATAACAATTCATCTGGGGGGAAAAAGAAAAGAAAAATTAAATTTACTGTACATATACAGTCTGTAGGCCAGATGTATTAGTAACGGGCAATTTAAATTTGACTTGAAGGCTCAGTTTGGAAATGGTCATTTTTTAGAAAAGTCGTTTTGGTTGAGCAACTCAGTAGAAGAAAATGATGGGTTCATTGTCAGAAGCCGGCAGTGCCACATCGCTAAAGTCATACTTAAGCAACAAAACCAAACAAATCCTGTGCCTGCGAGAACAGTGTCTGTTATGGCTGGCAACCGTCCCACAAGTTCTATCATGTAGAAACACCAATTGTGAGCCACAGACTGGACATGCTTAGTGCCATGACTCTGCATCACTCACTCTTTAAACGCCAACCAGACCTTTCAGAACCACTCGCTAAAGTCCATGCGAATGGTGAAAATCCTTCAGATCGCTTTAAAGCTTTCTGCAAGTACTTTTTGTGGCTCACATTTTCTTTTCTGTAGACTTCAACAGATGAAGTATGAGTATAATACAAGAAGAATAGAAGACAAGAATGTGCTATATAGGCAGACCCCAAAATTGTGCCACACTAGCCAATATATATTGGGCACAACGGTCCTATTACCTGTCTAAATTACTTTCTTCTTAAAAAGTGTGATAGGTCTGTGAAAAACTATCATTTACATTTACTGCATAATGGACTAGTAAAATGGAAGAAACTTACAACACATCATCTACTTTACAACTAAAATCCCATCATATATTTTATAATCCGAGTATGGCTGAATATGAAAGCTTGCATTTAGCAGAGCTGCTGCTAAGGGACGGTCAAAAAAGTGCATGAATAAAGATCAAGGGATCAATAAGCAGGTCTCAGTGGATGTTGATCTAATCCACCACCTCTTCATCAGGCTCTTCAGAATCCCACTCAGTTCCTTCTCACTCTCTGGTGTTTCGCTGCTTTTTTTTTTCTGCATTACTACTATTATGCTTAATAATTAATGTTGTAGTGATTATTTTCATTATTTTAAGGGTTCTGTACAGCTGCTTGGAGATCTTTAGGCCGTCAATTCACAAATTAAATTAATCAATTCACGAATGAATGAAAACTGGGGTTTGAACTTTCTGTCATCGATTTTACCATTGATGCACTGTGTGTGTGTGTGTGTGTGTGTGTGTGTGTGTGTGTGTGTGTGTGTGTGTGCGTGTATATGAAATTATTTCTTTGAACATAATTTTTTAATTAATTTGTGATTTAAGAAGCTTGTGTTTTTTTTAGCCCAGATTCTAAGCAGAAGCTGTTCATGGTTATTTGGACAGCTTAAATGATTTTAAATGAAAGCTAAATATCCCCGGCAGTAGCAATATAGTCAAGCCTACATGTGCGATTAGATGGGGGTGGGCTACGTGTTGTCAAAGCTGTCAGTTACGCTTCTTAGCAGCAGTCCAATTATAAAAGTACAAAAGCCAGTGAAGACAATTCAAATGAAGTCTGACAACAACGGCGACATGCACTTTAAGCGGCACATCCGAACACCATGATTCAGATTTCTGCAGAGATTCACGGCACTAGCCCTTATGGTTAACTAGTGAATCTTGTTTTAATGAAGAACTTTAATACAAAAAGTCAGTCAAACTAAGTACCTAATCGTATGAAGGCAAACATCAGACCATGCGGTTATTAAGACCAGAATATCCACAATCAACTGTTTTTCCACGATATAATAATTTCAAAAGGCTTCAAAGAGTACATTATGAATATCAAATATCAATTTAATTATATAATCAATAATAAAATACCAACATAACAACTATACTCTCCATCAAAAGGTGTGTGAAATGGGGTGCGTGTGTATGTGTGTGTGTGTGTGTGTGTGTGTGTGTGTGTGTGTGTGTGTGTGTGTGTGTGTGTGTGTGTTTGGAGCTCCAAGGCATTTTTGAGTGTCAAATAAATTAAATGAATTGTTATTATTATTATTATTATTATTATTATTATTATTATTATTATTATTATTGTCATCATTATTATTATTATTATTATTATTATTATTATTATAAAACAACAACAACAACAGATTTTTTACTTACCGTAGAGTTGTGGGTGCTTGTTATAGTCTCTCCATTGTCTTTGTAATGGGTCTCAGTGTAACGGCTGGCAAACAGGCCACTAAAACAGAACACAGAATCTTTCCATTTCAATCATGTATAATATTACAAGCCAAAGTTTCATCTCTGTTCCAACCTGTGTGTACATTTACTGTAAATTCCAACCTTGGACTTTTCATGTTGGACAAAGTGATTTTGTTTATCTGCTACAGTAGGTAGGTACAGTATATACTTTATTCCTATATATAAAATCCATGAATTCATCTGCATGTATGAGAAAAAACCTAGGGAGAATTGAATATTTACCCCTTATGTGCCTTATTTGACCATTTTTTAGTGACACATGTTTCAGTTTCAGTTTCACAAAGCTGTGACGCTTGATGGATTGTCTGAGCTTAATTAAACTATATAAAACTGTTTTGACTTAAACCAGTACATTTTGAATTCTGTGCACTATTGCTAGTGTAAAACTAGCGTCTTACAGTGGGAAAAATGCGGTCTTCGATTTCTGATGACATGTCAGTCTGTACGCAGACATTGCTGATGGATGAGACAATGTGATGTGTGACATGATGTGAACATGATGAAATCCACATGTAATCGTCTCAACACAAACCAAGGCCCTCAAGGTGCCGCTGGAGCTGTGTTTCATATACATTTTGCATTAAGTCGGGCTTAATTGCAAGCGATGCAAAATTAAATCAAGCGTCCTGCATTCAATTATACAGACGCTCTAGAGACCCAGCGAGTTGCATAAATTCGGAAGCCAACTAGAAGGGCTTTCTCCCTTTTCTCTGTGATTACAATAAGAATGTTTTATTCAAGCAGGCTAACGCATGCTCTGTTGCCGACACGACTCGCAGTGTCACGCCTTTAAGCTTATAATTACCCAGCATGCACATCCATCAAGTGAACAACAGGATATGAAAACAGATATAGCGTTTATATTCCCCAGGCAAAACGTCATTTCACATTTGCTTCATGAAGTCTCCAGGTTTCAGACCTTGGGGGAACGTATTAGCTAAACACACCAGCTCAGCTCCCCGGTGTCGAGAGCGGCCGCTTCCACACTCACAGCCATTTTTGCTTTAATTTCATTAGTCCGTCTTTCAGTAATGACAGCCCTCAAGTCCAATTCCCATTCTCCCCGATTTGATCCACATGCCAGTGTGGAAGCTCTTCCGTTGTTTTGGAGGGAACTTCAAAGCCTCTCGTCGAAGGACTTTGAAGTTCTCAGGGATGAACTGGCGTGACAGCCATTCGAATCCCAATCCCAAATGTGGCGTGTCTCCCTCTGTGCCGCAGTGCTGTGAGCAGGGGATTGTGGGAGATGGTCCATGGGGGAGCGTAAACCATAAAAGGAAAGTCGAGCGTGGTGTAATATGCCAATTAGGCAGGTTGCAAAAGTAAAACTCTACTAAGGACTCTGGCATGAACTAGGCCTGGAGCGGTCCACACCATGTTGGGAAGTCAATGGTCTCGTAAAGAGACACTGAATTTGCTCAAAAAGGAGCCTGGGAAGAGATGGAGATGACCTCTGTTACTCCTCGCCTACGGATGCTCTTTTCATGAATGCATTCTGAAGTGTAGCATGCTAATAAAGAATTTAGAAACACAAGCCAGCGTGGCCCCGTGCCAACATTTACCACTTGCAGTTTAAATATTTCATGTTGTGAATGTTTTAAAATGCTCGAAATAGGTAATGGCTGTCAGTAATTGACTAAAGAAGAGGTCAACACTGGGTAAACCCCAGCACATCTGTTCTCAGCATGCAGAGGCATAGTGATCCGCAAAATGACTTTCTGATAAGCTGAATAATTTCTGAATGCTCAAGGTGGCAAACTTTTTACAGATTACAAAAAAAAACGCATCGTTGAGTATTGCAGGATACAAGTCACGCAATGCTTAACGCAATCAAGGTTTGCAATCACATTTATAAAAAATTGTTTCATTTTATATTTTCGTTTGTGATGCTCGTTTTTGCTTTTTTTTTTTTCACTTTGATTTTGTAAAAAATGTATTCGTTTTTTGAGGTAAAACATCTGGCCACCAAACGATTTGGTGAAAAAAGTGCAAAATTTAGGAGTCAAATAATTTACAGATACAACTATACATTAGAATATTATGATACATGACAATATATATATATATATATACGCTCTATTTTCGGGAAAAAAAAAAAAAAAAAAAACATAAACAAGCATACAGGCCGCCTCTACTCTATTAAAAAAGTTCCCTTTCCATAATGAAATCTGAAAAAAGATGCAACTGAAATTTGCAACAGAAATGTGAAGATTAGAAACAAAAAATAAAAGACGAAATGTAAATGTAATTGTAATGGATTGTTTTTTTTTACATTTTTGTTTGACGTTTTAGGGACTACGATTCCATAGCACTGTTCTTTGTTGTTTTCGATAAAAAAATAATCTCAAAGTTTGACAACCTGTAAGAGAGACACAGCGCACTGATTTTAAAATGAAGACGTTGTCTAAAAGTTAGGTACAACCGTGATGCCAAATTACAATTCATAACTACTGCACCAGCCAAAATGTTGTGCGAAAATAATAGTGCAGACCTTAATACTTAATACTTGCCTGAAGCGTTTATTCATTCAAGCATATAAGTTGATTATATAAAAAAGCCTGAACATTCTGTAATCAATGACAGAACCATGTTATGACAGAAATCATCATATAAATTGATCATTCAAATTTCACACCTTGCTGACTTCTATTATTTATAGATAAACAAATTACAGGTTTGTTCACAGACTCCCTAACCTCGATTGGAGACTAAAGATCAATGCACAGTATTCTTAACAGTTACAGCAAGATATTAAAAAAATACAGTTCATTATCAGAAAAACTATGCAATACATAAGCATGTACATATGTGATATACAGTATAGGTATGTTGCACTTTAATGCATTATTATTTTTCATCATGTAATTCTTTTTAATTTTTACAGCGTTTATTCTATTTTTTTATTATTTTTATCTTTCAGTTTGTTATTTTGTACAGTACTATGTTGTATGTATTTGTACATTTGCTGCAGTTGAAATAGCTTATCAGTGGTACACATAAAGGTTTGATCCATCCATCTATCTATTGGTCCATTTAGCTATGTATCTATTGGTCCATCAATCCATACATACATCTATCCATAGATTCATCCATCCATCCATCCATCCTTTTTAATATTTATAATGACAATACCTTTTAAAAACTCTATAAAGTACTGAAAAAAACTTTATACGTTGGCGTCGCCCCCTTCATCTTGGACTTATTGCACGGAATTCTCACTGTACCCGCCATCATTAAACCAAACGAATTATTGATATCGCAGAGAAGTTCTACTAACCGACTCCACTTCAGGATATGAACTCAGCGGGAAGAGAAAAAAGTTGTGTGGCACTTGAAAAGCGAGAAGTCTAGCTGGAACAGAAGAGGGTGTAGGAGGTCTTTCACATCATCGGCCACTTTAATTGGACAGTTTGTTTCCCGGCTGGAAATTAAAAATGTCCATTAAAGTGCCACACATTAAAGGCTGTAAATTGGACAGATTTCCAATGGCTGCAGAGAGTGAATTATGGGCTTTGCAGACAAAACACGGATGTTTTCTTGTCTATTAACATGTTTAAGTCAAAATTCTAAAGCTGAAATGTTTTCTTCTTTACATAAATGTCAGTAAACAAGCTATTTGTGCTACTGCTCTATCAGGGACCATAAAAAGCACATTAAATGACTATTTAAAAGCCTAAATCAACACTGAACATCACAACGGATGTATATTCCCAAAATACCAATCCATTTCATGTCCTTTTCTTGCTCTTTTAAACTTCCTAGGCAGTTTTTTCTCTTCTCGCTCAGCTTTGTGGGGGTAATCTTGTTTACTTTATCGAGCTTCTTTCACTCTCATCTTCTCTATCTTGAAGTGTGTTACCAAAGCAGACACCATCACAGCAAACCTTAAACCACAAGCGCTCTCTCTTACAAGCACAGAAACACTCCAGGAAAACACTTGCTGGTCTGAAGGCCTAATTCTATTTCCACACATCGCAGTGTTTCCAATTGATTCAGCTTTCCACAAAAAAAATCACCACACAGAAATCACATAAAGGGATGAGGTGGGGAACAGCTAAGGATGAAGGAGAAGATGAAATCCACAAAGCTGAAAAGAAAAAAAAAACATTTCTTTATTCTCACTGTCTGGGAACAGATATGTGCAAGAAAGATCTCCACCAGTTTCCTTGTTCATAAAGTAAGTCCTAACAATCTTCAGATTAGTCTTGCACAATGGAGGCGGCTGGAAATTGTATGTTTTATCACAAAAAAAAATATATCATGTATTAAACTATAAACAATAAGGTGTACATTTACCGTATTATTCATACTATAATGTACAATGGAATTTAAGGAAGACTTGATGTGGGCCTTGTAGTTTGATATGGTAACTGTTAGTAATGTCAATATAAAAAGCATATGTCATAGTAAAAGTCAAAATCAGTTTAACTTTCCTATAAGAATTTTGTCAAGTGAATGAAAAGAAGTAAATGATTTTCTGAGATGTGTACTAATCTTGAAAGCAAACTACAATATTAAAAGTATGTTGAACAAAAAGCAAAGTCTGTTTTGCTTCAACTTCCCTTCAAAGAACAATTTTATCCTCTGAAAAATGCAACAAAAAAAAAAAAGTCAGTATGAACGTAGACAAAACTACAAAATAAAAACATGTGATTACATTACTGCAATTTGACAGGTCATTAAGGTCATTCTTTTGATTCTCCTGCTCCAATTTCCATACACTAATCAGCATTCTTTTGTTGATCCAGAAATATAAAAACGCTTTCAGAGAAAACAGCTAAATTTAGGGAATTCTCAGTCAAGACGGAGGAAAACGACTTAAATATTCGCCAATATTTCTGCCTGGCTCACAGTTTACCTCCCTCTGTGTCTCCACCATGTGTGAAAAGATCTTAGCGAAGCCGAGCTTCTGGTGTGTTGTCAGGCTCCGGGGTGCTTCGGATCTGGAGCATATATCTTTCTTTCTATTTGTTTGTGAATCTGCGGAGACCGAATGAAAAGAAGAGCCAGAATCGCAAGACTGTCCCAAAAGAAAAACTCTCTCGCCTTGTCAACTGTATTTCTTTTACTCCAGTGTACCAAAACTTATTCATTGCCTGCAAATATATACAGTTATCTTTATTCATATTTCAAATCAATATAATTTATGTGAAGCTGTCATTACTATTACATGCCTTACTACTTAATTCTATCAGTCTCAATGGAACAGTTGGGAACCATCGTGTTTCACTATTAAGTTGTTGATTGAAACAACCATTGTTAAACTCCATAGAAGCAATTGTGGAAAGAATCTGAATATGAAAAAATCAGATGCCGACTGGTCATCAAATCAAAAAATCAATGCTGTAGCCCGACTGGTTTTAATGGAACTAGAAGAACGCTTGTCACTGAGCATTGAATCCCACAACCTACGTGTTGTGTCCTCCCCAGGCTCCTTGACTTAAGGCTGCCCACTGCTCCGGGTGTGTGTGCATCACTTCAGTGTATGATTAAATTCAGATACGGCCCCTAGTGGCCATACTAATTTTTTTTAATTTTTTTTCCACAGCTTGTCTCCTTACGCTAGCTACCAGTTGCTGCTAGGATCAAGTTAAAAACATTTCGTTTGATCTTCAAGACTATTACTGGTACTGCACCATTCTACCCCAAATTTACCTTCACATCTACAATCATTGAACGAATGGCGCTTAGTAGTTCCTCTGTAACAAAGATTCATGCGTACAACTTTAGCAACTAGTCTCTACAACCTTCAAGACATGTGTTCATTTGATCTTCTGTCTAGTGTTCTTGATATGTCTTTGTCTGAAGCGTTTACTGTTTCTTTTTGTGACTATTTGCTTCTAATGCTTCTCATTTTGTAAATCGCTTGGGATAAAAGCGTCTGCCAAATGACTGCAAAGAAGAGTAAAGTAGGTGCTGTCGTCCTGGCCGGGATGGATAAAAATGCAGCATACATAATCATTAAGAACTTCTTGGGATTACAAAGCCTCCACGTTTCTTGTTGAGGAGAACTGGGCGTTCACACTTGAAGAGAAACAAGATTTTCTTCTTCTGTCCTGGTAAAAATGTGCCATTTTGTCTCAGTGTCTCTCTCCAGACCATTAACCGCAGTCTCCTTCGATTCTTTATCCCTCAATCTCGCTTTCTCATTCTCTCGACACTACAGATGATGCTTTGGCACTCGTTTAATAGAGTCTATTCCTCTACAGCTCATTAAACAGGTCTGACCAACAGATCTGCCTTATTGATGATGGTTCATCTGATCTGTGTGCGATTAGTCATACTGAAGAAGTATGCCGACGGTCGCAGGATAAAACACTAATGCTTTTATGTCAGATTGCGGAAAAATGGAGTTCTTCATTAGCAGTGAACCAAGAACAGATTCTGTAATGATTCAGAGAAAATTATTTATTTGAATATTTTTTTGGACCAACTTGATACAACTATTGTTGAAAGCTTTTGTTCTTTGATAGCTAAAAGCTAATGAGTTTGTAAAATAACATCCTCTTTTGATTTGGCAACAGCTGTAAAATAAACTGTAAGCAGGAAGACACAACCAGGTTAACTTGAACAAGCTAATCCATACCGATTACACATTTGCGTCAATGTGGACGCAAAGCCTAAAATATATTGTAACGCTTAGCTACAATCTATTTCCTGCGAAAACTTCCTTTTTAGATACAATTAGCGGGTCTTTGTTTGTCAGTTTTCTTTCTCTTGTCCTAAAAACCCCCTTGTTTTTTCCACTAAAGCGTTTCCTCTATTTTTGCTTCGGCCACAACTGGTCGATAAAAAAGAATGACTTCCTGGTTTGGCTGTTGACCTTCAGTGATGAGATCATGAAACGGTCAGCTGCTAAAGACGCCTGGGAAAACAGAGTGAGGCGAAAAGCTGGAGATCTGTAAAGATTCAGCTGACTAGCGCAGCGCTTGTTCTTCCCCTCGCTAATCCAAAGGATGACTTGTCTTGTAGTTTCACAGTTGTCTAATCAAATATTGCTAAAAGTTTCAAGTCGTATGAGAAGGTTGGATTATTTATTTAAAATGTGAAAGTCCAGCTAATATTAGTTATGAGTCGATCGTGACTAATGAGTCAATCGTGAACGAGAAATGAATGAACGTTAATGAATGAAAAGAAAACGTAAAGAAGATCCAAAAAATGTGAAGAATATAAAGACTACACACACACACAGACACACACACACACACACACATATATATATATATATAACATATATATGTTATATATATGTTAACCATTTATGTATAAATGGTTATTGTCTGGTAAAGGACAAAAGTGTGCAAGCTAAAGAATGGCGAGAAAGTGTATTTTCTCCACATCTTCATGACATCATTCCACTCTGTAATTATTGTATCTATTTTTTAATCAGCCTTCCTGTTTATGTGATGAATGTCTAAATACACACACACACACACACACACACACACACACGCACACCACAGTCATATACACACACGTTAAAGTAGAAACCTTGATTTGGAAAGACATTCAGCAGCTGTCAGCAACAAAAATGTTTGTTGGTCAATATGGAGTAAAAAAGTTCTAAAATGACTAAGCATATTTAAAATAGTAAGAATATTTTAACAATACTTCACAATAATTGTTTAATACTAGTACTACCATTATTTTTAAGTAAAATTAATTTGTAATTTATATTACACTATTATATTATACGTTATATTTAAACTTTACTTAAATTTCATTTAAAAATGTTTTTAGTTAATTTCCCAAATTATGAATTACTTCAGAATAATGTCTTTTTTCACGATGCTAAATCACAGACATAATTTGAGAGATTTGTCACATTTGATCAGCAAATACATAAGATTAGGTTGATTAAAAATTGGAACACACATTGCATATTCACCTCAATAGCTCAACTCGACATGCAAAAACGAACAAAACCGGAACAACCCACAAATATCCGAGTACAAACTCAGTAGAAGAATCTTAAACAAAAGAATCCACACACAGATCGCATCGCCACTAACATATTACAAACCTAATGTTCTTGCAAGTTTGCACTTTTCACTTTGGAAAGTTTAAATGACTTTTGTAAATTGGCTGACTTGGATACATATGCCAATGACTCCTCTGAGCATTACACTTCATAAAACCGATATGAAAAACAATCCAGAAATGCATAATTTACCATCGCTCTGTTTTACTCCTATGCTCTCTATTCTTTCCTCCCTTTCAGCCGCCTGCTGACAACAAACAAATCCATACAGTATTTTAAACAAGCTGTGCTTTCTTCAATGAGGGATGGTTAGAACCAAATTGCATTAGCATACGTTGCCCTCTCTCTTTCACTCGACTGGGGAAAATATGCTTGAACACACACACACACACACACACACACACACACACACACACACACACACACACACACACAAGACTTGACACAAGCATCTCATTGTTGTTCTGCTATTGACCCATTTCACCAATGTCAAAAACAGCAATGAGTTCCAATGAGTTCAGACTGCTGGTATTCAAAAAAGCTCTACTTAAACCCAGAGATGCAATTCTAACTAAAACGTTTAAACGATAAAACACACCACTTTGATTAGCCAACTTAGCTTTTATTCAACCATTTGTTCAAATGTTTACATGCACTTTGCGTATACATTCTGTCTACTCTATCTTTTATATTTATTTTATTTTCATAATTCTTTTTTTTTTTTTTTCATTTTCATAATGATCTTGAACCTAAAAAATGTTACCAACTTTAAATGCTGAAAAAAATTGTTACATTTGTACTGTTTGATTTACAACTGTAAATATTTATTTTGCAATATAACTTGATATATTTAAAATTTGATTTTATTTTAATAACCACAAAAATACTTTAGCAATTCATCTTCCAGAAATGATATCCCAGCATAATTGAGACTAAACCAGTTTTAACACGGAAAAAAGGCAAAAAATTAGCTAGCAAAAACAAAATACTTAAAAAAAATTATCCCTTATTAAATGAAAAAGACTATTTTATTCAGCTCTTCTCTTCTTCCCATCAATGTTGTGAGGTGGGTCGGGTTCTCTAAATTTTTTAAACATATTTGTCAAATTCGAGCAGGTGTGGCCCAGAGGAAGGGAGTCAGACTTGTGGCCATTACTTGTGGTAAATATCATTACTAAGAATAATTGCTATTACCTTTACAAATCATTTAACAATATTTTGTTAAAGTATTAATTTCTATTACTGTGTGCATCGAAGCCCCCCTGCGCACCCCCACCATGCACTACCCAACCCCTGATTGTACACACGTACCATGTCATTAATTCGAGCTCGAAGACAGAAGAAATAATTGAGGCGTCGCAGAGGAGTCATTCACAACTGAGGCAAAGTTCAAAAGCAAGTCCGCACGCAAGGCCATAATTGAAAAATCTGTACAAGTGGCATTGTGCGATCTTCATCTCTCACTGTCTTTGTTTGATCCATCTCATATTCATTTCCCGGAATAAACATGTTGTACGAGTCAAACCTCTTTCACCGCAACAAGAAATATTGAGTGGAATGTACAGATCATAACACAAGGAATGATGTATATACATGGCTTCATAACTATAATTGGCCTTGTGCCTTAGCATTTAACATAAAAATATTCCTTTACTTCAGTTTTTGTGTGAAGAGAAGACCTACTTTCTTCAACACCAAGACAACATATAATCGCTTTTGGCATCGGTCTTCCCGGAATTTTAGAAAAAGGGTGCTCAGTTGTGGTAGTGGTGGTCCGGTGGTAGGGTACTGAACATGCCCAAGAGGCTTCAGGTTCGAATCCCAGCCTGACTTGTTCTGCAATTTTGATAAGGTCCCTAGGGGGACATTAGAAACCATCTAAACATTACTATTGATTTGACGTTGGATTGATAAACAGGGCAGCCCATTTGATTTTTCTTAATCTTGAACTCTAGATAATTCTAGAAGCTGCAGAGTTGTAAGGCTTCGGGTAACTGGATGAACTATTCCAAGTAGGAAGGTAATGGCGTTGACATTTCACACCTATAGTTTGGTTCATTTGGTACGGACCAAGTATTTTTCTGGCATTTCATTTCACTTCAGGAGAAAGCGTGACACGGAAATCTACCGGAGATATTCCGAAGCGCAGCTCACTACGACAGCGGAATTTAGTCAAAACGCACTATACTGTGTGCGTGTAACTTTACTGGATGGTTAAAAGCAGAGCTTTATTATGACACAGCCCCTAGTGGCCATATTATATAGTGTTCATTTAAAAGAATTAGCTAAATTATTTTTCAATAAAAGAAATGTTGTTAAGTAATAGTCTTCGAACAGTAAAAGTCATAATGACATTTTCTTGGTATCGTACGTCTCGTCTCATCGTGGCGAACATCGCTTGCACGGACAAGCCATTATTAGAACCAAAATGATCCAATGTTTTGAAAAACCGGAAACGACTTTGAAGAATATTTTTGATCCTTCAAATTTTCTTGTCTACACACTACAGAAAACCACTGACTGCAAAGAAACAATTAGCAAATCGGTGAATCGTGAGCATCGAAATGTTTGTCAAGCATGAAGTGATCACTCCCGAACAGCATGCGACTCTGTTGTTGTTCTTTAATGTCAGATATCGACATGCAGCTCCTTCCAACAAGCTGCGGGAATAATCAAACACACTTAGGCGTTCTCGCTCTTTCTCGAGGGCCACTGGGAAGTCCTATTAATTTCAGTAAATTGGTTTGTTTTTGTAGTTTGCTAGCGTGAACCAGCGCCGACAAATCACTGGGCACCGCGGGCAACTGTTGAGGTAAACGTCTTCTGATCGAATCACGTGGTAAGATTGGCCATTTTTATTGTGGAGAGTGATTAAAAAAATAACTATAATTGTAAATATTTCAAAAAAGCATAAACTATTTAGTTAGATTTAAACACACAGACACACTCTGACTCATTGACATTCTGGTTGTAGAACCAGCCATAGCGTTATCCAACTCCTGGACCATCACTGCCATTTCTATAACTAGTTAAAATTAAAGTAAGTCTATAGCAGTAAAATGTAACTATTTGTAGACATTTTGTAATGGTGTGTCCAAAGTGTGTCAATCAGAATTATATTTGGCTCAAGCTCCCTTTGACACAGAAATAGAAAAATGCTTCAGAAAATGAATGAATGGATTCTCTCTTAGTAGAATTTAGCAAAGAAATGGAAGCTGTGTCTATACTGGGCAGCAATGGTTAGAGAGAATCACCATCACATTGTTCTTTTATGAGAAAGTGAAAACACAATGCAATGTAAAGCGCTCTGCCCAATGACTGTTACTAGTTATGAGAAAATACATGGATGAAATAGGAAAACTAGTTCAGGGCTACATCAGACAAAACTCTTAAGAAATGCAAATAGAGGTGAGATCATCTTGCGTTGGCCGAGACTCTTTGCTCTTTGAGGAGACGCGTGTGTCTGTCTGTGTTTTATACGAGGATGAGACATGCTGTTTGTAAAGACGTTTACTGTGGGAAAGTGTTGAACTTCAATGTCCAGGAAAGGTCGGCAGACACCAGGCGTCCCTGGACACCATCTATCTGTCTTTCTTGCTTTGGCCAGTATTTTTCTTACGAGACTAAAACAACAAGAAACTGAAGTTGTTGAAAAATCTGTATAACTATATATTTTATGGCGTAGCTCCTGGCGCGGGTCAGTTTTGTGCTCACCTTTGACTCGCATTAGCTCACGAGAGGCTCAATACATCGAGTTCATGAGGTTTTTTTGAGACTTACTGGTTCTTCTCCACAGACAGAATCAACTGTCGTCCTTCAGATGGGATCAGGATGTCCAGTGACGCAGGAGGAGTCTAAACACGAAAAACAACAAAAGATTTTTACATTAAATATGCTTGCCTAAAATTTACATTTTTGGATATGTAATCATCTCAAGCTACATTGTGGCAGTTATTTTTTTTGTTTAAATTTGTGAACTCCCAGAAAAAAAGATGTTAATTTGTTGCATTAAGTGTGAACGCTGTTTGCCTTACTGACTGATTTTATGCTAACATGATCAAAAATCTCTCCAATTTTTCAGCTCAACTTTGATTTTAGAAGCTGCACCGCTTGATGGATTGCCTGAGCATTACAGCTACTCTCGGAGTCAAAAAAAGAGGAGTACGCTATGGCAAGCCAAATTAACATTTAACCCCGACAACTAGTTTAGTTAATCTAACATCAATTAAATAATCCAACAGCTAGAAATTGACATCAACAGGTTTTTTAAAATTACATTGCGACTCCGATAAAGACAACAGAATCCGGTCATCGTCACTTATGTGTGCTTTGTAATAAAAGAAAAAAGGAGTAATTATATATTAGATCCTAGTAGGCAGAAGACAAGCATTTCAAAATCACGTCTTTTATTTTGTTAAGTCTGTGAGTGTCGCGCACAATATCCAGTCTGAAACAAACTTCACCTCACTGTTTTTTGTAATGAGTTTTGACAGCAAAGCTAAAGCTGGTAATCGACACCTCTATGAAAACACACATTTTCTCAACACTTTTCATTATTTCAGATTCATAGTGACAGACTGGAAAGAATTCCGGGTGTTGAGTTTCTTATCCCTAAACCTCCAAGTGCACATGATTCCATGACATAAACTTTCAAAATGGCAGCGTAATGGCCTGATGGCAGACTGCAGCATTCTTCTGAGCCATGGAAGCAGTTGGACTACAGCATTTGGAGTAACTTGAGCAAAATCAATTAGGCCCTAATGGCAGAGGTCTCCTGACTTTCTGTGACAAGGCCGTCACAGTCTCAGACAGTTAATCTAATCTTATAGACTCAAACCAGGTTTTAAGATTCATCACCCCATCACTCAGCCATCGAGCCCCAGGAACCATTCAGCAGTTGGCCACAAATTACATTTACCAAATTTTACGTCATTGATTGATTATGAGCGTAATGCATAGGTATGGGTTTTTTTACAATAGTGTTGATTTTGTCATTTTGAATTAGTCTTTTAAGTACTGAAGTAATGAAAGTAAAAAAAAAACACAAGTGATGTACATGTTAAGCTATTATTACAAATAAATGTCATACCTTGGAACGGAGCCAGCTGATTGGTCGTTGCTCTGCTCCTTCCAGCAGGAGTGGTATTATAGTGTTGTATCGTTCCAGTTTAGTGAGCACACTACTTTGTCGTCTCCCTGTAACAAGTACCATAAAGACTTTATTAGAGCTGCAGGAGAATGATCTCATCATGAAATAATCAATAGTGAAGCTAGGATTTTTCCCCAGAGGTGTAGCGGATTTCAACGTAGTTTGGATTTAAACATGAAAAAAAAACGCCTGTAAGGTACAACTACACACATGACATACCAAAGGTTTCCATTAGAGGTCAAGGAACCACACGGTAATCTTTACATTTAAGGCAACACAAAAGTTCACCCTGAACGGAGTAACTCCTAAACCATGAGTCGTGCAGATGTGTTCTTTTTGTCACGTGATTTGGAGGTTAAAGACGGACAAAATGTATATCTCTGTTTACAGTAACTCATGACTAATGCCCAAATGTACATAAATTGACTAAAAACTAGTCTAGGGTTTTTGGTCTTTTTAAAAACACCAAGCTAGTTCTAGATGAAATTATGTTTGTTTTATTGCTAATATTTTGTCCTGACATAAAAATTATTGGCTCAAACATGTGTAACTGGTTTTTACTCAATTGAATTGACTCGATTTGACGGAATTGTGGAATTATTGTCAAATCTCAGTAGCTAAATTTTAAAAAAGCAAAAAATAAACATAAAATGTACTTAAAAAATCCTCGTAACAATTACGCTTTTTTTTTTTAGATATATAACTGACTTAAACGAGATTTGTGTTATTAGGATTTTATTAATCAGAATGTGTGAATTGTTTATTCTCCAATAACTTCAATAAGGATTAATAAAAATAGTGTAGTAAACTTTAGTCAACTTCCGTCGGTGTCAGATGTGTACAGTTGCATCATGAACCTAAATCAAAGATTTCTCTCCCCTTTCCCCTCAGTGAAAGTATCTTTCCCCCACAGGGCCAAAGCGATCCATCCTCAGCTGAACCTTAACACTACACCATCCATAATGAATGAAGATGACAGACAGAGATAAAAAAAGAGATGTTTGTGTGTCAGAGAGTGAGAGCGAGGGACAGAGAGAGAGAGAGAGAGAGAGAGAGAAAGAGAGAGAGAGAGATAGAGAGAGAGAGAGAGAGAGAGAGAGACAGAAATGAGAGAAGGACAGAAGGAGGGAGAGAAGAGGAAAATGAGAGTGCTGAATAAACAGAGAATGAGAAAAAGAGATACAGCTGAAGAAAAGGAGCGGAAAAAAACTGAGAAAGAGCAATTAGGAGAGTAAGGTAGCAAATAAGACAAACAGCTGAAAAAACAGTTGAGAAAGAGAGAAAACACGAGAGAATTAGAAAAAAGAATAAAGTGAGAATGAGAAGAGAGTGAGGAAAAAAGTGAGAGGTGAAGAAAGATGAGAATGAAGAGAAAATGAGATAGTCAAAGAAACAGATTTCCAAAGCGAGAATACAGACAAAGAAATATAATGTGAGAGAATGAGAAACAAAGCGAAAGAAAAGAGAGAGAGAGAGAGAGAGAGAGGGAGAGAGATAAGAGCGGGAACCTGGGTCATGTCAGAACAACATGCTTTTATTTTCTTTGCTCTCCAAAGGCTATAAAACCTCCTTTCGATCTTGTTCATTCTCCTCCGGCCTCATCTTGACTCTCTGTCTCTTTCACACACACACACACACACGGACGCACACACACACACACACACA
>CM051497.1:5990229-6000229 GCA_028031935.1 Paedocypris micromegethes
ACACACACACACACACACACACACACACAAACACACTCTGTCTCTCTCTCTCATGGTCTGTTGTGATTATCTCATTATCATATCATTATTAAAACTGCATCTAATCATGACATCACTTAATAACTCACAATTACAATCACATGGCAGCAGTTGCTATGATGTCCAAAAATATCATCCCCTACAGTAATAAGCTAAAAAACTGATTATAACAGCGCGTAAAGTAACTACAAAGTCAAATTTCTTGCTAAAACATATTTACATTTTACAAAGTGTTACTAGTAAAAACTTCATTAGATTAATTGCGGGGGGTTAAAAATTGTTTGGCTTGCCATATCTTTTTTTTATCTCTTTTTCTCTATGTTAAGTATTACTCCCAGAGTGGCCGTAATGCTCAGAAAATCAATCAAGCGGCATTTTGAGTTTCACATAAAATTGTAAAAGACTCTGAGAAATATGGTAAGGGTTGTCAAATATACAGTAAATATGGTAGTCAAATCGTTCCTCCTTCATTTCAGAGACTAGAGCTTGGTCTGATGATGTGCTGGGCCAAAGCTTGACTTCCTCCAACACTGGTTTCACAGACACACATAATTGCCCACGATTCAACACACTGAGGAAGACAGGAAGTGGCACGGCACACTGGAAGCTTATTTGGCCTCCACTGGGAAGCCATCACTCATGTTCCTGCGTTTTTGTGCACATCCTGTCATTTTGTGTAAATCTCAGGGCAAACAGCCTTTTTAAACACACTTGTAGTCACACATGTACACACACTCCCCTTCGCTTCCTTTGCCCAGACACAATTTCCTATCTGTCTGTCTGTCATTATCATTCAATCTCTTTTTGGGAACTCCTGAAGGGTTCAAAATAATTATTCGACTGTACAAAGTTGAGAACTTCTCCAAAGATGTCAAAGCACATTCAGAAACTTCAGCGCACACTGGAACAGTGTGAATTTGAACAGAACCACTGAGGTTTGTAAACCACAGCTGATCATAAGATTTATTAGTCGAGTGTCAAGGTGAAAAACCCAGAGGAATTGTGCACACATATGGGCTTTAGCACGTTGTTGTTTTACCGAGCATCCTTAAATTCAAGGATTCTTCACAAACATCCCACACAAAGCAGGAGTTTGAACAGTTCCATTTCTTCATTTTAGGAACCGCTCTACCATTTCAGGGTCGCAGGGAGATGGAGCCAATCCCAGCAACTCTGGGCCTGAAGGCAGGACACACCCTGGATTGGTGACCAATGAATCACAAAGCTGGATACACACATTGGTTTTGATCCATTAAAAATAAATTAAATCAATTAAATAAAAACCAAGGAATTAATATTAACCATAGTTAATTAAGCATGTGTGAGAGTGTAAATGTGTGTGTATCCAATCTGCAAAATGGTTGGCCACCAATTTAGAATGTGTATTTGCCTCCAGGCCGAGAGCTTCCGGGATAGGCTCCATCTCCCCGTGACCCAGAAATAGAGTGGGCAGTAGAAAATGGATGGAGGGAATTACCTGTTAGGCAAGTTAATGATAAGGTTCTAGATTGCACCGTCTTCAGGTTTTTGAGTGGATGAGTCGAATACATTAGCACTCACCAAGCAGACGGGAAAAGCTCTGTCAGCACACAGGACAAGAGGTGAGAGAGATTGAAAGACCAAAAGTCTGATAGAGAGCAGAAAGAACTGAAGATTAAGAGTCTGAGCCAGACAGATAATGTCTGTGTGTGTGTGTGTGTGTGTGTGTGTGTGTGTGTGTAGGTGTGTGTGTGTGGGGGGGGTCAGTGTATTGAAAATACTTAGTGCTGGTGTGATGGTTGAAAGAAGAGAGATTACAGACTGAGAGAATCTATAGACATCATGACCTTGATATAGAAAGCTGTCTGTCATTGTCATTCGCTGATTAGTACCAACATACAGATTATGATTTTTAAAGATTGAGATTGAAATTAAATGGTTTGTATGTATGTTTAAATAGTTCCCTGTGATAAAATATACCATATTGTTCAGAATATATAGTGTGAGAGATTTTTCAGATTGATCAAAAATCGTCTTTGCGTCTTATAATCTGGTGCCTTTAGTTAAATCGTTGGTTGTGTTGTTTCATTTGGATTGGCAGGATGGTCTGATCATTATTGGGTAATATTTATGACAACTAATGTTAACTGAAACATTACTGGAAAAAGAATTTACTGGATTAGTGGAAGATGCCTGAACTGAAATGTGACAGTGTTCCAATGTTGAGTCATTGTCAATTAGTTTCATTAAGTTTAGTTTTGCTTCATGCGATTTAGAGCCTTATGTGTGGGGAAAAAAGATGAGACTAGGAATTCGACCTTTACTGATGGTGCACATTATAATCCAGTGCGCTTTATAATCAGAAAAATATGGTGTGCCACAAGAGATGTGGTGAAAAAAGCCGTGTGTGTGTGTGTGTGTGTGTGTGCGCGCGTGCATGCGTATTCAAATTCCAATTTGAACCAGAAGATTATACTGAAAAAACTGTATTATTTGAGATTAAGATTAGAATTATGGGATCAACATGTCCACCAGCTCCAAACATGATTTGAAGCCATGAAATTAACATGTTACATTCAGCACAGTCTCTTTACATTTCTCTTTTGTACTAAAGTAAAACCTCATCAGGTTATTCGTGACAAGCAATGGAACTCAGTGCCACAAATGTATTTATCAAGACAAAAGCATCGCTGCGAATCACTAAACCGCGATGTCACTAAAAAAAAATGAATTAAGCAACTATAAAAAAAAAAAGACTTAGACAAAAACACAGACAAAGACTGTTGGGGATGATGAGGGTTCTTCCTTCATCCAGCTCATTTGCTGCGATCTAACTCTGCATTTTAAGAGATCCTGCAATCAGAGCAGTAAAACATATTATCATTCTGCCTTTGCTGTAATTACTGTCTCTCGGAACATTCACCAGCTGTACTTGCATCACAAGCTCAACAGAGTGTGTGGTAATGCGCTTCAGGGTGTGTGAGGGAACCGGGGAGCTGTGAAATGTGCCCGAGCAAAGCATGGTCTTAAAAACGAAGAGAGACCACCGAACAGCACTTAACCCTGAATGACCACTGGCCTTTCAGACCGAACCCAGTCCAGCACATGATACACACGCCATCAACCATCCAGCCACTGATCCAGACACTCTTCAACACATTTACTGGAAATATGGATGAAGCCCGATGTCAACAATGGCATTCATTCAGAAACCGCAGTGTACACTTAATGACCGCTGCTCTTTTAAATAATAATAATTTAAATAATTTTTATTTATTCAGTGACACTTTAGGCTACTGTTGTTAAGATTATATGTATAAAAAAAACATCTTTTTCAAAGTAGTGTTTGATATTGGTTGTGATATTGGTTTTAAGTAGTATTACAAATAATAAATAAATAACAGTACAATGTAAAACACTTCTGGTAAAAATATTTTGTATTTTATTGTACTTGTGTCATCTTTGTCATCTTTTATATTGCAGTTGTAATGTTATTATGTCATTTTAAATGTTTCGTCAGTAATGCTGCTTGGTTCCCTAAAATTTCCCTTGATGGGAAAAAAGAAAGTTGATCTCATCTTACCTAAAAAAAAAAAAGAGTAATCTACTGGAAATGTGTGCTTTACAAAGCATAATGTAAATGAGTGTCTTTGCCTTTTTACATTTACAACATAATGCAACAAGTTGAGGTCTGGCATTGTAAAAAAAAAAAAAAAAAAAAAACAGTAGCTCGCTGTTAATACAATAAGGAACTGTATGCTGTAAAGTAAGCCAATTTAACATGATGATTTTTACATTGCAGTTGTAGTGAATGTCACATACACTTTTTTGAAGTTTCCAACCCGAAAAGTGTTGTTCTTCACACCGATTTTACCGGTAGGTATTTGAAATTAAGCAGATACACACAGGACATTCAAATCAATGGTCATTGTGTGCATCTCTGCTCTTTCCTGCCATTGTTCATCCATGTGCGCAGGGTTTCCTCAAACTAATCCAACTTGTTTCAGAGACAAGTTGACAAACTTTTTTTACCGGTCAATGAAGATACCGAATGATAAAATGGGTTAAACAAACAATAGGTTGACACTCACACACGCCCGTATTTTCACATCCACAGAGAGCACAGCCGTTCTGTAGGTCTCTGTAATGCTTAAGCAGCGTTTGTATGCACGTGTAATAGGATTTTAAATCTGACTTTTACCTTCATGAGAGTTTTGAGAAGAGACTTCACGTGTCAATCCGACCAGGAGTAGCAACAGCAGCAGCAGCAGAAGCGGCGGCGGCGGAGGAGCGCGCGCTCTGACCGGGAGGAACCAGATCGCCGCGCGCTGGTACATCCTCATGCTGCCCGGTCCTTATGCTGTTGACCTCTTCATAGTTTCGCAAAGACACAAAAACTCTCACACACAAGAGTGGCTGGAGAGGGGGGAAAAACGAGAGAGACTTCCTGCAATCCGATTTAATCCAGCAGGGGCGGGTGGTCTGTCAAACTAAACTTTGAGGAGCCGGCTGTGCTGAGACCCTCCAGTTACGGCGCTGACAGGCACAAAAATCACTAAATACAGCTGTAGGAAACAGCGAAGCGTGTCGGGGAAGTCGTGGAGAGATTGGAATGAGAGACGGTCTCGTGCTAAAGTCTTGTTTCTTCGGATAAGTAATGAATTCTCCACGTGGTTGTTTTGTGGCTCTGCTGGGTCCTAACGCCGTTGTCTTGACAATACGTAATAGATTACGCCATTGAGAAATTGTAAAAACACAATATGAAGAAATATCGAGGTCATTAAAACACACGCGCGCACACACACACACACACACACACACACGCGCGTGCGCACACACACACACACACACACACACACACACACGCACACAAACTCAACTACAATACACTAATATAACTTTAATAACGTTACATCCAAGATAGCTCTGATTAAAGTCGGATAACCGGTATAAAAGAAGTATTGTGAAACATGTGGATTATTAGAAACACAACACACACACACACACACAATAATAATTTTAACAATAATATTGCTGCTGTAATACTAACTGTTTATAGCCCATGCGCGCACACACAAACAAAATTTCAATGAACCTGCCCATCTCAAATACATTTAGGTTTTTGATCAATTACATCAAAGCAATTAATCTGATATATTAAAACAGATTATCAAAATTCCAAACCTCAAACAGTAGATTAAGATGCAGCAAAATTGGAATGCACACAGAAAAAAGAAATACTGAGCTTCTTCAAATTTTTGTAAACACACAGACACATAGTGACTGATCTTATTTACAAGCAAAATATCCACTTTCATAATAAGGCCTTTCCCTGTTCTTTTTGGTATGCAATCCGTTTCTCAATCTAACTCTCAAGGTTTCTACAGGGCAGAATTCTAACCTTCAAGACTCAAGGTCTATCATTCTGCCTGCTCTTGCTTTAACAAGATGTTCAAAGCATCAAAAACCAGCTCTGAATTTTGATTGCTTCATAAATGCAATCCCTTCAGCGTTAAATTACTTTCCTCTGCCTTTTCATTATGTCATCCAATCTGTCATCTAGCATCTGATCACTGAGTTTCCCGACTAATCTCCTGTTACGGTGTTACCTCTTGAATTATTACTTACAATTTAATGTTCCGCACCAGAAACCCGGACACTTGCGGGACACAGTCAGACTCAGACAGAGGGTCTTTCGTAATGTCACCCATCCGATATCGCTATACATTTAATTAATAGTTCTGAACTGCTTCACTTGATGAAATTGGCTAATACAGATAGTGATTATATTCAAAGCATTATTTCCAAAGTTTAATTGAATACAAGACTGTAGGTAAAGAGATTGTGATTATGTGTTTGAGATGGCGTTTACTGCTCTGGATTGCGCGTTGACCTTTGGTGACCTTTTACATCACACATATGACTTTATTTTTAAAGAGCACAACTTATGCATGATTCCAAGTGGAAAACATTAGGTGAGTTCAGAGACTTCTACTGAAAAAAAAATATTGAACTATTTTCATAACAATGTATTGAAGAAATAATATTTATGTTACAGGCAAAATGTGAAATCCAGAAATTATATCGAAGGCCTGGCATTGTTAGGAAAAGTGCAAAATGTCCTCAATTCAAGAGGAGATTTTGCCATATGCGGATTAATGCTCAGTGAAGAATGCAACAAGGTGTTTCTACACATAAATGAAATAGCCTACTCACATGAAAAGGAAGAAAACAAACGGACTAATCCAGAATGGAATAAAAAACTGAGTGAGTTTGTCAATATGGCCACAGAATATATAAAGAATTTGAAAAATCAAGCACATTTATTACTGATTTCACACTCTGCCTGTACCATTATTATAACTGTAACATGTCATTATATCCATTACATCTATATCCACTTTTTGGACAACCCTTGTAAAACATTCTCATTAAAAACCACATTAAATTCCATTTTTTTGCTTTCTTTACAAAAAGAGTCCTTAGAAAAACAGAAAATTCTCATCATGGACACCTCGCCACATGAACAGGCATCTTTTCTCTCTGTGTATTCATTCCAGGTCTGGCAAAATGTGTTTTATATTTGGAACAATGTGTTAGAAATGCAAGCTCTGCTCTCAGAAGGGAGCTGCAAAGGTCCTGCTCATCTTCAGTGCTTCGCCTCAGGCAAGGAGAGAGTCAGGGATTTGAGTCTTCTAAACAGGCCCTTCTTTCAGTCACTGTGTCTTTGAAGAACCTGATCCAGTAGTTTCTGGGAAGAAAAAAAAGAGCAAAGGAAACCCGTTACTAATTTCCAACCAGTCAAGCATTCGGAGCACCTGTACACGCTTATTCCAGGCTATAAAAAAACAGAGAGGGAATATTACCCACAATCCCATCTGTCCCTGTGGGTGGTGGTCTTCCTAGAAAGCAATGATAACCTGCTATCTCTGCTCAAGCCACATCGTCCTTATCGTGTCTACTTTCCCTTAAGAGGTATTAATTCTATTGCAGTCGGGTTCCCCCGTGTCTGGCTTTTCGCACACTCAGCTGCTGCAGGATCCCAGGAATGGGTAGAAAGTTATTTACTAATTAAACAACTTTACTTTCGCTTTCGGTGCACTCTCGTGAGATTGAATAGTGGATTAAGAGAGCCACTTCTTTTTTTTCTCATCACATGTAGGCCCTTGCAATCAGTGAGAAGTAAAATACGACATTTATTGATTACTTTTCAAACTTTCTCCAGAATGTTCTTATCTTAACTATGCAAATTAATACTATTTTGACTATAGAGTGCACAGTATTCTATTGAGCAGAGATAATAACTTTCTATTATCTAATCTTTAAAATATTTATGTTGCACAAGTTATTTTGCACATGAATTTTAAGTACGATAATAAAGAGGCACATGGGTTAGGGTGTTGGTGTTAGGGGTGGAGGTAAGGGGTTAGAATTAGGGGTTAGGATTAGATGTAGGGTTAGGGGTTAGGATTAGGGCATATGGGTTAGGGTTTGAGTGTTAAAATAAACCCGTGACTTGATTCTACTTTTACAATATGCCAACTCATATTTTTTTTTTTCTCAATATTTGCCTTTTGTATTGTATTTACCGTACATATGAGGCAAATACGAATTTGTATTTCTGCCTTTTGTATTTTGTTGTATATTTTGTTATGTTCTGCCTTTTGTATCTTGTTATTATATTCAAATATACAGTATTTTGTATTTTTGACTTTTGTATGGTATTTAGAATAGATATATTGCATTATTTATATTTTATTTTATTTTCATGTTGATGGTTCATTTCGTTTTTGTTTCGTTTTTTTTTGTTTTGTTTTTTTTTTTTTTTGCACCAAACGAAGCAGCATTCCTAATTTCATTGTAAACAATCGATGTCAAAGGCATTTTTTCTGTTCTATTCTATTCTACTCTTCAAACTAAATTGGAAGTTTCTCACCTTTTTCAAATGCCTTCGATTCGCTCACCTATCTGACTTCAGGCCTCAACTTAATAGGCCTTATCACTGTCATCACTGCTGAAGGACAGAGCAGCTTCATGGGAGACGGAGCCAGACACTTTGAGAAAAAGTATCAGCCTCATAGAATTTGACAGCCATTAAAATAACACACCGTGACAAGAGGTCTCTTCCTTCACAAGATCTCTCGTTTTAGTCAACCAGCAATCTGTCCGTCAGCCATGACAACGCACATAGCAGAGAAATATCTTCCTTTGCAGAATTTTACACTGTAAACACTAGAAACAGGGGATGTGATGTAAACACAAGCCCCTTTGTGGCACGAGTATCAGATTGTGTCTGTCATGTACACAAACAAAAGGAATGCATGAATAAATCACAATCCAGTGAAATTATCCTCCAGACTTAAAGAAGCTTCTTTTCATCTGTGGAACGACACTGACCTCAACTGGAAGGATTTCGCTCAAGATAGAAAATACGTATTTATAACAAAAACATAAAAACTAATATTAAAAAATACATCAATGTAGTTTAAGCCTTTACATTGCAAAGGAAAAAAAAACAGTACAATATTTTTCGCTGGATTGGTTCAAAAGTTACAGCTTGTTGAGTCTATACGCTGACAGAATGAATTATACGGCATAAGACACAGATGTGCTTGATATAATGTCCATAAATTGGCATTAGCTTTCAACAGGGGACAATTGTAATAATCATAAATACATTTAAAGGTTCAGGTTCACTGTCTGTAACTCTTTACCTAGTTTAATATTTTATAATATTAATTATTTATTTGCCTCTCTCTTTATTATTTCATTTTTAATTTCATTTTAGTTCTTTTGTAAGGATAGACGAATGTAAAGGTGAAAATGTTTATTTAATGTAAAGTTGACTAGTATGAATAAATAAGTGAGATTTATTTAGCTGTAAAGTATGTGTTTTCACAATTTAGCGAACAATGAGATATGCAGCTGTGACCTCTTCTACGACCTCTGCTGTGACATCTGACCCCAAGACCCTGAATCAACAACTGAGCAAGTTTGGATGACATAAGCGTAATCTGTGATTTCACTTGACAATAAGTAGAAACAATGTTACAAAACTCGAATGCAGAAATCATGAAACAAAATCTATACAATTCCATCCAGTGAAGGCAGTATAGTTTTCTCTTTACTCATTAATATTCATAGCAGCATGTGTGTGAGGTTTCAATCCACCTTTTTGAAGACCTCTGCCCTCAGTCTGTTTGTTCTGGACACGAGTCTCTTTCTCTCCTCCTCCTTTCTTTTGGTCACTTCCGGAAGTTTGTTGTAAATCCTGAAATAAAGAAGATGGGTTGAACTCAACCACTCAACCAGCTTGAAATGTTGAAACACATGCCAGTTCAGGCCAGTGTTTCCCCTATTTCCATACGGTCGTGTCTTTTTTTTTTTATCTCAGCAGAGAGAATAAAAGAGGCTGTTGTTATCAGAAAGGGTCGTGTTGTGTTGGTGTGCTGATAAGAAGTCTCGCCTTATCCAGTTTGTGTGTGAGAGAGTGTTTATGCTCCTCTGATCCGGAAACTAACCGTCTGGATCTCCATTGCATTTCCTTCCCTGAGATCGCCCTGTCCCTGGGTTTGAAAAGGTTATCTGCCAAACACATTCAGCAGGATAAAAGCAACATTAAAAGGTCATTACAAAGCTCCAAATTGTATTATTCAGCTTTTCAAAGCCCCTTCTAATAGCGTCTGTACTTTCTAACGCATAGCTTTATAAACTAATTAAACTTTCTAAGCAAAGCGTTTAAGATCTTAGAAAGAACTTAAGCTGCTTTGGGCCTGAAGGTTTTCGCGGTGGATTTGCTGAGAGCCAGCAGGGGGCGCTAGTCAGCTGCAAACCAGGACTCAGACACTCAGCTGTTCAGGATTCCGGATTCATTTCAACTGGCCAATTAAATATGCAGTTTTGAGAATGTGATTTCCGCCAATGTCGCATTTGTTTTCAGACTTGCTGTAGGGACAAGGATGAAATGTCTCACCGGAGCGCA
>CM051497.1:6004979-6105772 GCA_028031935.1 Paedocypris micromegethes
GAGAGAGAGAGAGAGAGAGAGAGAGAGAGAGAGAGAGAGAGAGAGAGAAATGCATTTGCATGGCTGTTGAGAAGGAAGGAGGTGATATAGGTACCTGATCTCTTGCTGAATGCCTGTCTGGCTCTTAGATTGCACTGCGGAGGCCTAAAGACATCATTAGCCTTTCCATTCAGTCTGAAGCCAGCAGAAGACGAGTGGCTCCTTGTCCTGAATGGCAATGATGGTGAAGTGGAACACTGCATGTTAGAGCTGCAGCTCGCATTATTCTTAAACCAAGTGCATTTGTCCGTTGGATTAGCCGTCAGGTTATGTGAAAGTGGATCTGGCTCATCTCGACCATTTTTCAACACATTCCGGTCCTCGCGAGATGGTGCGGTAGTTTTGGGTTTATCGGGATTTTGATTAAGAGATGGTTTTGCAAAAGAGCAGAACAGAGATGATTTGTACCTAGTCCTGGAGTCTCGCAATAGCAGTTTGAAAGAAACCGACAGACATTTCTGGGAGTACAAAGTAGATCTGGAACGTTGAGAGGATCGACATTCCAAGTAAACGCAGGAGCGATAGATGTGTCGTTTTGGGAATGGTGGAGTGTCTGTTTGCTCCTCGCGGTGGAAGTTGGAGTGAATGGTGGAGGTTTTGGTGATGCTGAAAGTCATGCTTAAGGAGCGCTCTTCCCTCAAGATTCCCATTACTAGCAAGCATCTAGGAGACTGATGTACCGCTGCTGGATCACAGTGGTCTCCTGGTCATTCCAATTCTAATTCTGGACTATGGACAATGCTTTTTTCGACAGAAACTCCAAAACCGGTGAAATAAGTAAAATTTAACTTGAGCATAAAGCGATGAAGAACCTCAGGAACATTGTGTTCTCAACTCAAAGAAACCCTGGATGTGGCAGGTGTGCTAGATCTTCACGGTTCATCATCTGAGTGCTGATTCCCTCGGTCTTCTTCACACTGTAGATCCATCAAGAGCTGTCCCGCTTTCTCCTCAGGTGTCAACTTCACTGTCTGTGAAGTGCGAGAGATCTTTAGTGTCGTGATCAGAGGTTCTCAAGTCACGTGCAAACAGCTTTGGGCAAAATGTTAAATTAAAAACCTTATTTCCAGATTTTAGTGGGAAAAGACACAGAAGTCAATAGAAAAAAAATCCAGGGAATGATTCACTCAGCTGGTGCCTTGACAGCAAAACGGAGCCATTGTGAAATATTTCAAAGAAAAGCATATTTAATGATTTAATATTGCATTCTACTGAACTAGAACATTTTGAACAACTTTACAAGATGTTTCACAATAGAGAGCAGAGTGTGGTAAAATTACCGTATTATTCATATAATCTGAAAAACCTTTGAACACCCTTTGAACACATAATTTAACCAATTATACAACATTAGCAAAACAGAATTAGATTAACCGTACATCTAAATAGTACATTTATAACAGCAGAGTAGTAGATATTTAGACTTAATAGTTTCAGTCTTTAAATTCATCTTTAACTGTCTCTTTGTTACATTAAACTGCCACGTTTATATTCAAAGAATTTAACGTTTCACTAAAATTCAGCATTGAATTACTTTCTGCTTTTTTAAGAGTTGAAACTGTTGAATTGTTTGCTAAATACAGGAACACACGCACGCACGCACGTACGTACAGACACACACACATACACAACGGTGTTTACATACACAGAGTAAGGGCAGGTGTTGACAATCTGGCATGTGACAACAAGGGCTTATGGGAATTGGAGTCCAAATGACAACACAGAGATGTGACAACCGTGATAATGAGAGTTTCTTAATAGTCTGCTGTATTTTAAATTATAATCGTCTTTTTAAAATGTGCCACAAAGAACCACATAAGGCTGCAAATCTGCATCAAAATATATATATAATTCTCTTGACATTTTTTTGACAGTCATGCTAATAACTCTCTAACACTACGGAAACCTTACAATTAAAAGCAAGAGACATTTATTTAAGAAATTCCACAACCAAGTCACTTACATGGCATTCGAAAAGGCCAATGGCTGGTTGTCATCCAACCCAATGCCGTACATTTGACAATTTCTTACCTTGAGAAAGTCGATGGAGGTGTTGATAAATTTTGATATTTCAAAATGTGAAAACCTTTTCCTTGTGACGATTCATCGCTGTGTGCGTCATCTTCTGCCCAACACAAGCTTTAGAAGGTAAACCCTTGCACGAGCACCATATGTCCAACAAAACAAGTAGTTTCCGCTTACCTGTGAATTATTGATTAGCGCTGAATTAACCCACTGTTTGCTGTTTAAGGCCCATCTAGTTCTGTCATCTAACCTTGTAGTTATGGGTAGGTTTTAAATAACAGGCAAAAGCTAAACATCTAAATGGATAAACAAAATTAAAGTGAACAATTATATCATGTAAGATGTTTTTAAAATGTTTTTTGCTAATTGCTCTGCTTGTAAAAATAAAGTCTAACATTTATGATCTAAATGTTCATAGCTAAGCAATGCTCCCTTACTGTTTAATTCAGTGATGCCCAACCTGCGGCCCACGGGCCAGAATTGTGTCACGTGTTTTGTTCTATATTCTCAGACTTATTTAGTGTTTTTAATCAATTTGGAAGAAGGTTTTGACTGTAGCTAATATCAGACTTTTGTTTGGAGACAACCTTCAGTCTACACTGAAAGACAAACTTAAAGAAAAATAAAAAAAATTAAAAAATGTTTTTTCTTCATAAAAACAGTCTCTAGTCAACTTTCCAGATTAATGAAAGAACTGTAAATAACATGTTTTGTCTGAGATTCTACTAATTTTATTTACAGTAAATAAAAAAGTGATTAATAATAAGATAAATAATAAGAAAAAAATATCTAAAAAAATTAAAGTGTTTGTATAATATTTGTATTTATATTTTTATATATATTATATATTTTATAAATATATATTTTTACATATACTTAATATAACCTAGTTAAAAATAAATAGGTATCAAATGGTGAAATGTCAAATTTTAGATTGTTACCATTCAATTTTCAAGTTTTGGCTCATTCCAAAAACATCCCTATTTAACATTCCTATACGTAGTGGCAGAAGAATTTCTCTGAAAAGTCAGGTTAGTCCTCCATGTTCTTAAAGGTTGGATCACCGCTTTAGTTTATCCACCTAGTAATTTCATGCCATCTCAACCTGCTTGTGTTGCTCATGTCACATGACATTAGTTTGACTACTGTGGACGTTGAGGTCACGCGCTTAACACCAATGCATATGCAAATGACACTTAATTCCCTATCAAGCTTCAGAAACCAAATTAATGATGTTGCCGGTGAGCTCCGTTGGGAGGGAACGGAAGGCGCCATAAACATTTTTTCTGCTAAGAGGAGAATTATGCATTCATTGGCTTTCATTGTTTTCTGTTAGTTCTGCTTTATCTGTGTTGAACCAGCAAAGGGAATTGGCCCAACAGATCTGTCTCAGAAGACTAGCTGCGGAGTATTAGATGGGCTTCTCCACGTTGACTGATTACTATCATCAGAGTGGGCTGAACAGTCACGGCTCGTGCCCTGACCTGAAGGATTTGTATGGAAAACAGGAAGAAACTCGTGAATCTGTGGTGGGAAATGAAGTGATGTGGGCCACACCCACATTGGATTTCTGAATGCAAAATCACCTGAGCAGTATGTGCGCATTTAACCGGGGGTGTACTTAAGATTGGCCATGCCCATATTGAGATCCTTAATGCAAAATAATCTGAAAAGTTTGTGTGCCCTTTACCGAGGGGGTGTGTACTTAAGATTGGCCACGCCCATATTGAGATCCTTAATGCAAAATAACCTGAAAAGTTTGTGTGCCCTTTACCGAGGAGGTGTGTACTTAAGATTGGCCACGCCCATATTGAGATCCTTAATGCAAAATAACCTGAATAGTTTGTGTGCCCTTTACCGAGGGGGTGTGTACTTAAGATTGGCCACGCCCATATTGGGATCTTGATCACGACTCGAGCCTGTAGAGTTTGTGCATGCTTAACCGGGAAGTGCGTACTTGAGATTTGCCACGCACATATTGGAATCCTGTACGCAACTCTCGTGAATGTCGCGTCATAATTGTCCACTTGTGCCTACCAACGCAAGAAATGCTTGCGTGGCTTTCTTCCGGGTCTTCTTCACATTCCAAAAACGTGTGTTTTCGGTGCGAGAATTGGTTTGGGAAAATTGCCTATTGACTAGATTTTTAGATGGTTGCTCCACTACCAGATATGTATTTTTGTAGTAAAGCATTTATTCAGACAGAGCATTGCTGAAGGAATAGCTGCAATATTCTTCAAACAAAATGTGCTTATGGGTCCAGTGTCCAGTGTGTAGTCATATCCTATCTTCAGAACCAGCACATTGCCTTCAATATGACCATGAAAGAAAAAAGAGGTTCAAATTTAACAAAGAAAGGATCCATTGTAACAATAAGACTAAAAGAATTGATGCACCATTTCTACTTAACGGTATTTAAACCAACAAGGCAGCTTTGGATTTGCATGATTAAAATGTAAAGTGAAATGGTGTTGGTCATGTGATATCCAGCTTGTCACGGCTTCTCCCTGTGCAGCATGAGCGCTGGTGTTTTGTTCCAGAGCTCATTGTGAACACATCGATTCACATGCTGTGGGAATGGGAAAATGCCAGGAGGGCATTGCAAATGGGCAAGGGAACATCTCGGAACATCATCCTGCACAAATAAACACATCAGCAGCTGCAGGGGAGGGAGAGAGAGGGGCTCGGGACGAGAGACCCCCTGATAGAGTCTGTTTGTATCAAAGCTTCTCTGCTTTCACTCCAGTTGTTTGATTGCGCTGATAAAACAGCTGTTTGATTAATGCTTGCTTTAATATGGAAGGACACTTCGGAATACTCTGCCTCAAACCGCAAATCTTCCTGGGAAATGCGTTTGGAAAAGAAATGCCTTGTGGAGCCTTTCAGATGGCAATTATAAATTCCGCTGAAGAGATTGTAAAATTATTTACTGTAAGTCCGTATGTCACTTCTATATGTTTAAACACAAGCAAGCCATATTATTTAGGCATAGTTTTATAAAAGGAAGAGGTAAATAATAAAAAAAAAACATTCCTGCTTCAGGCTTATAGCTCCTAAATGTTTTAAATATGTTGTGTTATTTTATATGTAAAGTGAATGTGAGTGTAGACTGTGTGTGTGTGTGTGTGTGTGTGTGGTGTGTGTGTGTGTGTGTGTGTGTGTGTGTGTGTGTGTGCGTGTGTGTGGGTGTGCGTGTGCGGGTGTGTGTGTGAAAGAGAGAGAGAGATTTACATGATGTAATTTTTGCCATTTATTCTTTTAAATAATGTCCATCTGGTGGGTGGAGAGGTTTTAATCACTTTAATTTGTAAAACAAAACCTTTGAAAAACAAATCTATTCTTTCAAATGAGAAAACATTTAATCCATAAATCATCTTTCAAATCTGTGAATAACGTATTAACAAATTTGATTCACTGGGGATTTGAGTATTTGTCTGTTTTGTGAAAACACTAAAATCAAAGGGATTTAATAAATATGCCAAAATGTCTACACAATTATTGATGCAATTTATTTCAGTTTGAAAAATGTTTAATTTCATGGTAAATTATTGTATTAAAATTAACACAATTTTAGTGCAATTTAATTGAATTTAAATATCCCCCCTACGACTAGTTCTACAACTAAGTGTCCTTGGGCAAGACACTGAACCCCACATGCCCCCCGGGCGCCGCACTGTGTGGCTGCCCACTGCTCCGAGTTCGTGGCTGATCGGATGGGTTAAATGCAGAGAAAAAATTTCCCCACTGAGGGACTAATAAAGGTTCAATTATTTTATTATTATTATTATTATTAATATTGAATTTTTTTGGTTCATCCGTGGATCACTTAGAAAGAAATGAAAGCCTTACTGCCATAGTTTAATTGTTTAACCATGTGCTGTTAAATCATTGTCATATTAATAAAAAAGTCTGTATATTATCATTACCGTCACCACATTCCAACATGTGCTTGAAGGTTAGAGCAATTATTAATACACCGACATGGTTTAATGTTCGCATGACTTATTAGCGGCTGACAGCGTTACAGATAGTGATAATAGTCATGAGAAGACCCTCTTGCTCGGGGGTCTCTCACAACAACAAACTCGAGACCCACCATTGCATTGGAAATATATTTGATTTCTTAGGCGCAGAAATAGTCAAGTCAAGTCAAGTCAGCTTTTATTGTCAACTCAGCTATACATGCTAGACATACAGAGAGTCGAAATTGCCTTTTTCACTCGTCCCCTACCTACAAACACTTAAGACAGTAAACACAATACAAAAGAACAATATGTACAAAACAATAATTTAAAAATTACAAAAAAATGTGCAAAAGGTACAAAAAGTGTGCAAGTGAATGTGTGCAATAAACCAGTGCAAAAAAAAAGTAATCGGCATGTAATGCTCGCAGAAATGTATAGTAGCTGTATTCAAAATGAACGGCAAAAAAATGTGTGTCATGCAGCTTATAGGTTCAAAATAATTATAAATCTGCGACAGATGTTTATGCACCATCAAGCTAAAAAAAGATAAAATGAAGAAAAATGATTTATTAATCCAAAAAAATTTATATCATAGTCATTTTTTAGGAGTCTGAAACATATATCATTCATGTATTATTTACGCATAAAAGAACACTTGCTTGGTAAATAAGGATATTTTTATGATTATTTTATAAGTTAAATTTTTATGGATAGTTTAAATGTGTATTTTGAGACAGTGTTAAATCTATCGGAAATCTATCTGGAAAATTGTTTACCAGGTCTGAACGAATGTTTGATAAAATTTCATTTTTTAAATGTATATTTACACCATGTGAAATAATTCCAAAGTGTCTGTCATTTCATCACGTTTTGTGTCACTCTCACTCGACTGGTTCGCTGTAGCCTTTTCAAAAAGTTTCCTCACAGTCACCGTAGATTTTCTTACTGTAAGGGGTGACGGACCCTCTGCGGAGTTCCGAATGCACTCCGGAGCCAATTCCGTTTATGTCCCATCTCATTTGTACATGAAGGATTTGTTGGAGGAAGAAAGCTCTGAAATGGAAAATCAGGTTAACTCTCTCAGGGCTCCTGTCCTTCACAAGCTCAATTTCTGTCCCATCCTTATAGAGCGGTTGGAGGTACAGTCCCAGCGGATCTCATTGTGAACGCTCTCTTCCCTGACAGTCTTTCTTATGGGTGAGTTCTGTGTCACTCCGCCTGTTGCTGCTTTATGGTTTCAGTTCCGGTTCCGGTTCAGGTCCAGCTCTTCTGTCGCACCAGTCTTATAGTTGACACAACAGCTTGATCAGTGATCATTTTCAGTGTTATATTTCTTGCCCATTCAAATTTAACTGTTCTTTTAATTTTGTTTTTCTTCTTTAACAGTGTGCTTAGTTATGGACAAAGAGTTCAAATGAGATTTCCAAATAAACATTTTACGTGTTATGTAAAATTTACATTTGTTATTGTTATAGATGAATGGATAGATAGATAGATAGACAGACAGACAGACAGACAGACAGACAGACAGACAGACAGACAGACAGACAGACAGATAGATAGATAGATAGATAGATAGATAGATAGATAGATAGATAGATAGATAGATAGAAGAAGATGAGTGGTTTATAAAACCTAATATATTATGCTTAAATAAAAAAGCCGTAACTTAATTATTTCACAGTGAAATAATTGTAGTGAAATAAGTGTAAGTTTCACAGTGAAAAGTTTAGAAAAGTTTAGAAAAGGCATCTGGCAGATCTCACAGTTTTTAAATGCGTCTTCTTTTTGGGATTAATTTCCAGTCTTGTTCTAGTTCAGTAATATTCTTGGGCCGTTTTGCATGCACAGCTATTTTAAGATCTACAAATTTCAATGATATTTAAATCTGGGGACTGTGATGGCCATTCAAAAACCTTCTTGAATCTCTTGAGGTAATCAATGATGGATTTCGAGGTATGTTGAGGACCATAATCTGTTGTGGAAGCCAGCTTCATCTCATGTATTTAGCTGGTTTTTAGCAGAATCCATTCATGCTATGTTTCCTTTGCCAGTGGCCAAAAAGCCCAAAGCCTGACAGATCTACCAAGATGTTCTTTTCATGAAAAGCAGAAATCTTCACAGAGCTATTTTCACGAAATAATTCCCACCAAACATACTTCTTCAGATTGTGGCCAAAACGTTCTACTTTAACAAAAACTTTGAAAACTCGTTTCCAAACCGTGGCAGGGTTCTGGAGATGTAATGCTGGTGGATTTTTTTGATGTGGATGCAGGTAAGGTTTTCTTCAGTCGAGTCTCCCACAATTTTATTATCTGAGCAAGCGGAGTCCACTTATTATTATTATTATTATTATTATTATTATTTGTATTATTATTATTATTTTCCGCAGTCAAATGAGGAAATTACTGTAGAAGCAGTTCTCTCTGGTTTCTTGGTCTTCGATATCTCATTTTGAGCTCTGAGTTTGACCTTCCATTTCTTAATTGTATTTGTGAAAACTGCAAGCTAACGCTTTTCTATCTGCTTGTTGCTTCTCATATACTGTGGACTGTAGTTTTCAGAGTCTTACACAGCTGTGTAGTTGAACCAATGGTTGCTGAGTTGAATAGTAAAAGCGTTTGTACATTTTTGGGAAATGTAAAAAGCAACAGGCCTTTCCATAGTCAAATTTTTGGTCCAGAAAAAAATATATGTTATGGACAATTATGAGCTGCTTTTAATTGCATTGTAATATTTTTGCAAAAAGTAAATCACATGATTTTAAAGTAAGTGGAATGGTACTGACTAAGTCATTGCTAAGCAGAAACTGTGCGGTTGTTGTTGCTATGGAGATACAATTAAGAGTTTGGAGCGGATGATTTCACGGATAAAAATCAAGTCATTGGAACGATTGGAAAACTCAATAATGGAAAAACATTTTTATTTTATTTCGCGAAGCTTGAAAACAATATTTAATTGGTTTGGAATGCATTCGTTTTATTCTTTTTTATTCATACAGGATAAGAGAAGAATTAGACAGTGAGTAAAAGTGTAAGCATAGGATGAATTATTATGTAGCAAAACCATTATTTTAAACCATTATTATGTCTATTTACGTATATCTAGCCTGCCATATCAGACTCAAAACCTTTGTGGATTGGAACCATGATTTTTCTCTAACCTCAGACAAATAAATAATTAAGAATTTAATTTAAAGTGGTTAACTTATAAATGGCCCGCAGAAGCTTCTTCTATTGCTCTCAGTGCAGCGGCGTTGAAATTAGATTGGCCATTTATTTCCCTGGGTTCCTAGTGGGAGAGTAGGCCATCTACCCAATCAGAAGTTCAACTGCCTTTCATCAAGTTAAAGAAGCTTACAGCATTAGCTTACAGTATCTAGAACACTGACATCTATTTCCACAGGTTCACAGTGGAGGTTTAGCCAAATGGTTTTTACTAAAATATTAAATGCACGACAAGCTTCACAGGAGTTGACATTTTCCACCAAAAATTGTTTTAATGGCGGTATAAGCCATACTGAGCCTTTTGTAACGTGTGTCGTAACAAAATAAAAAAGAACCCAGAATATTTATTCAACTGAGAATCACATGACAACCACAAACTGTGAAACACGGGGAATCATGGGGTATGGAGTTCATACGCAAAAGGAACTGAGGAATTTGTCGCACATTAATAAAAATATTAGATTATTAATTGGATTCTTAAATGTTTACACTGAAAATAGGAAATGGAAAAATTAAGAGCAGTTATTTGTTTTGATTATTGTGTAAATCTGAAAATTCTAAAGCAAAATGATTAAAAAAATAATAATAATAATTTAATTTTGCGTAACCAATTGTTTTTTTTATCTTTGTAAATTATGTTTGATTTTTAAATCAACATTTTATAAACAATTCATTTGTAGTTAAGCTTAAAGCAATGTACTGTTTAATCTCTAAATATTCTAATCTAGATTACATGCGTTTTAAACCAGCCAATTAAAACCAGATCAAAACCATTGCTATTTGAAGCTATATTAATATTATGATGTTGATTGCTGAGGTGCGTGAGACAGATGTACAGATTTTGTGTTTGTGATCTTCCATCTGGCAAATGATGTGGGTAAACTGCGCTAATTCGTTCAGTTCCGCTTGACAAAGCATTTTATGTGTGAGGCCGGATTAAATAAATAATGAAATGAGAAATCTGGCTTGTTAATTCCTCGTTTTTTGGGAGGGGGCGGGGCTGTTTTGCTTTAGCATGCAGAAATACTATCAATTCACCTTGTGAGCAAATTGCTTTTTTAATTAATTTAGCTTACTGCTTTAAAAGATAATGAAGTGAGTTCAAACGGTGGCACAAAGAAGCCGAGAAAAGACACCTGGATCGAGAACCGGCGCGCGGTAATTTAGCAACCCTCGCGCTGCCTGCATGCTAAACCACAGATCGACGCCAGAAACGCAGTTAGCTATGCATGTGCAGAATTCCCGGGGGCAGAAAACCGGTGTTTCCTGTGTTGAATTGGCAGCGTCTTCATTAAGCCGAGCTTTAATAAGTGGGATTCAGGACACTTAATCATTCCGTCACAGTGACACGTGGGTCACATGGTCACCGGAACCCCATATTCAGTATTTATCTTGCGCAATTTAGCAAAATAAATCATCCCGGGCGTTTATTTTCACGCCTGTCAGTGAACGATTTTGACTGTTTTCATCATGGTCCAGTGGGTGAATGCTTCTAATGAGAGCGAATCGAAACCGCGGCGAGATTAGATCTGTGTTTCCTTCGCCGAGCGGAGTGTATGTCCAGCTCTATAGCGGAAAGGCACTAAACTGTGATGTATGTGAGGAAATCGTCTGTTGCACGGGGTCATTGTGTGGGGGACACTGAGGGTCAATGCCATCTTCACAATATCAGCAACTGATCCAAGACACACAATTCCGCTCGTCCACGCTGACAACCGCTTTATGAGCCTTAAAAAGGAATTCTGCCAGATTCCCGATATGGATTGCTGTTAACATTTAAACTGTTAAAATTGAAGGGCAAGCTCCAAATCGATTACTGCGGCTCATGGCTCATTCACAATCTCTTAATTGGCTTTTATAAAAAAGTAAAAAATTGTGCAATTGTATTTCGAAGAAGAATATTGGTAATAGGAAGAAATAATAATTTGTTGTATTGCCGTTTTTATTACTTACAAAAGTTGTACATTTTTATGACTTTTTTGTACACTTTGTCCTTACTGCAATGACAATAAAGTTTAAAATGGAATTTGTGAGATTGACTTCAGTTCTCATTGATCCAGAAATGGGGAGGTTTATTTGGAAAATGGATGGACTGTTAAACGGACAGTTTTTCAGCAGGAAAAAATTGACAATGGAGAAAAAATATTGATCAGAGCATTTTGTTTTGCAGCTTAGTCAAAGTTGTCCCTATCTGCCTTACAGTACGATAAACCTGCAGTGTAGGCATTGATTTCTACAAAATAAATCCTTTGTTCATCAAATGTCGAAGTAGGAAATTGAAAAACAGGAGACATATGTTTACAGTATACAGTATTAATACAGTATTTGGACTGATAATTGTAAAACCAGGGATATACATCAACAAAGGTTGAAGCGAAAATATGAGTTGCGAAAAAACATCCTATTACAAAAGCACACAAAAATTACTATATACACTAGACAGAAATCTTAAATCCAGCAAGCAACTCGGGAGCTGATGCGGGACACACACAGATTTACGCTCTCACTCTCACCTATGGCCAAACCCAGAGAAAACTCACGCAATATTTTCGATTTCCAATGTTCAATTTATGCTGGACAAAACATAGACACATTCGCTCTTGATTTTTAAACACAACCTCAATGTAACACAGTATAATGAATATGACCTAGTCTACGTACATTTCCAAGGACTTTTTCCATTTAGTAGATTGAAAACAAAATAAGCTTTCTGGTATTATTCTTCTTTTTGCCTTCCTTGAAAAAGCATTTATCCTCTGCAGTAAAAGAGCCGGAGCAGGAGAAGTGCATTATTTAGTGTCATAACCTGACTGTGTTCCCTGGGTGTTTGTAGGCCAGAAGAATTGGCTGTAAAGCGATTCGTGTCCAGCCCGGACGCGGTGAGATGATGGCAGTGTACATCAGATAGGTGGACTCTGCTCTGGGTTTCCACAGGTAGAACTGCCTCAGGTACTGTATTGATTTCAGAAATGGCGATTCCAACTTCTGAGGATTGAGACATTTTGTTGAGACGTCGGAGTCAGATTCTCTCCAGAGACAGAATAAAAAAATGTATATTTTATTAGTACATTTACCCATGATGTAATAAAAAAAAATGCTTATTGTTTCTTCTGCCTATAGATAGTTGTATATTCATGATGTCACGTTAATGGACTTGTTTACGAACTACGAAGGCCTAGGATTCTGTTTGCTGTTCCCAGGAGGGGTTGAAGTCACATGCTTCATTGTTTCCACCTGTTCTTATCTTGAGTTCATGTGTTTAAGTTGTCACCTGTGTTGTCATTAACGTTGCACCCGCCTGTGTTCATTAAAAATGATAAGAACAATTCTAGTTTGAACTGAAAAACAGTTCAAAAACACGAGTTTCATATAGTGCCTGAGCCCCTGTCACCCAGAAATGGAGTGAGTGGCAGAAAATGATTGGATGGATGGACCATCTGCAATAATAACATCTTTAATCAAATACTCAAATATTTTCCATCGCTTATTATATCAACAGCGTTCTGTTACCAGCTCCAAATAACACATTTATACAGAATTCTAAGCTTCATTTAGAACTCATGGAGGGAAGACCATTCTTCCCGAGGTGGTTTCTGCTCATCAGTGTTTAGCTAATTAGATTGGCTCTTTGCCTTTGGTTTATCAACATGGAAAAATGCTTCCAATTCTTGCAGGTCCTGCAGACCCGGAGCACTTGACATTCCTTATTTGTGTATTATATTATGCAGATAGAGCCTCTTGGTAATGTATTGGAGTAATTCCACTAGTCACATTGCAAATATTATTCTATTATCAAAGAAAAGAGACTTTGGTCTTCAGTGAGACCTCGATCGTTTAGCAGTTCCGCAGTGATGGGGAAGCATTAGTCAAGGCTTTAGCTGAAAGACATATATCTTATTATGCTGCCTGTCAGCTTGAATTTCATGTGACGCTGTTATGACGGTTTTAAGCTTAATTTTAATTATAAGTTATAAGTCTTTTTTTTAAATCAGAACTTTGATTTAATAGTGGAAAATTGAAGTGCAGGTGCCAGTTCGTGTGTGTGTGTGTGTGTGTGTGTGTTTGTGAGTGAGTAATAGACAGTGTGTATTAAATAATACAGTAAACATGAACTTGTCTTCACTTGTTTTATTTTCCTTTTAAAATTGAATGAAAAGTCGGATATAATTTAAACAAAATACCTTAATCTATCATTTGTTTTATTTTAAAACTATATTTTATATTATATATTATAAAAGTATAAATATATTATATCCCATATTGGAATGTATTCATATTAATACAGCCTACACCAAATTACATAAAGTTTTGAACGTACTGCAGTTTAGAAGTCTGATGTTGCCAGTATTATTTTTCTTTCTTTCTTTTTTTTTAGCTACACAACTAAACTAAATCATGTCTGTAACACAGTAGATTTATAGCTCTGGGAAGGAGTAAAAACAGTTAGCAGTCCAGAACCACTTAGTCTCCCTTTTCAGTGCAGCGGGGTAGAGGAATATAAGGTCATTCTGTAATTACCTTAATCTAATTTTCTTCAAGTATAAACATGCAGTGATAAAATGAAAAGAGAACATTTTGATTAGATTATTTCCGGGCACACACTTTATTTCCCAATCGTCGAGTGTGCGCATTAAATTCCCTCATTAGAAGCTGTTATAGTACCAGATTTTTTGCAAGTGAGGGAAGCGAGTAGTGAGTGTCTTTGCTGCTTTGACCCTCTCAGATAACAGAATCATCCGATGGCGCAGACGATCGTCATTTGCATATTATCGTGAAGTTGAGAGTGTCGTTGCGCTGTCCTCTATGGTACAGTGGGCAGTGTGCAGCAAACTCTAAAAACGGATTATCTGCAGTTTACCGAGGTGATGTTTGCTGATTCTCTGGAGACTTCATTAAAAGCACATTGGTAATTACCTCAGCAGACGCCATTGAGGCCACATGCATTACCCCACAGTTCACACACACACACTGTCCCTGAGTGCTGTAATTAACTCGTGTGTTTAGATTCTCCCCGCTCTCAGCGCTTTGATTTATGCTGTATGATTCATGACCTGAATCCAAAAAGAGTTGCTTTATTTAGCAAATCTTGACGTACATAGTGTGTGTATACACACTCATACACATACACACACACACACACACACACACACACACTCGCAAATGTGTACTGTTTATCTGTGGGTGTGTGTATGTATATACAGAGAGAGAGAGAGAGAGAGAGACACACACACACATACACGTTTTTTTAACAGTCCATTTTTATATTAAACGATAAAGAAGAAGGTGCAGAGATAGAATCGGAAGATTGTCTTTTGATAAATGTGTTTATAGCAGAAAGCGACAAGATACTTCTATAATTATAGTTTTGTTTGGTTTTATTTATTTGTTTATTTTTTGTGTGGAATACGTAGTCTGTACAGTCAATAATGCTGATATGTGATGTAATTATATTAAATTCATTTTATTAAAAAATGATTTCACATATTCCAAGTACGTAATCAATAAATAAAATCAATAAAATGTAGATCAATTATTTGGCCATTTGCACCTGTCCTGATTGTATTGCACTTAAGCGGGTTAATGATTTTATTGATTCAATAAAGTAAATAAAATAATTTTTTCCATGATATTATACAATATGCTTTAAAAAATTTTATAGAATTATTTGAGCACGTTACTATTCAAACAGACTGGATAAGCTACAACTGAATCTGGTCTCTTGAAATCTAAATGTAATTTTTCTTATTGATATGTTTTTGATTTTTGTGTGTGTGCCTTTGTACTAGAATCTATGTTAATGCTCTTTTATACATTCACAGGCACATGTGGGGCCTGTTTGAAGGTCACGATAGATGGATAAAAATCAATTGAATTTGGGTTCAGGATGAACTAAAGTAGCGAACGGGAATAAGACAGTTGATAATCAATAGTTTTATAGTAGGTGTTGGGGTGAGGGGACGTATGTCAAAATGTGACATTGATATAAATTGTATGTGTCTGTTTGTGTGTGTGTGTGTTTGTGTGTGTGTGTGTAGGTGTGTGTGTGTGTGTGTGTGTGTGTGTGTGGTGTGTGTGTGTGTGTGTGTCGTGTGTGTGTGTTGATATAATTTGATATACACTTTGAAATAATTTGTGTGTGGGTGTGTGTGTGTGTGTGTGTTGGATATAAATTGATATACACTTTGAAATAAATTGTGTGTGTGTGTGTGTGTGTGTGTGTGTGACTCATTCAGTAAGTCATGTTGCTCTCTAAAATAAAGGTTGTGGTTAAAATTCCCAGAGAATGCCTGACAGAATCCAAATGTAAATCCACGCTTATATTTCATCTCTGTCCCCCTCAAGCCCCCTTTCCTTTCCTTTCTGTGCTTAGCTTTGACACTGAAGGTCAGCGGTGGCATTGCATCCCGGCACCAAGCAAGGTGAACCACTGCTGCTAACAGCATTCATATTCATTTGCTTTTGTCAGCCACTAATACGCCTGCACTGATGCTACGAGGAAGCCGCACGCCAATCACTGATGAGGATTGATTTACCCCTGAATCATCACATCAGCCCCCGCATCCATTACAGATCGACACATTATTAGACTTTACACTCTGTTCTTTACAGCCTCTCGGCTTTTTGTATAAGATAAGCTGTTCAATCCAGACCAGCGCAACCCTTGGTGTCAGTCCCTGCAGAATTTCACAATTTGGTGTGATTTTGGTGACCAAGGGCAACATTTGTGTCAATTGTTTCCAGAAGTTTCTAAAATGTTTGTGATTTTTGCCGTGTCACATACCCATCCATATGCTAGATACACAATATATGTACATGACATGCCACAAACCGCATTTATCTTTACACATTTTCGAAAAAACTAGCAATGCCACAGCTTTACTCACAGCTCCTTAATTCCTACAGATAATAAAGATCATAAACCAAAAATCCATAAAGAGACTTTTGGATTGACTTTGGAGACTACTTGTCTGTATATAGGCTTCAGCTTCACAAAAGCTTCCACTGAAGAAGCAGAAATGCTAAATAATCTGCAATATAAAAATGAGAAATAATTAGATTTGACTTTGACTTCTATTTTTATGAAACATAATTTAAATTTTTAAAACCTTTTAGTCATTTGTTTACTTTTTCACATTTTTTGTCTGTCAAATTTTGCAGGATTACAAAAAAAGGCGCAATTTTAATCATTTGCGAACAAGTTTACATTTTATTTATATCATGCATGAACATGCATCATGAAATGTGGGGAGATGCTTTATACAACAATTCCAATGCAACACCAAAAATTAAAAAAATAATATAATATTAAATATTTATAAAAATACTAAAAATGTATTATTAAAATAATAATGACAATATATCGAGTGAACAAACACCTGTTAGCAACACCAGGCATGGTAGGAAATGTAGTGCAAAATACAAATTGCTATACTTTACTAATCTAATTCTAAATTTTGTAAATGCAGAATCTTCTTTTAATATCTTCAGATTGATTACTTATTCATTTTTCTTCTGGCAATGTCTGTATTTTTTTATCTGAATATCTGTTGTACAGTTCAATTACAAAGCTTGTTGACAACACCAAGGTTGTGTGTTCGATTCCCAGAACACATTTCAGCAAACGAAGCTGATGCCTTATCCAAGACTTCATTAGGCTACTGCATTTTTATTAATAGTTAGCATGGCTTGATTAATAAGCTAAACTCGTTGTGTCTGACTGTTGATTTACCTACTTGTGTGATCAACAGTGAGGAGTATTGCTAATAGTTCAGGTCAATGTGATAAGAGTCAAAGAGAAAAGTGATCATGGAAAATCAGTTTGTTTGATTAGCTGATGACTTGTTTAATCTATGCTACACACCGCGAGTAATGCTAACAACGCTAAATCTGTTTGTTCCACTCACCATTATAAGGCGAGAGCAAGTGGCCGGGCCAACAGTACCTTCTCTTACCTTCTCTCTTTACACTTGAGGGACCAGCTGGAGACTGTAAAACGGTTCATGAATGAAAACGACAAGCTGCTGTTTTTTCGCTCCTGGCTGTGAGCAGAACCTGAAGCGGCGGGTGGAGATTGTAAGGCCGAGCGATAACGAGCAAATCTTTTGTAACTGCATTTCACAACGCTGGAGATTATTAGCCAAAGCTGCGAGAAAACATTACACGGATGCTTCTTCTACACAATGTGGGGCGGTTGTGGTCCAGTGGTAGGGGACTTGAACTTGTGTGGTTTGAACCCCACTTCGACTGGTTCTACAGCTGAGTGTCCTTGAGCAAGACTCTGAACCCCAAGACCACGGCTTAAGGCTGCCCACTGCTCCTGATGTGTGTGTGTGTGTGTGTGTGTGTGTGTGTGTGTGTGTGTGTGTGTGTGTGTGTGTACAATTTCAATATGGCTCCTTGTGGCCATAATCACAATCTCACTCACTATTACTTTCACAACATAAAGCTCAACACAACAACTCGATCGGAGCACTAATTTAGGATAAACAACAATAATTCATCCGGAAAATTGCATTCCAAGGAAAACTAATCAGCTTATTATCTATCTTGAGCCTGAAAATGTCTTACGATTGACATACGATAGCGTTGTCTGAAACCTTTATTAAGCTACCAAGTCAACTACTGTAAATAACCTTTAAAATGTTTCTGTTAAACGTTTCTTTCACTTATTTCTTCCTTCTATCTTCAAGAAAATGTGTAAAAAGAGTGGAAGAGCAGGGAGTAATTACTTTCAATTTTCACACAGAACATTCCAAAGCAGGGAATAGTAAAAAATAGAATAAAAAACTTACGAATGACTTTTCTCAGAAGCTGAGAAACTATTTTTTAAATTGGCTACAAGATTTCCTTACCTGTTACATACGTCATCCAAAGTGAAGTAAAGACAACATCCAAGCTTTTTGCTCAATGTGGGATTTGTGTGGTTCATACATCGACATTTATAGTCAGATTGGGTTAATATATCTTTGTTTGTTGGCGTGTTCTGCTCTGTGAATGGTTCAGAGTTGATTAGCTCCAGCTTCATGTGAAAAGATGGATTATAAAATGGATAGATTTTTTATAGCGCATAGACGATCTTGATCATATAACAATTTACTTGCGAGCCTAAAAGTATGAGTTCTGCAGGTTTAGAGTTGGATTACTTTGACAAAATCACTTTAGCAAAAACTGGAAACTGTTACAGTAAATGAGCAGAAACAGTTTGAAGGGTCAATTAGATGTTCCCGCGCTAATTTTATAAAATGTGAAATTATATAGTTTGAAGCGGCGTTGTGGTTCCAGCCTCGCTCCTCTGTTGTTTTCTGCTGTACAGTAATTGGTTAGTGTCAGCAGGTTAAGTGATTGCCCGTGCTATTGTTTAAATGGCATGAAGGATTAATGATTGTAATTTTCAGCGCGGCACAAGCTCTGACATTATGACATGGACAAGTATGATACATGCTTAGATGCTTAGATTCTACTTTATACACTTGCATTTTATGTACTGGAGCCTTTTCACTTTTGTTGTTTGTGTGCGGTGTGAGAAGTTCTAATGAACATCAGTAACTCTTCTAATTTAGCCAATGAACCAAATCGAAACAAAGTTTTACTCTTCCAGATAATAGTTACTTTTATTTATTATTTTATAAATGGAATGTATTTTTGAGCATGTGAATGTTTGTTGTTAGAATGTTACTTGAACACATATTTCATTCTTTATTTTATTATAAATATTTTTGCTATATATACTACATGCATATACAGTATACTATTTATACGTTTACTGTATACGTATATATTCATCGCAACCTTTAAATATCAGGATGAAGTGATCAATAATAGATTTAATATTGTTTTTGCACTACAAACCTCTATATGCAGCATTTCTTTTGTCTTGTGTGATGCTGAAAACAGAAGAAGAAAACAAGATTGTGTGTGTGTGTGTGTGTGTGTGTGTGTGTGTGTGTGTGTGCGCACGTGAGTGTGTGGGATTTTTATTGCCCGGCTTTTGATTGACACCACTAACAAAGGTATGAAGGTGACGAGCGGAGCAAATTTCACACAGACCTTCTGTCTGTGTCTTTTAAATATTAACCTTTGCCTCGTTTTCTTCTCTTTTTCTGGTAGAGTGTTCATGTAAAACATTCCTGGACTGCAGCAGCTTTCTAATGAGGGCTGCGCAGACCTTACTGCAGTTTCATGTGCTTTAAAGGGATTGTGTAACTCTCTTAAGACCCAAATATAAGAAAAACTAAATTTTTTGACCTCTCAGAAATTGTTGTAGAAGGATGAAGAAAGTTTCGTTTTAAAGGAATAGAATCTAATACTGCATAAGAAACTAAAATCATAGTTAATTAATGTTTAAATAGAATTGCCATTCTGGTAAATAAACAAAAAACATCTATGGCTTAGAGCAAGACGACCAGATCTATGAACAGATCTATACGCTTTCCAGAAACAAGAATAGAGACACAATGGATATGCAAATGTGGTTTGGAAAAATTGCTGACAATTTTTAACAATGTATATACATGTGTACTGTATATATTTGTTGTTGTTGTTGTTGTTGTTGTTGTTGTTGTTGTTGTTATATATGACACATATATGCATAACATTGTGATTGAAATTGATTTAGCAATGGATGGTCAGTCAGGAAGTATTTTCAATCTCCTCTGGCTCTGAAAGGGTGGTCAGATCTACGCACCTCAGCAACCCTGGACGATCAGCCATGCTGCATTTAAACAGCAGGCAGCTTGTTGGAGACGACATGCACCCAATATGGCTGCGCTCCCTCTGTAAACACTGGAAGTGAAGTGGCAACAGGGTTCATGATGCTTATGGCGGCGAGCCTGCTGTTCACGCTGAGATTCGAGCTTCAACGACTCAATTCAATGACAATCCTGCACTCGCGTTCACTTGTTGCGTTTTAGACGTTTTACAAACGCCATCATCCCAAAGAAATTACAGCGCATTCAGCTGCAGAGTTAAAATGGCACCTTTTTTGTATTCCCGTGTTTAGCCCGTTTCTGTCAGGGAGATACTACAATAGCAAACGTCGCGTAAAAGGCTTTCTGTGAAATCAGCTGATTGGATGAAAATGGCTTTAAATGCGAGCACACTATTACCGGACTGTCAGCCGTCCACAGGAGCAAAGAAAACGACAGTGTTCTTTAAAACACTATGTAAATGAGAGTTTGTCAATATAGCCACTAAGGGGCAGTATCGAAATTGTTGTCTGCCTTTAACCATCTAGTGAAATTACCAGAGGTGTAAGGTACTTGAGTAGATGTACTTCGTTACTTTACTAGTATGTGTTTGGCTACTTCGTACTTGTACTGAGTATCAAACATAGAAGCAACTTTTACTCTCTACTCAACTGCATTTCTGATTGAGTAGCTGTACTTTTCACTCCACTACATTTGAATTGACACTTACTGTTACTCGTTACATTTTGATAGATGGAGACTTGAATATTTACCCGGATTTTATTGTATAGGATTTATTTTATTTATTTTGCACATTCGAGTTTGATTGAGACTGACGTTTTGTTCTTTATTTAATTAGTTCTACCATTTTTGAAACATGGATTAGTCTCTGTATTAGAAAATAAAACTTCACGGAGAGACATTTTTCACATTTCTTTGTGTTTAATTTTTTATGAGTAAATTTAGTTTGAGTAAAATTTAGTATGAGTAAAATACTTAAGTTCTTTTAAAATTCGATACTTTGCTACTTTGACTCAAATCTTTTTTATAGTGGTCACTTTTTACTTGTAATGGAGTAACTTATACAGTACATATCCGTACTTTTACTTAACTATGGTTGTCTGGTACTTCTTACACCTCTGGAAATTACACACACCCGGAGCAGTGAGTGTGTGGGGGTCGGTGTCTTGCTATAGTATGTTTGGCCAACACATCGAGAAAAATCCATTAGAGATTTACGTTTTTTAGAACTGGTTTTCGTTATTCTACTGTATGTGGAGTTTGCATGCTTGAATGGTTTTCCTCTGGGTCTCCGGTTTTCTTCCTACTGTCCAAAACATGCAGGAGACTTGGAGTTTGAAAAGTTGTCCAGGATTTTGTTCACAAGAGTACAGACTTATAGACTTCTCACTTCTCACATAATGATATTACTAGAAGGCTACTATAAATTAAGATTTTGCTTGATGGAATGACACGCTGGCTTAGCGAATAGCAGCAATAAAAAACAGTTAGACTTCGTTTGGACCTTTCTGCGTTGGTTTCCTCTAGGTCTTTGGATTCTTCTACAGTCAAATGCAGAATTGAAGTCTGGAAAAATGTCCATGAATTTGAGCGAGAGTGTGAATGTGTGTGTCTCGCTCTGTGATTGGTTATCTACCAATCCAGGGTGTCCCGTCTTCAGACCCATAGTTGCTTTGCCTAGCTCCTGTAGACCCAGAAAAGGAAAGGTCGTTGAGAAAATGGATGGATTTTGTTTTATTTAATAATCCAGAATAATAAAAAGTTTCATGTTGCCACCCCAAACAAGGCCATCTGTTTAAAATGCTTCTTTATGAATTATCATCTTTACTGTTTATGAATCATGAACTATTACGTTCTGCTGTGTGGCTGTTTTTGTGGCAGCCTACTTAAAATAAAGCGCACAATAAACAGGAAATGATCCTCTTGTGTCAAGAAGCTGTTATCCGAACACTAAACACCTTCCCTGGCAGTCAGCGGGAAATCACTTAGCGTTCAGAAAATTTAAGCAAAGCTATTGTTTAGCATCCATTACGTTTCAAGGTAATATTGTTTGAAACGACCCATTCGTTCTAGCTATTAACTCCTAAGTCACAAATATTGCTAAACTTCCCCAACACTTCTTTTTAAACCTTTAACATGTACTAACTAGGTCAATAGATGTCTCCTCACAGCTTAATGGCTGTGACGTTCTGGCTCGCTGACAATGACACATATGTTCACTCTAGTGGAAAAGACAGAAAGTTGGAAATTAAACGAAAACTAAAAGAAGTTTAGAAATGTGTTACAACATGTGCTGGATCTGATGTGCGGATAAGACATCTTAAAATATAGCTGCATGCAGCAAAGATGGGGCTCTAGGCTTTTCGTGCCATTCCATAGCAACAGTCTTGTCTTATGTGGAACTAATTCTTGAAGAAACTAACGCTTGAAAAAGATTGCACATTTTACCAATTCAATTGCTGAATTTCCGAATTGCTGAATTGCTGAATTTCCAAATTTCCAGGTTCAAAAATTTCTGGATTGTGGGAAAAATTATTATGTGGAAAAAAAGAAAGTTTAAGTTCTTAAGTTAATTTGTTTTTATGAGATTTAATTAAGTGTGTATGCTCTGGTGTGTTGGAAAATTTCAATTAAAGCTCAACGCGTTCTTCACAGTCTGTCACCTACTGTATGTGCTTAGACATAAAATAAAATAACGCAATCAGAACAACAAATATATAATGAACAAACAATCCCCATGTCAGAGCTGTACAGTAACGTGTGGAATCGTCATCCGGCCTCGTCTCACACTTTTGCCTTTTGCTGCTCAACCATGAAAATCTATTTTTTTCTTTGCTTTAGACGTTTTACATACGTATATGTTTTTTTAAAATACCTGTTATGTGACAGGTTTTTAATTACATTTATTATCAATATTTTATCCTTTCTAAAAAAATTTGAATTTCTGAATGTACGGATCCTTGGAATGGATTAGGACTTTTACATGTATAACGCGGTACACTTAACACCATTTCCATTCAATGAAAAAAATGAACAAATGAATTTAGTTAAGAGAGGTACCACTGTATATTGGTGCAACGTTTTCTCCATCGCTTTTCAAAGCACAATGCAGAAGCAGAAAAAAAAAAAACAGGTTTTCCCACTTCCCTACTCTGTAACCCAGATAGAGAGGAAGGGGAGGGGGTAATTTGTGTAGCAACAGTATTTATACAGAAGTTCTATAGAGAGACAGAAAAGATTCTCTGCTGACACATCTCCATGTATCACTGTCTCCAGCTGAGACTGTCGGGAGCCTTTGGCATCCACCAGAGCCGGTGGGAAATCAGCCTGCACCGTGCTTGCAATTGTCCCTCATCTTGCCTCATTGTCTTATCCCTCTCCACCAAAAATAATCTGAATGCTGTTTGACTCTATTATTGGTGGATGAGAGGCTCGGTGGACTCAGCACGATACCAGTGTCTATTACAAAACCATTTGTATTTGTCTCATTATGGCGCATTTGCCATGCAAGTGTTTAGCCGTAAATTCGCTGCTCAATGATCATTCATAGTTTCTATGACCTCTTTGGAATTTATTACGCAACGTTCAATCCTAAGAACACACTCGGATTGAGGAGCTAAATTAGCAAGCAAAGTAAATGCTGTTCCTGTTGGGACCTTTTTGGAATGGCATCAGTCTTCCCAGCTCTTATCCGACTGAAGATTGTGCTGAGATACGAGCGAGAGGGGGAAACCTCACATTATCGTGTATCCTAGCAACCAAGTGCTTTTCCAGGCCACCCAGGATACATCTCAACAAATTAATGAGCTTTGTGTAAGTATGAGTTGTGGATTTAGGATTTACTATTTGGATAATTATGGCCAGCATTCAAGAAGTAAAGTACCAACTGTGCATCTGGTTGCTATACTTGAATATCTGTGTTTGATTGAAGTGGTCGTTTGACATTTAACCGCTTGTTCTAGATCTAATACAATTACGGAGAGCGTCGTGGGTAAGCAACAAAACATTTGCTTAAGCAGAAACTTCTTTTAAACCAAATAAACCGTAATTTGCATGTCAATTTATTTCAAATGTAGACTTTATTCATCTCCCAAACTTTAATCATCTTCCGTTACCGGCAATGCAGCAATTTTAGGCAAAGTGCTAATTGTCCACCTTATTGCATTAGTTTGCCTTGCCATTCCAATGAAAGTCCATAGCCTCATGCGAAATTTCCATATCGAAAAGACCATTGAAAAATTAAACATCTAAAATTGAAAGTAAAATGCAAAATTCAGCTCAAAGCAGGCTTGTATGAAAAGCGAAAGAAACAGAAGCATAGATGCTTTTTTCTTAAGCCATCAGATTATCTGCTGTCGACCGTCTTCTGGTTTTGTCCTTCATCTACATGTGGCAAACTTACTGAGACATGTTTCTTTTTTTTTAATATAATGCTTTTTGTAAAAACTAAAAAAGAAAAACTTGCTTTTTTATGTGGCATTGTTACTTTGGGTGTTGAGTTCTGGATATGTAGAGCTTTATTGAGATTTGTTGACTTTGTAATTTGGAAATTTGTAGTTTTTCCTGCTACGTTTTGTTCCACGTTTACATCGATTTGAGCCCATTCTACATTCTGGTGGTTTGTCTGTAAGGCACTGTATAGAAAACCTAGGTAATGTGTGAATCTGGCTCTAGGTATTCTATGGAATGCTTGATGTCACGTGATGTGGCATCTGTGCAATGTATACATTCACTTTGAATATTTTTCAAGAATGTGAGCAACATGGGAAGCAATGTTTTAGCTGTTGAATCCACACACTGATAGTGATTTATTGCAGGCGAACCATTTGCTCTATTAATAATATTTCGAAGAGCACGCATAATGGCTTGTTAATAGGAGCATGTGAAGGTAGTCGTGGCAGGTTGATGGTTCTGTTGTTGTGATTGATGCGTCCGCCGGGAAAAATGTCCTCCGCTCCTGGAGGAAGGTGTCAAATAATATCTGCTCAAATGGTCAAATGAGGTGTTTGACATTTTTACGCAATGAATTAACAACTGTAAAGCTATTATACATGTTGTGTGATGGTATTCTCGTTAGGTAAAAACATTTTAACAAACAGACACCTTGCCTGTCACAATTTGAAAACAGGAATACATGGTTGTGAAAAAAATCTTTCACAAACACGGGGGAAAAAAACACAAACTTTCACAAACTTGAACTTCAAAATGCTTCACAAACTTGAAACTTCATAAGATCACATGACGAAGCTGAATCACAAAAAAATCACACATCACAAAATCAATGGCAATGGCTCAGCTTCAATATCTCTGTAAATCATTAACAAATAACAAATCGTTTTTGACAAGAGAGTGGTCTATAATAAATCTCACTCTTATCTACTTAAGTTACGCTCAAAGATCTGTTCTACAAGTTTCTTCAGGCTTTCCTCAGTTCTTCTCGGACTTTGTGTTCTTGGCTGAAAGACACCATGTGACAAACCCGGAACGATTAGTTTAGTTTGTGTTGTTTACCAAGAGTAGAGTTTGCAAACCACACTAAAGCTTTGCCAGCATTTCTATTTGAAATCAAACGGTTGCAGGCAGAAGCGTTCATGAGCTGACATCACTGTAATTAATATGCAAATTGGAGTATAAATATTTATTGTTTCAGGTGAGTGACATTTCTAGGCTCTATGAAATATCGGATTTTTTTAAAGTCTGATGATCCCTGTATATGTCGGGTCTATGGACGACTGTCATGATGCTCTGTTGGAGTGACCTTTAGGTTTATCCCAACCAAGCTCTCAAATGTCCTCTTCCATCCTCCCTCACTCCTCATTTGAATGCTAATGAGGATGTTTCCTTCAATGCAATGGGGGGAAATCACTTTGTCCCCTATGTCTCCTAGGTCCCCTAGACCTGGAGACTTCTGAAGTATATAAACAAGAGTCATATCTCAGGCTTTCTATCCACATTTAACCAAAATTATACTATTTCATACTATTTCTTATAGAATCCACAGGATTATAATCCAAAGAAGGCAAAACAATGCTGCTATTTTTAAGAGTTCATAAAAGAGCCCAAGAAGCACGTCTCTGAAAAAAGAGGTGCGTTTCCAGAAGACGTGGTTCACAAGATTCGTGATTCTGGAAGATGAGGAGAACAAGAGGCGTGTCTTTAGAAGACAGGGATTACAGAGGCGTGTCTCTGGAAGATGAGGAGCAAAAGAGGTCTCTCTCTAGAAGACAAGGATCACAGAGACGTCTCATGACGATGAGGAGCACAGGAGGCGTGTCTCTAGAAGACAAGGATCACAGAGGCGTGTCTCTGGAAGATGAGGAGCAAAAGAGGCGTGTCTCTAGAAGACAAGGATCACAGAGACGTCTCAGGACGATGAGGAGCACAGGAGGCGTGTCTCTAGAAGACAAGGATCACAGAGACGTCTCATGACGATGAGGAGCACAGGAGGCGTGTCTCTAGAAGACAAGGATCACAGAGACGTCTCATGACGATGAGGAGCACAGGAGGCGTGTCTCTAGAAGACAAGGATCACAGAGACGTCTCATGACGATGAGGAGCACAGGAGGCGTGTCTCTAGAAGACAAGGATCACAGAGACGTCTCATGACGATGAGGAGCACAGGAGGCGTGTCTCTAGAAGACAAGGATCACAGAGACGTCTCATGACGATGAGGAGCACAGGAGGCGTGTCTCTAGAAGACAAGGATCACAGAGACGTCTCATGACGATGAGGAGCACAGGAGGCGTGTCTCTAGAAGACAAGGATCACAGAGACGTCTCATGACGATGAGGAGCACAGGAGGCGTGTCTCTAGAAGACAAGGATCACAGAGACGTCTCATGACGATGAGGAGCACAGGAGGCGTGTCTCTAGAAGACAAGGATCACAGAGACGTCTCATGACGATGAGGAGCACAGGAGGCGTGTCTCTAGAAGACAAGGATCACAGAGACGTCTCATGACGATGAGGAGCACAGGAGGCGTGTCTCTAGAAGACAAGGATCACAGAGACGTCTCATGACGATGAGGAGCACAGGAGGCGTGTCTCTAGAAGACTATTATTATCTCTCAGGACTTTGTGGACTGGTGTCGGCGGAACCACCTCCTGATCAACGCAGGGAAAACTAAGGAGATGGTGGTGGATTTTCGCCGGCGACAGTCTACTGTCATCCCACCGATGCACATCCAGGGAATGGACATTGAGAGAGTGGAGTCTTATAAATACCTGGGTGTGCATCTGAACAACAAACTGGACTGGACTCACAACACAGACGCACTGTACAGGAAGGGTCAGAGCAGACTCTACCTCCTGAGGAGACTGCGGTCTTTTGGAGTGAGAGGGTCACTCCTGAAGATTTTCTATGACTCTGTGGTGGCATCAGCAATCCTGTACGGTGTGGTCTGCTGGAGCAGCAGCATCTCAGGCAAAGGAAGAGACTGGACAGGATCATCAAAAAGTCCAGCTCTGTCCTGGGCTGCACTCTGGACACAGTGCAGGAGGTGGGTGAGAGAAGAGTCCTGGATAAACTATCATTCATCCTGGACCTGGACTCTCACCCACTGGTGGACTCACTGTCTGCTCTGGAGAGCAGCTTCAGACTGATTCATCCCCGCTGTGTGAAGGAGGGATATCGCAGATCTTTCCTACCTGCTGCGATTAACTTAAATTTAAACTGGTGACTGGAACTATGCTTAAGACGGGCAGCGCTACTTGTTCATTATGGTCTGTGTTTGTTGGTTCATTATGATGTGTGCAGTGCGTTATGGTGATGTTTGTTTATTTATTTGGATTTGTTGTTGCTGTTGTGACGTGAAATTTCCCCGCTGTGGGACTAATAAAGGATTTTTCAATTCAATTAAATTCAATTAAAATGAGGAGCACACTAATCAAACAGCTGTCAGTTGATTGGTCTTAAAACGATTCTTATATGCTTCACTATTGGTGGCAGGTGTCATCATGATCACAAACTCAGGTGCAATCTCTTATTGCTGCTAACAAGTAGCACCACCAGGGGGTGCTGCATGACGTAGGAACCTGATAGAATCCTTTCCCAGAAATGTCAAACAAGAAAAAAAAACACTTGAAATGAATTTTCGTGAGCAACTGCTGTGTAATTGCACCTGTTATTAGGCAACCTGTCAGTAAATTAAAAATTGATCTTGGAGAACAGATTTTCGACAAAACGAAAAGAAGCTCCCTCTCACCACTGAGCTCACCATTACTTAAGGAAGTAAATGTTTTCCAGCAGCCTGTCAATAGAAACATCTTGCAGCGCGTGTCAATGCCACGCCGGTGCCAAGCGTGTGCCATGTGACTGGATTGTAAGGTGGCAGTCTGGCAGTTTCATGGCTGATGTTTATAACCTGTGCCAAAAACCTGTTCTGCATAAAAACAGATTATTACCTACTGATCTCCTTCTTGCTTAACACACCTGCATCGCACATATGTTGCTTTTCTGAATGTATGTTTGCACAGTGTGTGCTTCAGTTATATGAGTTTCTGGTAAAAAGCTCGTAGACAAAATTGGCCATTGACTATAAATGCGCTTTGAGACAGTTGTAACTGTGAAAATTGCCTACAGGTTTGAATCCTGGTCCAGTGGTGTCCTTGAGCAAGAAACAGACACAGTGTGTGTGTGTGTGTGTGTGTGTGTGTGTGTGTGTGTGTGTGTGTGTGTGTGTGTGTGAGGAGGAGAGGAGGGGTAAACTGGTGGGTTAAATGCAGAGCATAATTTCTTGTTTTTGATACACAATTTCAATTTCTTCATAGTGTGGGTAATTACTTCATAGTGTGGGTAATTACAAAATAATAATAAAAAAAAGTGTAATTCTAAAACAAATTTGTAAACTATGCATTTTTAGATGTTTTTTCGGCGTATTTGCGTTGGTCTGGAACTAAGAAAAGCACTATATAAATAAACTTGAACTTGAACAAAATCTAAAATAACCTTTAGAATATAAACAAGAACGTTCACTTTTTATTTAAAAATAATTAAATAATAAAGTTGATAAAATAAATCTTTGCAATAGTTTATAAATGACTACACTTGAAACATTTTAGCTAGTTAAACAGTTTTAATTGATCAACAAAATAAACACATTCAATAAAACATACAAACACGTTATTTACATGCACGTGTGGGAATATTTTGTATTGTAAAAAGTGCCTAAAAGCCCAGTTGTGAGACTCACTATAACTCAAATGAACCCAAACTAAGACTCAAACCCCCAAAGTCTGCCTGCAACTGTATTTCAGAATTACATAGAAGTACATAGGTTAAACATAAGTTGAGTTTGTTTATCATAATTCTACCATGAGTCTATTTTATAGAGCATTGCTTTGGAGGGAAATCTGACTGTTGACACCACATGATTACACAGTTAACTGCTTATTAACCACATCACTGCGCTCAGCCATATGCACATGATCATATTCGGCACGGCTTTGTCAATGGTGAGACTTTCCTGCCCGTCTTTTGCCGCGTGGTGCATCCCGTAGAGAACTGTGACGGACGCTTCATACTGTGATTTATGGAACTGTTAAACTTTAGACAACTCTTTTCCATTCCCCTAAGAGTGCTGATCAGCTGAGAGGACATGCCTGCCCCAAACTCTCTGGTGGCTTGATGAGTTGACGGGGTCTTGCATTTCTACTCCCAAAGGCACGTCTTGAGGAGCTAGTTATAACTCAAGTGTTCTGCGCTGCACTGCCTCATGGCAAGTTCTAGAAAGGGAAGTGGGGGAGATTTAATTTTTCAGTTTGGTGGCTGCGAAAGTGACATGTAACTGTGTGTGAGAAGCTTCAGGGTGTGTTTGAGCAATCTCCTGTTCCTCTCCCAGCGAAACCTCTTATTCTTGACCCACAACAATGTCTACTGTGCAGCTATTGCGTTAAATGTTTATAGCGAGAGTTGCCATGTTAAACACACCTCAGTTTAGTTTGGTACTTTGATGTAGAGAGAGCTACACCAAGGACTGTGGGCTTGACACTGTGAGGACTTCTCTTTTATTATTTGTGTGGTATGTAAAGTGCTGTCCCATTAAGAGTTCTTGTTATTGGTTCTGTTAGTCTACCTGTCTCTCTTGTTACCTTCTTCAAACTCCCTTCCATTTAACCCTTAAACTAAGTATGTTCTTCAAATGTCGCTCATTACAACCGAGATAAAAAAAAAAAAAGCATTGGAGATACAATCAGCCGAATCATTATTTGGCTAATTTGGTTTTTCCAAAACAATCAGTTGTTGAGTATTGGTAAGGTTGAATAAAATTATCATATTAAATAAAAATATTTTCATATAATAAAATTATCATCTTATTGAATAACATATTCTGGTTTGGAGAATATATATATTATTGTAGAAACGGGTCAAACAATAATATAAAAAATGTTTGATTCTCTGTAACAAGCTTCCACAATCTAATCCTGATTCTGTGAAATAAATCTTGTTTTATGATAAAACATTGGTCGCCATGGCAGCAAAAAAACAAGATGGGCTTCGAAGAACCGAATAATCAAAGATCAGATGATATTGTAAACAAGTACAAACAAAGAATGGACCCGATTCCAGGATCCTAATGTTGGACATCCATTATTTGGTTGTTCTGTGGTTCCTAAGAAGCACGTTGCTACGGATTCTTATTTCTTGGAATTTTTGCCTACATTAAGAAATAAAGTAATCTTATTTTTTTTTTACCCCTCATGGCAGTTTTGGTTTTTGTTGTGTTTATCATTTATAGAATAAAAGCCTAGGGTCTTACACTTGACCTTACAACTTACACATCGACCACTAATGGGGAAAAGAAAACTTTATCCTTTTAATTTTGAGTTAGTTATAGGAACCAAAAAAAAAGTTTCATATTCTACTTACCTGATTAGCACAGCTTTATGGGAAATTTATGGGAAAACCAAAGTTTGTGAAACCGTATATAATTTTGGGATTTATGACCCGACGAACATTTAGGTTTTGTTGGCAAAGTTGTTTAGATAGAGATGCCCCAGTTTTACTCTATTTTTCACTTAAGACATTCATTTGTCTCTCTCACTTACAACCAGTGCCAAGTGCAGCGTTAAAAATTCATGCTGATAAACAAGCTTTTTCACTGTCTAGTCTATTTGTGCTAACGTCGCCTAATATTGACAATTGTGAGATTTATTATTGCCTGGGACAGTCATTATCACCAACAAGACGACTCGACCTTGAGTTGATAAAGTCAGCACTTGCTGTTGAATCCTAATGATGAAATCTATCAAAACGGACCATAGCTGTGAGAGTGAATGTGTGTGTGTCTGTGTGTCCTGCTCTGTGATTGGTTGGCCACCAGTCCAGGGTCGGTCAGGCCGAGTGCTGCTGAGATCCAGCTGGTCCAGGCTCCCCATGACCCAGAAATTAAAAAAGAAAATGAAAATACGAATGTCGTAGTGGCTGTTGTACATCTGTGTGCGGTATGTTTTTATGACTTCTTGTCATCAAGAGTGAATTATGTATGTTTGCTGAAAATTATTGTGACTTGTTCATGTTATTTCTACTTTGACTGGAGATTTGTCACATGACGCCTGGTCCTGGAGTGGCTCATGCCTCATACTTTTACTAAGAACATTCTCATTCACGTGTTTGTGTCATCTTGACATTACAGAATTCGCATTTCGAGCATTTGGCAGATAATGGCAGTTGTTTTCCCGCCATTGCTTTCAGGACAATGGTGAAATTGGCGGGGTGGTGCTGTATAAATAAGCTCTTTCCATTCGACGTTCCATTTCATACTGCTTTCAAAAACTGAGATTTTTTTGGCTCAGCTCAAAGAATGAATGACTGAATTGGTTTAATACATTTTGTTCAGGATATCAATGCTTTTGCATATGTGCTTTTGTTACTCTTTTGCGGACCAGTACACAAAAGGCAGGTTTAGCTATTTGTGCAAACTCAACTCAATTTCGAGATGCCCGCTTCACGAAAAAGCATATGTGTCCGGAATGAGGAATTATACGAGTTACAATTTCCGAGTTTACAAAGCCAAATCAAAGCGAACCCTCAACTCTTGTGAATAATGTTAAGCAAATGTATTTTATTATATCACGAGGGTCTCTGGGCTGAGCGGTCTCTCAGCTCGGCCATGTCACATGGAATCTCAAGAACAGCAGATGGCCACGCTCATTTTGCATGGCCGCCTTGTTCTCATTCACTCTGACTCTGGTGCTAACATCAATGCTGCATTAAACATGACTAAACAAACTTGTTAGACGGCTGTTGGGGATTTGGACTTGTGTCCAAGTGGTTGCAGGTTTGAATCCCGCTCAGACCTTGAGCAAGACACTGACCCCCATATTCCCCTTGAGACCATGACTTACTGTAAAGCTGCCCACTGCTCCTGGTTTGTGTGTGTGTCACTTGACTGTGTTGTGTAACTTCACAGCAAAATTTTGATACATTCCATAGTGGCCAGAGACTAACTCACAAAGCTTACAAAGCTTACAAAACTCAACTGCAAACACTATAGTATACAGTTGTGCATGTTGTGAGTAGTACACTGTATCTACTAGTGTTTCTGAGTGGGATCAGTTAGAATTATTCCAAGTAGTAACATTTATATTCTTCTGCTGTAATAATGTGTAAAAAAATTCTGAAATTGCATTCACATTTGCTTCAATGCGCAGAAACGGACCAAACTGAATGCAAGTTTAATTTATACTGTAATTCTCAAGATCAATTTCAAGGTCGATATGTGAGGCCAGTTGGAGAGATCACAGAACCTGCCAATCAGAGTCAGTGGGAGGGTCTTTTACCCGATGCAATGTGAATGAATGGGCAGTGATGTCGAGTGAAGTAGATGCCTGAGAGAAGTAATAATGGATGTAATCGGTAAAATCAAAGACGAAAAAAAAGAACAATATATGTTTTTGTGTGAGCGAAAAGGCGGTAAAAACAATAAATTATGTAATTTTATGCTAAATAAACAAAGAAGGTTAAAAAAAAACTATGATAAATGAATATATAATGTAAAAATAAAAATATTTACAATAAATATACAATAATTACCATATATATATATATAATACAATTATTGTATAAAATGATGAAATACATTTCTAAGACACCTACGGTTTGTCCATTTACAGTAAGTGTGTGAAAAAGTAATGATAAAAAAACAGTAACGTTTATTGCAACACAATTACAATCAGTTGTTATTTGATACACCAGTATCACCAGTTATCAAACTCACAATATTGGTACTTTAATACCAGACTTATATATGTGTGTACTGTATACGTGTGTGTGTGTGGGGTGGGGGGGGGTTGTCTGAGGGGCTCTCATCATCGCTGAGGGAGAGCAGCAGGGTCACGCTGTGATGGGTCAGTAGAGTGAACTTATAGTCGATACACTGGGCTCATACGTTATTTACCTTCTCCTATATGACCCTCTCATTCCGCAGAGCAGGCAGATGGAGTCATACCTACAACCTCTGCGGAAAGCTTAGTGGAGATTTTTTAATAAAAGAGACGGAGAGCAAAAAAAAATTGAGAAATAAGGGTAGTTGTGTAAGGCAGTTCTGGCAGTTTTTGTAGACACAAATGTTGTGTAAAAAGCATGTTTACGAGTTTTACTTTTTTTGTCATTCGAATTTTTATCAAAATAAAATTTAATCATGTCTCCTTGATGCGTGAAGGAAAATATAGTAACACGTGTATTATGGAATCTTTTAAATGAATTATGATTAGTATAATCATTTACCGTAATATAACTAATCACAAGCTGATCACTTGTTGCTTTTGAGATTAAAATATTCAAAGTTTTCACACGTTTCTCTTAGCACAAACAATATCAAATCCCACATTTTCATCATTTACAGTAATCATCTGTATTCATTGTTTATTTCTAAAATGACTAATTACTAAATAATTCCATTTCAAAAACACTAATGTGTTCTGGCAGGGGGGGCGTGATCAAGAATTAAGTCAAAGGCCCGGTCTGTGTGGAGTTTGCATGTGTGTGTGTGGTTTTCCTCTAAGTCTCCGGTTTATTGGTTGGCCATGTATGTCCCGCCTTCAGGCTCAGAATTGGCTCCAGCTCTCCGTGACCAATGGAAAAGCAATTTGTAAAATGGGTAGATGAGTGCATTCTTCCCAAGCTCATTTTGCTTTTTACGAGTTAAGATCTTCATGACCATTCCACAATACAGACAACATCAGTAACACAAGGACATCAGTAAATGAGCCACTCGCCACGGCAAGAAATGAGGAAAAAAGTCAGCGATAACTGAATAGACCATCATATTCGCTCCATTGCAAATCCTCCACAACTATTAGCCGAGAAAGAATGCTCAGTGATCTCAAAATTGGGTTCTCCACATCCTCGTTCCTCTATCTATATTGCTTTCCTGAGATCTCATCTTTTCCTGGCCTCTCATTCACTCACCAAATCCGCTCTATTTTTCTTCATCTGTATTTCGCACGGGCCATCCACCTTCTTCTCAGCAACATTTTGTCTCTCAAGCGTTCAGAAAAAGAGATTATAGCGTTTTGTAGACCTAAAAGCCATATTGAGAGAACAGAGACCTATGATGTTGTCCTCGTGTTCCTGTATTTGACCTCGCTCTGAGGATTGCATGCTGGTCATGCTAAATGATTTGCAGGACTCCTTTGCTTTTTTTCTCTCTTTCCAATGCTCAATCCTATTATATTTCAACCCACTTTCGCTTTCTTAATGCTCACAATGACCTTTGTGAACACTGATATTGTGAGAAGTACTAAATATTAGCACATATTATTGTATACATATAAAGTTTCACTAAAAGCTCAATGAAATGATAAAAATATGATTGCATATTTTTAGAATTTGCAATGCTTCCTGTCATGCTGTGAACAATTTCCAGGAATCCTTGTGATTCTCAGAATTCTTTGTGTTTTTTTCCGTGTCTTATTCTGCTTAGCTGCCCATAATTTTAGTTCCAGAATTTATAACCTTTCTTTTGGTTTTAGGGTGTAAATGTTTCGTGGTGTTTCAATGTTCCTTTGTTTGCATTGAGTTAAAAATACAGCTGCTAGCAGAAATAGTGGTGTGCAAGCCTTTTGTTTTTTATATTGCCCAACTGGAACAAATTATTCTAGCCTTCACAATGTATGATTTCTTATAAAAATGTCATCAGTTTGTTATTTGATGATGTCATAAGCAAAAGTTGTGTTTGGCCATGGTTTGCAAAGGCATCCAAATATTAATGTGCTATATAGCCTCGCTGAAAAGTTTCTCTCACAGATCATGTTGTTTTTGTCAATTATTGTTGCTTTTCAGACTTGAAATGTATCACTCGCCTGTGAAAGTTATGTAATTCCAGAATATACAACTCAAAAGCTATAGCCAGTACACTTACCTTATTACTGTCGCTTAAAATAAGTAATTTATTCATGATTTGAAGGAAAATTAACAACAAGACTACATAATTTCATCATAAACTGGTTTGGTTTTGAAAAGACAAAAATCCGTGGACTATTTTTGGTCATATGCAATTTATGGAAATGAACACAAAACATGCATTTATGCAAGCAAAATATACAATACATGTTTTTTCCTCTTCAAGTGATATAACAATAGCTCAGTTTAGTAGTTACAGATGTAAATGCACATTTTTAAGCTTTTAACTGTCAATACTCCTATCATAATAACAAATGTGTACTGTACTTAGAAACTGAGCGATTGAACTATCAAGTGAGCGAGTGAGTATCTAAATCTAGTGTCCACCTTGTACTGTAGTCATTAGACAGTGAGGAAAAAGTGCTTTGCAGGGTCAGTACGTCTGAAAAGCAAATATAGTTTAAAGTTGCTGCATCCAAGTACACATTCTGTGCCAATAAGGATTTTTCGGTTCAATCCTGCGTATTGATGTTCTTCTGCGACTACGACAGCTCATTTAAAACTACAGTGTTGATCACTTGAGAATGAAACTAGCTTTTCTTTACTTCACTGAAGTAAAACTTCTTTGCCCAATGTCAGTGTGTGTGTGTGTTGTTTAGTGTTTCATGAGCTTATGTTGTAGAGTTTAAAACTTAAGTTTTATACTGGTGTATTAAAGTGGATTACTTATATTCGCCTGTGCTATGATACGACTGGTTGTGTGTTTAGTGAGTGTGTGTGTGGTACTGGCCTTCAGTGATAGTTCCACTCCACAGCTTTCAGCTCTTCTGGGCCGAAACTCTACAGAGCTGCTGTTGCGCTGAGATCCACAGCGAAGAAGAGAAAACCATAATGCTGTTATAATAGCAAGTCTGAAAGCCCAGTGAAAACAAAACTTGCTTCTGCTCGCTCTCTTCCTTCTGCAATACTTCTGATTATATTTAAACCTGAACCTTTTTTAACTCGTTTTATTTTAATGCATCAACGTGTTGTTTTTATTGTCATTGTTGTGTTGTATGTATATGCTAAACTGCAATAATGATATATAATAAAGCTGCTATCAGCAATATTGCGGTTTAGGCTTTTTAATGATGTGTTCTGAAAAGCAAAGGCTAATCATATGTAAAGCAAGAGAGTATTTGTTTTAATAATATTATGTGCATGAGATATAATGTTAATGTTTGCTCAGACTGTTATACATTATACAGACTGTTAAACATTTAATATTTTTATACACTTTTTCTCTTTTTATTTTATTTTATTTTTTCAAAATGTTCTCTTCTTGTACAAACTCTCTCTCTCTGTCTCTCTCTCTCTCTCTCGCTCTCTCTCTTTCCTCATCTCTTTCTTTTTCTCTCAAATAGTAATTAACATGCATTTAACAGTAAATATTAAACCATAAAAATAATGCTAAAATCATTTAAAAAATGAAACATTAATATTAATAACAGTTAATGATATTTAATATTAAATAAATAATGCAAACTAATGTCTAACTATAAAATAAAGCAGGCTTACATTTTATGCAGTATAGGTCTCCAATTCGAACAGTACTTCATATTATATCGAACTGAACTGTTTTCATATCTAATAGCATATTGATAAGGATAATAAATACATACAAATTCAATTAGTGTATCAATACAAAAACAGGGACTAGTTCACATTTTTCATGAATATATAAATCCTTGCTGCCGAGAATTTATAGATCTGCATACACTAAATCATTGAAATTTTGACCACAATTTAGAAGTGGCTGTTTTAGCTTATTATCACATCCCAGGCATTCAGCATTTATGTTTCCCGGAACACTGTATTTTGGATGGATGCATAAACATGTTTACTGTGTTGTTGTTTATTTTGCTCCAGCTATTGAAGCATCCCGGCTTTCAAAATCCTCCAGGATTGTCCAAACGAGTGGTTCTAGACAGACTGATTCATCTTTTGGGACACTACACAACTGCTGGAACACAGATCAAAAATGACCAGCACAGAGGGATTTTCACTTTAAATGAAATCTGCCCTTTTGACCTTTGAACTTTACAGACTCTGAAAGTCTCTTGGATGTTTTGATCTGGTGGCATTGATGGATTTGGCCTTAAGCCCTTCTTTAATGCTGCAGGTAAATTGGATGCTTTTTGATGAATAAAACGACAGAAAGACAAACAAATCCTCCATTATAATGCCCGACGTTAATTCATGTGCATGGACAATTTTATATAAAGCAACTTAAAAGAAGTCTACATTGCTCCTCAAACAAAGAGTTTATATATATATATATTTGAATATATTCAATCTTTTTTTCTTTAGCATTTTGCTGTTTCATTTAGATGTCTTCTTATTAAAAAGCAGATCGTTAGAAGGACACATTTTTAGATTTATACTCCCACTTTACTCTCAGAGCGTGCCATTTCCTGTCCTGATGATCATTCATAGAGAGAAGAGACATGAATTAAATTAGTCCTATCTTTATAAGAAATGCACTCAGCTGTACAAAAACCCAGATCTGGTTTTAGGAGCGAGATGGTGGGCGAAGCCTGCAAAAGCAGAGACCTTTAGGAATGCAGCCATCAGTCTTGTTTGTTAACACAAATTCTCACATCTAATGGGAACCTGCTTCAGGCCATTGTTCTTCTGTCCATGGCTGGAAGCCCTGGGAGTAAACCTGTTTATATTGATCTCCACGCCTATACTTCATATAGTGAGATCAGGCTTTCTAACATCCACTTATCGACCACATGAAGTGGCCAGGGCCCGTTCACTCAAATGAGTGATGGTGAAAGAAACAGTTTCTTCTACACTTCTGCCGTTCAAATAACTAGTACTTGAGTAAACGGACTTTGTTACTTAAGTATCATTGTAATGTAATGAAATGTAAGTGGCTTTGGATAAAAGCGTCTGCTAAATGACTGTAAAGTAAAGTATGTTTTGGCTACTTCATATTTGTACTTTTTGTACTCTCTACCTGACTACATTTTTTGTTGAGCATTTGTATTTTCAGGCCAAAAAGAGAAAATTGAAAATTTTGCTTTAATTTTTAAATAGCTAAAATAGAACTTTGAAAACCAGCATTTTTTGTTGAAGCTTGAATAAAAATATTGCCCCTTTCTGAGACTGAGAAGAACATCACATCAAAGTCAGGTCTGAATTTTATTTTACTGCTTTTTTGCAAAGTTCAGTTTAACAGAGACTGACTTTTTCAAAATCTATTTGTTCTGCCATTTTGAAACATTGATGTGTTAAATTTCATTTCTATATCGGGAAATAATTCCTCGTAAATAAAGAGTTCCTTGTTTTTCACATTGTTTGGTGTTTTTGAGCCTTTTTTCTAGAGTAAACTACTTAAGCTGTTTTAAAATCGAATACTTTATGGCTTTTACTCAAGTCTTTTTGGAATTTGTTACTTGTAACATGTAATGGAGGAATTTTTACAGTGAGGTAACCACACTTGTAGTCAAGTATTATTTTCAGCTACTCTTTACACCCCTCCTTTCAGTGTGCTAAGTTTTGCGAAATTTTGACTAAAGTGAACTCCGAGTTGACTTATTAGTCACAACACTATAAGAATTTATCGACTAAATTGTCAAATAATGCATCTCGTTATATCTTTCTAAATGCGAATTTAGATGAGGATGAAATTTTAAACTTAGTTTGAAATTGTGATTTCCGCCGTTCTGTGCTGAGAAAGAAGTGATAACGGCGGTCAATTTTGGATGAGATTTGCAGCTGCTAGCAAGAATGACAAGAAACCAGAATCCATTGTGCTGTGCTTCTGTCCAGCGGATCGCTGCCATATATTATTCATGCTTTATCTTCCAGGCGTATACCTACGCCCTGGGCCTTTAGGCCAGTCTGATCCCTGCATGAAGTACAGCTAGCAAGTTTAGCTTGTTCTTTTTTTCCTGACTTTTTGAGGGACCGATTCTAAAGCTTTAAATCAAACCGAAGTCTCCTGACCCCTGCGTTCTGGTGCTTGTGGGGCATGCAGCGTGAAATTGTACAGGCTTTAATGCCTACGGAGATTTTGCGAAGCTATTACAGATTTGAAAGCTAGAAACAAGCTGTTAGTGGTTTACTGTAAATAAATGCGGTTAGGGTCAGAAAGAAGAACAGATGGCCAAAAAAAGAAACAGTCGCATGTGATATTTCTAGCATTTTAACACAATCTTATCCAATGATATCCATATATCAAAGTCATCCAGCCCTAGGATTAGGATCTGCAGATCAGAAGGCATCTGCTTTCAGAAAGCCTGGGTGAGTAATATGACAGTTCATGTCTGTCTTTAAACAGTCAGTGTGGACCACAGGCAGCGTTTCAATCATTTTCCGTAGTAGCCCCCCTTTATGGAATCAGATTAGTGCTCAAAATATCAAACACTCATCACCTTTTTGTTTGTTTTATTAAAACAAATTTGCAAAATATTTGTTGATTTTTCGCTTACATTCTTAAAAGTTTTGCTTTTGGCATTCGTTTCACGAGGGGGCAACCGTTTGAACAAAAAAGTGACCCATTGAAAATTTACGTTTGATGTTTTTGGCACTAGTCTGATTCCATTCCCCTTCAAAATAGAAAACATTTGGCAAACCTCACCCTTAAGTGCGCATAATTTATTTAGGTATATTAGACTTTATTAATTCAATTGGTATATAGTCATTTATATACACATTACTTTAGTCTACTTCACATGGGGTCATCATTAAAATTCGGGCTAGGGTTAGGGTTTAACAAAAAAGAAAAACTTTATTAACATTGGTGCAACAGAAAAAAACGTAAAGTGCATCACATGAAGTTGAAAAACAGCTTTACGTTTTTAAACATTGTTGTCTTTCTTCATTTCCAGCCATAACTGCAGCGAAGTCAGGAGCGAAAAATGCTTTGTGAAACATTCCAGTCTGGGCTTTCTGTTGCATTTTGTTGTGCATACTATGACAGTGAGTGCATTTACACTAAATCTAGTACTCACTCTCACCTCTCTGGGGTCTTCTGCAAACCAGTGGCATTGCATGGGATCACGACCCACTGTTTGAGGAGCAATGGTGTAGACGCACAGAGAAAAAAAAGAACATGTACTTAAACAGGTGTTTACTTAAGTGCGAGGCTACTGTAAAAATACAGTAAGGCTGTTTTTGTTCCGTTGGTCCACGTGGAGATCTGGACATGTCCTTTTGACAGAGATGCAAAGTCAGCATTTCCCAAGCACCTCTGATTAACTTTACGCTGCAATTTCCATTAAAAGACTGCAACCTTGAGTTGTCACAGTCGTCCTGCAGACCTTGTCGACTCCACCAGTCTGTGTTCATGAACATTTGAAGGGTTGGGGCACAGACCCCAACTGCTTCCTTTTGAAAGCCTGCTAAGCTCGAGTCCTCCATCATTTATTAATGAGCTCTTAGGAGGCCTTGCATTTTTTAAGAGGCACGAACTGGAGATTAAAATTTAGACAGAACCTGTTGTTGACAACCCCATTAGGCTTTGGTGACATTTTCCCTCTCTCTTTCTCTCTCTCTCTCTCTCTCTCTCTCTCTCTCTCTCTGTTTCTTTATCTCACTCATTGTCTCTTTCACTTGCTCTCTATGTCTTTTTCTTCTCTTGCTCTGTTTGTTTCTCTCTCTTTCTTCCTCTCAGTTCCTCTCTCTCTCTCTCTCTCTCTCTCTCTCTCTCTCTCTCTCTCTCTCTCTCTCTGCTCAGTGTCTCTTTTTCGTTCACTTTATGATCTCTCTTTTGCTCACAATTTTTTAACGGTCTCCTGCTTTCAATTTCGCTCTGTCTCTGCTCTCTCCATCTCTCTCTCTCCCTCACACACACACACACACACACACACACACACACACACACACACACGCACACACACACGCGCACATACACACACACACATTGTTTTTGGTCTGCCTATCCATCTCTCTCGCTTTCCTTTTATGTCTTTTTCATTCACTTCTCTCTCTCTCACAGTCAGTCTTGTTTTCTTGTCTCTCTGAATTGATCTCTGTATGTGTCTTCTATCTCTCTCACATTTCCTTCTCTTGCATTCTCTCTCTCTCTCTCTTGCTTTCGCTCTTATTCTGTCTTTTTTGCCACCCCTCACCCTCCTCCCTTGCCTCTCTCTTTCCCTTTCTCTCTTGCTGCTCTCCATTTTATTCTCTCCCCCTCTCTCCTCGTGATTGTAATTACTTCTAATGCAAAGTTTAATTTACAGCACGGTGTGCTCGAGAAATTTCAACCTCGTCCTGCTTTGTGAAGCTGTTGGCCTTGCATTTCATTGGCGCTTGCCTCCATCTCGTTTTCTCTTGCCTTTTTGTTGATGTAAGGAGAAAGTCTTTAAGGATATACCTGATTATGCTTTAGATAAGTGTGTTTTCTCAGCAGATTGTTTTCTAGTAGACAATCGACTGGTTTATAACACCGTTAGAATACTAAGAAACCATTCCCTCAAGCCCATAATATAGGTTATGTTTTCAAAAGAAAACATCCAAAGGCCTTTCTCATCTCTATTCACAACTGTTCTATATGCTTTGTGAAATGTCAGCATCAGAGATAAAATCCGGGTTGTTTTTTCATGGCACTCACTGCACAACATATCAACATGGAGGAAAGCACATCAGAGGCTGTTGTTCTATGGCGTATCTAAAGTTATTATTTGGATTTTTTTGTAAAAGTCATTGATAGATAACCTTTTCCAGAGTTAAAGGCCAGTGGTGAAATAGCGGGACGCTTGATGTTCTCGAAGCTTTAGCCGTCTGAATATATATTCAAGATTATCATAATTTTTTGTACTGTACGGTGCATTTCAAATCCTTTCAAAAATCAAATGTGCCTTTAAATCTGGTGCCTTTTGTCTGATCTTTGGTTATGTTTATGTCTGAATTATGGGTACCTGCTATCTGTCAAAAGGTTTAAGTCCGACTTTGCCCCTACAAAGTTGTGGTGTTTGACACATTTTCGGAAAATCACAGTGACTCAAAGAGTAATACTCAACACAGAGAAGAAGAGTGAGCAATGTCTATGTACATTCATGGTGCTTTAACGCAATAACAACACAAAATAACAAAGCTACAGAAACAAAATTCAATAAATGATAACAAACTATGCAAACAGTGATTCCATAATTGCCGTGTACGGCTGTATTTTTAAAATTAGCAGTCATACTGTTTATTTGATTTGTTAGCAAACACATGACAATCTTGGCGAGGTTCTGGCGTGCCGCTGCACTGGGACTGCGGTGTTACAGCGACTGTGTTTATATTCTGTTCGGAGCGAGAAGTTCACAAGCATATTTCATCCCTTGAGTCAAAGTAACTGACAATTTCTTGGCAGCAGGTGTTCTACTGGAGGCCGCCCAATCACATCGCTCGTCTGTGGACTGTGCCAGAGCTGAAGCCAATCAATTTTAGAGAGAAGTGTTGCAACCATCTCCTTCTCCAGCTGAGTCCTGATCAAAGCCGTATTCAATCATCTCCATGAATTGAGGATCACCACTGCAATGCACTCTGAGAGAATCCCAAAGCAGCTTGGACTGCTCGGTAGAACAAAATAAATTAATAAACTAAAAAATAATATCAGTATTAAACAGATGTAATGGTATATTTGCATGTCCCCATTATTATAATTTTCGGAATATGACAGCCAAGTCATATCGTTTCGCATCTGCTTCTTTATTGTAAATGCATTGTGGGTAGAAATTGTAATAAAAAAAACATGATATTGCACAATATGAACAATTGCACTTTTTTTTCCCAGGTAATACAATGCATGTGAGTTTATGCTACAAGAATAGGCTCTTTAGATACCGATGCAGTGGGTTTATGTGGGTATGTGACGTTCTGACTGAACTGGGACCAGAATAATAGTTTTAAATATAACTTAGAGCTATCAAAGTGTCTTTCAATATGAATTATGAAGATCTACGTATTTATACTTGGCACTGTAGCGTTTAGTGTGCTGCAAAGAGCTTAGCTTCTGAATATTGAAAAAGAATATTTAAAGCTAAAGAAACGCCAAGCACAATTTATACATAGATAGCCCTCTATATTTTACCTGTTTTTAAACTGTCCAACACTTACAGTATAAAAAAATATTTTAATAATGTTGGTAGTCACCACCACCAGAACTTATGATTCACTGCCATTGTTGTAAATTTTAATTGAGTAAATTGCAAGTTGAAAAAATTGAAGTTTTGAATGTTTATACCTTTTTTGTTATCATTTACGTTTTTTTTTTAATCAATTTAGAAGCAGTTAAAATTTTTTTGTCAACTTTCTCTAGATTCTCTAAAAGTCTTGGATTATTCAACATGGAGCGTTTAAAACCCAACCAATTCAGCCATAACTGATTAAATACTCGCTCTAGGTTCACATTGATATTGTAAACTCCATATTTCTAATAAAACACCTCCTGCAGTGAAACGCTGTTCAGACGCATTGCTTTGTTTTTACAATTCTACGTGTAACTTGAGATTGTAAATTGTTCGACTATAAAAAAAGCATTTGTTGTAAAGGTACATTATTTGCCACACACACTTTTATAATCGTAAGACAAATCACAACTAGTATCTTCATGAATTAAAGTTTGGATGAACACCGATAGTATAAACCGACTTTCGTTCACACATTTACAGCGAATCATTTTGTGAATTCGGAAACCTCTCTACACGACACAGAATAATAGCTCATGCAGTAAACCCAATCTGCATTTAGTAGACATGGTTTCATTTATTCTGACATGGTGTGATAATTCGTTTTCATTTCAAATTGAAGGGAGAGAAAGAATGAGAAAGAAGGACTTTGAAAAAGACAGAGGTATATCTTAGCTATCAAATCTACTCCAGAACTCTCAGAGGTTTGTGCTTTGCTGATTAGATATCTTTGACGCATGGCTCCAAAGTAGCTTTGTGGCAAAGTAGCATTTAGCTTTGAAGTGTCTTATCTTCTCTGCAGTGTCCCTTAAGTTAAAAAGGACAGAAATTATTAAGATAGCAATATTTTTTATACACAAAAAGTGTAGAATTATACTCTTACCTGGCTAACTCCTCCACGGAAAGGTTTTTCCTTTCAGACAATGTAAGGTCAGATGAGTTCAGGAGTTCCCAAATTTAGAGGGTTCATCAGAGGCTCCTTATGAGGACACAATAATTGTTATTCCTTAAATCCATTCGCTCAATAAAGCCCATAAAATATCTTCCAAAACTGTGGTCAGCAGTGAGCATTGCGTTGGGTTTAACCTGTCGGTTAAAAACGGCAGGTTTTTGAAAGATCCTGTTTGCTTGTGGTGATTTTCTGTTGGTGTGTTCAGGATTGGAAAAACACAAATCCAAACGTGGGCTTTTTTTTTTTTAGAGGAACCAGAGTTTCCAGCGTGCATGCTTCTTGGATTCGCTCTTGGACTTGCGTTTGGGTGTGGAGGTGAACACCTCGTGTGAGTAAGGCAGAGAGGAGTAGGACGGCTCTTCTAATGGACACAATCTCTTCATTAAAGGCTGCAGCTTGTCTTCTTGGAGTTTAAAATCTAATTCCACACTAAAAGGAATAAAACAGACATTTTAGCCACAGTAAATAATGGTAATTTAAAAAAGCAGAGGCTTTAAATGTTTAAATCAGAAAGCCCAACCTGTGGCCCGCTGGCCTATTCCGACATGCATGGCTCATTGTTTTATTTCTATAATCAGAGAATTATTTAGTGATTTTAATCCATTCGGAAGAAGATTATAATTGTACTCTAATATTACGTGAACTTTCCCTCTGAGACGACCTCCAGGTGAAACTGAAGGACCAATTTAAAGAAAAATATCTAGCAATATCTAGTCTCCAGTGAAGTCTCTAGTCTCTAGTTCCAGATTTGATAAAGAACTGTAAATGACGCATGTTTGTAAACTTTCCGATGAAGAGTAAAACCTACATTAAGTTCTCACATTACATAATTTATATTCTGTGTGAGAATCAATGACACATTTCGACCAGAACCTTCTGAAAACTAGTTTATGAAAAAACACACCAAATGTCTTTATATTTGTCAACTAGACCATATATTTGTTTAACTAGTGTTAAATTTTCTGATTTTATTTTCATACACATACAAAGTGGCCTGAATAAACAAATATTGCACACAATTACTACCTGCAATTTATTAATTCGCTCTTTAAATCCTTCCCACTACTCACTGTAGATGAGCCGAGGGGCAAGCAAAATCACTCAGTGACGCCAAGCAGATTTATGCTTGTAATATTTGTGTTACATGTAGGAGAAAAGATACTTGCATTTGAACAATTCACATTCTTTGACAACTAAGGCATGTTTCAACTCTTCATTAGTATTCAACTCAGTTCATCGACTTGTTTGATTTGTTGGTTCTGTGTTTATTCCTCGTCATCAGTCCATATCAATGCGTTCTGCTTGAGTTCTGTTTTAGAGTTACTTCAGCAGCTTTTGGCATGTATACAGCAATACCAATCTTAGAGGTTAAAATTTGGAGTTTTTCCAAAATGGTGGTGGAGCAACAAAAAAAATAAAACAGATTACTTTTGATAAAACTACTGGCTAATTAGATCAAGTTTTAATGAAATGACACAATTTTGTCTGATTGGACCAAAAACCTAATAGGACCAACGATTTTGAGGGAGAAAAAGAAGCTCGCGTATAATAAAGATTACGGGGTACAATTTTTCGTTATACAGTACGTGCATGTGTTAAAGGTCAATAAGGTCATAATGAAACTTATATTTTTTGCCGAACATGAGAATCAGATAGTCAGAGTAAACGGACCAGCTCGTTGTCAGGACCAAACTCATCCAGTCTTGGTGTCAAAGTGAAATATGTGGCCCAATTAACCAGAATCTGCCTGATTGCGGTGCATTGTGGGTAGTTTGATCTCACAGCTGGGACAAGAATTTTCCCCATGTTTTGTGCCTTAAATTTCGTTGTCCATAGAATAACAATTCTCTGTAAATATATTTCTCTGACAGGTCCGGTCATGTGATCTCGTCCTCATTCCAAATCTTAATCCCAAGACAATCAGACGATTACTGATAACTGCTGCGGCTGAACTTCTGGTGTAATCGTCGGAGACGGCTTTAATCTGATTAAAATGAAATCATCCTCGGAGAAGTAAGAAGCAGCGCGAGACCTATGGTCCAATCCTCACTCACAACCGCATGGTTTCCCGTTTCTCCTTTACAAATGAGCACATTGGAAATCAATGCTGCCTGGTTCATCAATTACATCCACTTATAGAAGATTTGTGCAAAAGTACAAAAAAAAAAAAAAGCAAAGCAAAATCCTCAAGGTTAGCACCTGCATTAACCTTTTTAGATTTTATACATTTAGTCATTCAGTCACAATCAAACTCCTTTTTAAAACGTCTAATTTAACACTTAAAAATCCAAGAATCATATTGAAGTCATGTTATCTTGTAAACATTAAATTGCAATTCCATATGAGCGCTCAAGGACGTCGGCTTCCTATTTTGTCGAGCGATTCTCACCAAGTGCTTTGAGTTAAAACCCGTGGAGACAAAGCGATCTGCATCTCATTATCACAGGCCTGTCCTGGATATTCACAAACAATCAGAAAAAAAGAGAACTTCTCCGGAATGGTATATTTAGAAACTGTGGCTTCTCCAATTCCAGATCTTTTGAAAGCTCAGCGATTCTCTGCAGAGAATCTTCTAAGGGTGGAACAGAACAGAACGCGATGGATTCCTGTGCCAGCTTGAGCTAAACGACTTTCTGCAATTAATCACTGAAAATGGTGTAGCAGTTACCTTGTGTACACTCGCGGCGGGGGCAGCGGAACATATGGCCAGCGAGAGAACAATGTATGGAAACTATAACGCAATCTGCCAGCAGGACTCCAAATTGGAAAGGTGTCTTAAGGTTGGCAAGTTATGGCAACCAATTCTAAACTTCGAGAAAAGCAATTTTTTTTTATTTTCAAAATAAAAAAATGTAATTCACATTTATTTTTGTGTTTGAAAGCTATGAGCAACCTATGAGTAGCGTTAATATTAACTAAATGTAGTCCATTTATTTAAGGCAGTTGTGTAGCAAGGAGTGTTTAGTATGAAACACACGTATGAAGTCCGCGGAAATTCTTCAGGATGGTCCTAAAGATTCAGTCTACCGTTCAGACACAAGGGAGTTGGAAATTGTGTGTGTTTGTGTGTGCGTGCGTGCATGCGTGCATGTGTGTATTGTGAACCATATGAATTAAAATGATATGTATAATGGAGAAACAGGCAAAAGGTTCTGGACAGACTCAGATACCAGGATGATAAATCTCAGAGAGGTCAATACATTGCATCAGGCGTAATAACACAGAGTCTATATATAGGCGACAATATTGAATGCAGCTGATTCTCACAAAGAGCTGTGCAGCTGCATCCAGTGACGAGTTGTGATGCTGAGACTTCTGGGAAAATGAGTTTCAATGTCCGGCAAGTGTTTTTGAGAACCTGAGGCTATGTAGAATCCAGTGATGAGTTGTGATACGACTTGTGGGTAATTGAGTTTTAATTTATGGAAAAAAGAGTTTCCTTTTTGTGTCTTTGAAAGGTTGACCACCTGTCTAAAGTACTTTACATTTACTCGGCTTTGAAAAAATGCAATGGATGAAATGGATGATGTGATAAAATATATATATGAAAAATTTAGTTGAGCAATATTTGATGTATCAATGAAACAAACCTGGTTTTACTTCAGTATATTCATAGGAATTTAATTTTTAAATTGGTTGTCAATAAAACATTAGCGGCTATGAATGAGAGATTGCTAAAATAACTCTCTGTTGTTAACATCAAATATTAGTGGCCCAGGATCTTGCTCAATTATATGCGTGTCTGCATTTTCTGTACTGCTGAAACACATACAGTCAGACATGGGGCTTAAAGACATGAACTAAATGTTTAATCACACTAACACCATCCGAATGCCATCCGTTATACATGTACAAACACCCGGTGAGCTCAGTCAATAGCGGAGCACACACCGGTCGTGTCAGATGCCACATATTATGTTCCGACATTTCAGTTGAGATAATAATTGGTTTCAAAAGACATCTCAAGGTTTTATTCCTGAGCGCAAACCCCAGTGAAAGTTCAGCTGGGTCATATCAATGGCTTAAGCATCGGAGTGTGCTATTTCAACAATAGCTCTCTTTTTCTTTTTGATTCTTCAACAATACCATAGTCCACCGCTGAAATTGCTCTCAACGTTTGACTCTTCATCTTTTTTTCCACAGTGGTTTTTTTAATAGTATCTTTTTTTGGTGGTGTTTTGATCCCTATATTTACCATAATTCGGATACGTTGTGTCTCGTTTATGTCTTTATTTGTGTATTTTTTTTATTTGTGCCTGTGTTATTTTGTTAGCCGCGGAATTGGTTTGTGTTTTAGGGTGTGCAAGTTTGTTCACGTAGTTGGATTTGCGCGTTTGAAAGTGTCAGGTAAATGAAGCATCTTGTTCTGAGTTTTTGCCTTTTGTGGCAGGTGTTGTTCTGTTTTTTTAATTGTATAATAAAAGTCCCGTCTTTGCCTTTGGGTCTGGTATTTTCATCTCCCAGGCCCTGAATCTTGACCATTGCTATGGTTCATTGCTTTCTCAGTTGGCTTCTTTATTTCAGTCACATTATTCTACGCTAGTACCTTCCTAACCTGTGTCCATTTGTTGGGTTTTATGTGCACGGAGTGGATGGAAGATTTGCTGACAGGTTTGCAGACAAAAAGAGTTAATGCCCGCTGACCAATGTATTTTCCTTGAGAATGCTGCCATAGTGAACTATCCAACTGCGGGTTTCACAATCAGCATTTCATCACTGCACGCTCTGCCTTCTCGGAGCAGGAAATGAGACTTTTGGTAATCAGACAATCAGACTTCCTCTTGTCTTTTGTATAGCAGAGAAGAACTGGCTGTCTCATTACTGCTGAGTTCACCACAGTGTCCGTTCGAATGGCTGGTCACTAATGAGCATGTGAATGTTGAACGGCGGAATATAACTGATCTTTGGTGATGGCAACAATAGAAGCATACTCTTTTTTTTCCCACTCTTTTTCTGCTTTTCTATTTTTCATTTCTAATGTTAGAAATGGCAGGACACACCCTGGATTGGTGGCCAACCAATCACAGAGCACGACACACACTTTTGTTCATTTTACAGACTAAAATTCTCCTCAGCTAAAGTTTTTGGAACGTGGGAGGAAACCGAAGGTTTGGGAGAAAATAAGAAAAATTGTGTAAAAAAAAATGAATCACATGTGAATCTCAAATGGGTCCTTCTCGCTTTTTAAATGTAAACTACAAAATGTTTCTAAATGTAGATGTAAAAAAACTATTAAGGCTGTCATTTTGTTCAATAACCAATAAAGAAAACGATAAAATACGACACTGATATTGCAAAATGTCTGAACATCTCAAAGGCTATCTTTGCTCTAAGCATAAGTGACTTTGGTTGTAGAAAAAAAATGCATTAGTCAGTCTATCACATGGCTGAAAGCATATTTTTTTTGCTGCTGTGAACATAATTTGTGATTAGCTGCACTGCTTAGAGCAGCAAGGATGATTCGAAGAGCAGAGAGAACAGGCCCTATCCTGCATTTTATGAAATCTAGAGCCGGAGTAAAGTACAGTTTACCCAGTATAGTGCTGCTCCATAAATACTTAATGTAAGCCGGTCCACTGCTTAAAAAGAGAATTATTACACTCTTTGAAAGTGGGAGAAAAATATCTGCATCTTGCCGTCTGAATAATTAATGGAAGCAGGACACTAACAGCTCGAGAAGAAACAAAGAAGTGGGAAATGTAGTGCCTAGAACCAAATATGACAAATTGTGAGTGTGTGTGCCTATAATATTGAGCTGGTTTATATTGTCTAGGAAAAGTATTTCAGAATGGCTGCGGTTTCTATAAAGGTAGCCTCAAAAAATGTAATACCCTGGGGGGCTTCACTCCAAGCCACTGGGAAAAAAAATCCTAAAATACAGTTTCTTTGTTTGAAAAGAAGCTTTTTTCTTTGTGAGTGAGTGATGCCTATCTCCTGATAGCAGACCCCAAGGACAAAGTCTGTGTCGGGATGCCAACACGTCTTTCAATCCTCTGTGTTTCACGATACAAATCCAGCCACAGACACAATGCAGCAAAACTCTTCCACAGCTTCTCTAATTCGTAACTTACACCAACATGCATGAGTGCGAAAGGTGCAGCTGTGGCCTAGTGGTTGAGAGCAGGACGTCCAACTGTTGTAGATTTGAATCACAGTTCCAATGTCCTTGAGCAAGACTTTTTTGTATTTTCCAATTTAGTTTTAACTGTTATGTTGCTCGTAGCTGTATAAGTGGGACTGTGTGGGTTTCCCATGGGCGTGGCCTTACTATGCCAATCAAGTACCCGACCCTCTAGTCCACATGCCAATGCAGTATTTTTCCCTAAATTTCCGGGTTCAACATTAGTTGATTTAAAAAAAAAAAGCACAGTTTTTAAAGTTTAAGGCTGTGCGTTTCCTTTTGAAGGTGTTTTCCAAAACTTTTCTTTGAAATAATTACTTTAATAATTATTGAAATATTTTTTTTATTTAATTGATTTAAATTTTTGGATTTCTCTTGCTGTTCCTCTTTTACTGGGAGCACACGTGTAGTTTAACGTTGAGAAGTTTTCAACACAGATTACAACACGTGTGCTGTTTATGGCACACAGTATGCCCTTCTATACTGGAACGTTCTGGATTTGTGTTGGATTTTCTTAAATACGATTCAGGTTTCACAAGAGGCTTAGAAACTCACTGTATGTAGATTCATCTAATAAAAATGATGCAGGAGTTGCTATAGAGTCTACATTAATAAAACTAGTATTTTTGGCTCATTGCATTTCATACAAAGATATAAATGATGGCACTGAGCACCAGCGACGATCTAGTTTCTTTTTTAATACCTTTTTAATCTTTCACTTGGATACATATTAATATTCTTAATGAGGCTCCACGGTCAGTCTCTATAAAGGCCATAAAATATCAGCCGATGGATGTTTAATCAAGCATTAAACAGTTATACTGCTCTGGTCAGTCAATTTAACTGGGTAGACTAAATAAAAGTGGCAGGGGTGAACTTTCCATTTATATAAATTAATACAACTATTAATTTCAGTATATCCACAGTATGCTTTTCATATAGAGTATTTAATGAAATAAAAGTTTAGAAGTGGTGCAAGAATAGGCATAATCTACATTGTGATGAATTATCTTGGATTGTACAATGCAAGCATGTAAATGCATAAAAAGACTCCTTAGTGCTGTTTACATCCAACCAGAGATATAATTCAGAGGACGATTTGTTGGTGTTCAAAACCAATCCTTTGCTGCAGTATAGATCAGCCAGCTGGCTGTTTGCTGAGCGCATGCGGTTTTTGTTACAGTGCTTCTCTGCTCCTCTGAGAACATTGTGATGGAGAACAGTGAGAGCTCTCTTAAAACACGCTGGGATTCATTTCAAAGCCTGCGTAAGTCTGCATGTCGCATGTAGAACACACTCCAAGGATGACCTTTGACCTCCCAACTCTCTTTCTTCTGATCATTTCATGCACAGTCGGGTAGTCTAGAACTACAAACAACACACACACACACACACATTCATCCATTTATATCATAGCTGGGTCCCACCATTGACTTATTTTGTTGACTAACATTAAATTAACATTGAAACAATTTCAATTGTTCACCTCACACTAACCTCACACGTCAAAATATCCCCCACTTTTACTCAAATGTTAGCCAAAATGTAAATATAATCTTGACCGTCAAACAAAAGTGTCTGTCCCAGACAAAGGTCCCCCACTCTTGACCAAAGGACCCCACTTTGTGTTAATAACCTAGGATTTTGTGTACAGGCATTTTGTGTAAATGCAAATATACCCACACACATGCCCATTTGATACATTGAATCTTGGTAATGACATGAGCTGGTATTTTCCTTAACGCCGCTAAGAAGAAGCAAAATAAGTTTCTGTCAATTTTATGATTTTTGATTTATTATATTTATTATATAGTTTCTTGAAAATTCAAGAAACGTATTTCCTTATCAACCTACCAACACCAACTGCAAAATAATTACCACCATTAATCTCATTAATATTCATAATGCTGCATTTTTTTTTTCTTTTTAGGATAAGTAAAGTATAACACCTACTATATTGGTGAAAATATAGCATCGAACCACATTTTATCACAATGTGCCAACCTGCTGTCTTCCTCTGTGAGCCTGTTCTACTGAAGGGAAACTAATTGTAGCTTTGCAAATCAGATCCTTCAATTTCATGGTTTACTTAGCAAACGGAAACACCCCGAGCTGAACGGATGGTTATTCACAAAACCCATTTCACCATTAAACTCAACAGCCATTTATACTGTAGTGATATGACTGAAAAAGACATTGATGTTCCAAATTCTCTACAAGACTTGTTTTTATTATATAATTGCTGATCTTAATGGATAATTAACTTCTAATTAACTTCTAATTAACAAAGCTATTATGTTATTATTTGTTTGTTTTTGTTTATATGCAATTGAAACATGACGATAACTTAAAAATTAACTTTTGTTAGAGTCCTGTTTGATAATGTAAGTGTTTTGAAGTGTTTTACTGGGTTTCAAGTCAGCAGAGCTGGAAAGGTAAAGATTATAAGGCTTATAAACCGACAAATCAGTTTGTTTAATAAAAAGTACAAAAAAAACATTGACACGGTAAATCCTTTTCAAAGCAAAAGCACTGATTTTTAGAAAGGTGCCGACTCAATAAGAATCTCAAGATGCTAAAGTTTTCCTTAACTATTCAAGTTTTGAACTTCAAACTGTAAAATGTTCTGAAAGTGCTACGTTCAATTGTGTCCTTTGTTTTTCTTGTTTTTTACCATTTCTACAGGCAATAAAATAATTGCACTGAACTGTAGAAATAAAACATTTCTTATACAATTTTTTTTTTATTTTGCTAATGGAGCTAATACACACTCACTTAGACTCAATAAACAAACCAATAAACTCTAGAAAATGATGACAGTTTTGTACTTTGATTGCATTTAGTAAAGGCTTGAACACAATATATATATATATATATATATATATATATATATATATATATAAATATATATATATATTCTGACCTTTTGAGCACATACAGTTATTTCACAGCATATGCATGCAAATTAGCATGAGATTTTTATTCAGCAAACAAACATAATTTTGGATTTAATCTTTAGCACTTTTAATTTCAATCCTGCAGGCTAGTTTTCAAAAAGCGCAGACATGAGGATAAAGTCGCACAGCAATACTCCATGTATCTCTGCACTGCGTAAAACGAGTTGCATATTTTCGATTTCTTTTCTGACCCAGGCAAATTTATTCCAAGGTTGACTTGTAGCGAAGGGCTGCATTTGTCTGGCACACATTTTGTGCATCCCAGTGCTTGATTTAAATGTGTAAATGAGCGAATATAAAAAGCCTCAATTGTAAAATGTTTCTATTTTGCTTCTATGTGCAAACAGATGGGTGCACAGTCAACATCAATGAAAACAGAAAAGAGAGAGAAAGGGAGAGAAAGTTTGTGTTAAACATTTGTTTCACATGTTGGCCTCAAACAATAGGTTTTTATAGTGAAGTGGGGACCCGTAGTGGCTCTACTTCTTGGTTAGGATTGAACTTATTTGAGTAAGAGGACAGGAAATATAATGTCAGTGGTAAGATCCCACTTAGATAAATCTGCAAGGATATGCGTGTGTGTGTGTGTGTGTGTGTGTGTGTGTGTGTGTGTGTGCGTGCATGCTTGTGTTTTTTATATTATAGTTGGGAACTTGGGACCTATGACCACTTATGGGTACCTTAGCCACACAAATTTTAAAGGTCTATTTGAATATACAATTTAAAGTCTTTTAAATAAAATAAAAAAACAATAACATTATTGACATTTGAGCATTTTTCAAGTTAATTCTAAAAACTGATTTTTTTTTTGTTTAGAATGTTGTAATTCTTATCGTGTGCTTTTAGTAGACACAGGCGTTGGATTAGAAACCTATATTTCAAAAATCGTACTTAAATTCAGTGTTGTCAATAAGTAGGAGGGGACAATTCTTAAAACCGGGGAACTTTGGTGGCCCCCAGAGACCAGCTATATTGAACATCCCGTCAATACTAGAGTCCAATTTCTGTTTTTTTTTTCCATATGGCCAAAAATTGCTAGCTGAGGCTCTACTTAAAATAGTTTGTGCATATGAATAAGCTTTTGTGTCAATGCATGGTTCAGTAAGGTTATCTAGCAAAGTCGGCATGACCTAATTAATATTCAAGTGCTTGAGTTAAGGAATTGCTACATCAGAGAAAGGTGTTGAGGTGACACTGGAGATCACGCAGCAGGTTCAAATGCAGATTTCCCTTAAAAAGTTCTCAATTCAGCATTATTCTGATGTCCAACTGTCTAACGACTTACCATTATTGGCATCAGGTTGGTTCATTTATATAAATTACAGCCAGAGCCTGAGGCCACTTTACACACCGGCCTGACAGGAATCTGCTACTGATGTACGTATCACATACTGTGTACATTTTTGGCCAAACAGAATGTCAATTGTGAAATATTTAACAGAGCAAATATTTATGTCTGGCAAATACTCACCTATAAATGATGCAGGCACTGTTACGACATGTGTCACAGTTGGCTGTATCCTGACCAGTTCGATAAGACAATCTGTGTGGGGGAAAAAGGAGATAAATTTAAAAAAAAAGTGAGAAGAGAGAGAGAGAGACTAAGAGAGATAATAAAAGATCGAGACAGATATAGAGATGAAACAGAAAGTGAGAAAGACAAAAATGTAGAAGGAGAGTTATAGAAATTGGAAAAAACAGGTTGAAAAAAAATAATATAGAAAGAGATAATAATAACTAAAAGCAGAAAGAAATATGGAGTAGAAAGAGAGATGGAAAATGAAATGTGATTTGATGGGGGGGTGAAAGACATATACATAATTATAGAAAGTCAAAGAGAGAGAAAAACAGAGGGAGAGAGAATAGAGATAGGAGAGCGAAAAAGAGCGGTAAGGGGTGGGGGGTAGAAAGAGAGCCAGAAAGAAATGATGAAAAGAGAAAAGGTAGAGGGAAAGTTAGAGAGATTTAAGGGGGCGTAGAAATAGAGAGATCGAAAGTGAGTAAGAAAAAGACAAAAGAGACAGGTAGCCTAAGAGCGAAAAAGAAAGAGAGATACTTTTACATAGTTCATGCAGCTTATAAAGTCTGTTGATTCATTTATCAAATTAATTAAAACACAGATTCAAATGACATAAGCTGAATTGATTCCGAGCTGTAATTCTAAATCAAAGGCAGATGGCCGCCGCTGAACTATGACAGAGTCCCTGTGAAACACGGCCTCTCTCGGATTATTCTTTATTCTGCTCTGTGCAGAGACTGCCATTGATTTCGCTGTATCCACCGCTGTTGGTTTGTGGCCCTTGGGCTTCAGTGGCATTAATGTATGTACAAGGAGATGATGGATCGCGCACTAGAATGGCATACTTGAGGAGGTTTTGATATATTATTTGTGTGCTGATGTGGCATTATGACACATGCCTCGCATTCCTCCAGAGATAAAAAACAGGGCTCTACCCAGCAGCCACGCAGCCATGCATTTTCATTAAAGCTTAATGAAAGCTTAATTGGATCACTTTATCCCTCTGAGCACTCAAGTGTCAGGGTGGTCATTGATATTCTGCGTTTAGTTTCGTCTGATGCTGAAGAGTTTACAGCGAGCGCCGCTACACAAGCTGTGTTTGGCAAAGCAGTGGGGGTGAAAATCGCCTGTACTGATTTCTACTTTGGTTATTTATGGACTATTGATAATTTTGACGTGGTACTTTTTACCCCATCAGGCCTGGATAGAGTTGAGCTTAAGAGGAAAATCAATATGATCTGGAATAAAAGCGAATGAGGTGAGGTTAAATCCGTCATCATGAAGAAAGAAGAATTATCCTAAAGGCCCGACAGGGCAAGCACGGCCAAAGTGTAATGAGGGATTATTGGTGCTGAAGGTGACCCAACCATCAGCCATATGGGATCTCAGGATGTCTGCTAGACACTTGCATGCTAATAGGTGTCCGTGTAGACACTAAATAGATGAGCCTCGTGTAAAAAGGCATTTGAATTTAACTAGAATATCCTGGAGTGTGTTGGCATCTCTGGACTGGCATAAGATTGCCTTGGATTTTATCTGCATTTATGAAGCGACTGATTGGGACGCGCAAATCCACTCGGCATAGGTTTTCTCCTTTTCCTTTCCTTTATCCTTTGTGGTAATAGTTTAGGAACAGAAACAGGAGTTCGAGTCTGAAAGGTTAGAAATTCCATAAAATGTGTTTAACCCAAAGTGTATGTAGTCTGTGTTTTTCTGTCTTTTCCAAACAAACCAGTTTAAGATGAAACTATAACTCCATTTTGCACAATTTTATTGGTCAATAATAGACTTTAAAAGAATCTGTTCTGCTTTTCAACTCTGATACAAATGCCACAAGCTATCAATGAAAAAATCCTAAATCTGAGCCAAATCTTCGTACAGAAAGTGTGTCATTTGAATAACCGGCACTAGCTTTTCACTCGCTAGTCATGAAGCTATGCAGCGTACACCGGGCAACACCTTTGACATAGTATTTCAGTAGAACAGTTGAAGAGCAATAGGACCTTCACAGATGACTGGACCATCAGAACCGATCCAAATCATTCATGTGTTCATCGTTCTCATTAGTCTAGCTGAAGAAGTTTTTTACAAGGGTTCTACATTTTTAGACTTAAATCTCTAATGAATAATAAAAGGCTCAAACCACGCAATTGCTGTTTTCAGCTGGATTTCATTTTTGTTCTCCTAATAAATAATGAGTGGGTTGCTGAATCGCAAAAGTGCAATGTTCTTTTCCCGGCGAGCTGACTCTCACGTATTGCCGACATCAGCTTTGCTGAAAGACACGCTGTGGTCTCTCGCTGGAGGTGAGCTCAGAGCCTGCGTGGATCTTCTAGCATGTTCCTCAAATCATTTGTTGGAAAGAAACACTTATAGGAGGCTGTCTTGTGATTGGCTCACATTGTTCAGATGAAATTTAACGCTACCTTGAGGACAAACAACGATTTGAGGCTTTCGGCAACACCAACACTGGCATTAAAACCCCCATTTAGACTCAGAAAACCTGCTGGCGTTTGGATAGTCAGTGGAAATCATTGACGCACTAATGAGCCAGTTGTGATAATGATTAAAAAGCAGTTCAGCTGGTTGGATCCATTTGGATACATCACCATGTGACAATCCCTGGAAACCGTCGACATTGAAAAAGCGGCAATTATTTCATGTTTTTATGAAATGAGCCACAGTGAGCAGAATAAAATGTGCAGCACTTTCGGAAAAGATGATAAATTGGTGCTAATTTGAATAATCAGCAAAGTTGAAACGGTACAAAATCTTCATTCGAAACAGATAATTGTCTTACCAATTGCAGCCTTTAAAATGAAATGGTAATGTCGGGCAATAGAAATCTGCACATCCAACTGGAGAGAATCTTTTAATTCAAGAAAGACAAGCATTTTAGCTTTGCATTTCAATTAAATATTTCCCGAAGCCCACGTACATTTTTCTTTTATGCAATGCTTACATTTTTTAAATGTCAAATTTTCATCACATCAAAATTATATATTTTTTTTGAGTACGGTGTGTACATATACAGGATACACAGTTTTCCATTATTAAATATTTATATACAGTAATTCATAAAATAAATAAGTTAAACCCTAAAGTTATAAACTGTAATTTATTGTATTGTAGTTTTGAAAAAAAAAAACGATTATGTAGTGTTGTTTTTGATTAAGAAAGTTTCCTTGTTTGTATAAAAGTTGAGAATGGCTTTTACAAAAAATACTACATTTGCAATCTTTCTTTAGTAGATGCTGTGTTTTTTTTGTGAAGTCAACAAACATTCTACAAATTCCTGTTTGTAAATGTAAAATAAACCAAACTAAATGGATTGTTTATACATTTGTTAGGTCAATTATCAACACTCAATATGTACGTTTTTTTGTTTTCTTCAGGCAGCCTTGTGGAACTAAGGACTCACAGATCGAGTAGAGCTGCTTTATCACTTTGTTTCCCCAGCACTACATTTCCAGGCTAAAACCTCAGCTCTATCGCCGAGAGGCTCCACATCGTTTTTTACCAAGTCGTCGGTGCCAGGCCACCTGATTGCTTGGCATTTTAAGCTTTGCCCACTCTGGCTGTCCACAGACACTTTGTTCACACTAAAAGCAGCGCTCTCAGACAGGAAACATCGGCTGGTTTAACCCAGAGAGACCAGCCGGGCTTTCATGTGCCCACACTAAGCCACTCGCTCCAGAGCTCCGGCTGCTCTGATGGCACCTAGCATGTGGGAGTCCGGCCTCTAATAATAGCCCCCACACTCATTGTGGAAGATGGGAGCTGCTCACAAACAGACAGACCTTCTCCTCAGAAAGATGAAAGCACTGACTGATGAGCCACTGCTAATTGAGGCTGGTTTTGTACTCTAAAAATACGGCCTGCTTTTTCTTTCTCCTGGCTTGGTAAGAACTCCTCAGAATGGCTGTTAAGCTGGAGAGTCATTACCTGCCCAAAACAATCCCTGAAGGACTTTAAGTGACTGGACTGGAGAGTTTTAATACATCCGTTGAGAGGCCAATTTGACTGTTTTCAAAGAATTTCTGAAATGAGATGCACATAAATAGAGCCTCGGTGTCTAGCACGGTAAAGTAAATGGACAACGTCTTGATTGTGAAAGTGGCTGATTTTCCGAAGCAGAACAAAAATTGACCCGTATTATGTGTTATTGATATATGTGTGTGTGTGTGTGTGTGTGTGTGTGTGTGTGTGTGTGTGTGTGTGTTTTGCGTGTGTGTGCTTGCATGTGTTTTGTTTTAGTTTTTTTTAACGCAGCTCACATGTATTAGCAGTGTGAGAAGACGCGTGTGACGCTTGTTTGCTTTTCCTGCTAGGGAAGTGAATAACTTGGAAAGCTCATGCTGGGTATGAATGTGTCACACCTTGTTCCCAAATGAACACGTGCCGTTTCACCGATAGTGAATCGTTTGAAAGGGAAAGACTTTTTTGTAACAGTTACAATCACTGTTTAATGTAACTGTTACTTTATTATGAAGGTTTGAAAATGAAAGGAAAAATTCATTGGACAGTAATCAGTCATTTCTTTTTGTATTTTCATGATTTGAGAGCAAAAAAGACTATGAAAAGTAGTACATATATATTTGCACATTTACTGATTTTTAACAAATATTTGGATGTTTGCTGTGTTGTATATTTTATGTATGTTTATTTATTGATGTGTGTTTATATATTCCCTCTTCTCTGCTATTGTAAGGTGCAAATTCTTTTCTGTTCTACTTTATATCTATATCGACCAATAGATAGATAGCAGGCAGGCAGACAGACAGACAGACAAACAGAGAGATACATTGAAAATATAATAGAATAGACGTGCTTTTTTACATTTTGCTATATTTACACCAATATTAACATTACACACATATAAATACTTTATACATATATAAAATACCTTCAAAGTGTATTTATATAGCCAGGTTTGGTGGCCAACCAATCACAGTACCACACACACACACACACACACACACAGTCCCATCTACTGTATGGACACGTTTTCCAGACTCCATTTCGCACGTGTTTGGACTATGGGAAGAAACTGGAGACACGAAGGAAACCCAAGCAATCACAGAGAGAACATGCACACTCACAGAAAGAATCAAACAATCTCAAACATTACTCACTACGCCACTGTGCCGCAAATTTATATTATAAATTAATATAACTACTAAAAAAAACACACTATTACTTATATTTATGTTCAGCTATGTACTTGCTCCTTGTAGGGCCTGGTTTGGTACTATTAAAAAAACTAATAGCCATAAAAGCCATTATTTTGAAAAATCACCTCAGGTGGTTGTCCTCAGTTAGGACAATTTTTAGAATGCAACAATCTCCGACTAGCACATTGTTTAGCTTGAACGTTCCCTAACTGCAATCATCTAGAATCCTCATTGGTCAGTTTTTTACCACCACATCTTCAGCCAACAGCTGTTTGCCCTACTGGACCTTCACGTATCTCCTCCATGAAAAGACGTCCTCTTAATAGAAGGACATTATTATACGTGGGAACTGATTGCATCAAGTCCCGTGCAATGACCCAGCCGTCAAAGTCAGGCCAGAGAGAGAACGGTCGGCTGTGGACCTGTGGAGAGGAACCAAGGACGACGCCTGACATTGAAGTGTCCCCACGTCGCCATGCAAGTGGCTTTCAACAAGCACAAGTCATATCATTTCACTTCATTTGCTTCCCAGGTTTCAATTTCGACAGTCATCACAGTCCATAACCGAGATTTTTTGGCACTTACGATAGACACTGACGTGAAAATTGAGTTGAAGTGCGGTTTAATGCTTTAAACAGCTTGTTATGAATGGATGTTCATGTTGTTTTATGTGGGAGTTTGAAGCTTCGTGGCTCTGCCTCTGTAAACGCAGCGGGATTAAAATATTCCAAGTGCTTAAGCTGAATACATATCGCCTGGCGACTTCAATTCCATTCATAAATCAGGTAGGATGGATGGTTTTAAGAACACTTTATGTTGTTTTCAAGTGACCTTGTCTGGTAAATTGGGTGGAGAGCAGCAGAAGAAGAAGATAACATTTTCACTACATTTTTCATCTAGCTAAACCTCTGTTATTTATAATAAAAGCATATCATAAAAACCCAATCGAAATGGCTTGTTTTCCATTAATTATGCAGGAAATGTTAATGTTTTGTTATATATAGGTATTGCCTCTTGGGTGAGTTATTCTGCACTATAAAATGGCAAATAAATTGACCTGTCTGTCTGTCTTTATGTCTGAATTAATTTAACTGTAGGCTTTTAATTTAACTGTGGTCTTTATAATCTGAGAATAAAAATGTGTGGGTTATGTGTAGAAAATGTAATAGAAAAAGTTTTAATAATGGTGACAGCATAATAAAAAAGGTATACAGTATATGTTTCTCACACGCACACAAACACACACACGCAAGCACACATCCACACACGCAAGCACACGCACACACACACACACACACACACACACACACACACACACACACACACACACACACACACACACACACACACACACACACATGAATAGCATTGGATCATCTTTTTGATCAACAAAACACAAAGCCAACCAAAAAATATTACAAAATTGCTAATGAAAGACAATTACTTACGTGTTAAGAGTTTCACAACATTAATGTTTGCGCTACTTTTATATTCAAATTTAATTGTGAGCTTTATGCCTTTCATCTTTGACAAAGAAAAAAATGTATATTGATATTAAGGTATTTTATTTATTGCAATTCCCTTGTTTTCTGTTTGCTAACTTTGCTAACAGTTTTAGCTAAATTAACACACACACACACACACACACACACACACATACCGTATTTTCCGGACTATAAGCCGCTACTTTTTTCCTAGGTTTTGAACCATGCGGCTTATAGAAAAGAGCTGCTTTTTTTTCCACCGCTAGGGGGAAATCGGAATCATCGCGCTTTAATCGGTATCAAAAGACAAAACAAATGCAAAGAAGAATATGCTACTGAAATAAATATAAATATATTATATATAATAAATATAAATATATATTAATATATTAAATACATGGGAGACTTGGATGACAAGTGGTGAGAAGCCATTCACAAAAACCGGCCGCATGCGAAAAGTATCCTTTACTGATATCTGTTAGTGGATCCTGACAGCATGGAGTGCTATGAAAGAACCCACCATCACCAAAGCGTTCAGAAAGGCTGGACTACTATGCGAAGAGAGCGGCGCACCTCCAGAGCCAACCGCGCCGGAGGATGACAGTGACACTGAGAGCGAGGCTGATGGAGACAGATGTGACAAAGCGCTGCTAAGTTAGTTCAACTCCACACTGAAGAAGACGACTTCGTGGGTTTCAGCAAAGATGATTAGACCTGATTTCACACGACGTGATTTCACTGAAATAAAGTTAAATACTGTAGACACGTTTGTTTTCTCTTATTTTCTGTCCCGTTTTAATCAGCAAAGTTGCTGGTGTTAAAACACAGGTTAGGAAAGGATCTTTTTAGTTACATACATTTACATTTACAATTCAAAATCGTTCTGTTCCTGTAGTAAATACAGTGAACCCTGGTTTATTGACGCGGATGTGCGCGCAGACCTCGTGTCTTCCACGAATATTTCCATAATTCATTTAACGAATGCAAGCCAATAAAACATTATTACTCATAAAAATTATATATTAAAAAAATAATTTTTTTTTTTTTTTTTTTTTTTTTTAGAAAATAGAGGGATGCGGCTTATATACAGGTGCGGCTTATAGTCCAGAAAATACGGTGTATATATATATATATATATATATATATATATATATATATAGTATGTACTCTCATATACATACACACACACTCTCTCTCACACACGCACACACACACATATGCATATTTGGATTGATAAAACTATAGCAACAGCTTGTCAGTATAAATGGATCCTCATGATAAAAAGAAATTGCCATCACAAGTCAAACTAGAGCAATCAACAACCCTTCTGAAAAGCTTTTACCGCCTGAATAAACAAGGATCCGGATTCCTTCTACCTTTATATGCAATTTTATTTATTTTTTTTTTATAAATGTCAGTTGCATTAACCGCACTTTCTGAATAACAAAAGCCAGTGACTCACCCCTCTCTCTGTGCTTCTCCTTTCTCCAGTTCCTGAATGACCCCCAGCAGCACTTTGATGGTTTCTTGACTGGAGTTGATCAGCGTTTCCATGGCTTGAAGCTTGGCTTTAACATTCCCATCAGCCCCAGGGTGAGCAATCAAGCTGCCCAGTGTGCCCTGCTGCCTCTCAGTGGTGCCACGGTGACAGTGGGCCTGTGCCTGGCTTTGGGGAGCACAGCTAGCCGAGTGAGGCAAAGCCTGAGCCTGCAAGCCATTCAGCTCCGCCGTGTCTTTTCTGCGTTTGCAGCTCCCTGAGGGACTCTCCAAGCAATCCACTTGTGTCAAAGACGTCCACGCGATAGGTCCGGAAATCTTGGGACAGTCACCCCTGACCTGCAGAGGTTGGCTTGATGCGGTGGAGGAGCTTCTCTTGGCACAGTTGGACTGCTCATTCTCATTGGGTAATCGCCTGTGCTTGGCCCCGCCCACAGGGCCCTCTCCTCTGGACCGATCCAGGCCATCTGTATCGCTGTCCTTACGTGACACATCCGGACACAGTTTTCCATCCGAGCAGTCGAGTCCAACGCACAAGTCCTTATCGGCACTGCACTGTGGCGTGGTGTGAAGCAGCACTCGGGTCTGCTGCACCCGTCCAGCGCACTGCTTCTCCTCCTCCACGCCCTTCACATCGCTCAGGAACCCGTTGTTCTGATCCGGGTAGTTCTCCACCACAGCCGTGTGCTTGATGACGTTCCCTTTCTTCCGCTCGAAGGGAAAAGTCTGGTAGCGCTTCTTCAAGTCGGGTGAGGTTTGCACGCCCGTGCTCTTGGTGACGTTTGGGATGGAGCGGCGGGCCGGCATGGTCATGTACCGCCTGTGGATGACCTTGCAGGACACGGATCGGTTCCGGCCACCTCTGTGAGCCACCTCATTCTGAGCCTCACAGATGTCTTTGAAGCGCACTTGTAAGGCTTTGTTCCTCTTGCGGACCGTGTCCCCTCGCCCGCCGCTCTCCCCTCCCAGCGCCGGACCACCGGACTCCGAGTCGGACTCTGAGCTTGACAGAGTGCACCGGCCTGCCTCCTTACTGACCATAACTCCTGTGGAAAGGAAAGACAGACCGTGAGCTGGAGTGTTTAATGGTGATAGACTGAAGATGATTGCAGCTCAAGCACAGATGGCTTGGTTTTGTCTTCTCCTCGGCACGCAGCATCTTGGCACTCAAGGCTTGTTTTTCTTTTTTTGACGTGTTTAGCGGTGGAAGTCGCAGCTGACGCGCAGCGACCTGCATTCATGCTCTCTCATTACACTAAGGCTTCATTTCTCTAATGATGCTGCCAGAACATGAGAGATGAAGAGCTGATGCGCAGGCCAGCGAGACCAGACACACTTTTTGAACAGATGAAATCAAACTTCGGATTGTGAACACTGGCATGCAGAAGGACCCTGGTTTTCCCAGAGACTCTGGAAATTAAATCTGGAACCATATTAAACCTAAAGGTTTATGTAAACTGTTGTTCTTGAATGTTCTAACAAATTTGACTAATTTTATTTAAAACATGTTCAACATTTTAACTACACATTCTTTTTCTTTTCCTTTGAGAAAAAAAAAGAGAATTTAATAATTAAATTTAACCCAAAATTAATCAAGTTATTGAATTATTGAACACTGTAGATGCTGTCATGGTTGAGCTTTGCTAGGTGTGGAGATCTGGAGATAATTAACTTTTCTATTCACTTCTTTCATTTCTGGTTCATGAAGAAAAAATTGTTCCTCCATAACAAATTTCACAATTTTTTTAACAATTATCATGGCTTTCCCAATCTCATTTGTTTGGCTCCCAATCTGATCTGGGTCATTTTATTTAGACCAATCCAATTTCTAATCTGATTTTAAGGCAAACAGATACACACCTTACACAATCAAAACTCTCTCTCTCACAAATTAATTCAAAACAAGCACATAGTCACACACTCACAAACAAAACACAAAAACGTCAAGCATCTCTCTCTACTCACAAACAATGATACACAAACTCTGTTTTTCAGAAAATTTTCACTGTGATCCACCAAACAGTTCATTTGGCGAGTTGCAAAGAAATCAAAATGAGTTATAAAGTTATAACTCTATCAGTGAGTTATGATGCAATCACAATGCTCCGCCCATTTTTTAAGCAGCAGAGCAGACAAATCAATGACATCACAGGTTGATTTCCCGCTTTCAAACATTGTTTCACACTTCAAACAGTTCAGTTGCCACTCTGTCTAGGTTTAAAGCATCTGTCTGATCCCTAATGAAACATTCCCAAAATAATCTGATATCCGCTAAGGACCGATCAGTAAAAATGAACTTTATCAGTCCCGATACTGATAACTCACAGCGCCATGATCATTAATCCCAGTGCTGGGTAAACCTTATCAAGCAGGGGCCACACCGCGCATGTGACGTGAATGCCCGCACGTGTAAATAAATATAGTAGCAAGATAGTTTTCGTTCTGTCCTATATTCATTTCATTCAGCTGTGGTCCATCTTTTCCTGTTAGTCATTGGAATGTCTGGCAGGCCCGGTAACAGTGAAGAATACAAATGGACACCTTGTCATCCGTCAGGCAGCAGCAGTGTCTTTCCCTGTCTGGTTTTGACTCTACCAGCTTATCTGAGTCGACAGTGATAACACTCATCCTCCTAGAGTCATTGAACTGTCCCTCTAACGATTCAATCAGCATCTCAATATAATGAGCCCTGTGCCTTGTCAATTCTTTCTGCTAATATGGCGGCGCAGAATACTCCATATATTACGGGGCTGAACCGAGGTGGAGAGTAGAGAGTCATGGTCTGGGGGAGAAAAAAGCTACTTAAGGAGTCTTTTCCCACTCGTAGCATTAAGGGTTCTTAGTTGAGCAGAGAATTATGGCGTTTTTTAATACTAAAGCTAAAGCTAAATGATGCCATGAGTTTGGCTTGTCGGTGTGTTTTACGCCTGCTGAGATACTTTTACGTTGGACTCTTTCGGGACTTTTTTGTTGAAAGGTTTCCTGCACTGTTTTGCACACTTCCTGTTGGCTTCAGCTGTCTTGATTTCTGTTAAGTTCTGTCACCTGTTCTCTAATTTTTTTGAATATATATATATATATATATATATATATATATAGTTCACAAGAACAGTTGTGGTAAAAATTGGACTTGAGTCCAAAAATTGCAAGTCCAAATCCCGCTCTGGCTGGTTCTGCAACTGTGTATCGATGAGCAAGGTACTGACCACCACATGCCCCAATACCACGACTTAAGGACACTTCTCTGGGTTTACGTGTGTGTGTGTGTGTGCGTGTGTGTGAGTGTGTGTGTGTAACTTTACTGGATGATAAAAAGCAGAGCACAATTTCGATACGGCCCGTAGTGGCCAAATTGACAAACCCACTTTCTTTCTATTTATCTATTCGCCCCAAAGTGTCCAACAAACTGCGTACATATGGGGTTAGTGGAGAAAGCTTTTGGAAAAAAGAAATATCACACATTATCTGTCGGAATTATACCGTCTGCCAAATGCAAAATCTGGAATTGTTGCTATGCATCCATATTTCAACCGAGAGCTGATGTATGGCACCATCTGTCATTAAACAGATGGTGATCGCTGATTGATTGGTTCTTTAATTTAATTAAAGAACATTAGTTGCTCACCTGCACGTCTTATAAGTGCCAACTGGATTGATTTGATTTGGATTTACGCATTTTGGGATCATTTAAGAGTTTCCTACTGCGCCGTTTGGCAGTTGCTGTCCAAGCCTGTTGGTTGAAGGCTACAAAGAAGACGAGAAGTAATTAAATAAATGTTTGTGTGTTGGGAGAACTTGTGGACGGGATCACGCACCACACATACTCTTGTGATGTTTCATGAAGACTTTTTCCAATTACTGTCTTTGTCGATAAATCTGAGATAACGGAGTGTATCCTCATTCTTCCATCTGTGAGGCGTTCTGCCAAATACCTTGACTTTACGGAAATGAACCAAAGCAGCTTTTTTAAAACAGATCAACCGAAGTTCAAAACCATATTTCTTCATACATATAATTAATTTCCGAAGATAGAAGTAGGGCTTCGGATTATGGGAGCACGGTGGGTGGTGTTGTCGCCTCCAGCAATAGTTCCAGATTCAAGTTAGAGTCTCAGTCTTTTCTGTTTAAGGTTTGTATGTTCTACTCTGGGTAATTCCAAAATCATGCGGGATAATTGCACTAGTGAGAGTGTGTAATGTGTGTGTGTGTTTCCCGCGTTGCAATCCAAAGAGTGTGTGTTCCGTTGCTGGTAATGGCTTGAGCTCCGCATGGCCCAGAAATGAAAAAGCGGATTACAAAATGGAATGGATGAAAGGATACATTCAGAGAACAACTGTAATTTTATTCTATTTTTCTCTCAACATTAAAAAGCTCCTCAACAAACAGCTGGCTTACTGTAACATAAAAGGCTTACAGTTTGGGAAATACATTGACTTGAATAATAGAAGAAGATTTCAAGTAAACCATCCCTCTGTTTAAAGAATCTCTCACCCTTTCTCTTTCAGGCTCACACTGAGGTTCCCCTACGACCCTGACAATTTGGCCACCGTCAACCCCGGGATTATGGGTAATGCATTGAATCTAAAATTGCAAAAGTAATCCTCTTAACTCAACTCATGCACTTTAGCTGCATGTCGGTTCAAACAGGCCCACTGCTCCTATTGAAACAAGCTCAGAAAAGCAACACATTTCAGACTTCATGGCAGTAGGTTCACAGCATGTTCCCTCTCAACTTTGATTCACACCTTTAGCAGACGCTTATCACTTGCTTTTGGAATCCGTGAGTGAGGCATGCATTGCTTTTTTTAGGCGCAGAATAGCGTTCGGAATAATTTGTAACATTCATATTTATTGTCTTAGTATCAGATATTTTGGGGTTTCTATTTCCAATATTATTATTTAATCAGCCAATCCATCAAATTAAGCGAAAAAAATGTTTCCCCTGTGAATAAAACCATAGGAAGACACAAAGCAAATAAGACTCAGATTTCATAAATCACAAAAAATTGCTATAATTTGATCAAGGTCAAATAGAATCATAGTTTTTTGCATATTTTTAAATAGAAGTCCAGAATCAAATGCTGTAGCTAAAATACGTGTCTTAAGTTTAAATTTAATGCAGCCAAATTCGGATCAGTTTTCAAGATCAGAATAGTGTTCTGTATTCTGTATTACGGTATTAATATAATAGTATTACCAATGTTATATACAATAATGTGTTATATAAATGATAAGTTATTAATTATTAATAATGATTACATTTTGTAATAATGTTTTTGTCAAGTTTAGATCATGTAAAACCATTTTTAGGTTTTAATGGTACATTTAGATTGGATCTGTAAAACAATGCAAGTTGGGTTTTTTTTTTACCATAAAGAAAACAATTTATGATAGAATAGAATACTTGTTTTTGCACAACATGTATATAAGCAAAAAGCTTATTCTAATCAATGGTATTCTAGTCCATTATTTTTCTTTACGGTAAAATATGTTTTAACTTCTACACACTTAGTTATTTATTAACTGGTTGTTTTGTTTGTTTGGTTTGTTTTGATTTAATTGAGTTTTCCTGAATGGTGGTTCAGTTTCCAGTGAAAGAACGAAGTGGTTTCAGTGTTGGACTGTAAGGCAATATGAGCCACTCTGAATAAAAGCTCCTCCTAAAAGCATATTCCAATGTAAATACATTAAGCCAACAGCAACTACGGGCCCAGCATGTCACCTCCATCTCTGTCTCTCAGCATCACACCGGGGTCTTGATCCGCCCCTGTCTGCTGCTCTTTTGATAGCGCAGAACTGACATATATTAATACTAGCTTTTGAAAAAAGGGTCAAACACTTTGTAAGACAATATTGTCTGAAATGTCACAGGCGTCGCCACGTGACGTTCGTTGACACGTTCATTAGCAGCGAGTGTCGGTAAAACGTCCAAAAAGCACGTCAATCCCAGATTTCCTCCTCATTAATCATCTCGCTATTGAATATTTAATAACCGTGATGTATACCTGTAATTCCCCTCCAGCATTTATCTGTCTTCACTGAACAGCTTGGTGTTTACAGATGAGATATTTTAAGAAAAGCTTTTTCCATCGCCTCCTGTAGCCAGTGGTTGTATTTTTTTTATCCTCTACCCTTCCTCCCTTTATCATAATCCCAAGCTGCATGTGGTGCAACAGTCATTAATACTGGGAGAGCTGTAATCTCTGTCTTTTATTCTCCAAAGGGCTTTCAGCTTTTCTGCCCGTAGCACCAAGCCTTAGCATGAAATAAAATCTAATGATTTTTCCTGAGCTGCCGTAGCTTCCCAGTGTCACCGCGCTGCTGGAAGCCAGAAGCACGACACTGCGGTGAAAAGTTACGAGTCAGGTTGGAAGGTTTGTGGCTGGGAGGCCAAAAGTCTGCAGACACTGGCGTATGTGGAGCTTTTTCGCAAATAAGGGACAAATTAGGCATGAAACTGTCAGTTTATCCGCCGTTTTTTAACTGTTGGTCAGCGAATGCTGGTTGTCAGTCTCGGCAGCTGAGGAGAATAATACCTCTTCAGTTTCCGACATAAATGCTGCAATTTTGTTCCATTTTTAACAAGGTTGAGCTTTAATGAACACCATGTCTGGCTTTAATTGTGGGGTGCAGACGAGAAGGTTAACAAGTCAGAATGAATATTTTTAATGAGGGGTCACCGTCGCATTGTTCAAACCCAGCCTGACTGCGCTGGAACAACACTTGGCTCTCCGGCAAATGGCTGGTACACGCACTTTGTAACTCGACTTGTCTGAAGACTGTGTTTGGCGCAGGGTGGGATCAGATGTCTGCTATTACCACAGCTCTGTGTGGGGAACTCTGGATCTGAATTGTGGTGCTAATCCAACTAACAAGCTGTAGTGAAGTCCCTGAAACCGGAGGAATACCTATTTGAGATTTCTACAAACGGCCTGTTCCTATTATTTTGGTTCTAATAAACTGGCCAGATTAGGTGTGTTCAGCAAAATCCGAGCAGACGTACTGCACGTTAGATGGAAATGTCTTTACACACTTGTTCGAAACCCACACACACACACACACACACACACACACACAGAGGGCGAACATTGAAGATTTTGCTGTTGACAATTTTTGTATTGAATGCAAATATGCGAACAGATTTTAACAAAACTTTTTCTGACAAAAAGTTTTTCTGTAAATCAAGCAATAGCTGTTGTGCCATAACCGTTCGTTTTATTGTAACATTGAAGCTCGTTGTCATTGACATAAATTGTTTGTAATTATCGACATCAAGAGTTTTTCACATTTCCAGCATGATTTTCACTTTTATTCAGTAGGATAGACGAGAGTGTGTTCGAGCTAAACTCACTGACTAAACTTCTCTCCAAGGTTCTTTGGTTGTGGTGGGCAGTTAGTAGGTCCAGTTGTATAGATTTGGACTTGTGTTCAAGACCTTGTAGGTTGAAATCCCACTCCGACTGGTTCTACTAAGGTTCCACTAACCCCCACACTGACTTGATGGTTAAATGCAGAACATATTTTTGAATCGGTCCCTAGTGGACATAGTGACAAACAAAATCACTTTAATGTTAAATGGAACTGAGGTTCAAATAAGCAAACAATTGGAGGCTTAAGTAACATATTAATAATTCATATTATTACGATTTGGTTGAAATAAGCGGGTGGTTTCACTAACCAGAATCGACAGTAAAGACTATATAATTTCAAGAAAAGAAGAGTCTTTGCCCCAGTCTTTGCTATTATTATAACCACATTTAATGTTTATTATACATTTCTGCAAATGAGTCTTTGCTTTTGAATTTTTCATGCTATTGCATTTGAATAATTAAAAATGATGATATTGTAATGAAAGACTCTAGTCGTGATCCATATGCAATAGTGTTCAATGGAGACGAGAATCGGGGTCAGACCAGGCGGGAGGTCAAGGCAGGCGGATGACAATTAAAAAGGGGGTAGGACACAATCAAAATCCTAGAGGAAACCCACGCCAGCTCACGCAAATAGTTCCTTCTCACTGTGAGGCCACAGCGCTACCCACTAGGCCACCATGTTGCCAAACTCAAAAACAAAGACTGAATTTACAAGTTCACTTGATCACAAATGTAAACAAAAGCACATCATTCTTGTCCCGATATTACTTAATATTTTATTATGCAACAGCTGTTATCAGTTTCTCAGCATCTGCCCTATAATAAACATAATTAAGAAGTGATTCTCTGGTGCGGCTGAAACGATTCAATCAGTTGAACACAATCAGCGCGATACAGTAATTTATCAATTAAGCCCCTTCATTCCGTCCATTGTTCATATATCAGTGGCTTGAACGCAACATCTAATTCCGACGAGCCGTCGTCATTCATGACTCGTGGTGCAGAAGCAAAACTGATGAAGGAACTGAAAATAAAGCAGGAAAGTGAGGAAGCGGTGGAGCGTGAGTAAATCTCTTCTCTCTTTAGATAGATGTGCGAGACTGTGAGAGAGAAGCGAACGGAGAGCGAAACTGGTATTCAAATGAGACGGAAGGACGTAATGGAACCCCGCACTGCCTGACTGCAGACCGGAGGATGAGTCTCCAAAGGTGAGTCTGTAGAGAGAGAATCTCATCTTCGCTTCCGTTCCCGCACTGAGAGTGATGATGAAAGAATGATGGAAGGCTTTCACTCTGAATAGGTGAAAAGTAATAGGGTGCTTTTTTTCCACATCAACGCGTGTTGGAATGACAAAAAAGTTTACAGAGGAAAGCGAGATTCTGAATCACAGGGAAGATTGCTCGTGTCAGTCTGTCATACGAGTGATGGAGGAATCGTTTGCCATATCATCTGCTGTGGTGGCGTCCATTCCGACACGGCACAAATGTCACTCGAACTTATTCTACCTTGATTCTCGCACAACTATGTGGCAAGAAAGAGCAGAAAATGGACAATGCGACCATACTGTGCACGCTCAGAGCTCGGTGTGTTGAAGAAAAACACCTCAGCCACGAAGGACAGTAATCAAACATTCATCTCATCACATCTGCAGATTGTGATGTGCCGTCAAGGCGCTGTAATGCAATCCATCCTACTGTTGCACACTGACAAAAGCAATTTATTTCATAAAGACTATTACATTGAATATTCCAAACCAACAAGCTCCACAAAACAAAGTACCGATTTATCCTGTCAGTCCCAGACAGAGACACAGATGAAGAGTAATTGAACCCAAACTCACTGAGTCAGCCCCGCTACAGTAACGGTCGGACCCGCGCGCGCACACCCTCCATGTCCGGCGCTAGAGACAAAAAGCAAGGAGGGTTGACTGAGGGCACACTCACCCTGAGAGGACCATTAGCGGAGGAGAGGAAGACAGTGAAAGCCTCCCGTGACACCGGGACATGTCCGCCTCTTTACCGGCTCCAGCAGACGAGTGGCTCCACATCGGCACGCGGTGCAGCAGTGAGTGTTCGCCCGACGCCGGAGCTGCAGCCTGCGGACACGCTCGCGCGCACACATGCGAAAGCCGCGCGCTACGTTTAGTGCGTCAAATTGAAATCCAGCGCGAGGAAGCTTAAGGGATGTCGCTCTTGATCCCTCGCATCACTGCGAGGCACATGTACGGGCGCGCGCCCTCAAAACACGCGAAGAATAAAAATTCAGTTGGCGCGCGCATTGCGTGCGAAGATGCTGCGCTTTTATCCTCCGCTGCAGACCCTTGTTTGATAAAAGGAAGAAAAGAGGGAGATAAAATAGAAAAGGAGACGCGCTAAAGGTGAGCAAGAGAGGGAGAGAGAGAGAGAGAGATGGGTGGGGGGTGAAGCGAAACGGATTGGAAGAGACCCAAGTGGGCGAGGGACGTCCTGTTATAAGTTCCGATATTCAGTTGCTCTCCTATCCACAGCCGCAGCGCTGATTCCCTTACCCGAGCATCATCCTCGCATCTCGGGGTTATGTAACCGGTGTGGGTGTGAGTTGGGGGCTTCAGTGGAAGTATTAAGGCTGGTGCTTTTAATTGGCTGCTCTGGGTTATCGGACCGATTATACCTAGTTACGGGAAGGCATGATTTAAATGAGAAAGAGATAAGGCGATTTGGAGATTACAATGTGGGGGAGGGAATACAATGAAGGGACAATAATTGGATAATTAATTAACGCGCGTGCGTTTTATAATTACCGGATCACCTCAAGGGAGAAATCAAACTTGCTTCTTCCAATGGGACGTTTAGTCATAATTATTTTAAGACAAACCACATTTACCTAAAGAATTTAGTAATTGTTTAGTACCTTTTATGATTTTTTTTTTTTATCGAGCAGCCCACCGAGGCATGAATAATTCATAAATGTTACCTGATCATGTACATGGTGTTAACTATGCCATGCTGCATTTGTTTCCCCTGTTTGTTCAGTGCTGATAAATCTGGAAATAAAAATGAAAACATGCCTTCAACCACACTACCTGAATAATTAATAGCAAGGCATTCATTTACAGAATGTAGTCATCAAGACAGTTGTGAGACTTTTTCTTATTTTATTTTTTTTTGACAGTTAGTAAATACTTTGTTGTGCTCACAGAGGCAAAAAGAAAAACACGCAGCACAAAGTTCAAATAGACAATTTTTAATTTGCATGTCATTAAATTCATGCAGTCCATGCCAGATCATTCTGCATTTTTTTTCCCGCGTTATTTATTTCATTCCTGTACAACCTGTACAGATTCCTTTCTCCTAAAATGCTTGATTGCTTTAGAAAATTGGCTTGCTCTGCAACAATTAAAAGTGTTTTATCAGTGTGTGCTCATATCATATTCATGAACTCTGGAGAAAAAAATCAAACCTTGCACACATATTCTGCAATTAAAACAGCAAAAAGCCTGTTCTCATTAGAAGATGACTAGGGTGTTAAAACACAGTGTCTCTGCAGGTGTCTGTGAAATTTAACTCTTTTTCTTCAGCCTCGGGCCATATACTGTCATTAACCGGAAAGTAAAATACAACAGCTCTCTCGACCAATTACTGAAAAAGAAACGTGTTCATAATTCAGAAAGAACTCGTACCCCCATCTGCTAGCACAGCCCAAACCGTTTGGAGCAACATAAAAGATTTGTAAAACTCATTTACAAATTCGAACTTTGAGAGCAAAATGTTTCAAAGCAATTCAAACCTACATTTCCCAGAATGCCCGGGGTACTAAAAGTCATGGGGGTCAACTTTTAAAATTTCCATTTTCAGGAGGCGATTCATTGAGGTCAGACTGGCACAGAATCTCCTTCACTGGACTTAACCGCATATTCTTTTAAAGAACATGTTCTCTTAAAGAAAATGTTCTTTTAAAGAACTATGACAAATTGTGCAATTATTTTTATACAAGGCCGGCCAGCTAAAGCATGTAGTTTTTGTGTCATCAGCGCATCACACCACCGGGTTATTAAACCAATAATAACAGCTCCATATCTCGAGGGCCGGTGTAATTGTACACTGGGCTGAATGTGGCTCCCGGATCTTCAGAATGACACATGTTTCTAACTCATCAAATTTGTATGACCTGAAATGATACCCAAACCACATCACTCTCACTCCGAAGAAGGGTGGTCTTCATACAGGATTCAAGATTCAGATTCAGAACTGTATTAATGCCACAGTTTGCAGTGTTTCTTCACTTTACAGTACAATTGCTCTGAGAATGAAAGAGAAGAAATACAAATTAAGAGAAATAGAAAATGAGAACAGATGAAGGAAAATAACTTAAAAGAATTAGTATATAAAATATCACAAACCAAAAAATGTGAAAAAGGAAATAAATAACAAAGAACATTTATTATTGTTTGATAAATACAACTAATAATTTAAAAAAAAGCAAAACTAGATAAAAAAGATAAATACATTTCCAATAATACGAATAAATATAACACAGTAATTGCGCACATATTGCGCTGTAAATAAAAAAATAAATTAAAAAAAAAAGCTTTGCACTTGAAATGACTTCAGCAGCCCACAACCTGACTGAAAACAAGCTTGGTCTCCCGATGCAGAAAACATTTCCATCAATCAGAAAATGGCAAACTGCAGCATTTCTGATGATATAATGTTTCGCCAACAGACAACAGAACATCATCTGAAAAGCATTTGAATGAGTTTGTTGTTTAAGCCCCCCAGGGATCCGTATATCAAAGAAAGGAATGAGGAGAAGCGAGCGAGAGAGCTGAGATGTTTGCTGAGATGCACCACTGAGCTATAGCCTATATTACTCAGCAGGGCTAATCAGACGAGTAAAAGAGGAGAGAGAAGAAAATCCTCTCTCAGTGTGTGTTACTCAGCTTGAGGCTGTGAGCTCCTGCTTTCTTCTCGTGCCGCTACGAGTCATTTTGAATGTTTGATCTCCATTGGCTCAGCTCTCACAGAAGGCCGCTGGGCTTCCTCTTATTGTTCCAGGAACAGATCGCCTTCTGCTCATTAATTTCTTAACATTCGAGAAAATTCCTTTAAGAATTCAATAATTTTTATGATTTCTTTGTGAGCACCTTCTGACTGTAGCAAAATAACCTTCAGGTGTTTTCTTACAATCCTTCAACTCAGTCACTTTACCACCTTCTTTCTGCAAACGTGTATAAAAATTAATGAGCATTATAATTAAAATCCCATCGTAGGTTTCGCCGTAGGATCTCAAAATTTGGACTACATCTTTTGCAAACCTTTAGACCCATTTGTTCAAAAATGTTCTAAACAACTTTTCTATTGTGTCACAGGAAGCTGGAGCCAATCCGGTTCAGAAGGCGGGACACACACTTAGATAGTTGGCCAATCACTGAGCAGGACACACACATTTACTCTCTCACTCAAATCTCACACCAGATTAAATGAATTGGGTTTTCAATGTATATTATTAAAAATTATTTTATTACATTTGAAATGTTTTTTTTTTTTACATTTTGAAACAAAAAAAAATGTATTTGGAATGGAATTGAGTTAAATTTATTTGTAATTATTTGAATTTAATTTGAGTGGATCCGAAACCGGTTTCCATGTGGTTTCTATGCGGTTTCCATGCGAAACCGTGAAAGAACAGAAGTGTTGATCTCACGAGGGCTGAGCTGAGGCGGATGTTACCTGCTCGTGTTGGATGTTCCTGTGCGTTTTGAAGCCGGGTACACAGGAGAGCGGCTGTGAAGAACAGCAACTCTGGTGGTTGTGGAAACGTCTCCTAGTTGTTGGTGCAAGCAGAGTTCTGTATTAAAAAGCGAAGCAGGTGTCCAGATGCAGACTATTTACAGCCACTGAAGCGCTGCTGCCCCCTATCTACTGTAATCTCCTGTAATACCCAGTGAAAGACACACTCTGATTTTTCACAATGATAACAGGGATTGCATGGCTTGTTGGACACAGATGGGACCTGCACAATTGACCACACTTTAATCGTTAACCTTCTCTTGTTATCACCGGAATGCTGCAGTTTTCTTCGGATGCGTGAGAGTGAAGCCCATAGGGGCCTGATTCATTGTCCTCCACTGCAGCGTGTGTATCATCTCAGAGGGTGTGGCCTTTGCTGGAGAAGCCAAACAAATGATTGTCGGTCTGCGTATTTAATCACCATGAAATGATCTCAAAATGTTCTCAGGATTTGTGGTTTCTACATGAATGTTTTATGAGAATGTTTTATGGCAACTCCCTGGAGGAACTTGGGGTAGAGCCTCTTCTCACTGAGAGGAGTCAGCTGACGTGGCTTGGGCATCTATACCCAAAAACTCTCCAAGAGAGACGATCCGAGCATGTCCCACCAGATGAAGACCCAGGACACGCTGGAGAGATTTTTTTTTTTCAATGATGGCCTGGAAACACCTTAGAGTTCCATTGGAGCTGGAGTAGTGGCGCTTGGTGACGAGGAAGAGGGAAGTCTAGATGTCTCTTCTAAGGCTTCTGCCTCCACGACCTGGCCCGGATAAGTGGATGAAGATAGATGGGTGGATGGATGGATGGATGGCTTTACTGCTTTAATTCTATTAAATGTGACCTTGAGGTTCTCAAAAGGTCCTTTATAAATTAAAGTTGTTGTTATTGTTATTGTTACTCTAAAAAGGTTCATAAAAATTACAATGCTTTTAAGAACATTACAGTGTAGAACTGTGGTGACACTCAGTCGATACAGAATTGTTGTAATATCTCTGTTACAATTTAGTTTTAAAAAATGTTTTAAAAAATGTAAAAATATTGATTTTATATATATATATATATATATGTAAAAATATTGATTTTATATATATATATATATATATATATATATATATATATATATAGATTCTTGTATATATTTTATACAAGATGGCTGTAAACAAAAGCCCATTTTATTATGTTCTATGATTTAATTATGAATTACTGGTATACGCACCATTTTCTATTGCTGTTTATTTTATGGCGCCTTTAAATCAAGATTTTGACTAGTGCGGACCTCTGTTAAACCTCTGTGAAGTGTCAAGGCTCAGCCGCTGATCATTTGTCATTTTTCCAAAATTTCCAATAATGGAATCAAGTAATTACTTGCTAGCCCCTCTGAGGAATTTGAGGGGGCTAGAAATGTTTCCTATCTGTGCTGCTTTATGTATCTGATTACAGTAAAGCTAGATTTAGCAGAGTGACTTTTACCAAGAAAATCATTAAACAGTAAAAACTCCATTAATGTTGTGACAGTGACAAAAGATGCTGCCGCTGAAACAGCGCTGTTGCTTCTAGAAAGCTGGGACTGACTGTCCTTCATCAAAAGCAATTACAGTCACTTTTAATAATGCAGCAAAGAACGCATCCAACTCGGAATGGCGGCAAACAAAATTGTCATGATCAATGTTTTTTCTGTTCAGAATTGTTAAAGTAGGCAGGAAAACAACTTTTTTTAGAAGGTGTCCACTCTTGTAAAAAACTTGTCTGTAGAATTTGAGTGTAAAATTCTCACTCTTTTGTAACATAATTACACCTAGTTGAATGTAGTTTAGAAAACCCTTTAAAACAAGGATTATATTTCACATGGATAAACAAAACGGTCTAAAAAGTGTAAATATAATACAATGTTGTATATAATTTACGTATGTATGACAGACAGACAGACAAAAGTGAAAGAGGACAGCCAGAGAGAGAGATGGATGGATAGATGGATGGACGAATGGCCGGACGGACTGACGAGACAGACTGACAGACAGAGATGGATGGATGAATGGACGGACGGACAGACAGAGAGACTAACAACCTGGCAGTCAGAAAGACTTATAGACACGCACAAAGACAGACAAGCAGCCAGACAGAGTTACAGACATATGACAGATAGATAATTAGACTAATAGACAGACACACAGACAGACAGAGAGAGAGAGACTGATATATTCTGTTCATCCAATCTGCATGTAAGAAATAATGAGCAATGAATGTCATGTTAATGTCAGAGCAGCCATAGGCGTTTGCAATCATGTCCACTCCTCATACATCTGTTCAACAAAACCTTCCCTGTTCAACCATGTGTGTCCTACGCACACGAACACTAAACGCTGAGAAAGTTGGCGCGACACGACAGCTCTGAAATCTACTGATCTCACCACACGCTTTGCTGTAAAGCAGGAGTCCAGCAGTGAGACTCGATGCGTCCGATCTCCTTCAGTCACAGACTCTTTCTCACTGAAACACTGCCCTGTCACAGTAAACGCAATTGAATGAACAGACTCGTTTTTCATGTCTCAATTAAGCAGTTCAGTAACTTATGGTGAATCTTTTTTAAATAATTTGTATCCTACGTATATATCTGTGTGGAGTTTGCATGTTCTCTGCGTGTTTGCGTGGGTTACCTCCTGGTGCTTCCCCCACAATCCGGAAAACATGCGTTTCAGGTTAATCTGGCCGTGTGTGTGTGTGTGTGTGTGTGTGTGTCTGTGTGTATGCTCGTTACACCTAATGTATGGCCATGGCGTTCTATTTTTCAACTCTTCCGTCATGGTGGCCTTCTATTGGATGATATAAAATATTTTTTTAAACTTGTGTATGTATATGTATTCCAGAAAACTGTTTTTTGTTGTTTATTTAGTATAATCGAACTATTTTATTAATAATTAATCATCATATATAAATATATTTTAAAACCGTATTACTGTTTCTGTATTCTTACCTTATTTTTATTACAATTCCAGTATAAATAAACTATTTTATTAGCTTTTTTATTCACGTGTTATTGACAATAGCCTGAGGCACAAATATGTTCTTGTTATAACTGTAAAAAAAGCTGTGCATTTTTTTTGTTGCATACTACAGCTACAGAATGTATGTTATATATTGAAAATAGAGCAAACATGATTTAATAAACAATCTTTTGTAGGATTAATAATTTAATAACCGTATTACGCAAATGGGGCTTTTAATATAGAATTACAAATAATTCATATATTTAAACCAATTTCTGCAAAACTACCACTGTCTATATATGTAATTCAATTCTAAGATAGGATATTTTAACAAGCATCACTCTTCTGCTGCATCAAAAATCAAGTCAATACAGAAATTAGATGGAAAATTCCGTGCAGATTCAGATATAATTAAGTATAAATTGGAGTGTCAAACCTGAACACTAATGTAAAAACCGTACTTCAAAAATCAAGAGGGACTGGAGTTTATTCAGCCATCTTTTTAGGTTTTTTGTTTGTCCTCATACGGGCCCAGAAAGAATGTTCGGTGAAGCTATTCATCCACTATTTAGAACATAATTACAGGTCCTTAAATTAGATTTAGCGTGTGAAGGAACAGCTTCATTGACGGAGATGGAGGGCATTCCCCTGACAGTCGGCACGACCCTCGCGGACACAGAGCTTCAACTTGTCACATAATGGCATCGCCAGGGACAATCTGATTTCCACAACACCCACATAAATGTCACGAGGCTCAATGTTGTGGAACCTTCCACAGCTTTAGATTACAAATGAAAGAAGCGTGCATGACTTTTTAATGAGCTCTGCTACAATCAGGGGTGAGAACGTAGCTTTGAAAACGTAAAGGGAGCTCGTCTTTGGGTTCAGTTTCAAATGTTAATTTACACTGATGGCTGATCCGGTATCTGTGGAGTGTGAAAACATTTGTTTTATGCCGGAAACTTTGCTCAGCAACAGCCCACGTGATTCACTCATGCAAAATGTGATATGAGCTCAGGGAGATTGTGTGATGCCTCTACTGTTTTTTACTTTACTTTACAGTCATTTATCAGACGCTATTATGCAAAGCAACATTGTCATTGTAAAGTTTTTGTAATTCGACAACATCCAGCTTTCCCCATTCCACATGTAATCTGGTGCTAACATGAATAAACAGTCCACACACTGAGCAACTGGGAAAGTACACTTTTACAAAAAATCTTGTTTGGTCATGTGTGTGTCTGTGTCTGTGTGTGTGTGTGTGTGTGTGTGTGTGTGTGTGTGTTGTGACATTTACATCAAAGTGTTGTCCCAGCTACTAAAGTGGGAACCTCTGACTACTCGTGGGGACCTTCGGTGTCAGCCCAACAACTTTAAAGTCCTATTTGAAGGTCAACATGGGATTTAAAGGCTGAGGTTACACCTGAGTTTTGGTTGAAATTAGAGCAACGGTTAAACATCTGCCTTTAGTTGTGATGGTTAAGGTTAGAGTAAAGGATATGGAATGTTTTCTGTCAATGCTGAGACCCGACTTTGATATATCTGCAAGGCTGTGTGTGTGCGTGTGTTTGAGTGTTTTTAAAACATGCATGAAGAGGATGTTTACCCAAGCACTCGGATTTTGTAGTGGCATATTTGTTTACCTTTCTGTAATAATCCATTTACAATAGCACACTTGTGAGTTTAATTAAGGGAGAAGGTTTGTGAAGACGACACATTGGGGTTTCTTCCTTATTTAGCTTTATGTATATGCAAATATGAGAAGAAAGTATCTGAGTCCGGTCATATTTGAAAGATGGTTGATGAGGACTTTCTGTCTGACCGACCAATCAGAATCAAGTATTTTTGGGTTGGGTTTGGTGCTGTTGGAATTGGAGTGTGATTTTCTGTTCTCTTTTGTGATCTTCATCAGAGTTAATTAATGCTACAGCACTTCCTGGTTATTAGTGCTCAGCAATTGCAATCAGCAGGTTTTCACACTGAGCGCAGAACAGTCCCCGCATTAACCTCACTGATGGTTCACACTCATCCACTTCAACTCCCTGAAAATACAAGACTACTGTTTTCTAAGCACATGCGTCGAGAAGAAACATTGGCTCCTTTAAGTGTTGCAGCTCTTTTGATCACATTCAGTTCTAAGAACTTTTTGTAATTATTTGAGATTGTTTGAGTTTCATTTACATTTATTGCAATAATAGGTATTATTTGATAGGGAAGTATGCTATTGGTTGGGTGCAATTGGGTTTATGGATTAACTGACTCAGATTGATATTTGTATTTTACTGTACATTTCTTGTAGATGTACATTTTTATTTTGTTTTTCTTGTTACTATCTTTCTCTTCCATATACCCCTCTTTGTTTTTAAGAGCAACTGTGACTGGAAAAGCAATTTCCCCTGGGGGATAAATTACGTTTTTTGAATCTTGAATCTTGAATCTCGAACTGTTCCCAGCGCTCACACCTGTGGCTGTGCTGTCCCTGGTCCTGAACTGGCCAGGTGTCTCACAATATATTTTACACTAGTTTTAAACTATTTTCTTATTGTTTATCTCTGTGTTAACCTTGGGTTTAGTTAGGTTTGGAATTATTGTTGTCACTTAGGATAAAAGGGTCTGCCAAATGACTGTAAAGTGCAAGTCGACAGTAAAGTAAAGTCTACAAGAGAGTAAGTCTATTACACAAATGACATTCAGCAGAACCGGAGAAAACATTGACCGTTGTGCTTAACCATAATTCGAAATCAGGATAAAAGCTTTTCACATCTTTTGATGTTTCAAGTCCATCAACTGAATCAATTCACATTCATAATGATGTTTATTCTCTTAGAAACAAGGATGTAGAGCATTACAAAATTAATCTTTATGCAAATAGAAAATTCTCTTTGAGCAACCAAAGCCATGTCCATTCTTCATCCATTTTCTGAGCAGATCAGATGAAAAAATATGGAACAAATTTGCGCTCAATACGGAAAAAAAGTGTAAATGTCCAACTTTATTTACTAAATGCACTGCAGAAGTTCCTTAACACATGTTCTACACAGCAGAGGACAAAAGAACCGAAGCTCTGCTCAGATTCTACATTTGGATTAATCAAAATCTGAGCAAAAGTAACTATAGAGAAAAAGAGAATGAAAACACCTTCTGTAATAATAGTCCAGGATTGCTTCAGAAATCATTCTGAAAAACACCCTGCGGCAAAACCGAAGGAGAGAAAAAATCTCAAGGCCTGTGTCAGTTGATAAAAGCCAACGAGCAAACGCAGTCATGATTGAAATTCCATTAATACAGGATGAACATGGCACTGAAAGCTCCCAGTTCCGTCATCTTGGAGGTAAGAGTTGTCATTATTAAATATAAAGTTGATGCTGTAATGGGCCGCAGATCTGATTGATTTCCAGATAACATGAAGACACCCAACCTGAGGTGTCCGACTCCGAATGTTGCTCTCAATAATGAGAGTGAGGAACTTCAAGCTCTCTAAGCAGCTTAATAATGTATAAGGTGCTTGCGATCACAAACAGCAGTGGGAATAAAAACCAAGCCACTGATTTACTGAAGCAATTAGCTCGTCTAATTGGCTAACACATGGATTGTCACTAACCTGTCAAAAGCCATTAAAGACGCTTTGTCGTGTTCACTGCTTCTGGAAAATGTAAAACGACCTGAACATGGTCATGGATTTGTAAATGACATACATGACATCACTATATGCAAAAGAGAAAGGTTGCCCGGGAGTCCTCATAAGTATGACAGACTGGTAGCAATGGAAAGAGAATGAAGGAATCCATGCTATTCAAATTATTAGCAGATATGTTAGGGTTAGATGTAACTTTCATTGTACTCAAAATGGAAGTAGATGGTAGAGTTATTTTTTTATATACATAAATAAAAAGAATTACCTATATTTTTGTATCTATTTTTTTTCTAAAAACGTTAGAATTTTCCTAAAAACTTTAGCTTTTTCTTATTCTTTTATTTCGTCTACAATTAAAATACAAACTTTATATTAACCCCACTACAGTTCAATTCGCATCCATGCGTTCTAAACATTAAATGTAATAAAACGGTTTTAAATAATTAAAACATTGTGCTTTTTCTCCAAGCTTTTTAAAACTCAACACATAGTGAGTTTGTGGCAACGTGGCAAAAACAAAAATAGTGAAAATGTGAATTTTGCACAGCAATTGTGTTTAATCCAACAAAAAAGTTCACTCTGAAAAAAATTTTCAAAGTATTTTTTCGTTCGCGATGCAGGGACAATTTGTTTCAAGATCCGTGTAAAACACACTCAAAATACTCCATCAGATTGGGGCTTACATACAAGTGTTATACATCAATTGAAAGTTTAAAGTGTCTGTATTTTTTCTATATATTTCTTACAGAACATTGGTATGACTACCAGGGATGGCAAACGCCTGGACGGACTTATAAAGAGGTGTGCGTCTGTGATTGGCAGGGATGTGGACTCTTATGAGGATGCAGGCCCTTATGAAGGGCATCCTGGGACACCCCAGACATCTACAGAAGAGCTTGAGGAGCAAGAGACTGCTGTCCTTGCGATGTAGAACAGAGCGTTTCAAGAGGTTGTTTGTGCCAACAGGGATCAGACTGTACAACAAACCACTGAATGATTTGCACTTTTAATATAGTTTTAGTTTTAGTTATAGAACGACTATCTTTTTTAAATAATTGTAATATTTATTTTATTTGTTTATTTTGTTGCTGCCGGACTTTCTGAATTTCTCAATAAAGGTTTACTACTACTACTACTACTACTACTACTACTACTAGAACATTGTGGTTTTTTTTTGTAAAAAAAAATAAAACTAAAACGTGAAGCCTGTTTGCTTGTTTTTAAAAAGTGGTTGATTCATTATTATTTTAGCCAAATCAGAATAACTATTAATTTTGAAATGAAAATCGGGAACTCTGGGTTGATAGACAGACAGACAGAAAGGTAGAAAGACGGAAATAAGGTATAACCACAGGCTTTACCTTCTATATGCCTGAATATATTATGAGTAAATGGAATATTCAGATATAAACAGGCGTACATTTAAATGTATATATTCAGTACAGTATAAATCTCTCTGTGATATGCTATAGTGAATTTATGGAAAGCAGAGCACGTGTGAGATTATGTGGCAGCGGCAGTAAATGAAGCACACACTTTGGCTGACTTCAGGGTCCGCTGTAGGTGCCAGGAGACTAGATGGATTACATAGATGCCCAAATCTGATGCTTTGCCCAAATCCGATGTATTTCAAGCACTTTGTCTTGGTAGCAGATGTTCGGCGCCGTTGTCTCAGAATAAAAACATGACAAGAATGTCTAATGTGGAAAAAAAAAACTGTTAATTTAAAAAGGCCACACATTGAACCTACACAAGCTTGTTGTCATTTAGTATTTGACTCCAAAGATAAATGGACATCATGGTGCTGTCAAAAGTCACATTTCGGTGTAATTTTTTCTTTTTTATTAATAATTGAAAGCATGATGCTGTGTAAGGTAAACTAAATTATATGCATTTTATTCAAAAATAAATACGTATATCGTTATGGCAGGGAGCACAGTGGCATTGTGGGTAAAGTTGTAGCCAAGTTTGATGTCCGGGATGTTCTGTGAGGAGCTTTCATGTTCTTCCCAGGCTTGCGTGGGTTTCCTTCCTCCCACACATGGGTTTACATTTTCCTCCCACAGTCCAAAATCATTCAGGAGAATTGAAGTCTGGGAAGTTTGAGTAAAGTGTGATTTTGTGTGTCGTACTCGTTGTATAGTTGGCTAATCTAAATAGGGGGTGTGTCCTATCTTCAGATCTAGATTTGCTGGGATTGGCTTCATCTCCCCGTGACCCAGAAATGGAAAAACAGCCCAGAAAAGGAAAGCTTTAAACTGGCTTTTCTTCATTGGCATGTTTTTTCAGAGTATTTGTTTATTGAAGAGTGGTGAGGTTTTTTTCTATCATCGGAATACTAATAAGAGAAATGGATTCAGATGCAAAATGATATGCATAATAAGAAATGGGTGCTCAGCAGAGCGGATGCAGAGGTGTGGAGTCATACATTCATTCCCAGAATATTAAAAAGGGGCTTCTCTCGCACTTTTTTCCTCTTTTTATTCCCACAATCCGTGGTATGAAGAAAGTGCTTCCGCCATGTTTTAGAACTTCAGTAGTGGATTTATAGTAAGAAAATGTAGTGAGTAAAATATAGTATTAAATGTTTTCCATTATACTGTATACAAAATCCATCAATTTATCAATTTCATTGCTTTACTATCAAGAGTACCAGACCACCTTACTGTTACTAGAGCCAATCCTAGCTACTCTGGGTCTGAAGGCCGGAGACACACCTTGGTTTGGTGGCCAACCAATCACAGAGTGGGATACACATACACATGGATATTGAATGGGTGGATAGATACAGGTTGAATTGATCAGTGGATAGATCAATGGAGTAATCAATGGATGGATAAATAGATGGTTTGATGAATAGACAAGCAGGCAAAAATAAATCCATGTCAGATCTGTGAAGTATTCCTTACTTTACTGTGAAACTGCAGATTTCCTGAATCATATGCAGAGCCCTTGAATATGATTGAGTTTGTGTAATTATTTAGGACTATGAGCGTCATCTCTTGTGCACCTCTGGCTGGCAGCTGGCGCGAAACTCATTGCGTTGTTGCAGGTAAAACCTTCTTTATCCAGTTTGTGCCAGTTTTGAAGAGTTTTGTGTTTCCTGGCTTGTTGACTTTGTTCCTGGCAGGCTCCCACACAAACCTCAAGCTTCATCTCTAGTGTTAACACAATAACACCCTGGTTCAGCATGTTCCCACACAGCTGTCATCCTCTACTGAGGCTTCCCCCGTTCCCTCCAGTCTCACCACAGCCGCAGCCATCAGAACCATCTTCTCTGCACAAAGTCTTCAATCTCACACACATGCCTTGGTTGCTTTCTAAACGCACAGCATTCAAAGCGCTGTGATTCCGTCTCCCTTTCTGAGACGCTAACGCAGGGTCTCAACATGCCAGATGAACGCTCAGACACATCTAATTGCACCATTCTTGGGATTACTTCTGGATGTTTACATTCGATGGTTTTCGTGTTCTTGTGATCTTGTGATTGTGTGGTTAACAGAAATGACACAATTCTTGCTCACCTCCTCTCTTCATTCCCCATGAGCCAGAGAAAGTGCATTAGCATTCACACAATCCCGTCAACCACCACCATGATTGCTTGGTGTTAATAATGCGTTTCTCATGCCTATTTACATATGTTCTGAAAGCTACAATGGTGGGATTCTAGTCACTGCCTTGCATTGCAAGCAGGGAGGATTGGTATTCTGACAGTTCCCAACAAGTCAGTTGTGGTCCAATGGTACCCAGATGTTGCCAAATCAAATACCAGCCTGTAAGATTCCAAAAATGAATGTCCTTGGCCCAAATGGCATCTGGGTGCCGGGATTTGAACATCTTGAGTGGCAAGTTCAACTCCCTACCCGCTGGACCACAACTGCCACCTGGAATTGGTGATCAACCAATCGCAGTTGGACACACAAACTCACACATTCATGCTCTCACTCCCACCGATGGTCAATTTCATTGCTTCATGTTATTGGACTGTGCGAGGAAAGCCAAAACCCAGAGAAAACCCACACAAACTTGGCGAGGACATAAAGCTTAAACTACGAGTCCATACTGTAGTTTTCACATTGACGTTTATCTTAACAGCATTCAAAAAGACTGAATAAGCTTTCGAAAAATGTTTTGAAGCGTTGTTTAGTGGTTGTCCTCTGTTGGTTGTCTAGTTTTTATCAGGCGATTTTAACACACTCAAATTAAAGTCACTATTAGTCATAAATCATCCACTCACACATTTAGAAAAATACAGTTTGACTGAAAGTGTTGGACAGGAAGATTGACCAACAGCCAGGCCATTTTGTCGAGCTGCCCCAATTCACACAGCCGTACATGTGAGAAAGTAGTAAAACTGATGAAACAAATAATTAGAGACATTTTTGAAAATTTGAGAGACAACTACGTAAATGTCATGCAAAGAAGCAGTTTCACATTAAAATACCCAAAATAGAGAAAAAACACAAAAATATTTAGTTTTCACTGTAGACTTATTTAGTTTGACCTTCCAGTGCATTGTGTACGACAGCAGACTGTTCACCAAAGTAAAAAGTAGCGGGAACTACCGTTATCTCATTATTATGACTGAAAAAAATGAGATCCGGATTACAACATTTTTGCGTAGTAACTCATAAATATGGCTTAGTATTTCATAATTAAGGCTTACTAACTCATTATTTTGAGATTGTAATCTCATAAATTTTACTTAATAACTCGTAATTATGACTAATTATCTCTGAATTATGAGATTGTGATCACATAATTAAAGTTACTCGTAATTATAACTTAGCAAGTCTTACTAATTAGATGAGTTGATTCAGTCTGCACATGCTGCATTTTGGTTCATGACCTTGAAGACGCATCATTGCACAAAAATGGAGATGTGAGTGGAACATTTTCATGATGCTTTCACTCCAAAACTTGTAAAAAATAATATTTTCAGACTACACATAGCCTGTGAGTAGTGAGGTTTTTAGGTCACATATTCATGAAAAATGTATCAATTTCAATCCGTTCATCAATCAATGATTAATTACAATCGCTTATGAGATTAAAGTTGTTTTCTAAAAGTGTCATTGTTTAAAAATGTTGATGGTGAGTCCAACTGTGGCCCACCTTACTCAAAAGCCTTTTATCTTCGTTGTTGCATTGTTTACTGTTGTGGATATTTCATTGGCTAACAGCTTAGCATGGTACACTAAACATGCCTGTCAATTCTGGATCAGCCCAAGACAACCATATTTTGTGATAACTCAGTTACCATGGTAAGTTATGAATGGATTGCCATGGAGACAGACGCTGAGGTCAGGTAAAGTTCAGCCTTTCCTGAGTGTAATTTCCTGTCAGGAGGAAAGAGGTTCCTTGGTTTAACCAAGCAGTGACATTCGGACAAATCTGAAGAAAGGCATTGTGAGATGAGTACTGAAACACATGCTAATAAAGAAGTTTGGAATGCTGCTTAATGTAAATGTATAGTTAAGTCATAAATTGAGTTAGTGTCATCTGTGATAAATAAAGCCGGGGCAGAAATGCAAGAGGGATGTGATTATCTCCGTTGGGAATTACTTTACAGTAGCTTGATTTATTTCATCAAGCGTTCGTCCACCCAAAGACTAAGCAAGGACAAACGTTTACAAGGGTTTAGTCGTTATCACAATTTTAATAAGTTACTTATTTTCATTGCACAGACAGTGTTCTGAAAGAATGAGCTCGCCTTTAATTACACCAAGCACTTTATAGATGAAGAGAGCGGGACATATTTCATAAAACTCAAGCGGAAACGACGTCCACAACATTCCTTAGCTGCAGAACTCGACATTGTCTTTAAGAAACTTCTTCAGGAAATCTCATTCATTTTTAATAGCCCCGTTTCCTTCAAATCAAACATTGAAAAGTACATTGGGACAAGAGCAGACATGCTACTCCCTATGATCTCTTTAATTCTCTGAAGTAATCATGAGGCCATTAAAAATAAAAAAAGACACACAAAAAACGCTGGATACCTTGAAGCACGGATCATGATGTTTTTGATATGACAATAGTTGTCCTGAATTCACAAAGTTAGAAATATAACATTCCAAGTGGACAATAGCGTTCCAATTAGCTTATTCTACACTATAATTGTCTTTCCACAGCTCATAAATACACAGTCCTAGTTCCTAACATGCGCTTCCTGTAAGACTACAGTCTTGTTACCCTTAACGTCTTAAGGTAAATGACCCTGTTGCTGAAAAAATAGAACATAAGCACCATAAGGGCTTGTGCAATGGGAAGGGTGAAGGCCTCTGGAGACATGTTTACTGTAATGGAGGTTTAGTGCAGCTATAATGTACTTTCCTAGTTTAATCGCTGCTACTTTATGTACCAAACATTCTCACTCTGTGCACTGTAAATAATGTGATATATTACAAGTATCCTTTTAAACATAATGCAGTAAATAGTTTGCTGGTGCAACCTGACTTTAAGAAAAAAATATTCTAAAATATTTATTATATTATGCTCCTTGGAAAATTCAGTTTAGATCAAAACGTTCTATTGTTTAGTGGAATTTTTGTAACAAACAACAACATACAGACAAACAAAACCCTTCACAAGACAATTTGTGTAAAAACAACAGCCAATTTGTGCAAATATCTTGGAAAATGATTCCCAAAAGTTCCTGTTCCTGTTACCCGGTGTTACTTGACGCGTTCTGTTGGCAAAATGCACTTGTTCTACTGATACTGTCATACGTTTCTATGAAATTCTCGCAAAAAAAAGGGTTGTAAATGATTTTTTTTTTTCTTTTTCGTAAACAAGTTTTTGAATTTTACATCAATTGTCCCTATATTTTCTGGGACATTTTTTGGTCAATCTTTTGTGAATGTTTTTATCCAAAATAATAGGAAAATTATAGGCTTATGTAACAAAACTAATATTAGATCATTGCGATTCAGTTTAAAAGTATACGATATATTTACATGTTTTATTGAAGACCTGAGATCCACGTCTCGGTTTTTTGGAAGGTAATAAAGGTCATGCATCTGTTTTTGCTGACTCGGCTGCGCTTTCACTGTCACACTGATCCTCATAAATGCATAGATCAATACAGTGATGTACTAAGCAGTACCCAAGAGCATTTCCCATACCTTACTATTGATGCCCTGTCAGTCTGTCTCAGGCTAAAGTTATGTCCGGCTGTATGGCCTCTAAGAGACTTCATTTCTCCGAATCACTTGTGATCAATGGGAACCTACGTTTTCAGTGTTCGCATTAACCAAACGTGTGAAGGAGCCAATTACATTAGATTAGGCAGTTTCTTCTTGTTTTATTTATTTGTTTTTACGTCTTTGAATAAAATAGCTTTCCGATCTTTTCCTTACTGTATAAAACCATACAATCAAGTAACAAAACATTTATAAACGAAAAGTCTCTCAATTGAACATTTTTGTTATTATTATAATTATTCTTATTGTAGTTGTTGTTGCTGTTGATGTTGTTGTCATTGTTGGTGGTATTGCTAATCAGAGACTGGTGAAAAACTATAAAGACATAAAATTAGCAGAGAGTATATATATAAAAATATTAAAATTAGTAATAAAAATATTATTTAAGTATAATTTAACTCTCTTTGTAATGCATGTGAGCAAATGTGCATGCATGAATCATACTCACCTGGTGCAAATTGGACTTTTAAGGAGGTTGTTGAGCAAAGCTTTGCCTGCTGTACGCCCATCCTGGTTCATTGTTTTCACTTTTTTGTTGCCTTTGTTCCTAGTTTTTGATCTCTGAATGTGTAACCGCTTTTCGTCCTCATCTCCGCCTGCTTTGTTTTCAACAATTGCCTGTATTTTGACCAATCCTCTTGCCTAAATGGACTTAAACATTAAACACTCACCTTTCACAGTGCATTTGAGTCTCAACCTGCTCACCACTCACAACACTCTATACATGGGTGAAACTTGTAGTGGAGTCTGTGTCAAATGTCTCTGTGAGACATTTGTTCTGGTACAGGAAGTGTGATGTATTATTCATTGTCTTTCCAGAAAATTATGTACGTATACAGATGTAGAGTCTCAGTTCATGATATGATTAGCCAGCACCTTGAGGAAAACTGAGGTAATTACATTGTGGTGAGAGTAAAACTAAAAACAAGAAAACTGTTTCAAAAACAGAAATCAAAACCAACCACTGCTGTTGATTTAATGGACATTAATTAGAGCAGTTGTCTTTGGGTTGTGTGGAATTAAAACCACGAATCATTCAAGAGCTGTCGTTGAAGTTAAATCCATGAATAGACGAGGCTGCGTCATCACACGGTTCTCTGAGGACATGGTTGCCTGAGCAAATCTGAGAAGATTTCAGTCTTGTTTCAGAAACTACATGATAATAAAAGCTGATAATCAATAAAGTACCTTCCAGCTATTTTGATTATTACTTTTTTTTCTCTATAGAGAACTGGAAAGATAGAGATAAAAAACACACACTAACATGTTTAGTAGAAATAAATATCAACTGAGAGACAGAGATACAGAAAGGAAGAGAGACAGACATACAGGAAGATATATCAAATATTATATAACTTGCCAACTTCACCACGTACCTAGGCATTAGCACTTCTACAGGAAGCTGCGGGTTTCTCAAGCGGAACGCTGTAATATGAGACTGTTTATCAGTGCTGCATATCACAAATAGCATCAGTTTACAGTCATTGATTAAAGCAGCTCAGCATAATTAATGTGACCCCGTGATTTACTCATTTCAGATCTGCTGGTGTGAGACGTTTCACAGGGAGCTTTGAAAGCTGGAGCTTTAATAACTCCGTCCTGGTCCTGAGAATCTTCTGACGGTATAATGGTGCAGATAACAAGCGTGTTCAAACAGGTTCATAAAGAATGTTCATTAAAAATCCTGGAGACCCTTTGGTGCAGAGGGTCTGTATTTTACATGGCGTGTGTCTGGCTCCATTAAAGCAGAAAGACTCCTGTTGATTGATGATGCGCTTTGTGTGTAATCAGTGCCCTCATTAAGAAGTGCCACTTATTATTCATCTTCTTCTTCTTCTTCTTCACCGCAGCTGATATAAACGCCACCGTTTCCTTAAAGCGCGAGCGGCTGGCAAAAATTACAGCTCGGCGCTTCCTCAAGGCTCATCATGGACAGCGATGAATTACAAGCACAGCAGGAGCCTGATACACGCTGGGAACGCAGGAGCAATGGTTGAGTTATTGCTTATTGAGCGACTTATTAAGTTTTGTAAGATAAAAACCAACCAGAAGTGTATTTATGTACATAATAAAGCATTCTTTAGCCCACTAAATCTATATTAAATCAGCATTAAATGATAATAAGTAGTCAACAATAGCAAAACCACACTGTGCAGTAATGCCTGGATCACAAACTGGTGAAGTAAAGGAAGGGAAGTACCACACCACACCAGCAGAGAGAGGAAAGCATTGCTTGAGCAAGTTATTTCTGTTTCAGTGGTAACTTCCTGTTTGTAGCCATTTTAAGCATGACATTAGAAAGACGTGCCAAACGTGTCGGTGGCTTTGAACGTCGGGAACAGAACTGCACTTGAAGGCTTATTTGACCATAGAATACAAGCTTTTTTTTATTTTAATTATTGTTTTTTTTTTTTTAACAAACCCGTTAAATGTGTAGAAAAATTGTTGGGGCGGACTTCTTTTTGAGAGAAGGATGAGTTTCCGTCAGACTATGTTCATGTTCCAGCGGCTGGATATTAAGTGATGAGCCATTTATGTGTTGATATGTTCTTCATGAATTAAGTAGGTAATTTCCGCTTTGCTTTCAGACAGCATTGCTTTGGAATGGTGACATGAATCGAAATGACCTTCTGTGCCTTGACTGTGTAAAATACCTTCATCTATCTAACCCAGCCCCAACCATTAAGCTAAACACACACAAATCTATCAAAGTCGGGTCTCAGCATTGACGCACACATTCCCTTCCCCCTACCATAACTGTAACCATCACAACTAAAGGCAGAGGTTTAACTCTTGCTCTAATCTTATTCAAACCTCGGACCTAAAATCCCATTTTGACCTTGAAACGAACCTTCACAGTTGCGGGCCCCAGACGAAGGTCCCCAGGAGGGGCCAGAGGTCCCCACGTTGATGTAAAAAATTAGTAGTTAGGGCCACACTTTGATGTACCAAATTTCTAGAAAGCACAACTGCATACTAGCATGCTACCCAAAAATGTAATTAATTTTAGTTTTATAATTTACAGTGTGACATGGTTTAATTTCTGTAAGAAACATGCCAATATTCACTAGATTTGGTCAAATTTAAACTATTAAACTACTAGCTATTAAACTACTAAAACTGTTGTAAAATGAAAATGCATTCAGTGTCAGAATCCTAAAAATCCAAATGACATGCAGAAAAGGAAAGCTACATAGGTGTGATTACGTTACAAATTCTAAACATTCTTCATCCTCAATCTATGACTTTCTATGTTAGCAACACATACTAACAATACTTATGATCCACTTAGTACATAAGATAAATTGGAAAATAATTACAGTCTCACAATTGAACAATATAATGTAATAGTTCTTGGTGGAGATGGTAATGGACTAAAATAACTAAATGAGTCACGGGTCGAATGTGGCCCGCGAACCGCTGGTTAAGCATCACTTCTCTAGGTTTCTCTCTCTTTCTCTTGCACGCAAGTGAAAATTTTACCCAAATTTTTAGTGAAGTGATTTGAATCGCTTGTGGTGTTAGTAGATTTTCTGCAAAGGTGCCTCTACAGCTCCAAGCCTTTGTTCCACAGACAGAGCAAGAGGCTCTTTGAAGGATTTCTTCAGACTGTGGGAGGCTGAGAGAGCAAGGTGAGTGTGTGTCTGGATTTGTCAACCAATGAGGCTCTAAATCAGTGAACTGGACCTGTTTCCACTTTGCAGAGGGAGATGAAGCTTATTGATCCCCGAGACGCTTCCTGGGCAGATCGGCAGAACACACAGAACAATTTCTTCAGGGTGGATGGGCATGACTGGGCCAGAAACACTTAGCTGGGGGTTCACAGCTCCTAATAGTCTCTAGAAGGGCAAACATCTAGTCAAAGATGCTTAGAAAGTTTCAAACCGTCACTGAGCTCAGTCTTTCCAATGCCCTTCTTCAGACAAATCGTAAAATACCTCAAGACGACGTTGACAGGGATTTAAATCACGGCCTTATTATAGCGGTGAGAAAAGTCTTCCATCCTCCAACAACAATGAATCTAGAGGTTTATAATCCTGAGTGGACAATAACCCTGTTGTTTTATCTCACCAATCTCGTATTTGAAAAATAAAGTATATAGAAATTTAAAGGCAAACATTTATGCGTCCCAACCAATACCGTTTCAAAAGAATATTGAGACCGAGTCAATTTTCCTTCAAATTCTCCCTGTTTTTGGACTGTGGGAGGAAGCCTAAGACCCCGGAAAAACCCACGAAGGCACGGGGAGAACATCCACATCAGGAGATCATAACTTAAGCTGATAACTTAAAAAACTCCAGATTTATCGTCTTCAGCAAAAATCTCCAAACCGCAAACACACATAGAGTTATGGAGCACACGGCGATGTTTTACAGAAAGCACTTAGGTGGGGGTCATGGTTTATATATTGCTCATATAAATTCCTACTTATTATATTGTATGCGAGAATGGATCATCTGTCGTCAGTGACTAATGGCAGTAATACACTCCAGTCATCTGAAGAGAGCTGATGAAGGCCTCACTTTACCTGGCAACCACGCAGAGCTTTCCGGACACTGTTGATTATTAATTACATAAATTACAGCTTGACTTTCCTCCTCCTCAATGAGACACATAATCAAACATAATTACTGATGTGGCTGTTGCTCTACCTGCCCGAACCAGCAAAGCCAAGACTCTCCAAATAGGAAAACACATGTTTGCCAGACTAATGACTTCAGGCTTAATTACTAGTAAAGCTAGTTAATTGTGGCCTAATAGTTGAGTGTTGGACCTGAGAGACACTGCATTTCACATCTTTCTCTCAGTTCCTACTTCCTTCCTTCATTTCTTTCTGTCTTTCGCTTATACTTTGTTTCTTATTACTTTCTAGTTTTTTTCTTTCTCCCTTTGTCCTCCCTTCCTGCCTTTCTTCTTTTCTTTTTTTTTCTTTCAAATTCTTTTATTTCTTTATTCCATTACTTCCTTTGTTCTTTCCCCCCTTTATGCCTACTCTTGTTTTTCTTACTTATTATCTGTATTTCCTTTCTTCTGATAACCTTCTAGTTTTCTTCTTCCTTTATCGGTTTATTTCTTTCCATTTATCTTCCTTTTCCCTTCCTTTCTAGCTCTTCTCTCTCATTCATTCATAGCTTCCTTAATATCTTCCTCTGTTTATTCTTTTTTTATCCTTTGTCGCTTTTTTCTTTCTTTTATTTCCTGTTATTTTTCTCGTCTTAGTTACTTCCTACTTTCTTTCCTTTCTTCCTATTCGAAACGCAGTGAACTCCTTTCCCTGTTAAGTAAAGTCCAGCTTCCAAAGTCAAACCCTTAGAGAAGTGTTCCCTCCCCAGTGAACAATTACCCGTGTGCCCTGTTCCTCCTTCTCTCGTGTGGGCTGTGAGATGGCACAGGAACACTTTGCTTCTGACCTTGACAAGCAACTCCACTCACGCAAAAAATGAAGCACTCTTATCTCCATGGCAATGAGAGCCCTCTCCCACCCCCGCCTGAGCAATGTCTACCACAGATGGGATCAACTTGATTCATTACTGTGAAATTGTCAAAAGATGTGTAATATATAGCATAACAATGTTAACACAAAGGTCACGTTTCAAGCTTAGTCATCTTGAGTAGTTGCACTGCGAGGTCAAAAAGCAAGACTGTCGGATTTACCCCTGTCAGGCTAATTAAAGCGTACATATCATCAGTATAATTGTGCATTATACTTGTGTGTGTGTGTAACTATTTATCATTTTTGAATGTATATACTGTAGAATTATTATACTGTATAAAATATGATACTATATATATATATATATATATATATATATATATATATATATACATTTATAGATATAGATATAAATGTATGTGTGTGTGTGTGCGCGCGTGTGTGTGTATATATATATATATATATAGAGAGAGAGAGAGAGACTCTCTGTCTGTCTCTGGTACCGTACATTAAAAATACATAAATTGTACCTTCTTGAGACCTTGAGTTGATATTGAGATGACCATTTGTTCCCCATGCTCTACTGATAATGTATAATTTGTGAAAATAGGATTATGGAACTGTTCTCATTAAAACGTAATATACAAATTTGAAACGTGCTATGAGTAACAGCAACATCATATAATTTGTATACATGAACAAATAATTTGTGTATAATCAAATGTGCACTAACTGTGAATATCTACATGGTGGCTGCAGTGTTCTAGCCGGACTGTCCAGCCCATACGGCCATTTTGAGGTCGCTGAAATCCATCATATCGACTTAAGACAGCACAGAGCCGCGGCGTCCCAACTACAAGACAGAGTAGAAGAGCCAACAGAAAGTGCAAACACAGTAAGACACTACAAATCTGTAGAATTACAGTCCATGTTACAGAGAACCCAATCTAGACTCAAGAGTTCCAAATGAACTGACAAAATTGGATGGCGTGATAATAATACTTAATCCAACAAACTGTGTAGACAGTAAGCATTATAATCCTGTCATCCGACGTCTTGTGACTGAAAGGCGTACTTGAGAAAGACATTAGCGTTTAGAGAGAGAGAGAGAGAGAGAGAGAGAGAGAGAGAGAGAGAGAGAGAGAGAGAGAGAGAGAGAGTGAATTGTCACACTGATCATTAAAATATCCCAAATTTTAAAGTAATCCGGACGATCGAGGAAAAACCGTTTGAGTATTTCTCACAAAGAATTAATTTGCTGGCTGCCTAGAATTTTGTAAATCTGTAATAAATCCCCATGAATGACAAACCGTGTTAAATCTTTACTGAAACAAAAGGTGTTTGTTATATTGCGACTAAACTGGTTTACTCAAGACAATAATCATGTTTTCAGATGCTTGTGAAATGATACACTTGGTCAATAGTTTATAAGTGCACAGATCAGATTTACAAGTACAAATTGGTTGATGTGTGCGCAAAACTATTTTACAATAACATCTATTTTACAAGGTTTACAGAAGCACACTTTTATTTTACAAGTACTATTCAAGATCACAAGTGATTGTATTTTATGAATTATAGGAGACAAATGTATTGTACAAATCAAGTTTACAGAAGCACAGTTTGCCCGCCTCACAGCAAAAAGGCTCTGTTTGAGACTCGATGTGTGAGTTTGGGGCCTGTGGAGAGTTTTCATCTTCTTGCTGTGCTTGCGTGGGTTTTCTTCGGGTTCTCCGGTTTCCACCTACAGACAAATTGGCATTGGAAAATTGACCACATGGGTATGAGTGAATGAGTGAGTGTGGAATGTGTTTGTCTGTGTGTCCCGCTCTGCAAGAAATTGTGTTTACAGAAGCACACATTTTATTTTACAAGTACACATCACAAAAACTACTAGTATAAATTGTGTTTACAGAAGCAAACAATTAACCGGTACAATTCAAGTTTATGTGAAGCACACGTTTAATTTTCCTGCACAAATCAGGTTTAAAAGTGGCCCAAATCAAATACACAAATGCACATTCTGTGAAGGCAACAATAGCATTATTTTTGTAAACCACATTAAAACATTAAAAAATAAAACAGTATGTTGCAATAAGCAAATGCTGAAAGAGCAACTTGTGTTTTCTGCTCATCATTTTCCTCAGACAAAAAGATTGAAAGAAATCACAAATGTGAAACATTGGAAGAGCATTGCTTCCTAATCTAGCAGAAGAACTCACTCCTTGAAGCTGATGAATCACCACGAGCTGATCAATGTGCTTGTTTCTGGGCTGGAGTCTGCTGATGGAAAACCAGCAGAACATCTTCATATAATAAGCTGGAGACAATTGTCAGTCAGCCTTAGTGATGGATTTCTTATTAGATCAGAAGGTGCTTTCAGATGGTTTACTTCATCCCGGGAGACAGAGATCCAATAAAGCTCGGTCTCGGCGGACACTTGTCCAATTACCAACGCTGTCTAATATTTACGTTTTCTATCAACTGTTTTTATTCGTATCACGTTGCTGCAATTGAATAACAACCACTTGATGATGCATTTGGCTACTGAGGTTTATATTTCTATGCCTATAATTAGAGTAAAACTATATTATAACTGTATTTTAGTTATAACTAAAACTTATATTTCCATTTATTTTTCTGTAACTAGATCTGTAAATTAAAAAAAAAAGGTTTAACCATCCAGTGAAGTCACACACACACAAACCCGGAAAAGACATTGTCTTGCTCAAGGTTGTAGAACCAGGTTGTGGAATTTGATCTCGCAACCCCTTGGACACCAATTCCCTACCACTGTTCCACAACCTCCATAAGATCATGTCCATAATACAAATAATATATGTAACAAGCGAAACATTCCGAGTATTGAGTTGTATAATTACATCAGTCCAGCCACCTATGAAATTGGTAAATTGCACATGGAGTCTCCAGGAAGCTGCACAAGCGCATTGTGATGTGCCTTAGCGAGTGTAATGCCGTTCTTAATGAGATTAATCCACCAAAAAGAGGAACACCAGCATGATTTACAAGTCTTACAGGATCAATTAGCGGAGCTGCTTAAGCGGCCAATTGCTCAGCAGAGACAAAAACTGTGTCACAGAATTTAATGCGAAGCAATAAATCAGCAGGAGGCTGACATGATGGAAGGCAAGTGCAGGGTTTAAGGATGAGAGTGATGAACTACGATCTCGCCAAGAGTTGTGATTTTGAGGAGTATAGTTGCTGTGAGAAACGCTGCATGTCATCCACCCATCCATTTTCCATCGAATTAAGTTCATGCGCATGTCGTGTGAACATGAATTTAATTCACATGTGTATATGTAAAACTAGGCCGGCTCGGTGGTGTAGTGTGTAGCGCTGTGATGTCACAACAAGAAGGATTTTTAGTGCAAAGTTTACATGTTCTGCCATGCTGGCGTAGATTTCTTCTGTGTCTCTAGTTTCTTCCCACAGTCCAAAATACGTTTAAGTAAAGTGGAGACGGCAAATTTGCACATGGGTGTGTCGGTGTGTGCCACTTTGTGATTGGTTGGACACCAATGTAGGGTGTGTCATGCTGCAATTATCTTCAGGTCCATTACATTCAGTGTGTGTAATGTGTAAATCAATTTTTATTAAAAAAAAAATTACAACCTCATACTTCGTACCCGACTTTATAACTCTTGTTTATTGAGGTCACAAATTAATTTTTCTAGATGATGAAAAAATATACAATAGTAACAAATATGATCACATACAATTCTAACAAGAGCTGAATTGAACCAGAACAAGTTTAGGATTGGAATTCAGTAACTTTCTTTGACTCACGTTATAAAATGATAGTAGCCGTCAGCTAACATAAAAGAGCTACTGTATTAACACTTCCCGACTTTTCATTTATTTCCTAGTAATGTGTGGATAACACTGCTACTTTATAAATGGAAAAGCTGTTAATAATCTTCATGCAAATGTATAAATAATCAATAATCAAATAATAAAACAAGAAAGCAAACCGCTAACAACGAGCCACATTTTTTTCATATTTTGAATTTTTTTCATGTTGAATTCAGAATGCTGCAGACAGACAGATTGGTTTCAATCTACGTGCAGAGAACGAGGATTAAAATGTTTAACAAGAACTTTCTGGCGTTCAGCAGCTCTCTGGTGGAACAACTTCTCAATATCAATTCTATATTACAGGTAACTAGGGTTTCTACCACCTCCATGACATATAAAAACTACGGAAGACCTACTGGTGTGTTCACTAACTGTCATTATCTTCTCTTGTTGTATCTCTTGATATACAGTAGCTTGGCATCCATTGTTTTCGTTTTATGACAAATTGCTTCTAATGGTCTTTATTGAGTAAGTCACTTTGGACAAGTGTCTGCAGAATGTATTAAAGTTAAAAGTAAAGTAAATATTTAAGCAGGGATTTCAGTTGAAGGATGTTCATCTGTTATTGTAATTGAAAAAACAATTGAAAAAAGATTTCTGCAATATTGTTTTTTTTTTTTAGTTGTAGTGCTAATATTGTACTGGCCATAATACTGGCCATAAGTACTGGTCATTACGCCATGGAAAAGATCAGGACTTAAGTGTATGTGTGTGTGTGTGTGTGTGTGTGTGTGTGTGTGTGTGTGTGTGTGTGTGTGTGTGTGTGTGTGAGAGAGAGAGACGCTTCTAGTTCACATTAAAGCTTGTGTTATTGTTGTTTGTGTTTGACAAAAAAAGATGGACGACTCAACGCCAAGAAAATACTAAATCTGTTTATATAGTTGTTGTTTTATTTTTTATAACCCCAGGCTGTAGTTCCGCTGTGGATCTGACACCAAAGCTGTTACAGAATATTGTCTGGCCCTAATTTGTGTTATCTGTTGTCCCAAGGTAAAGCAGAAATTTCAGTCACACAGGTTCAAATTTCATTTTATAGATTACAAACTCATCACAACAGAGGCTGTGATTGGACAAACTAGTGTTCACGTCAACACGTCTAGCACATCAGGCGTTAGAAGAGTAGGTTTTATTTTTTTTGTAATCATGTAATAAATCTCAAAATTGGTATATTATGTTTCAGGACCAACTGATTGTACAGTAAATCTCACTATACACTGGTCCAGTGAAAGGGAAATGAACTTGTGTCCAAGAGGTTGCAGGTTCAAATCATTCTCTAAAAATCATAATAATATTCCAACTTGTGTCAGGGAGAGAAGTAGCATGTCCGTTGGCTTCTTAAAAAA
>CM051497.1:6106017-6190747 GCA_028031935.1 Paedocypris micromegethes
ATATATATATATATATATGACATTATACAGCATGTACTGTACAGTTGATCCACTATCATATGGAAATTGCCTTTCTGAACTCGTTCACATAATTCACATTTCAGTTCAAGAGCTGCAAAAGTTTCCAAATTCTCTAGTTTGCACAGTGTTGCCCGAGTAGTTTCAGTTCTAACTTTATTGATTTCGTGACGATGGGTTAGCGTAGCTATTAAGTTTGTGTGCCATAAGTTTGAGCTGAGAGATCGACTGACTTTGACATCTCCTTTAGACCGAAAAAGGATGGAGTATACTACTACTGGCTGCTCAATAAATCTTAAACAACTTCCTTTTTGCATCTGAGTTGGCAAGCGCTTTTAAACTCTTTTCCAGAATGATCTCGCAGCTATTGATCTTGTCAACGTTTCATTTCAACTTATAAAGGATCCAGCCACTTATTCATTAAAGCCTTGCAAAGTTCAAGAAGTTTAAAAATATCAACAAGATGGAATTTGATGTTGGAGTCTTTTTTATGTCTTTTTCGAGTTTAGGTGTCCTAGTTTGCACTGTAATGACGAGATTTTTGTCACTTATGTTTCCCCACACAGTGGATTCAGATTAATAGAACAAATCAGGACTCCGTCATTTTGACTCGAATAACAGGCTGTTCTGGTTGAGCGGATACACGCCATTTTAGATAGAGATGTATATAACACGAGAATGTCCTTGTGACCTTGATTATATAAAACACAATCACATACTGCCAACATCCAATCTGTTCATTTTCTCTATTCTCGGGTTTCTGCAATGACGAGTAAAGAAAGAGCTTGTGTAGACACACGTACACAATAACACACACACACACACCTACACACACATCCACACACACACACACCTGCCGAATCTAATTAGTCTGGTGTTTATATACTTATATACTTGTTCATAACACAGTTCCCCCTTTTGGACTGAAAACAAGAATACGTAGTTAATTTTGCCGCTGTACAAGCTTTGTCCTGCACAAACTTCACATAATAAAAAGAATTCTTCAAAATGAACATGATTCTCAGCTTTTCAATATTTAAAGAACTGATCCAACGTCTTTCACTGGGTTCCTTTGAAGCTTCTTATAAACAAACTCACAACGCACCATTGGTCATTCCCTTGTTGGCATTTGTGGGTGCAGAGCATAAGCCAGTCTTCAATGTTTTATTTTCTCATTTAAAAAATCATCAATTTCATGTTCGATTATTTCTCTTAACACTGTCCAGTCGTTGGCAGAACTATCAGAGCCATCAATCTTCCCAATGTCTCCGGGCATACTGCTTATTGTCGTGTTGCATGTAAATCTGTCTATTTGTATGCTAACATGGTGTACATTTATTTACACATCCCTGCCTGAACAGGATTCATTTATCATGCTTCCCGTTCATCCCTCTCAAAGAAAGATACACTTTACAAGTCCAACCATAAGGACACGCCCAACAACCTTGTAATGATGGAGTAAGAGCTAACTCACACAGTAGAGTGTGTGAGTAACCTTCACACTAATCTCACCACTCCTTCCTTATTCCATGGCCTATAGCCGACTTATGTTAGACCAGCTGTGGTCCTTAGATTTACTGGGCAGCACTTTGTTTCAACTAAGTTTGTGCCAAAGGGCTTAAAAATAAAGTTAGATTACATTACATCACATTACAGTGGTAAAGGATTGGAATTGGAATCCCAGTCCGGCTGGTTCTACAACTGAGAGTCCTTGAGCAAGACACCCCGGACCCAACAGCTTAAGGCTGCCCACTGCTCCGGGCTTGTGTGTGACACTTCACTGTGTGTTTGTGTAGCTTCACCAGGGGTGTAAGAAGTAGCCATACTTGAGTAAAAGTATCGATACTCACTGTAAAAACTACTCCATTACAAGTAACAAGTCACCAGCTTAAAAAAGACTTGAGTCAAAGTAGCAAAGTATCCAATTATAAAATAACTGTTTTTTTGTATTTTACTCACACTGATTTTAGGCCAAAAAAAACCCCACAATAAGTATGAAAAACAAACTCTTTATTTATGAGTTATGATTACTCGTATGAGTTGGGAGTTTTTTTTCTAGCACAGGAACACGATTTTACACCACGATGTTCCAAAAGTGGTGCAACAAAATAAATAAAAATATCAGAAAGTCGGTCTCAAATCAAACTCAAACCGGCAAAATAAAATTGTCTGTGTGTCCCGCTCTGCGAATGGTTGGCCACCAATCCAGAGTGTGTATCCTGCCTCCGGCCCCAAGACGCTGAGATAGGCGCCAGCTCCCCGCGACCCTGTAAAGGATGAAGCGGTAGAAGATGACTGACTGACTGACTACAATTCTTAGCTAAATTTGTGATTCTCAGTGACGTCTCAGTATCAAAAAGGGCCAATATTTTTATTTAGCTTCGGCAAAAGCTGGTTTTCTAAACAAATATTAGGTTTCTAATTCACAACTAGCTTCCAGTATCGTCAGCAACCTATAGATGGCGCTATCACCTCATCCGCCCAAGAATTTAACCGTGTCAATTCAAATGTAGTGGAGTGAAAAGTACTGCTACTCAATCAGAAATGCAGTGGAGTAGAGAGTAAAAGTTGCTTATATTTTTGATACCCAGTGCAAGTACGAAGTAGCCAAAAACATACTTAAGTAAAGTAACCAAGTACATTTACTCAAGTTCCTTACACCCCTGAACTTCACTAAATGGTTAAATCCACCTGGTTGATGGAGAATCTCTACAGAAACCCACGGTATTCACAGTCACCAAGTAAACTGTTCAACTCCGTCTTTCTTCTTTTTAGTACTTTGTTTGTCCAAAATAGGCAGAATTTTGTCCCAAATTAGTGAACAATGTTAGGCTCATGATATGATTATAGAAGTCTCGTGCTGAATAAGGTAAAGCAGCCTAAACAATAGCATTGTTTCACCTGTTCTGAATCTTCTGTCTGTTCAAAAACAGTAACGGTCTATCCGATCTTCAGTGGATGTGACAAGACAGATGTGACTACTACATCTCAGAACTCCCAGTTTTCCTTTTGAGGAAAGGTGAAGCATTTCAGTCAGTCCATTAGTCTCCAGTGCATGACAAGAGAAAGGCCGTGTTTCAAATGTTACAGCCTCTGGTCCAGTTCCTGCTTTGTTCCATTTTAACCGGCTATAAATTCTGCGCGACAATAACCTGTATGGCACCTAATAAAATATCCAGCTTGTATTTAACACAGCGGAGAGAAACCGGACCCATGTTATAAACACGAAATGTGTGAACTGTGTGTTTTTCATTTCAGGCAACTATAATTTTACACAGAAAAATGATTTTATGCCTACCCTCAATTTTACAATTATTTATGCAACACAATAAGATATAATTATAATAATTATAGACTCTGTTGTGCGTGACATCAGAAATGTGTACATTAACATAATTATTGCTATAGGTTTTTAGTTGTATAATGATATAATAAAGGGGTTTCGGGGGGGGGGGGGTTCTAACCATCAGCTTTAAGAGGTTTTTGAAATTTGTATCTACACGTTGTTTACAGTGCCAAGACTGCGTGTAACAGCTACTATCACACACACACACATGCACACACGTGTGTGCATATACGTATGTATATGTGTACATACGTATATATAGACGTATGTACATACATTCATACATTACAGTTACTCCCACACACTAGGTGTAATTACACAGTAAACATCCTTATTTATCATGTGCTGTTGCTTATCACTGCAGTGTATCGCTGAAAAGCCTTCTACTAAATCTGCTTGGATCCTTGTTTATTGGAAATCATGGTGTTGGAAGCTCTGAGCTTTTCTCTTACATATAAACCTTCTAAGTTTGATGAAATCTCCACCCAGTTCGTTCCTTTCACATCTAGAAAGCTTTGTACTTCAGATTTGTATCCAATCTTTCTCTGATTTGATTTTTATTCTTTTGTGCGTCTGTGAAAGTAATTTAATCTAATGCACTTTCTAATGCAAAGAAGAAAGAGTGTAAGACAGAACAGATGCAACCTGTAGACTTTTAAACAAAAGTTTTTGTAGCTTAATCAGATGAGTTTGTGTTAGCAACAGCAAGGCTGTGGGTTCGATTCTAAGTTACATCAACGCTTGAGTACTGAAACAAGAGCACCTGTAAACTCTAATAGTGCAATGTATTATGTTGCCCTTCATTCATTTCTGGGTCACTGAAAGCTGGAGCCTATCGGGAAGTAAGCCGGTGAACCAGATGAAACCAAAGCAAACACGGGGAGAAGATGAACTCGTCACAGAAACCGACCACGACTGGACTTCGACATCACTACATCATGGAAAAAAATGCTATGTAGGGTGGTCAAGGTCACTGAATGATTCATTGACCCCGATTCATCTAAAACTGGATTTTACAATTGGGGGACCCCCGAGTTTAAGTGCACTCATTGTAAAGATCAGTTTATTCTTCAGCCTGTCATTTTAGAAGAGATTTTACAGACAAAACCTGCTGAAGCTGAGGTTCAGACCCCCTGATTGTAAAGATGTAATATTATGATGGCTGGGTGGGCACAGCACTCACCTTTATGGACCACCGCGTCATGACCCAAAAGCTTTCAATGGCCTCTCCCTGTTGCCGTGGCAGCAGACGTGCACTGGATGCTCAATCACTTTCTTATCAGGTACAGCGGTCAGATTTTTCCTACAAATGACCCAGAGAATGGTCCCAAGGTTCCAGGATTTCCAGCCGTGTGACCCAGTTAACTAGTTCAGTATTCTAAGTGTCGCTGAAGAATGCTTTCATGCAAGCTTTGTCAGACTGTCTCTAGTGGGCAAAACATTAAACTGGGATATTTTTGGGTTGCGTTTTCATTTAATCAGATCCATTCATTTATGCAACCACTTTTTCGATTTCTGGGTCAAGGGGAGCTGGAGCCAATCCAAACAAATATAGGTCTGAAGGCAGGACACACCAATCAATTGGTGACCAATCAACCACAGAGCAGCACACACACATTTCTCATATATTATCGTACAAATTGTTTTATCTACTACAACAAGCTGCACCGACACAACATGCACTCGATATACATTCGTAATGTACATCTAAACAGTACAGCTGTGTGTGTGTGTGTGTGTGTGTGTGGTGTTAGCGTGCGTGCGTGTCAAACTATCCCAAATAGATTGAAATCACATCCACGCAAATAGCATGAGTTCAGTTTTTACGCAACACTGCCCTCCTGTGTCCGCCTCTGTGCATCACAGGTGAAATTCTCCATCTCAAAGTCAACTTTATTGTAAATTCAGCTTTTTGCATTGGACAAAGACATAACATGATATTGTTTCAACCATGTAACACAATAATAAAGACAAACATGAATTACATTGTAAATGCTATAAATAAGGCACCAAATACAAGACACCAAAAACTGTACCATATGAATGACATTTTTCAGTGAATCAACAGTATTGTTTACATATTTATTAATATAAAAGTCCATTTGCACAAACATATTTTTTTTTACCATAGTCAATCAAGTCGTTGAAACACCAAAGCCGTCACACTGTTTCCTGTCACACCCCCAAACTGGAAACTAGGGGTGGGAAGTTCTTTTACCATCTTAAAACCTGTTTAAAAGATAATTAAACGGGATTAATGGATAGACAGATAGACGAGTGAATAGTTGAAAGGATTGCTAGACAGATAAAAGGACAGAACCGACGGCGAAATGAGTGTAAGAATGGACAGAAGAGATGGAAATAGATGAAGAGATGGATAGAAAGACAGATATAACAGACAGAGTAATGGATAGATGGATGGAACGGACCCATGGAAAGACAGGTGAATTTGTGGAATGGGTACCACAAGTGTCACTGTAACACTTGACGGAAAGATGGATGGATGGATGGATGGATGGATGGATGGATGGAGGGTAAGACAATCAATTTTATTAACCTGGAGTAAAGATCTGTTGAAGCTGATCTTTGGTCCAGTTGCAAGAGGTGATGATGAAAAAGCCTCTGGAGCTTGTTACGGTTCTTAACGTCGTCACATAGCGCCGCTTTGCATCATCTCTGTCTTCTGGCTTCAGGCTAATCGCATCAAATGTGCCTTTATCAATACATAAATCAAAATTCTTCATTTGTGTGCAGGGTTTCAGAAAGTCTTCCATCTAAACACACAGCACAAAATTTTTTTCACAGTACAGCATAACTTTTTTTTGTTTTTTTACACAGTCAGACATTTATTTGTACCTACCTGTATTTGAACATTTTGTACGCCTTCCTCTTTCAGAATGCTTAAAGTGAGATCTACAGCCGCCTTTGAATAGTCAATCCCAGTGAGGTTTGTAAATCCATGTTTGGCCTTAAACGAGACATCAAGTAATTATTTATGATATCAATAATTATTTTCAACATTTATTTTTTAGAAAGAAATTATAAAGAAATTATACTATAAAGTTCTTTCAGCAGAAACATAAAAAATAACAGTAATTGAAATAAATCATTAAAGCACATGTTTTCCAAAACAATAAAGAAAATATGTTGTAATGAAGCTAATGATTTCTAACATGGTGTCAAAACACGTACCAGTTCAACGAGAAAAATCCCATTTCCTGTGCCAATGTCCAGGATGGTGGCATTCCGTGGAATGTTTTGTGCTTCCATCCACCGGATCACTCTCTCCATGCTTTCTTCACCGAACCTGAAATGTGGTCAACAGGATTAGGTAATAAAAACAAATACGTAAATAATGCAGAGAACACTTCAAAATTTACCATATTTCTCCGACATCTCCAATTTCTTTAAATGTCTGTAGCTCTCGCTTGTACGCATGGTCCCAACTGAAAATAAAAACGTTGACAGACATTACGAACTGTAGAAGAACTTGACAAGTATGATGGAAGAGTCAGGAAAAAAACGACAAATAAAGGATATATGTACATAATTAAAACGAGTTACGTTAAAATAATTAGAGTGCACTAACACAATAATTAATTAATGTACGATTGACATAGGTGTACAACTACGTTTCATTAAACTTATAACAAAAACTTGCGATAAATATGGATTAAAATTAGTTTGGTATTGCAGTAAAATGCAGATGTCTGTGTTCTTGAAGATTAACAATGTTAATATTGTACATAGAAACTGATTTCTTACTAGTAGTAGTTCCTTACTATTCTTTAGTTCCCAGTTTTGATGGCTCGAAGTCATTTTCTGAATCAGGGTTCTGTTTTCGACATTCTTCGGAACCATGTGTGCAGCCTGACGGATCCATCATCAGGAGCTCGAACTCCGCAACATCCGGTTCAGCAGCGCAGAACGTGTTAGTTAATCGATTTCAAAATAAAAGTCTTAGTATAAAAAGGTTGCTACATGTCTGTGTTTGTCTGTCTGTCTGTCTGCCTGCCTACCTGCCTGTCTGTCTGTCTGTGTGTCTGTCTGTCTCTCTGAGAGATAGAGACAAACTGACTTTTTTGTTCCCAAACACTACTACTCCTTACAAAAAACTTAACTTTAAAGCTGTATGTATGTATGTTATGATCAGAATTATTAATTTTATTGGCCAGGAGTGCACAAGACACGAAAGTATTTGATTCAGTCTTCGTATAGTACTGTCGCACTTCTGATTTCACACTGATGACAAAATTATTTTGACACAATCTGCACATTTATCACACTGTAAAAAGCATTGCACGGATTTTTTTCACTGTTTGGACATGACATTTCAATTCGTTTATTTATAAATGTTTTTTCTTCAGCATTTAATGTTTTATTATTTTACAAAATATCGTTAAAGTTACAATGGTACAATGTTTGTGTTTTGACATTTGTTTTTCTCGTTTTTATACAGGGACGAGCTGTGAGCGCAAAGGATTGTGGGGTGGGCGCGTATGTTTCCATCATGGCGGCGTCAATTTCGGGTTATACTTTTAGTTCTGTGTGTTATCACAGTGCCAACAGCAACTCGGACCACGTAAGTACTGCTCCAACTGACATGGTTTGTAAATTTGTAAGTGGTCGGCTTCATATATGTGCAATAACGTCGGTTCTTCATCAAAACGGAATTAATTATTTTCCCGGTGTCATCTTCCTGGTGTGATCACACAGTGGCTCTGTCTTAAATCCTGGGGCTCCGCCTTGCTAGACAGCTGTTTAGTTCGTCTAATTAGTCTTGAATATTAAATGTCAGATTTTCCTATTTTAGAGTAATGTTTATTGCCCGTATTGTGAACTTCGGACGTTTATTTGAACAACCATTATGTAACTTGTTTTCAAAGCATGTTGTCTAGTTAGGTGGCTCGTTAGAAATTAAGACGCGGTCAGATTGTCAGCTAGCAATCTGCAGTCGACCTGCTTTCTTCAAGCTCGCCCGTTAAAGTGTCATTATGATTATAAGCGTTTTTTCACATTTTATTTTTGCTAGGTGTACAACGCCAGACAGCTTTTACAGAATGAAGTGTTGTCCAGTGCATGTAATGGCATTCGGCCTTGCAACTGTCGAGTTAGCTTTAGGCTAACCTGATACTCAGCAACAACTGTCAAGCATAAACTTAGTTGTGATTTAGCTGCTCACCAAGCTACTTTTCTGCGAATAACAGTAGTGTATTAGTCGTTACAATGTTGTGTGTTCTGACTTGAGATGTTAGAGGCTTTGCATAGTTGTTTAGAGCTGGTTAGTCCTAATGTCACGCTAGACTAGTTTCACACTTGACAAACTGGTAAGTCGTTTGTATAATAGATATATTTAAAAGTTTTGATGTAATGTGACGTTTTCACATTACACGGTTTGTTTAAACACTATTTTTGGTCCAAATAAATGTCACAGTGCCAGAAATCCACATGGAATGACTCATTAGTGGTCAGTTAGTGGTCATTAGTGTTCAGAATTTAATTGATCACTGCAGATCAGCTAAAGCTAAAGACGGGAGTTGTCTTTTAAAGGTGTGTGTGTGTGTGTGTTTGTGTGTGTGTGTGTGTGTGGTGTGTGTGTGTGTGTGTGTGTGTGTGTGTGTGTGTGTGTGTGTGTGTGTGTGTGTGTGTGTGTGTGAGAGAGAGGGTGAGAGAGAGGGTGAGAGAGGGTGAGAGAGAGAGAAGAGAGAGAGAGAGAGAGAGAGAGTGTGTAACGTGTAATTTTATTTTGCTTTTTCAGGAAGGTTTCCTGCTGGGAGAGGTGAGACAGGAAGAGACTTTAAACATCAGCGACTCGCAAATTGGTAGCTCTGAATTCCTCAGTGTTATAGGTAAATCTTTTTAATTTTCACAATAAAGCACAAGTAGATTCATTTTTTTAAATATGAAGTATTTTAATTCCTGGTGAGTAAACGATGCATCTGCATCTTTTCAGCTGGAAACACTGCTCTTTATTAAACTAATTCACAATAACTCAACATTGTTCCATTGCAAACCCCCATCAACACACACACACACAGTTTCAGTTTGTTTTCCACTAATCCAGTAAATTCTTCTTCTTCAATGTTTGAGTTTAATAGTTTTCACGAGTTTCGATTAGTTTTCGATTTTAAACTACCATTAAATCTCTGTGGTTGCTGTTTATGAAACATGTTGCCTTCTTTGTGTTCGCTACTTTATCAGTAACAAACACATCAACTGGCAGAGTGTTTAACATAGTAATAGTATGAAGTAGTTGAAATGTTAATTTGGTTTGCCATATCTCATATCTTTGCTTTGTTTTCAAATAGGGATTTAATGTGAGAAAGAACAAAATATAAAGAACTTGAAATGAACATATTATTTTTGTATTGACCCATTGTTTCCATTGTCTGACTGGTTTAATCTGTAAAATCATTGAAAATGGACTTTTATTGTCATATTGTGGTTTCATGTTATGAAATATTCCTTGTTTTTTATTGTGAGCCAGAAGTTAGATTCATTTCAACATGTGTATGTTTTATGATACTTTATAATGTACAGGCCAATATTTTTGCAATATGTTTGCTATTTTGCTCAAAATAGCTGGTTGAAAAACAAAAGGTCAGATCTATTTCTTTTTGTTGAGGAATTTCAGAAATTTGCTCATGTTCTAAACAGGTCTGGTCTGTATCTTTTATCTGAATGTGCAACACTGTGTTTGATTACATTGTGCTGTACTTTGTTATTAACTTTATTAATCACAGTGTTTTCTTCCAGAAATCCACAATCATGAACCTTGTGCACAATTGTTTAGGTAAGAATATAGAAATGCTCACCACTATTCTACAAGTCGAGCTCTGCAAAATGTGTAAAAAAAATTCTGCTCTTGTGTTTTAGCTTTTACGACTATGCAGGAAGTGTCAATGAAGAAAGTCTTAACAGAATCCTGAAGGACAGGAGAAAAGTGAGTGAGGTCTTGTGCGTCCCACATCATGAGCGCCTTTGTGCCGCATCAAACTGTGTGTGTTTCTTCTCGGTTCTCTGGTATAGAATGTTATCGGCTGGTACCGGTTTCGAAGGAACACCCAGCAGCAGATGTCCTTCAGAGAGCAGGTGATACACAAGCAGCTCACGCATCTACTGGGAATCCCAGATCTAGTCTTCCTCCTCTTCAGCTTCATCTCCACAGCCAATAGCTCCACGCACGCGCTGGAGTACGTGCTCTTCAGGCCCGGCAAGAAGTGCGTACTTTCTGATCCACATGCTGAGAACCTATTTGCTCAGATCTGTGAGGACCTGATGTCTCGTTCTAATCACAGCAGGTATAATCAAAGAATATCTCTCACCATCCCAAATCTGGGTAACACCAGCCAACAGGAATACAAGGTCTCGTCAGTGCCCAACACTTCCCAGAACTACGCTAGTGTGATCAAAGAACACGGGTGAGCAGTGATGTTATGTTCCTCAAGTATTTTCCTCAAACAACTATGTGTTCCAAGATGAACAAAAACATAGAGTTATTGAAAAATAAATGTAATTAGAAGCAATAAAACACTTAATGAAGAATACAATGAATAGATCATTCAAATGAGTATAAAGAAAAGAAAGTTTTAAAAAATATATAAATAAAAAATGTAAACCGAATTGAAGAAGCTAGAAAATGCCTTAATAACATTTACATCAATTGCTAGAAATACAACGCAATGAAAATAAACGTTTTACTAAGTCATAGATAATCAATGATATATTGTTTTAAGAGATTTATTGGTTGAAACACACACACACACTTCAGAACTACTGTTAATATTCAACTTTGTTGATGATGAAAATTGGGATGACTGAAAACTAAGTTTGATTCCCAGAGAACTGTATTCTGGATGAAAAATGCAAGGTATGTTAATACGAACCGCCGATTCGGCACTAACAGACGCTTCTGGATCCCCAGCACTGAGTTCTTTGATAAGGACGGCGTGATGAAAGACATACGAGCCATCTTTCAAGTGTACAGCGCTCTGCAAGAAAGGGTTCAGGTGAGTTTCCAGCGTCTCCACCTTCTCGAAACGCAGCTTACGGAGCATTTTACAAACCACTCACAGGCCGTGTGTAGCGAAGTGGATCAGAGTGAGCGAGTGCGAGAAACCATCCAGCAGGAAGTGAACAAACTGAGGGAGGAAATTGCTTGCAGGAAACGCAGCAGAGATGAAGAAGAGAGAAGTAGGTCTTTACACCTTCATCTAAAAGCCGTAGCGTTTTCTGACATCTTCCGCTCCGCACTGTTCCAGGACTAAAACACGCCTCGCTTCCTGAAAGCTCTGCCCAGCCCGAGCCTGAGCCCTCCTCGCTGACTCGAGTGGTGTCTCCAGCTCTCGCCATGGAGCCCAGCGTAGAGAAACCGGTGAAGCCTTCATCTCCCACCACCTACAGCAACACACTGCCTCCAGATTCACCCAGCGCTGTCCTGCTGCCCCGGCCTCAGGCGGTGGGCTCCCCCGGACACCCCTCTCCCAGCCTGGGCAACGGGGACGGCTCCAGCTTCGATTCCATTAGCCGCCAGGCCACTGGCCAAGAAGACCAGGAGGATGAGGACGATGACGAGGACAGTAGCGAGTATGAAAATTTAGTTAGTGAGCAATTGCAGCCATCTTCCCTGACAGAATCGGTCACGTTAGGACGGCCGTCCACCCTGTGGCCTGACGGAGACGCCCACAGCCCACCCGGCTCATAGTGGCTGGAGCGTGTGAGGACCACGGGTGATGAAGAGCACGTGGCCTGTTTGGGTTTGTGGTGGGAGGTGTGACTCTAAAGTGGTCTTGATGTCCTCAGCCAATCAGACGTCTCCGTTTCCAGCTCTCCTCCGTCGTCTCGCTCTTCTAGCTGGAGCAGTCGTTCTGTGCCGCCTCTCACTGGCATCATTCGACCTCTTGCACTGTTCTTGCCTTCTTTTGATCTGCATTTACCTAGACAAGCAAAGGGAACGACGTCTTTTTTTGCGGCCTTCAACACGTCTCTTGGTGCTCATGCCATGACTGCTGTTCACTGAGTCCAGACACGCCACAGCTATACGAAGTGCGGAGGACGGCACAGATCTACAACCCTTCGCGCTCTAGTCTTTTTTTTTTCTTTTTGAGCTGTAAATGGTTTGAGTCATAACGGCCTGTGTAAAATACAACATGTGTTGACTGGTCACGTAAGCGGTGCTTTCGTTTTTCTGGGTTTTTTTTGCTCGTTTTTTTTTTTCCACCCACGTCACCCGCTGTTTTCCACCGTGTTTCATGCGTTCACCGCTGATCTCCGACTCGGCTGCAGCTTCATTGATCTCAGGATTTTTTTTCAGCGCTTGGACTGATGCTCCACCACCATCTCGTCCCTTCTTTGGCTGAGAAGACGCTGTGCTATTATCAGACTGACAGAGGTTTTAATTTCATCATCCGAGTCTAGAAGAAATATGCTGAGGGTGAACGAGAGAAAGGAAAACGTAGATGTGTAATTTATATGAATGTTATGGCTGTGCAATGTGGACTAGATAAGGGATGCCCAACCTGTGGCCCGTGGGCCGAATCTATCTCGTGGATCTGTGTGCGCTCCTGCCCGCAAAATTTCAAGTGAAGGCTAATTTGGTCTGCAGATTAGAAAGGTCACTGCTAGAAAAAATTGCCACCTTTTTCTAATAGGGCTTTTTCATTTTAACAGACATTATGATCGTAAAGAATTCTGGGTCTTGCACTCAGGGTTAGACAAAGGTTAAATTAACGTGCAGTTTCTAACACAGAGGTTAGAAACTGCACGTTAATTTAACCTAATTCAGGTTAAACTAAATTAACTGACATAAGTTAATTGCACAGCCCTAATTCATATAGACTATATATGTCTTTAATGTGAATGAAATTTCTGGTGGATAACTATTCCAACGATGGACATTTTCATCCAAAGAATCCCGCAGATCTCAGTCTATCTCAGGATGTTTGTCAGACACTGAGAATGTTTCTTCTTTCAAGACCAGTTTAGCTTAAAACCACATCGGAAATGGTTTGCCTTGCTTGAGTGTGAATGGGATGGTGTCACGCTTCATCGAAACAGCCAAAATCCTTGTTAAAAATGTGAGAGTGGCTCGAACAAAACAAAACAAAAAAACATTTAAGCTCAGCTGTCTGAAGCAAGACAAAGATTTGTCATGTTTTAACTAACAATCAATTGTTTTTATTATTTTTTGAAAAAGGCTGATCCACGTTACTTGTGAAGGCAGAATATATGTAATCGATTTCTTTTTCAAATCGGGAAATATTTACTGTTCATGATCCGAATCAAATACGTATTCACTCACAACCTAAATGTGATCGCTGCCATATTGCCTTTTTTTGCCCTTTCCACACTGATGCTTTCAAGTCTGACGGCGAAATAAATCTACGACGTGGCGTTGTGCCATTTTCTTGGGAAATCACTGCGACGTGACTGTCATTTTTCCGGTCGGATTGTTCAGCTGCGGGTCGTTTTCATGAGATCAAACAGCTGGGAGTAGTGAGGTGTGCGCTGTACGTGTGACTGCTTATAAACCATAGAATCAATATTTCAAATCGCTTTTGCGGTTTGGCAAGTGTATTGGCGCGTATTTCAGTTTCCACAACCTTGAGGTTTTGTCGATGTCTTAATCTTTTTTATATCATTATTTGGAATCTGTACAGTATATTTATTTACACACATCGGTTAAACCGATAGAAAAGTAAAGGGTTGATGTTACCACATAGTACGTACGTTCATAGCGACACCCCCACCCCCTCTATTTTTTTTTCTCCCCAGTTTCACTTTAGTTTGTCTTTCCTTTGCTTTAATTATCTCTCTCAGTCTCCATATATATATATTTTTTTTTACTTTTTAGTTTCAGATACAATACGTCTCTGTTCGCGATCAAATTTCGGCTTAGGAATTGGTCCGGGATTTTGGCCGACGTTTTAAAGACAAATGATTTGTCTTTGTCATTACCTGCCTTTCACGTTTGTCACCTAATTTAGGAATTTTGTTGGCCATTTCCCACTTACTGGTACTTGGTTCCCTATCGAGCTGGTCACTACTGACACCACATGTGGGGAACAACGTTTCCTGACAAAGCAATGAAGCAATAGAATGACGCAGTGATAACTGCAGCCAATGGCGTTGGAGCACCGCCCTTCTGGGCGTGGCCTGCGAGCCCAAGCTAGTGCTCCAGCCGCCATTTTCTCAGTACAATTTTCTTCACGAGCAATTGAGCATAGCCTAGACTTTACTAGTCTTTTTAGTCCTTTTGATAGTTTTTACCGCCGCTTAGAGTTGGCTAGTGATAGCAGAAGCACCGGGCTGGAGTCGTTCGTCCCGGCGGGCGAACAATTCAGCCCGGTGGGCGGCGGTGCGTTCGGTGCTCGGGGCCACGAGTCTACCGACACCAGCGCGGAGTGCGTCTCGTGCCTAGGGCTCGGTCACGCTACACCGGCCCTCGACAGTCCGCCGCGCGTCGTGACTGTCGAGTGATGCCTGTGGCGCCCTATGGCGAAAGTTGGAGCGGGAAAACATCGGATGGCCGGCTTTTCTTCCCTTACCTTGCGCCGGGCAAGGAGCCACGTCTCGCTCTTGGACTCGGATGTTTTTGCGGGAGATTACCTCAGATGGAGCCGGTAGTGCTTTCCATCTGCTGCAGGCCGCGCTTCCTGATCGTTGGACGACGACGTCTCAACCGGGTTTTTCCTGAGCTCGCGGCGCCAGGCCGCGCTGCCCGGCTGTCGGACGACGACGACGTCCCACCCGGGTTCTTACTTGAGTACGCGGCGCCAGGTGCCGACCGCGTGCTCGCCGACGAGGTCCTGGCCGAGTGCCGGACCGTTGCCTCGCATGGAGCGGGTGAGTGAGTTCCCCCTTTTCCATTGCTGCAGGCCACGCTGTCCCGGCTGTCGGACGACGACGTCCCACCCGGTTGGTTCTACTTGAGTACGCGGCGCCAGGTGCCGACCGCGTGCTCGCCGACGAGGTCCTGGTTGAGTACCGGACCCTTGCCTCAGATGAAGCGGGTGAGTGAGGTCCCCTTTTTCCATCTGCTACAGGCCCGCGCTGCCCGGCTGTCGGACGACGACGTCGTCCTACCCGGCCCCGGCAGAGTGTCGCTGTGTTCTGGTGGCCGTGCGGGACGTTTCGGTTCCACCGGCTTTAATTAACACTGTGAATGCATGTGTGCTTCAGTGCGTTGCAATGTTTTATTAAAGATGTTGGGAAACAGCTTCGGTGTCAGCCGTCTCTCTTCGGAGGGGGTAAGTGTTGAACGGTCTCTTCGTCAGGCCGCACACATAAGCGGCACATGAGCGCGATTATCGCGACACGCTGCGGGAGGCGCACATACACACGGTCCCCTTTTTCGGCTCCTGTGGCAGACATCCAGCAGGTGAGGAGCGCCGGCGGATTGCTTGCAGAGCTGGAGGGCCTGATGCAGATCTTGCGGCGTCAAGGCCGAGGCTTAAACGGGCCTGTACACCGCCGATAGACTGCCAGGTCTCCAACGGGCTGAATGACCCGCTTGGGGAGCAGAAATCGTTCCGGACTCCGGTCTGTGTTGAAATGTGCTGCAGTAAGCGTGTGCTTCATGGACATCTTGTTGTGTGATTCGAGCTCCCTACGCTAACTGGCGTTAACCCGGAGAAGCCCGCGCCGTCAGATGTCTGGGAGGTGAACGCGTCACTCAAGCGCGCTGGCGACGCCTCAGGGGCGTATGGGAGAGCGCGGAGGAGCGCATGTGAGCGGCTACTTCCCTCTCGTTGCCGAGCGTCGCCTGGGAGGACGCTCGCCCAGAGGCGAAATGGCCGCGCGTGTGGCGCGGTAATTCCGGCGCTACGTATGTTTTGCACTCAGCACGTGCGGGTGTGTGCAAATTCATTAAAGAAATGCAACGACGCCGGTGTTGGTGTTTCGTTATTTTATTCTCATGAGCCTCTGGTGAATGACGCTCGTTCAGGGGTCGACAGACATCGTCCCGTGAAGCCTGGGGACGCCTTCAGTTTCTAAGGGCACATACCTCAACGTCATGTCAATGGTGCAGAGACGGATCTTCTGGGGTTCGCGGTCGAGCGGATTCGCGCCCCAGGGTGGTATGGAGGAGCCGACTCTTAGTGACTCGGATCTTTTACTTATGCCGCGGCTCTATGATAACGCGGCGATGGTATGATAACGTATCTTCACGCGGGATATTTTCATCCAGAGACACATAAACATTCGGCAATGGTGACGCGGACCTTCAACAAGGGGTCTCGTTCATCCCGAATTTGGATAATTTGTCAGCGACTGGTTCGTTGGGAGATTGATTCATGTGTCATGAAGGCGTGTATTGTGTGCGAATCATTCAACGAGGGGGCGTGGCAAGCGCTCGTCCCGACCACACAAGCCCTATCTCTGGTGAGCGGGTATTCTCTGAGGAGGCGCATCCAGCTCGAGCCATATAAGCTTCCTTTCATGGTTACTGAATTATTCATGAACGGCACGTCGCTAATGTCTTACGCGACTGTCCTCAGGGAGCGCGTGAAACGGTGCTGTGGGTGGCGCGCGCATGTGTCAGGGCGCACGCGCGCCGAATCAGCGCAAGCTCCGTTGTTATGGGCGGAAGTGACGTGGTCTCTATAGCGCGCAATGCAGGGTATCCGTGTGTTCACTGGCGCTCTGTGCATCCGGCATCGGCGAGGCTGTGTTTCTCCCCCATCGGAAGCGCTTTACAGTGTTAATGACGTGTTTCTATACTTGCCTGATAGAACACGGCGGCAATTGCTGGTCCAACGGGCTGTGCCGTGCGCCGATAGTTCGGCCGGTTGCAATGATGGTTTGGTCATGCATATGGAATATGTTGCATAATGACATCAAATGATTGTTGCTTACACCGTCATTAAATCATTGTGGCATACCGCACTGTTTTGTTTTTCTCCAGTGTTGTATGTGTATTCTGCACTCGGCTTGTCTGCACTGGTTTTGGGATAAACGCTGAGTTTGCACACGTTTTCCACTCTTTCAGTTCACACACTGTTGTGTCGGTGGAGCAAGGAGAAATTGGCATGACTCTGCCCTTTTTCTGCAGTTTCTGAGATGGGCACCACGACAGACAAATTGTCCGAGATCTGTTATGTCGTACAATGTGACGTCATATTAATTCTATGCATGCTGTGCGTAAGCTTACAGTATGTGTCCTTGTCTTATTGCTTGTTAGCTTTGAGTATAACAGGTTGCTGTAGGAGACATTTTCCTTCGGGCGTGTGCACGGGTTTTTCCCCTGTATGTTTTTTTATGGTACACTGAGCATCTCTCTTCTGATCGTGGTCGGGAGATCGGTACAACGCCAGGGCCTGTTTCAGGTTCACCACCTGGGACGCACGCTCAGCCGGCACTCGGCGCATGGTCTCTGGACTAGTGGGTCGTCGGCCTTGTTGGGCAGTCAGGAATTGTCCTGGTATTCTGTTCTTCCCAGTTGTATGCTATGTGCGCGCGTCGGCTTCGCGCCCTGAGGGTACAGTTGAGTTGGTGAAGTAGCACCGCCTCCTGTGCACGGAGCGGTGATGAGGAGCCTCGTGCTTGAGTCTCCGGATGAGTCGCACAATCGGCGGCATGTCCCTCTCTCTCTCAGCCTGTGCCGCTCGACGGTGTGAGACCGGTCTCGGTCTTGGTCTTGGAGGGGGCCCGCTGTCGAAGCAGCTTTGTCGTAGTGGACTGTCGGTGCCATAGGCAGGCGTGTGGTTTCAGAATCGGCAGTGTCCGGAGGGCGTCCGGGCTCTTTCTACAGGGGATGTCGCTGCAGGACATTGCAGGGCGGCCGGCTGGGCGTCGGGGGAGCCGTTTGCACGGGTTACACCTTGGATGTCGTCCCTTTTTGCGCCACATGTGTTGTCGCAAGAGGAGGAGAGGACTCTGCTTAGGTGGGCCTGGGCAGCGACAGGGCCAGGTCACGTGTGTTCCCGTTGTTGGTGACGTGCCGGCCGTGTGTGTGACCCTCATGGGGTTTCGTTGTGTCGGCGGGTGCGCCGGGTTCCCTTGCGGCGGGGATTGTATTGCGTTCCCCACATGTGGTGTCAGTAGTGACCAGCTCGATAGGGAACTATCTAGTTACGTATGTAACTCCGGTTCCCTGAGAGATGGGAACGGATGACACCACATAGGTTGCCGCAAAAGGAACGAGGGATGGATGGAGTGGCTCTCCTGTCGTTCAGTCATTGTACTGAGAAAATGGCGGCTGGAGCACTAGCTTGGGCTCGCAGGCCACGCCCAGAAGGGCGGTGCTCCAACGCCATTGGCTGCAGTTATCACTGCGTCATTCTATTGCTTCATTGCTTTGTCAGGAAACGTTGTTCCCCACATGTGGTGTCATCCGTTCCCATCTCTCAGGGAACCGGAGTTACATACGTAACTAGATAGTTTTATGCACCCTAACTGAGTTAGAGGCGCTTTCTAATTTCAAAAGATCAAATTTGCAGCTGGAAAAGACTTCACCTTTTCTAGAGAGACGGGGGTGAAATAACGTTCTTTTAACTTTTCTATGTGTGTGTTGCATGGTCCTAATTGTAAAAGTAACATTTGAGTCGGTTTTGTTAAGCGTGTGCTGATCTGCAGTGTTTTGCTTTCTCCTGAGGGTGGCGCACTTCAGTCGCAGCAGTGACGCTTCGACCGTGACTTTTCATCGCTTTTACTGCATGAAGGTCATTGATACGAACAGGATAAAAACACACAGGCAGGCACAATTTGTCAAAATCATTTATTTACTATAATACATATCAGATGATGTTAAAATCTTTAGTTTGTACATCATATGAGGCATTCATATGAACATAATGTCTTTTTTCTCTAGACTACTGGGATCCTAGCAGCTGCACACTGACCCTCTCGAGCCCTTTCCTCCATTTTAGTGTAAAATGAGATCGAAATCTCACATTTATGCAAACAGTTCCATTTTTGTTCCCTTGCGTTCGTTCACATACACACCATGCCACAACTGAGCGTTGTGCAGTGTTCACCACATCGACTGCGAGCTTTCTACTCCGCATTGGTTACTGTGGAACAAAATGCAGTACCATTTCAAAAAAAAAAAATCTTTAAAACAAAACAAAAAAATAAAGAAAATTGTATAGGGAATTAAGTACACAATGAATCTAACCCCAAGTCTTTAATACATCATACCACAATGAAATTTGATTATAAGTTTTACAAGATTATACAGAGTCAGTCAGTACCCCTGATTTTTCCGTCTGAAAAGCCAAAGAATGCTATATTTTTATATATTTATATATATATATATATATATATATATATATATATATATATATATATATATATATATATATATATATATATATATATCCCATTATTTCTATTTTCCTATTTCAGGGAAACAAATAAAGCCAAAAATGACAAAAGTGGCATGACACAGAACAGATTATAAAAGTTTTCCGCTGATTTAATGTGTAATGTTCTCTCAGAGCATGTTGGAGTAAAAAAACAGCTTTTTGCATAAAACAGCATTTACGGTTTCGGCGACTGAAGTCGATACGCGTGGGACAGAACATGCAAATGTAACGTCAGAAAGGAAAGAACGAAAGCGAAGAGTTAATACGAACAGGAGGGGGTGGGGCGGGGCAGGGCGGGGCGGGGGTGATGGGAGGGGGTGTTCCCTTCTGGTTCAATGTCTGTCAGACAAAGTGCATCCTCAAACCAGCAGCCCCTGCTTTCCTCACTTCCTGTGTGTCCCCAGCATCTCCGGACAAAAACAGCTTCCAGTCCAGAGAAGTAAAGCGTGACGGTAAAAGTCCAGTTAGATGTCGGTAAACGATTGCCACTTCTTTACTACACGTCATGAATGCTGGAAATTGCTGGAAAGGAGTTGATGTTTGTCGCTGGACCAAAATGAGGAAAAAAAGCAGGTGACATTTTTCTCTCCGTCACAAACAAAAGGAGGTGTTTAGATGAGCGGCTCCGGGGGCAGCGTGTGCTGGATCTGCTGCGGCTGGAGAGGAGGAGGAAGCTGCAGCGCCAGCAGAGACTCCAGGCCGTGGCTGTGGGGCGGCGTCCCCTCGGCGCTGGAGTTCTCCGTCATGTCGCCGCCGTAGAAGAAGAACTGGCACTGCTGGATGAAGCTCTCGATGACGGACTGGTTGAGTTTGGTGGTGGAGAGCGTGTCTTTGTTCTCAAAGTCCGGCCTCATGAGCGTCGGCCAGAAGCAGATGGAGAGATTGTCTGCGGTCATCAGCGTGGTCTTGCTGTGCTGACTTACCCTGCGGAGGACGTGACCTGTGAGCACACGGAGAAGGCAGATGGAGGCCAGAGGATTTACCTGTTGAGGTGAGTGATGATGTATTTGAAGACGCCGTAGTTGACGTGAGGAAACTTGCGGACGATTTCCTTCAGCACCTGCAGTCGCTCGTAGTGGTCCACGATTTCTGGAGGAAGATTATGGAAAAAGATGATTGAATACACGAGCAGAAAAAAAGAGGATGCTCACACCTTCTTAGGAGGAGGAAACCTTTATTTGTCCCATCAATAATGTACATTTCCAGCATCCACCACAATTAGCAAGTATACACAATGGTAAACAATAAATTAAGATAAAGAACACGAAATACGGTTAGAATGCCCGTGGAGAATGCTCAAAGATTAATTTTCTCTCTCGAATTTTTTCCTAGCCAGTTAGTTTCCTTTCAGCTGCTCACAAAGTGACTGGTAAATTACACGTGTTATTTGGGATGTCACAATTTTTGTCAGTTAATATTGACCCCGACCTGATATAGTTCCTAATACGGTTTTTACTAACACACACACACACACATACATAAACACTGAGTTACACGCTCAAGACATGCTCACACACTTTCAAATCAAACACACACTCTCTCATCTTCCTTATTAAATAAAGTTAATAAGCAACGACATCAAATTGTGTTAAATCACTGAATGAATGCTGGTATTTGATTCACGAGTGTTTGATTCTTCAGTGACACTGTGATCCACCAAACGGCTCCATCAGTTCAGCTTCACTCGCCATCACAAGGCTCCGCCCCTTTTAAACAGCAGCACTATGACATTGTGTTTTTAGTGTAGCATCTGTTATTATGAACACAAATGAATCAGTGTGTTTGTTGTCACATTTGTGTTGAATTTACTTCCCACATTCAAACACATAGTCATTCACATCTAATCACTTACAGACCCGCCCCTTGATGCTGATTGGCAGGTTCTGTGATCTCTCAAATCAACCTGGAAACTCAAATTCACATTTGCATCCGAGCTTAGTCGTCTTCTGCGCATCGCTTCCTCTTGCAAATTTTGGCCAAAATCTAACCGCCATTCTAGGGGTGGGCAATATGGGTTAAAATTCATATCATGGTATTTTCTAGTGTACAGACGGTATTGGTATTATATCACGATATTGTGTGTGTGGGGGGGTATTCTTATTTTATATAAAGTGCGAAATTAAAACGCAAGGGGAAACCTGGAGAAGCAGCTGTCATTTTTAATACCATATATCTGTTAAAAGTAGCCCAGGCATTTATTTAAAAAAAAAAAAAAAACATTTAAATTAAATGGCCTGCGGTCTATCTTTTAAGAGAGTGCAAGAGGGAGAAAGAGGGCGAGAGAGAGAGAGAGAGAGAGAGACATAGACCGTGAGAGAGAGACATAGATGGTGAGAGAGAGAGACAGACAGACAAAGTGAGATAGACAGCAAGAGTGAGATAGACCGTGAGAGAGAGAGATAGACGGAGAGAGTGAGAGAGAGAGAGACAGTGAGATAGACAGTGAGAGTGAGAGAGAGAGAGAAAAATGGAGAGCAGAGCCAGCGCGCGTCACGCTTTCCCTCTCTTTCGCGCGCGCGTCTGAATCTAAAGTTGCGTGAAACCAAGGTTAACAATCAAAAACAGAGTTTGACCAAAATAAAACGAGCAGAATTTTCTCGTGCGCGCGTTTTACGGGACTCGCGCTCATACGGAAACAGCCGCTCTAAAAAACCGTCACATTACAGACTGCGCATCGCGGGTGATCTATTAATTCAGTTTCTTCCAACGCTTTCTGCATTCGATGTATCTGCAATGTATCTGTGTCGTAATTAAAAGTTATAACGAAACAAATGTATTTTAATGTATTAAAGCGTTGATATATGTGTATAAAAGGTAAATTCATGAAAGTGCCACGGTATCCACGATATTGCAAATTCCATATCGTGGCACAACTCAATACCGGTATTCACGTTATTTACTAGAACGACATCTGAAAACCAAACTAACCCAACGAAACAAAAGAACGACGCATTTAAATGACTTCTCTGCTTCCTCGGGCTGGGATTAGTTGGGGTGGTGATGGGATTAATATTGCACCGAGCTGAAAGCAGAAGCTAGGCTTGCGGAGATTCACGTGCTGGTGATGAGGTGAGGAAGCACAAGCAGGTCTGGACTTGTGCGCATAGCTGCAGCAGAACGCTGTCAGTCTGCTGCGTGTGGAATATTCTGCTAGAACGGTTCCAATAGTCCGATGCCTTGAAGAGATTGCGTCCTTCATGACCCAACCATGGATAAGCGCAAGATGATGGATGGGGGGGGGGGCACTACGTATTTATGTGTTGATCTATGTCTGTATTGCGTCATTGGAAAAATAGGAATGATATTGACGATCAAACATTGAATTCAAACATTGCAGTCAAAAACACAATTGACCAAAATTGAATGTGACTTTCAGTTTGTGGTCATTTTCAGTCCAACATTGAAGCCCAATGCTGATTGAAACGCACATTTCTTAATCAAATTTTTCCGAAATTTACTTTGTAAATTTGTACCTGATAAATTTCTATCAATCATCAGTGAAGACGAGACACACAGTCACTGACTAAAGTGTTCTGTAGTGATGTGTACATGTGTTGTTCATAAAGGATTCGTTCAGCTTGAACGATTCTTAAAATCACTCGAGAGTCATGAGTCACTTTCATTCGAAAGATTCATTCGGAAACTGTTGTTCTGATGAAATCAACAGAATTGAGCACTCACCTCCGTCACACTTTACCGCGGTGCACAAGCTACTTGTGCTTTTCTTTCACGCTCTTTGGATCCATAAAGTACAATTTTGGACTAAATACGCGAGCAATATCAGCCTTGTCTAGTAAGATTTATGTAGATTTTTTAGAAGTTGGTCTGATAACTGGTGCACCAAAAAATGAATCAACTAACATGAAAAGAAATCTCGAATTGTACTGTAGCTAAATTCTAACATTTTAAATGTAACATTTAAAATGAAACATTTCAGCTACGATAAAAATGCAAGAATGAAAAAAAAGAAAGCATAGTATAATCCAGGTTCTCTAGACTATTAATTTTAATAATTAAAAACGAGATATGAGAATGCCAGAAAGAACCAGGGCGACACTTACTGGCTGCTTCCACCAGCTCGGGGTGGAGAGAGTAGGGGATGAGGGGGTCCGGCAGGTCAGCAAAGAAGGCCTTCAGCGCTCCGGCCACAGCGTTCACAGCTACATCCATCTCCATCAGGTCAACACTGTGGTCTGCCGGAAGAGTAAAAACAGCCGCTCTTTAATAGGCCTTTGACAGAGCTGGAAAACAGCTTGAACAGGATTAAGCAAAAACAAATGAATAAATAAAGTAAGGAAAATCCTAATAATAAAAGAACTGGGAAAGAAAGAGTCAGCTGTCAGAAAACATTGCTTTGTACAGACTCTGAATGAGCAGAAAGCACTGGATTTACACCATTGTGAGGAGGTAGAAGGGGTAAAGGACGAGGAAGAGTAATGGCCCCAGGCCGGCGGGCCGGATGAAGCCTATAGTGGCTCTTTCAGGCACACGAGTGAATAATCTGGTCATTCGGCTGGACATTTTTCACCCTCTCGTCAGCACAGTTCAGCAGCTACAGAGGAAAAGTATCTGAACTGAAAGATGTATGAAAAATGTATTTGATTAGGCCACGAGGAGAATACACGAGTGCGGAACCCTCTAGTATTCAGAGCCATTAGCTGATGGGATGGACGCGTGTCAGCACATAAGCCGCTAAACTCCAGTGCAATGACAAAAATGACTGAAAACTAAGAAATAAAGGGCAAGCGTCAGTTTTGTCTCATCACTATTAGCGTCTTTAATTCTGAGGACGTTCATTTATTTAGCACGAATTTGCAGAATAAAACATCATTAGCACTTGTCACATTATTATTTAATATAAAACCCAGTTTCTCCTGGAGGGGAAACATCCACTTGTTCACTCGGAAAGATGACTAGAATACACATTTGATCTTGGAATTTCTGCTATCTCTTTAGTTAAAGAATAGGAGTGTTTAAAACCTAAGAAACGATCCATTAAAAATAGTGACAGGTTAGTATGTACTTGCCGTTACTCTCTTATTAGGAATCATTAAAAGAAAGTTGATGCAAGTTGATGCAAATAAAGAACACAAAGCTAAATTCAGGAAAATATACAAATTTCAGCAGTTAATCTGTGTCAATTAAAGAACGGGAAATCACATTTGATGCTAGGGAGAGCTGTGAAAATACTGTCATGTAAAAGCCCTTTCTTTTTTTTTTGCCCTTGTGTTGACATAATCGTCATAAATTAAATTCATTCCACGCGTGTGTGTGTGTGTGTGTGTGTGTGTGTGTGTAACAAAAGCATATCAGCATCAATACATATGCACCAACACGTGCCATAAGCTCCAAACAGAGTTGGAATTTTCTCAGGTTGATGGATAAAAAGGTACTTGCCATGATCAAACTGTTTCTGGATGTTGTCTTGATCCGTCTTGTTTCCACACACTCGATAAAGTCCCTCTGTGGTAAGACCTGCAAATTAAGAGCGACACTTCAAATCAATCTGGCAAAGGTTACGTGGATAAAACCTCATGACGAGAAAGCAGTTGCACTAAAACGATTCGATCGGAAAACTGACAAGACTTAAAGCAACAGCACACGAGCTGAGTGCTAATCTCACCCTTTTTACACTATAAAAACCTACAAAAGTCTCTAAAAAACCTGTTCAACTAGCATTGGCAAGATTATCTGGGGGAAAAAAATCTATACTATAAAAAAATAATAAACAATCTTCACTAATAATAATGTAGTTAAAACATTGTGTTATAAAACATTTTTCTTTAGTATATATTTTATATAGGCATTGTATAGTTTAGAACGTCTGATTACACGTTTGACAATTAGTGTGAAATGTCCTAGAAAAAAATGAAATGCAAAAAAACTGCCGGACACACTAATTGGGTAAAAAATCTGAAGCACGTTCATTTTTTACTATAACCACCTTATAGTGCCTGTTTGCACTTCTACATAATCCTTCTCCATAAACGCCTCTTCCAGAACGAGTAAGTTCATTTTTGCCAATTTTGAGCTCATTGGAAAAACTAAAAATATTTGGAAATATTGCTTTTTCCTCAAAACATCATTGACGTCGAGCGACTTTTGGTTCCACGCTTCTCTGTAATCTTTTATCAACATTTGCTTAATGTACAAAATATTCAACATTGTATAGAATGTCTGAGCAAAGTGTGAAATTTGCCATTTCATACATGCCTGATCTTACACACTGCTAGTAACATATTCTAATTAATCCGGTAAACTGTGGATTTTTTTAATAATGCTTCTCACTTCCCAATAATTGAACTCGTGTTGTTAAAGTCTGGGCTAATCCAGATGAATGAGTGGCCAAATCATTGATGTCACAAAGAGAAAATACTAGGCCAGAAATGTGAATGATAGTGGCTAATTCAACCCACACACCCCTGTTCGCTGACTGATAACACCAACCACTAGTGTCCTGTACCTTCATTTGGTCTAATCTGCTGAAACTCTTTCTAAATCCTTGACCTTGTGCAGAAGCGAAACACACAAACTGTTGGGAGTCAAACTGCTGGGCATTCTTCAGATGCTCCCACATGTCAGAACCGGTTCCTCCCACAGAGAAGAAGGAAGGCACTGAAGACGTCTGGCAGGTTCATGGAAAAGCCAGTGCAGTGAGAGGAAAAAAAAATAAAACAGCCTTTTGATTGTAACGGTGAATTACCGGTTTTCTGACAACTGCAATGAGACGAGAGAGAAGGAAAGTGTGTTTATTTTTTAGTTGGCCTTGGATTTAAATCTCAATCACTTACTCAGGAAATCAATTACAAAATGATCTATTAGATAGATGGACAGGTCTCTAACGTATGTGTTCAGAATGGAAATGTGTTATAAGCTATAACACATTTGGACAAAACTCTTTGATCCTGCCTGGTAACAAATGGTGGTTGATTAGGGATTGGTTAATTGTTTAAATACAGAAATACATGCCTGGAAGCAGCACAACCATCAGAAAAGCCTTATTAGGAAGCAAGCAGACCTTTTGAAAAAAATGAATGGGGATTCTTGGACAAAATTATTACTATAAGATATCGTATAGCCAACAGATAAGGGCCAGCTGGACCCAATGGACCAGCACTTCTGAAACTAAATCAGTGCATTCTAAAAATAAGCTAATATTTTTCTGCGTGAGCTGTGTGTTGTGTGATGTCACCGAGCTGAAACTGTGTAGCAAGATGACTCACGAGGATTAAGTGATGGTTTGGTGATGTTACCACGCAACCGTGTGGGTTTGTATGCAGGCGTCCTCGCAGTTCACTAGGTAGTGAACGAACACTGAAGAGACACGACTGCACCTTATCATATCAAAGCCCAAGCCGTGAATTAATTACTGCACTCAACGCGTCAGTTGCACCGGCACCGCGTTTGAATAAAAACGCCCAGGATTTTAAATATAACTTGTTAGGTGACCCACTTTTGAAAAGTGGCATGTAAAGCGCCATGAACCAGTCTTAATTAATACAGATGATTGAAAATGATTGAAAGCCTTTTGCTAGGCATTGCCCAAACACCTTAATGCCACGTACCTGGACATTTCTGGGTTTGCAAATTCATACATGCTTTTTCTTAGATCTGTGAAATCCTTCAGAAGAGTAGTCCACCGTGCATTAATAAACTGAGGTAAGGCAATGTTGAATTTGGAAAAAATCATCACCAGTGGCCAACCAATCACTGCTGCCGGTTTTACTATTGCCATGGTTACAGGATAGATTATAGAAATGTAAAAAAAAATAATGTTTGAATGACAGCCACTCAAACGACAAAAAAATATGAAATTGAAAACGAAGGAGAAAGGAGATAGAAATCCAAGTACCGTATAGCTGTTTGGATTAGCATTGAAGACTAGTAAAGAACTACAAATTAGCCAAAAAAAAGTAGAACAACACATGATGGAAAGACGAAAACAATATATGGTAATTATACTCATTGTAAAATCACACAATTATTTATAATATAGATTAATAATAATCTCAATAGATTGAGAGAATGTCAGGAAACAGAAGACAGTAGTTTTAATAACGTCTACGCGATGTGGTCCCCTTCATACTCAATTACCCACAATTCCTTACGCTCAGAAAAGAATGGTGAATGGTGCGGTCTATCGACTCTGAACTCCAGAAAAGTGCTTTAAGTGAGAGAATACACGCCGAGAGAGGAAAGATGTTCGGTAGAATGGTTTTCATACAGTAGATCATCTACAGTTAGATAATAGTGAGCTACAGTAGCAGTATTCCGTAAAATAATGGGTCTGTGATTGTGCAAATTAATAATTGTGTAGTCACTTCAGATTAGTTTTTTCAGTTTTAACTCATTAGTTAGTCTTGTCCCAGCATATGGGTCTGTTTTCACCTCGTCCAGGACCACCACTGTGACATAACTAATGCTTCCTGTCGTGTTTTTTTGTTTTCCCAAAATATTTAGCAGCATTTTTATGAAAAACAAAAAGCTTGCAAACATTTGCCATACCTTTTGATTAGTGATGGATTCATGATGTTTGAGGTTTTACTCCACCCAACACCAATACTACTGTGCGCATTCATTTCCACAACAACATTACAGAAGGTCAAAGTCAAAACTGTAGTAGTAAAAACAGTAACAGGAAGCTGTACTAAGGGAAGTGAGCCTAATTTGAATGCATGTCTATTGTAAACCCAGCCTTTTCCCATCCAACACTGGACTTTATCTCGACCTCGTCATCAGCAGATTAAACTGCCACCTCCGAGACAACAAAAAGAACCACCGAGATGCAGGAAATCACAAATACAAAAAGAAAAACAGACACACTGAATGCAACCAGCGCAAATCAAATCATACATTGTGAAAATAAAGAAAGCCCGAGATGCAACGCAACCGCTCGACTAACCCTCGCTTGAAAAAGAAATCCAGCGTGAGCACAAAAAAGTCACAGCAATAAAACACGTATAAGCATCACCAATGCTAGTGAACATTTCTGTGTCTAATGCGCCTCTAAAAGAATCGAAATGTCCGATTGATTCAGCCCTTATGAAGCGCAAACCAAAACTCTGGAGATTTGCTGGATGTTAGCCACTTAATCAACACACACACACACACACACACACACACACACACACACACACACACACAGAGTCACAAACTAAAACCAAAGTGTGTTCAGCTCAACAAATTTCACTGACATCCACTGACTTGACCTTTTTATTTTCCCCTCACACTCTTTGGTCCGATTATGTGGAGTTTTGGTTCAAATAGGTGAATAATGATATTAATTCTTTATTCGGCTTATAATAAGCAGCTGGCCCGATTTATCAGAATTGACTATATTCGATTATACACATCTCATTTAGAAATGTTTTTATTCAAACATCTACTTCACCAAACAGTATAGTGACCCGAAGACCTCTAATAGAAAAAAAAGAAAGCATTCTCTTTTCTCTGAACACTGCTTCAGGCTTAAAGTCTGGAGCAAAAAAGCAAATGTCACGCATCACATTCCCGCTTGATGTCTGGAAGGAGTTGAAAAAGCGCAAAATAAAAAAAAAAAAAAAAAGAGCTGTGTGTAAATGCTAAAACGCAAATGCTAAATCGCTCCAGAACGTCACACCGGGACTGCAAGCTTTCCTCAGAGCTTCCTTTATAATGCTGTCATCGAATCTTTTCTGAAAAGGCGTTGGCTGCGCAGGGGCGTGCTGCCGTCAAAAGATTCAAACCTACACAAAGATCTGCGGAAACACACTTTCATCCATTTCTCATTGCAATTAAAACAGTTGAAATAGTGGTGAATTTTAAGCGTTCATCCACACCGAATCCATTACAAAAGAAGAGGAGTTGGGAAATGCTCAATGATTTTAACTCCTGAATGATCCGAATGTACGAGGAAAGTGTTGGCACGGGGACATTAATGCATCTTTAATGACTTCTGGGAGACATCATTAAAAAATAAACGTTTTCGTCATTGCGTACAGTTTTCAAATAAATTATGAGCGGAACTACTAAGATTAAGGAAAAAATACATTAATATTAAGCATTTTTTGTATGGGAATTAAAAGAATGACAAGAGAGTTGGATGAATAGAAAGGTAAATGAATGGGAAGTTTAGATACGTGGGTGGATGGATAGATGGAAAGCAGAAAAATAAACTGAGAAACTGAGTAAAAATGGATAAAACTAAATACGATTAAAATGAAGCCATTCAGTTTTTGCCAGTTTTGATGCCAACGGAGACAGAAAGATGTTCTTGGAAAAAACGAAGAGTCATTTCCACGCTACATTCCTCCTCCAATCACTGAAAATTACAGCATGGACGATTTTATGCATCTGGTGCTGATAATAACCCATTATACACAATCACTTGACACCATCTGCAGGAGTTTTCTACCACAAAACCTTCACTGGAAACCAAGCCAAACACAGACAGTTCTACATCACACCCATCCATTCCTACACAGGCGTGGTGAAGAAATGCTCTATAAAGATGCAAAGCCATGGCGTTAGGGGAAAGCTAGTGCGAGCCTCGCCACCATTGCTCAAGCATTCCACTGACGCATGGTTATAAATCAAGGAGAAGCAGAGATCCCATTGGAAATAGCTTTAAAAATAAAGCAACCTTTATTAACCTTACCTCTCACAGGACTTCAATGCACGTAATGAGGTTTAGAAAATATACTCAGGTCGGGCCGGATCACAAAATGCCGACGGTTGTGTCACTTGCAAAAAAAATAAATAAATCTCTGGTCTTTCTATTGTAGAACACAAGATTAAGAGTCTATGGAAAAGGCTGAGAAATCACAGCGTTTTTCAGACTAAAAGGGACTCAAAATCATGTTTTCCCTAATCGACAATGCACCTTATGTGTCACATCGTCAAAAATCTGAAGCGATTGCATTGTTCGACTCGATGAGTAATTCTTAACACAGAAAAGAAGAGTGAGCTACAGCAAGCCAAAGAGACACAAAGGCAGAAAGAGAAGAATTGGCTATATTAGTATAAAAAACAACGTTGGGTTATTTTTAACGAGTTTAATAAAGTTTAGTTTTGCTTCGTGTCTTAAAACGGTTTAGATTACAAATTAGACGTTTATAGATGGTGCAGCTACTCAGAAAACAATGTTGTCAATACTTGTAGACTTTGACGCCTGTAAAGCAGATGTCAAAAGGAAAAAGTCAAAACGTGTCAGTTCTTTATATATAACTAGTATTGATTTCCAAGTCCAAAGAGGACAAATATCAATCTGGGGTTTTGCCAAAAGATAGGAAATGTGACACATCCAGTATTTACTTCACGTTTCCCCTCAGACTCCGAGTGAAGCTTCTGATCAGCCAAAGAAAGGCCAATCATCACGGGCCCAAGCCTCAATGGCCAATTTAAAAATAAATCTCTCGTTTGAACAGTCTTTTCAATCTATCGATCTATATCGTTCCACAAAACCAGTCTGAATGATTGAAATGTTCTTCCTGAGCAACGTTGGTTCTCCAGCTCAAATGACTTAATGATCCATTTTTTTCCCATAATGGAATTCTTTTTGAAGGTTTTCTTACGTATTGTATGAGAAAGATTGATCTGCCCTACCTTAGACAACCTGGTAAGATTTGAAACAACACGAACGCAAGCTAAAGCAACGAACTTCGTGTCGAGTAACAACAACAACAAAAAAAAGACAGCAATTCGGAGATAATCAGATACGCAACCAGCAGAAAACGTAGAGGGCTGGGAAATGATGTCAAAAAGAAATCCGTTTAGGCTTTTGTACTTGCGGGTCAAGCCGGGGCATGTGAGGTCTTTTAATCCTTTGCTTTTTGCGCAAATGTTTAGATGTCTTGATAGCGGAAGCTAACCAAAGTTTGAGAAAGTGCTTAAAAATTAAGCCTTTACATATTCAGGCATGCTGAGTTGACAGCTGCGTGACTGGTGCTTTTAAAATTGGTTAAAAGCAAGTTGGCCGTTATCAAGGAAGGATGAGTACGTGCATGTTTAGCCCCATGAGAAATTCATGGAAGTCGAGCGGATTTAGCAGAGCCGCGTCGCCTTATCTGAAGAGGCCTCGCGCGCTCCCACAACCGCGGAGCAGCCCAGGTGCGCCGATGGACACGCGCAAATAAGCCGCTCGTTGTGGAGCATTTCCCAAGCGTCAGACAAAACACAACCATCAAAAAGACAAACAACAAAACGCGCGTTTAATTATTCACTAGGCGCGGTTAACGCTCGGCAGTGCATGTGTAATGCCTCGTCAGATGAGCTGCGGTCAGCTCGGTCACCGACTGTCCGGCAAACCCAGGACATCTGTCCTTCAGCAAACAGTGACAGCATCGTTCGCATCAGCTCATCTCTAATTCATCACGAACAGATGGGATATACTTAAAAATAGTCGACTATATCTACAAACACGATTGCATAAGTTACCAAGAAAAACAAGCGAGGGGTTTGACGAAGCTGGTGATGCACTTTTTGCTATCTGGTATTGTTTTAATTTCTAGTTTGGCAACATAAACTAAGCTAATGACGCTGGTGGTTTTTATGCACGCTTTCACCGCATTTTTTTTTTACATTTTGATTTCATTTTTGTCACTTCATGCAAGAAGAATCACTAGAATAAAATCGCTGCATTTTTATTAGATTTTTATTTTTATTTATTTTTTTCATGAATCTGTTAAGTCAAAACTGGCATGCTTAGGTTAAGCCATCAAAGTGATTTTATTTATGAACTGAGAGTCATTTCCAGGTTCTGTAACCCAGAAATGGAAGAAGCAATACAGAAAATGGAACGAAAGATACTTGTCAAATTCACAATTACTAGATCAAATGTATACAAAAATTACAACTAATTTAAAACAAAAACGCAATATAATTTTTTGCTTCGTACTGGCAAACTTTCACAAATGACGAGTTTCAATTTTACACTAGAGCTTGGGGAGAAAAGTAAAATATTATTTAATGCTTCATTTGGGTTGCATTTTTCTGCAAAATCAGTTGTGCACATGGACCCCAGTCACACGTCAACAGATCAAGGACCAACACCACCAGGCCAAAAAACAAACCGACAAGCCTTGATCTTTTATCTGTAAAGAGGATCCACCGCTTAGAAGTGCATATGTCTACACCATCATTAGATGTCCTAACGCACACATCTTGTGACGAGCCGCCGTGGCGATACATGACGACAGTCTGCCAAAGCAAAGTGGATCTGACGTCCTTCGCCCTGAAGCACAACCAGCAGAACCCTGGGCCGAGGGGAACCGCACGACACTTAGTGCTGCAAACTATTGGCCAGAGACCTTGACGTGTCAAAGCAGAAAAAAAGCCAGAGTCATCAGAACTTTCTGCAGCCCTCCAGCAAGGTGCATGTCTAGTGCTGCCGTCATCATGAGGAAAACAATCCCACAACGTTTTATAGCTTCTGCGAAGACAAAGAACATTGTAGGATTGATGCATTTTATTGCTCCTGTTATTTGTAGGGGTCGTGTTTTATTCTCCAATTTGCATTTTCTTTCTCCGTTTTTTTTTTTAAACTACAAATATGAGCATTGTTTTGTAGCAAATTAGCTATTAAAATTACAGCTGAAAGTAGCAATGATGGGTGTTGAGCCTCATTTGTGTTTCTAAAAATGTTTCCGCTTGTGGTTCTTGTGTGTGTGTGTGTGTGTGTGTGTGTGTGTGTGTGTGTGTGTGTGTGTGGGGGTGTGTGTGTGTGTGCGTGTGTATTTTTTTTTACTAATGATTTACTTATTTTATGCTTTTTTAAACTAAATTTATTACCAAACTGTACTGAGAGAGAAATAAATTGACAATTCATGAATTTGGATGTATAACATAAAAAGTATAAATCTTTTTTAACAAATACACAACTAATTTATTTTGATCGACCACACACTCGCTGTAAAGCGTTATGTATTGACATCACAATATCATCTAGAATAGAAAGTCCTCACAATTATTATTAGAATTTAATGACTTTGAAACTGTACACATATAGAATGCAAATTATATACGTGTACCATGAAATACCATAGAATAAATTCATAATTTCCACATCCAGAGCTGATCTACACATATCACAACAGCATTCAAACGTGTCACATATTTAACTCAAACTATCAAAATTACAAAAATTACTGGAAGTCCTCTAAAAAAAAATCTCAATTGTAATGAACAATTTAAGCTGGCGCAACCACAAAATCAAACACATCAACTAATGACATCATTTGGTTTGTATGTCGCCTTCAGGATAGAGATTGGCTCAAGCTCCCCATAACCCAGAAACGGTAAAAATAAAATGGATGTATGATTTATAGAGCAATAAATACGGCATGCTTTTTTAAAAGTCGAGGGTATTGAACAACACGGCAAATAGCCTGAAGAAAAAGGCTGACAACCGCATTTTACTCCAAAGTCACTTGGAAAAGTGCACCATTGCAACAACATGCTTGAGAAAATGCAGAATCTCGCTTTTGCAGGTTGCAGGCGCAGATGCCCACACAGGGTCGGATTGCATCTGCAAGCCTGGCCTTCAGAAAATACCTTCTAAAAATAAGTGTAAAAGCATCTTAGCTAGACACATCACTATGAATCGACCAGCCTCTAGTAGTTTCTAAAGATAATGTCGTCATGCTAATTTCTCGTACCAATTTAAGCGTGGATGCAAATAGCATATTTCTCAGACTACAAGGTGCACTTAACTACTTTGCGCCTTAAAGCCTGGTACAGTAAATTGGTGCTGCTAACGAGCAATTTAATGGCACGCGGTCAAAAATCTGTCTGGGTTGTCGGACTTGGCGCAACTGCTGGAGTAACACGTAACACGGGGAAGAAGAGTGAGATATGGCAAGCCAATTTAACATTTTAACCTCCGCAACAGATCAAATTTTACTGGTTTAATGGGAGATTAATTAGTTGAAACGTCTCTCTCTCTCTGTGTGTGTGTGTGTGTGTGTGTGTGTGTGTGTGTGTGTGTGTGTGTTTCAATAGAACAATGCAGAGTGTTGTGAATTATGTTTAATAAAAGTTCAGTTTCGATAATTTGTTTTTGCTTCATGCATTTTCTTAAAACCATGTGAGGAAAGAAAAAAGATTACGAAAAAACATATTGACGGATTAATATTTTGGAAAAACATGGTAACCTTTCCACATTCTGTTTACACACTACCAGCATCTTCAACCACCAGAGTGAATGTTGTCAAGCTGTAAAACAATCCCTAACATTTCCACAAATCAACTGCATTCCGACAAGTCCAAAGTGTAGAATTGAACCTTCAGAAACATCCATGAGCAAACTGGCCTAAGGCTGTGACAGCGCTGAAACAGTAACCGGTGATTAGCTCCAGTTTAATTCCATCGCTCCGGCTCTTCTGTGCTCAAGTGAGATGATTTTATGCTAAAGCAAAAACAAGCAAATAACAAAAATCCGGCCATTCAGCTTAAGCAACAGATCCTATTACACACTTGGCAGAGGCAGTCACGGGCGACGTCATGTTTCGCTGAAGCTACGATGAAGATATTCCCTTGATCAGAAGAGAGTATTGGCAAAACAAGGGATATTTTTCAGCCATGGAAACGGAAACCAAGAATTTCCCAGGAAATCTGCACGGTGAAGATTGTACTGTATCGCATCATGGTAATAGTTCCGTCTGGAATCCCTGCGAGAGTTTACAAGCTGGTAGAAATACGGGAGTCCCGTAGAATCCAGTGGGTTTTCCTTTTACATTTGAGTCGAGTCCAAAACAAGCCCACGGGGAAGACCAGAGTGTTTGTGGTGCAACTAGCTGTAAGCAGATTCCTACTGGAGATAATAACTCGTGCTCCTGTAAAAGCAGTTACAGTAATCAGACACAAAAACGACTGATTTGATTATGAAAGAATCTTGTTCCATCATTAAAGCCTCCTTATAGTAACTTTTCATACCCGTATTATTGTCATGATGATTTATTAGCAATTATAATTAAGTACCGTAAATACAGTCCTTAATTAAACTAAAAATAAAAGATTTCTTAAAAATTATTTTCTAAGAAATAAAATTATTGTGACAATAAAACTTATATTTTAGAAGTATTATTCTAAAAGAAGTATTATAACTATATCTTTATTGGATATTTTTTTATTATTATTAATTTAGTATTTTTATTTTTTTTTTGGAGCAAAAATTAAGAAATACAATGAAAAAACTCTGTTTCTAAAATAATCATTTAACATATTTCAAATAATTTGGGTAAGAAAAAAACTTCATGATTATCCTTTTTAACATACGTCGGGTTGAATAACTAAATAGTTATCCAAACATTTAAAGGATACAAGGGAAAAGTTTGGCAATATTAAAAAAAGTTAAGATTTGTTACTGTTTTTTTAAAACGGGTAAAAAGTGTAATATGACTTAATCGCACTCATCATATGATTTAAAAAAAATGATTTAGCAAGAACAATATTTTTCATTTCCATATTTTTAGTTAAAAACAATCTAACAAAACAAAGACGAGCGACAAAAGAAATCTGATTTCAGCAGATTTGTGAAACTGGCCAGTGTAACTTTTAACAGTGACACAGCAGTGAAGTGTTTATCTGGGAACAGAAATTGCTTGGCTTCTTACATCAGACCCCCTCTGCTGCCCTTTCCTGCTTTATTTCATAGCTAATCTCTCACATACGATTCCAAATCTCCATAACATTTAGCACAGCCGAGCTTATTACTGTGAACTCCGAGAGGACGGGATGACAATGCTGGGACTCTTCTGCTGGATAAATGAAGCATCCAGGCTTAAATGAGCCGTGAAAGTCAATTAGGAAACATCCATAAAGTTCATTTTCTCTCTACGCTTTTTAACGCCACAGGCTCTTGGTTTCCAGAGTGGACGGAGCAGGAGGACTCAAAGGCGGCGTATGCACATCGCCTGTGTTTGGAGGGAGTGTATTGTTGAACTTGTAGTTCTTGACTACAGAGAAAAACAGAGTCAAGCGTGATCATTTCCTCTGGGTTTCACAATGCCGTGGAGAGCGTGGCGGAGGGAGAGAGTGTTTGGCTTGGGGGGCTGGTTGTTTGATGAACCTTTTCATCTGTGCAGCTCTTTGAGGCGTGATGCTTTCAGGAAAGCTCTTAAACAGAAGCCTGCGATGCTCATACTCTGCCACTGGCACATCATGCCATCTCCTCCTGTGCTCCAGGAAGCCGAAGATGCAGCATGTACAGAAAAGCACTGAGAGGCTGGCTTTTTATTATGAAAAATACGAAATACGAAAAGCCCATAATGACAAAAAATAGAGATAGAAATGTACTTTAATGTCTAATATATTCACTTAAATAGACTTAAACATGAAATTAAATGAATAAAAATGGCTTAAAAGTAAACAACAAAAAGAATCATTAAATTATGTATTTGCATTCCATTTTTATTATAATTGCAAAAGAAAATGTCATATCATATTTGATAGATTTGTATTCAATTAGTTTTTTTTTTAATTAACACTGTATTATGAACAAAATTCACTATTAAATTAAAACAAAAACAAAGAACATGTCACCAGTCACACCAGTTAAATTCCATATTAATCAGTTGCTATATTATTCACTTGTTTTAAATGACATATTACATAAATATTATACTGTTTATAATTAATATTACAAAGAAAATTTAACAATTTGAAAACAAAGTTTTTAACTGGGAATTTTTTAAGCGAAAGAAGAGTTTTTAACTCTTGATCACAAAAAGATTCTATTATTTGTATCTATCGTTGTATATTAATTATATAAAGACTTATAATTACATATTTTATAAATAATTCTTAATATAAAGAAATAGCAAATTATTGAAAAATGAACATTTAATTACTTTTTTTTTCTTTTTAAAGAAAAGTACATTTATTTTACCCTTCACTATCCTTTAAAGCATTGCTTTTTGATCATTTAAGGAGTTGTTATCGTTAATACAGGAAATGACAGCATTACTCGTTATCTTTACCGATCATAAAAGTGTCACTTGAGATGATCTGCAAAAAAAGAGCACTACAATGTTTCGAATCATTCCTGAATTCAGAATACTGTATGGACATGTCCACACACAAAGCGAAACGAGTCCGACCAGCTTCTCCATGCCTACCATCACCATTGCCACCAGTTCCACTTCTGTTATTTCCAGTACACAGAGGAAAAACCACAAAGATCTCAAAGGTTTCCATAGAAAACCACAACAGATCATTAACAGTAGAGTTAAGCTGCTGTAAGCGACTTTCATCAACTTGCTAATGAAACCTCAAGCGCTATTACAGATCAACCGAGCTTATCCACAGCCTCGCTAGTCAGAGTTTCCGCTGTCGGCCAATGTTGTAATCCAACAATCGTATGATCAAACGATCGTAAATTAAAAGTCCTCAAACAAGTCAGAGCTCTCCTGAAATCCAGAAGCTGAATCCATTTAAGAGAATACTAATACAGTGAGTGTACTTACACACACACACACACAAATAAAACTGGATCCTTTAGACAAAAGCTCGTTTTGTCATTTATCACTTTCTTCCTTTACCATCAACCAAATGACTTGAATAAAACCACACCAATTTTACGTTCTTATACCCATACTTGTTTGACAACTAATGTAAAAACAAAAACAAAACATTTCTATACACATTAGGACAAATAAATCAAAGAGCCTGGGATCTTGAGATTTCCAGCTTGGATTCATTCTCATTCAGCTCACAAATAAAAACTCATTCCGAACAGGCCCAGACATATTTGCATATCGGTCTCGGGGTAAGTTCCAGAAAGGATGCAACATACCGGTTTGCTCGATGTACTCGACACACTTCTCAATAAACAAAGGAATGTGACGGTCAGGAGCGACCAGGTTCTGAAGCGGCACACCAAAGTAGTTGCTCTCCCAATTCCTCCGAGTTGGTGGATATAGTGGCTTTGTAGTCTTTGTGGATTTCGTCTGCAAAATGAGCAACAATCAAACCACACACATACACACACACGTCAAACTAAAGTAACACAATCATTTTAGCTTTTTATTCCGATCTGCGCTTGCAAAAAAACACTAGTGAAAAAGGAATAAATGCGCTTTAAACTAAATTCAATGTAGTTGCTCGTGATATTAATAAATAATGAAGACGAGGAGAGAGAGAGAGAGAGAGAGAGAGAGAGAGAGAGAGAGAGAGATACACAAAGAGATGTGATGAGAGCCTGTTAGATTCCGTGTGTGATAAAGAGAGTGTTTTAAGTGACTGTTTTAGTGACTGTGCGTGTGTATAATAAATTGGATTAGGAATCAATATCAGATCACATTAACTATTAAATGATAAACTCTTATTGTAAGAAGAAAAAATTGAAGTAATAAAATACATTTTATTTTTACAATTAAAGACATTTTTTTTAACAGAACATAAAAGAAACTTGTGACAAACCTTTTTGGGTTCCTTGGTCTTTGGCGCTTTCTTTTTCTTCATTTTTTTTTCATCCTGTTCTGGGTCTGATAAGATGCCTGGATTGTCTATCCCTCCTTTCCAAGGATCCACAGGTGAAAGAAGGGGGTCTTCTTCACTTCCACGATGGCCTCTTCCTTTCTTTTTCTTCTGTGTTGCTGGCCCTGACTCATCATCGCTGACGTCCGAATGCACGCGTCTATGATATGCTTTTGTTTTGCTGAAAAGAATTTTCGAGCGATGTTTGTACTTGGACGGCTTTCTTCCAGGTAGAGATTTTGAAACAGAGTCAAAGCCATTTTCCTCATCACCGTGTCCCACCAGACCGCCGTATGAGTTTCGGATCCTGCCGGATCGACTGTGAGCGTCTTCCGGTACAGCGTAAATGTCATCAGTGAAGCCTTTTGATTTCAGAAGAGTATCCACAGGCTCTGCATAGTTGTCGGACACGTCAAGGTCGTCTCCATGACACATCATCGGACCTCGATTCCTCTTAGAGCTCCTCATTCCAGCCTCAATGGTCCTCAATAGGTTGGGATCTAGCTTTTTGACGTTGGGTTTGGGCAGCACGTTGGGTTTGGGTTTTACCGGTGGAGGCACTTTGTGATTACGCTCATGGTCGCCCAGTGGTGTGCTGTGAACTGGGTACTCGTTGCCCTCGAGGTCAATTCTGTACTTCCGTTCACTAGGATTAGGCAAAAGCTGCACATCATCACCTATGGGGCTGTAAGGTGGTGGTCCTTCGCCGTCATCTTCTGAATCTGGGTAGTATTGGTAGGCAGGGGAATGACTGTGAGGTGACTGAGGGAACACGTCTTCTGAGGTTCCCGTTCCATCCCGGCTATTGTCACACATGAAGGAGTTTTCAATGCTGCTCTTCTTCTCAAGAACCTCGTTGAAAAACGGAGTGAAAACCTCAGTCTGCCTGTGATACTGGGACAAGGAATAAAGAGCGGTGAACTTTGCAGTAATTTCTGTGGCGATGTGTTCCCCTTCAGTCATCAGCTCTTTTATTGCCTCATTCTCAAAGAAGTCCGCCTGACTGTCCGTAATGGCCACCAACTGAACTGGAATGACATCGTGGACTTCTGCCAAGAACGCCCTTAGCATAGCCATGGAAGACTTTCGTTTAGCTGAATAAACAAGAATGTACCCATGCACCAGTTCGTCCTTTCTGATTCCGATAGAAGAGTGGTAGGAGAGAACGGTCACTTGTATGCGTCTACGACTGACGCCGATGATTTTGTCCAGGATCAGGGTGTTGCACTGACCAGGCTGCCCGGCACTACAGGAATGCGAGTCCAGGAACGGGGAGAGGATGAGATCCACACTGAACGGATCTCCACACATGGCACACATGACTATGCGCAAATCCGCCTCGGAATAATCTTTAATGGAGGGCATCGGGCTCATCGTGTCAAAGTTGTGCTTCAATCCTTCCAACACGGCTCTGAGCGCCTGCTTGATCTGAGACTCGTTAAACTTTCTGGGGAAAGTTCCAGAGGGAATATCTATAAATGTACACTGTAGCTTATTGGCAAGCTGTTGGCCCTGGTGCCTCAAGATAGGCATGTTTTTGCAAACATTGTCTCGCTGATTGGCGAGAATGAGAATAAATGGCACTGGAGGACTGTACCGGTCCCTTCTGCTCTGGGCAATCTCAGCTCGAATCCGGCTTACACGGTCCCCAATATAATTAAGTGACTCTATGGAGCTGAAGACACAAAAGAACCCATGGGGCTTGAAAGTCGATATCCAGGAATGGTTCAAAAGCATGCCAGAACTGACATCCACAGGCAAAAGGTCCAATTCGTAGATTTTCCCATCAAGGGTGTATTCATCATCGGTGGACTGAGCTCGAATTTCGTTTGCAAGTTCTTGTGCCAGTCCCTCTCTGCCCACCAGACACAGGTTCACCTTATCAACATTGGCACTGTTGTAGTAGATATTCGAGCGGCCATGATCAAGCTGAACCAGCCTGTTGACCAACACATGCTCGACTTTCAGGTCCACACAAGCTGTGCCACTGAGACATGTCTCCTTTGTGGGGTGATAGACAAACCCGATGTGTTTGAGTAAAAGAGACTCCCGGTCAGGAGCGAGTTTCTGGAGTGCTCGGTATCTAGGTTCCTCACTAAGTACGGCATGAATCTCGCTCATTTTGTCACAGCTTGGGGTTGCGTTCAAGTCCAGGTCATAGAACAGCTCGGCGTGTTCGAAAAGCATTTCCTGAAACTCCTCTTTGGCCTTTTCAACTATTTCCTGCTGATGTCGACTGTAAACATCTCGGCGATCGGATTCAGTGATGTGCTTGTACGCCTCATCATCCATGACAAAACACATGACCTCTTCCCAGGGCTGACCGGGGCTGATTAAATGCACTCGCTCCAGTGTTTTCTTAAATTTCTCCTTCATTTCCACTCTCCTCTTCTCGGCTATTAAATGCTGCACGTGGCTTTGATAAATCCTATCCCCTTCCATCGTTTTGAGAATATCGAAGGGCACTCTTCTGTCATCAGTTTTGTCAAGATGATCCGTTTCATGCCATGGGGTGTGTTCCAACTCAACAAAAAAGAACTGGAACTCGGGCCTGCTCCTCATAAGACTTTGTGCATCCGACCAACTCAGCCTCTCGATTTCATCCAGGTTATTAAGCAACTTGTTGAGAACTTTGGGCAGATTGTTTAGATATTCTTCTCTCCTCCTTTTGATATGCTCCTCTCTCAACTGATCAGTGAGCTTTGAAAAGATGATTCTGGCTTTTCTGGAGCCTTCCAAATTGATGTATTCCTCATAGTCAGGGTGATTTCTCAACTTATTGCTCACTGCTTTCCAGGTCGTGTGATAATCTCGGACTGTTTGAACAATGAGCTTTTCAAACTTGTCCGAGACGGAAACTATTAATTGCCTCTGGGCTTTGTACGCTTCCAAATAGGAGATGTTTTTGGGCTTTCCTCGGGTTTTGTCCATCTGCTGGATCAGAGCATTAAAACAGAGCTCGACATTCACAGATGCACGTGCTGCGGTTTCCACCAGCATGAGATTTTTTTTGCCCGTTACAAACGTCTGGACCTCCCTTAGATATTGCTCCACATGCTCGTCACATTTTGTTGCAGCGATTATAATGGGTTTCTTCGCCTTGGAGATTTGCGAATAAAGGCTGTTGACGAATTTCATCTGGTCGTCAAATTTCCTATTGCATCCTTTGCTCACGTCTATACACAGTACAAAGCCATCAATATTGAGCTTCCCATCAGGCATCTGCTTCTGCTCAAAATCCTGTTCCAAGCCAAGCTGGTCTGTGCAAATGTACATCAGCTTCTCCGCAGACTGAAGCTTCGTGTTCGCCGCCCTTTTTGTGTACGGCTGCAGGTTTGTGCTCCGATGAGGCAAGAAAGTCTGGTCATCGATGAACTCCGTCTGCTCAATGACCTGAATTCTACACTCAAGGGCGTCGTCCCCTCGATGCAGCACTTCGCCCCAGTATAAAAAGTGATCATTGTTCACTACTCGACCCCCAAAGTCAATTGTGCTCAACACGGATGTGTGCTCGGAGTAGTAGCAGTCCGCACTAGGCCGGACATATCTGTTGCATAAGCAGGATTTACCTACGCCGCAGTTGCCCTTTTCTTTTTCAGTGCCTGAGAGCCCGACAACACTGACGGCGTATGTCGGACGAGGCTCCTTGTTCTTGGCCATTATATTTGCCCTCTCATAGCTTGTTACGCCAAGAAAGGTGTGCCAGCTGGGCAAACGTGTACTTCCATTTGCTAGTGTATGGACATTTCCGTATCTCGCTTGAAATGGGCTTGTATCTTGAATCTGGACGGCTGGAGTTCAGTCTTCCATCAACTTCCTAGAACACACAAGCAGGATTCTGTAAGTTACTTCAGTTATTAAAATCTAAACACACACACTTTTGAACAAACAAGCATTATTTTGTGTCAGTGTCCAGCACTTATTGACATCAGATTAATCATTAGAGATGCAAGCAACAATGACAGGATTCAAACTTTGGCTTTAAAGTGTTTTTTGGAAACTAAAGTGCTTCATTATTAACATTTTATGCTTTTGAATTAAGATTTTCACTTGTGCTTCTTGAGTGTGCGTGTATTTTGTCGAGTACTGATGACTTGACTATCGAGTAATGGTGTTTTTTTTTTACAAGTTTTTTTAACAAACTGTACTGAGTGACAGTAAATGGCTCTACAAAATCATGAACGCTCACTGTACCGCGTTACGTAAAGACAAATCACAAATTCATGCAGACTTCTTCATAATTATTAACCTCTTTTTATAAATCATGAGCGGTTCCTACTAGCACAGATCCCTCCAAATATATAACAAATATATTTAATTGAATATACCTACATTTAACGGAATAACAATACAGCTAACAGTGAATCATTCCATTTGTACATACCCAAAGCTGAAGGACGCCGTTATTTCGAATTTCCTTAAAAAAAAAAAGTTTTTAAGTAAGATGGTGGCTGGTCTGAAAGTTGGGTTTTGTATATGGCAGTGAATTCTGTAATGATTAACCTGACTCCATACGCAAGGAAGTTTGCCTAAGCAGTAGAATGAAAGCATCACTCCTTTTAAAGCTTTGTAAAAACTACTGTATAAACCGGTTCCTGAAAACACAAACGCAAGATGATTTAATTCTGTTGTGAGATATTTTACAGGAACAACAACCGCTACACTACAAACCACTACACTACAAACTTCAATTTTGGGGTCATGAGGAGCTTTAGCCAGTCCCATCAACTGATATTGTCAGATGAGACACACCCTGAAATGCTGGTCAACCAATCAGAGTAAAACACACAGATACATTCACACTCTGATCAACTTGCCTGTTTTTGGACTGTTGGGGGAAACCAGAGACCCTGTGGAAACCCTCGAGTAGATGTAAGCCACTTTATGTACAATTTAACATTAATAATTTAGTTGTTTGATCCTACCAATCCAATATATTGTCTGTTAGATGTCTGTCTCTTTTTTTTTAATGATATTTGCTTTGCTGTAATTTCCCAAATTACAAGAAAGTCATTGTATTATTTATTTAAAGTGGGTTCTTGTGTCTGGTTACCCTGGGCTCCGCAGCAACACCCAGACAGTAAATTAATAAGACGGTCATTCAAAAGTCTTATTGATAACCCACACAGAGTCACACACCCAGGGGCTTCGTGGTTTTGCAATTGCTGCATTTTTTTTAATAAACTGCAGACTTGTAAAGCTACAGAAATAAAACTCTCTCTTTACAATATTGCTAAATTGAAAATTATTTTTATATGGTAAAGGCTGAAGATGTCAGATGAAAATGAAACAGAAGGAAATACCACGAGGAGTGTGTCCTATCCATTATGTGTCCATCCGTAATAGCAATATTAAATGATTTAAACTATATTCTTGGATAAAAGAAAGTAAAATAATTGTAAAGCCTATTAAAAGTTATTTCCATTTATGATCCTTATCAGCTTATCATGTGGTTTTGGATAAATCAGTGGCCGTGCAGCTTTTTCCACTTTTTCCAAGGTTTCAAAAACTGTCACATTTTTTGTGGTTTGTATTGTGTTCTGATTTTTTTAATCTAACATGTTACATTTGATATCCTGCATATAATTTTTTTCACCACGAAATCGTTTTTTTCCCCACTTCATTTTGTAGTAAACATCAAAAAAAAAAATAAGGAAAACCGGAAGGAACTTCCCATGTTTCAATGTATAAGCATACTGTATTTTCCACAAAAAATTCACAAGAATGTGCTTAACTATCACTTCTCTCAGCCACAATTCAGTGAGATTGAATGGCGACGGAACTGTCGGACTATTGTCCAATCACAGCACGCCAGAGTTCCACTAATCACTCTCCAGAACCGTCACACTCGCTCCAGATAATTGGATTCGAGTTTTTGTTACGGATTTCACCATCGATTCGCATGTGGGTCATTCAGAACATTTCGACCGCCTGCCTGATCGATTCATCGAAAAGAACCGACTCAAAAGAACGAGTCGTTTATGAGTCGACTCCGTGTGACAAGAAATTCAACGTTCACTCTCACGGTTTAATTAAAGCGGCACGAGAGATTAATGTCGAGCCACTTAAACACTCCACAACAAACACAAATCGGAACTAGAAGTTAAACAATGACAACGTTGCACTCATCCGATTTTAACACCACAAAATTGCCTGACCGAATCTTTATCGCGAACCGTTTTTCAATCACCGTTGACAGTGTCATAAAAACGGACGCGTTTATGGGACGACAGCCACATCGCAACGAACAAATCGCTTAAATGTGAGACACTCGGACAGGCTGTATTTCTGCCAAAGGTGAGAAGGAATCCCGACCACCACGCTTGTCGCGAGCGGTCAACGCTTTTGTTACGGGCGCGAGGTCCGTGCGATCGGATACTTCCCGATCACTGCAATGACAACAACCCGGTCGTTCAGTTTCTAATGACCTAAAAACTCCAAATCTATCAATCCTCAGGGGGAGATCCAACTCGGACTGCGTGTGTAAAAAATATCCCACCGTATATAAAGCACCCAAATGGAACGTGTTAGAAAAGCCCATGTTTGATGACCAACTTAAATAAAACAATAAGACAGTTTAGGTCGACACGGGCCTCACCACTAACCGGGAATCAGATGCTTCCATTTGAGTGCTAGCCTCCAGTTAGCCTGAGCTAGTAGTGTGACACCGACACACCGCGCACGTTAGGCGGAGGAGACAAACCCGAGTACTTGTGTGAAACTAAACTCGCGTTTACACACACGCCTCGCTGAATTCGTTTAAACGAGGGCCGAAAGCATGATAGAGAAGTCTCACGTTCGTCGGTGTGCTTTCCCTACCTAACATGGTCGCTCCCAGCTCCCGATCCACAGACAGGAGGTGGCATTCCAACTGTTTTCTGTGATTTCCCGATGATGTAATCCCCAAGTAAAGTCCGCTTGCGTCTTTTAACCGCGAACGGTGGGTGAAATCGGCGATATTTCCGAAAGGGCTTGTTTTCGATCCTCTCTAGCAGTGAGAGCGCTGCGCGTGTAATAGGAGCGCCATCCCCTCCCCTCTCATTCCACTCAGTAATGGCGACTGAGATCCGGCTCTCTCTCTCTCTCTCACACACACACACACACTCTCGCCACACGGGAACTTTTCCATTCCATTCACAGCGGGGCCACGGCGCGCGCTCACGAGAGCTCCGCGGGATTACGCAGGTTGGTACTTTCTGTGTTGGACAGATGTGATGTGAGTGTGACTGCTATAATTAGCTATGAATGGAATCAAACTGACTAACTTTGTCTGTGCGTCTTTCTGACTATCGATCTGTCTGTTTATCTTTTGCTCTGATTGTCTATGTGTCTGTCTGTATAACTGTCCGTTCATATGTTTAGTTAACTGTATGTCTGTCTGTAAACCTGTCGTCAGTCCTTTTATCTATTGGTCTGTTATTTATCTGTTTGTTTGTTTATTCATTATTCATTCAAGATTTTTAATGTCATAAATCTCACTTGTTTTGTCATACTGTACAGTATGTGTGTTTCTGATACGTTTTTGTAATATTTCAATCTGATTTTCATTTGTAACCCCGGGATACAAAGACAATATAGGCATTCTATTTGATTGTTCTATCTTCTTTACAATTTCATTTCTGGGTCACAGGGAGCTAGAGCCAATCTCAGCACAAAGATCTATGGACAATTTCCCAGACTGCAACAGTCCTGCATGTTATATGGATTGTGGGAGGAAAGCTACATGTATACATAAAATAATATGTGGGAGTGGGCAGCCTTTAACAGTGGTGTTGGGGGGTCATGCGAGGGTCAGTGTCAGAGAAAGACCCTGGCGCAGTGGTTAGCCTCACAGCAGGAAAGTTCCGTGTAAGTTTGATGCTTGCTCTCCCCGTGCTGGTTTCTCCCACAACCCAGGCGTACTTGGCTGTGTTTGTTTTTGAGTGTGTGCAAGTGTGTCTGTAATTGTGATGCCCGGATGTAGTGTATGCTGGCACGTTTGGCAAGGCAAATGGTGTGTGAGTGCGTGCGCGTGTTGTCCTGTAAAGCGACTTTGAGGGTCTTGAAAGGCGTAAAATAAATTAAATTAATTATTATTAGTAGTGTCTTTCTCAACGACACAGTTGCAGAACCAGCCGGAGTGGGATTCAAACCTGCAATGCTTGGGCTTCAGCCTCAAACAGGCCTTCAAAGGCCTTGATCTAAATGTCTGTACACACATAAAGGGCTATTTTAACTCTTGATCATGTGTGTTTTGATTATTTAACTTTTGTTTTACTTTGTTTAAATACGGCTTAGATCATTGGGATGTTTAATATAGGTAAAGCTTTTACTGACCACAGAATCTTCTATTTTAGAAGATGTTGTAATAGCGAGGGTGTTTGGTTAAGCAATCCCCTGCCGCAGAACATCATGGGTGGATCCAGTGAAGGGATTAAGTATGAAACTAAACAAAAACTACACAATGCTTTAAGGTAAAAAAACCAGGTACAAATCTTGATCCTGAGATACTTTGTTCAACAATATCGAATGTACAAATTGATTTTCCTCACACTGGGAACGTTTGTTCTAAGTATCTCCATGACTACCTGACAACAATTCTTCTACAAACCATTTTTTTACACTATAAGGTGCACTTAAATTCCTAAAAAAAATGTTTCAAAATTGACTGTGCGCTTTGAAAAGCAGAAAAGAGTTGTGCGCCTTATGTGTGAAAACAGATTTGGTAGTAGACGGATAACAGTATTATAATTAGGTGAGCCTTATAGTCCACATAATACGGTTGTCAAAGAGACTGGCAAAATACTGGATCATTCTGTGATGTTGCTTTAACAACTCTGATAAGTAACTTAACACAGCTATGTCCTTTTATTTTCTATTTACTATACTTTTTTCATTTCTGGGTCACGATGAGCCAACCTGATTATTAGGTGTCTGTCTGTCTGTCTACGGTGTATCTATGAATCTGTCCATCCATCTCAGGGCCTGAACATTTTGCAAAGCCGTATGCAGCATTGTAATGAATTGGCTTTAATTACTGTTCATTAGAGCGGCCGCTCCTCACATCACAAACGTGTGGACATCAAAAGCTCAGCACCCGGCTTCATCTCCCACCCGTGTCCGTCTGCGCCTCCTTTAAATCTTGCCTCTTTTACACCATGAATTATTTACCTTCCCCCCAGCCCCCAAATCCCCTTCCAACACCCCTCAGATCCACAGATTCCCTGTCAGCTGCGCTCAGAGTCTTGCTGGGAACCAGTGGTGTCCACACCCTTCATGAAGAGTCCGATCAGGCAAGATGGATCTATTCAGTGCTTCCAACACGCTAGATGGATCATCAGAGCTTTAGCGTGAAGGGCCTTACCGTTCTTTACCATTGCGCAGACACATTTCTCGGCCGTAACGGAACACAAGCCTCAATTCTCAACTTATTGTTTGAAAGTTTGAGGCCGACCAATGGCGGAGAGCGAACAGGACCTGGTAGATGCCTGCGTTGACATTCACTCCTCCCTCCCTCTTGTTCCCCTGTGCTGCAGCGCAATTGGAACCAGCTGCTGCTGCTATTTACCCTGAGCGGCAGCGCAGCTATATCGCCATGGTTATGGATCCACGCTCGGGATTATGGGAAGGGCTGGGTTTCCGGGTCACTGCAGACAAGGCCTGGAGAGAGATATGCAAATCACTTCAGGCACATGCTGAATATTGTCAGAATGCTCTTGGCTATTATGAGGATAGTTCTGCGAGGATCGGCTAAAAAAAACGAGACGTCGGGTTGAATAACTGCAAGCTTCGCATAGCTGGCATTAATTTTAGAGTAGAATACATTTAGAATGTATGGATATGAATAACATTAGCAACCTCTGGGATGGATAGTCACCGCGCAGTGAAGTGCACGTGCAGAACCTTTGCCACAGAATGCATGTACCTTACATAAATGTAATCAATAATACATCCGTCTTTCATTATGCATCTCGGCATTTCACATATCATTCAGCATTTCAGACGATTGCCAGGCTTTAGACCTCCTCGGATAGATTACATCCGATAACTTCTGAGTGAATCGGAATAAATAATCCATGATGGCATCAGACACGGAATTAAATATAGATCAATTATTGTGTTCTACTCTACATGTTATAAACAATAATCAGATCCACTTATTTTAATACTGCGAGAAATCATCATATAATAATAATAATAATAATAATAATAATAATAATAAGAGTATTTGTAGGGTGCTTTTCACAGTTTTACTGCGCTAAAAGCGCACGTGTAAATATGTATGGGAAGTGTTGCTTTTTATTTATTTGATCGTCTGGATTGTTGGTGTTAAGTAAATGGCTGCGGTCATGACAAGACAAAGACAAAGACCATGAGAATTAAAATGTGATTGTTTAATTTGTCACTCTTGGTGACATAAAAGCACAGCGGAAAATTTGGCCAGATTATTTAAAATTAAGGTAAGGATTAAAAGTCCCTATAATGTACTTGTTAACTTGGAATACTTGTTAACTACAGTATCATGTTGTACAGTAATAAAAAAAACAATTATTCAATAAATAAATAAACAGTATAGGAATAATAATTTTACATTACATTAAATTAATACCACACACAATTATTTGTATATTGTACTGTAATAACAAAACAGTAGAGTCATAATTTTACAGTAAACTGCTGGAAACCACACCTGCCAGTAGATTACCTGAATATTGTGTTGTAATTTAAAACCAATGCAATTATGTTGCTATAAAACAGTATAGAGTAAATACTGTAGACAGTAAAAACAGTAGAGAATTATAGTTTTACTGTAAGAGGCTGAAAACCAAATCTGACAGTGAATTACCTGATTATTATAATGTAATTAAGAAAATAAAAAATAATTAAATAAAAACATTATGGAATCATAATTTTACTGTAAAGTAATTTCACAATAAGAGGTTGGAAACCACATTTGCAAGTAGATTACCTGAGTATTGTGTCAAAACACAAAAAACTGTTTTATGTGTCGTAAATAATCTGCCAGTAGATTACCATTTTTTTTCCACAGGTATTATTTTACAGATTACTAGTAAACTCGTTAAATATTTTATTGTCTCGGGCAGCATTTATTACCAATATCTGCTCATGAATCAAAGACCCAGCCTCCACATTCCATTATTGATTTCCATTCTAGGGCCTTAAGAAGTGGAAGCTTTGTTTATCACATGGGACAAAGTCTGCATTTATTACGCCTGATAGTGCCGCAGACGTCGGGACGTGTTTCGTACAAGCGGGGCATTGCCTGAAACTTGCACGGTCACGTTGCGTGTTATCTCAACATGCCACTCGCTTCCACAAACGTGTTTCCCGGCGCTTGTGAGGCTGAAGAATGAGATCAGGGTCAAGACTTGCTAGTGTTTTGTCAAAAATAACTACAATAATAACAGGATTCTGGTGAATTCCATGTGATTTACATATGAATTGGCGATTATGTGATGTTTACACATCGACAACATTCCCCTGGCAGCGCGAGTCACAACACCATGCTCAATTACACAATACGCCATGGGGATAAACCGCAGTTCTTCAGGAAAAAAAACCTACACAACACCAGCAACCAGCCAAACTCAGCTGAGGTCATTGTACGGCTGAGAGCCGGGGGTCCGTCTTCTGGGAACAGTTAAGCAATTGAGACCGAGTAAGCAAAATAACTTCATTGCGGTGATGAATCACAGACAGGCTTCTCCGGCCTGTGTTCCTCGGCTGGGCCAAGAGCTCTGAAAATGAGCAGGAAGTGGTTTGTGTTTCACATAGAAACTGGTTGGTTGTTTTTTGTTTGTGTTTGTAACTGGCCGATCATGAGTACATTAATGTCACAATTGGCGTTGGGTTATTCATATTTTTTAAACGTGAACATTTATAACATTTTAAAGTGACTAAGGCAAAGCCAGCAATTAATACTTCTGCAGCGCCATCAGGTGGTTGAAAGCTGTAATGAAGTAAAGTGAGTGTCAATATGATAATATAAAATTGCGTTCTGCTTTTAACCATCCAGTGAACACACACACACACACACACACGGAGCAGTGGGAAGCCTTAATATGGTGTTAAGGACACTCATTTATGATACTCATGTAGAGAAAAAGCATTTCTGAAGGAGAATTTATGAACATATAAACTTAATATTTAATAACATACATAACATTTAAACAATACGCTAATCTCACTTTTGATGTTTTTTTTTTTCAATCAAACTATTTAGTTGGGTGTCGATATGTCAGAAAATGATTTCCTTGCTCTGTAGATGGTCTCCTGGATGAAACGAAATGTCGGTTTTATTCATCCTGGATTCTCCTTCAGTTGACGGACCACCGCTGCTGCTATTCTCCTGTAAGCCTCAGCCTATGTGTTGAAGAAATTAAGTATTATAAACTAGGATCAGATCAATTAATTCAAGCCATCACATGGTACAGATGATAAATTACATTTTTAACACAAACATCAAAAGCATCGGTATTCTGAAGAAAAAAAAAAACATTCAATCAAATTTTACACATGAAAGTACTAATAAATAACTAAAACCAAACACTTGTTTTCTGAAATTAAAGATAAAATATAGCTGCAACAACAATTGTAGGGCTCTAGCCTTTTCTTTATTTTTGGATAATTATAATTTATTATATTTGTATAATGTTATTATTTATTATTATTCATCTATAAAAGCATATCTGTAGCTAATGGTGTGTTACTTAAGTGTTAGTGCCATCAATAGACTCATGTGAACTTCTGAAGTTTTGAATTCACTTGATTTTTTTTGGGAGTGATTGTTCTACTAAAATGCTGAGATGCGTGCCAGCTCGCTGTCACCCAGAAAAGGAGTAAGCAGTAGAAAATGAATGGGTTTGTAGCCTTCTGGACTGGAATCCTTAACATAGACTGTGGTGTGTATGGCTGACCACTTAGGCCACTCACTTCTGGACTATCTGGGGAAGATACGACCACTGGCTGCCCCTTGTCTGACATCTCTCTGATGTTGAGATGTAGAGGAACGTCTCCTGAAGAATGAACCAAGAAACAGTGACTAGCACACAACATTTCTTTATTTGATACTGCATTGTACACCTAAACAAACTGAAGTGCTTACCAAGAACCTTGACCCCGAGGGTCTGCGCCAACTCCTTAACCCCGTCTGATCCGAAGATGTGTGTTTGGTGACTGCATTTGGGGCAGTGAAAAACACTCATGTTTTGGACCAGGCCCAGAACCTGAAACATGTGCACCATTATGCAGTGTGTTACTGGCCATACTGGTTTTTTAATCAGGTATTGTTTATTTTTTATGTAAGCCTTACCGGAACATCAACCTTGCGGAACATCTCTGCACCTCTGCGAGCATCTATCAGGGCGACGTCTTGAGGTGTGGAGACGATTATCGCACCTGGCAAACATATTGTGTCTGGAGGATTGAGTTCTGGCAAAATTGTTTATCACACTGTATTTTGTAACAAAGACAAGCGTGTGCTTAGAATGACTATCCAAACATGAAGCACATGGTACGCTAAAAAGCTTAAAGAAACAAATACAAATTGCTTAAGAAAATGTGTTGAAACTTTTATGATGCATGTGTGAATAAAATTAAGTGCAAATATAGCTGCAAGCAGTAATATCTGGGATCGGCTATTTTTATCTTCTCTTTTTTGTCTTCTTTCTTCAATGGTTGTTATGGCTTTCCAGGACTGCACTGCAGTATTTACCTGGGACGGTGACTTGCACAAGAGCCTCTTTGCTTGCAACACCTGTGGCTAAATTCGAAATTTACATATACGTATTATATGTTCATCAGTTATTGTATAATATATATATATATAGATGAAAAATCCTGAGGGCCATAAAAACTATTTTTTACCTCTGAACTGATCCGATAGAAGTGAGATAATCTCCATTTCTACCTTCTCAAAATCTTGTACACACATATGTAACTCGACCAAAACAGGGACTGGTTTGATTTTTAGTCTATCGAAAAGAAGATGTTTTGTTCGTCTGTAGCCTCTGATATAAGTGCTATAGAGCTCCCCAGTCCAATATATAGTTAAGGATTTACAGAAGTAAACACCTTTTTTGTCTGTTAACATATCAAAGTACAAATCACCAAAGTACCTTATCAAGTACAATAAGGATTCTATCTCTGACTTAACTTTAACCCTTAAAAGTCAGATGTGACCACTACACGCGTTGATTGATGTACCTGCGATGGGGATGTTCTGGGTAATAGACAGCTGGACATCTCCTGTACCTGGTGGCATGTCAACAACCAGGAAATCCAGATGCCCCCAATCCACCTGAAGAAAAATAAATCATCCGTGGCTCACAAGACAACCAATACTACAGAAAGGACAAAAAGAACATCTATAACTTTCAAAAGTATCATCAATGGAAGTGGAAGTCACTGGCAATTACAGCCTTAAGTTCTGCATCACACACCTGCCTGATAAGCTTCTCAATGGCCGACATCACCATCAAGCCCCTCCACACGATAGGCACAACCTCATTGACCAGGAATCCCATCGACATACTGCAGAACAAGAAAAGCGTGTGTTAATCCCAACCTAGTGAAGGCAACTAGAGTGAGTATTTCTATACTCACCATGGGACACCGAAGTTCACAAGAGGTCTCATTAGGTTGCCTGTAATAAAAAAGCCAAAAACATGAAAACGAAACAATACATCACATATTTAGGTTTCAAAAATACATGTGGCCACGACACTTACTGTCTGTTAATTCAGGATTTCCTTTGAGATTCATCAGCTTTGGAACAGAAGGTCCATAGACGTCAGCATCTAAAAGACCTACTGATTTACTCTGTATCCCAGGGAAAGGAGATATATGTGATGCTGAACATAGTACGTTCACAGAGTTTAGAGTAGTGACGGTTTGGTGTGAATTACCTCATCATTGGCCATAAGTGCGAGTGCAAGGTTAACTGTGAAGATAAAAAAGAAAAGTCAGTAAGAGCTAGTTCATGCATTTTCTGACAAAATGACCGTCTAAATGTTCTAAAACCATTTGTTTTACCACAGCTCTAACCATATTTCCTAAAAGAGGAGGACTTTTCCCGAAGTGTAATCCATTTCTGAAAATAAACTTTGACATTCAAACCTGCGGTTGTGGATTTCCCCACTCCTCCTTTCCCAGATGCAACCAGCAGGATCTGCTTCACCCCAGTGATGGGCTTCTGCCTGGGTAAACCTCGAGCCATGTGCTGCCTCTGTCTCTCCTGGGGAGTTTTCTCTCCAACACCTGACGTCTGAACCAAGGTCTTATGTTACCATAGTAAGAACGTATTACAGTAACATCAGATTACTGAGATGCAGATTTGAGCAAAGTAGCAGAATCCTACCTTAAAACGGACACATTTTTGTAGATGCATTGCAACAAATGGCCTCTGCAATGGTCCTACGTTTGTATGCGTGCACAAATGTAGAAGTTTCCCAAAAGTGGCCCATAATTTAAACATCTTAATAAAATGCAGTCTGTTTTAGATGATTGTGGGAGCAATGTAAATAGGCATCGGTAATAAATGTTTAAAACAGGCTTTTAAAACAACTACAATATTGTGTCATAACGCTGCAATCTCAATACAAGAGGGCGAAAAGTAAATATTCAAAGTCAACGCGTCGGACTGTCGCTCCTTGATGACGTTTAATGTTAGTCGTCTCACGCGGAAGTGAAAACAGAACGTTGTAGTTCTCCCAGGTGACAGCGTGTGGTTTCCTATCATATTTATATTTCATATCGGCTATCATAAATTGCGTTTTAAATACACCTGTCAGCTCATTTCGTGGCAATGAACAAGCCGCAGGGCGAAATAAAGGCACGCGTGGTTCTCCAGCAGTGCTTACACGCCCGACTCCAGGTCAAGCCCCCAGAGGACCGCAGTGAAGCTGAGTGGGTCGAGGTATTTCAGCGATAATAACACACTCGATGATGTGGTGTAGTGGTGATTCTTATTCACTGATATTGTCATGTGTGTTTCAGATTAAGCGGGGAATGGTCGTCTATATCTGCTTCTTCAAAGGTGCAACTGACGATATGATTCCCAAAATGGGTACGTGGACACCTTTATCTTATTTACTGTATTAGAAACATGATCTATCTGTAAATAAATAAAAACATATATTGATCTATAATAACTGTCTATCCATCCATCTACCCATCCGTCAGTCAATCAATTTATTTATGTTGTTAATGCAATGATAATGTATATTTACATACACAAACTATCTATCCGTCCATCCATGCAACTAATCTGGCAATGTATCCATCTAATTAGTCTATTTATACACGTATCATCATCTATCCTATCATCCATCTATTGGTTCATCTACTCCTGTTTATCTACACATACTCTCCCACTTTATCTTTCCATCCATCCATCCAATCATCCATCATTGTCTCTGTCAATGTATCAACCCACCTATAAACTGGACTATTCACACCTGAGTCTTCATTCATTCATCCATCCATCTGTTTCTCTTCACTTGCTCATCTATCTATCATTCTCTTCACATGATCATCTATCTATCCATTCATCCATCCATCCATCCATCTCTCTCGCTCTCAGAATTTGTATATACCAGTATGTCTCACTGTCCCTTCAGTTTGTCTATCTTACCTTACGTTAGCATCTGGTTGTTCCTCACAGTGACTTTGATACTGAACATGAAGCTGTGTGAGACAGACTCTGGAAAATACACCTCAGTCCTTGAGCTGCCAGGCAACGTTCTCATCGTACCTCAAGCCACACTCGGAGGAAAAGCAAAGGGAAGAGGAATGCAGTACCACGACAACATCGGGAAAGAGGATGGCCGAAACCTTTACAGCAGCTTTGTCTCTCACTGTGAGCGGGAACTGTTGAATCGCAAGAACAGCGAGACTGATGTGGAGGTCAAACACGGGACTTATGGCAACAGACAAGTTCTCCTGCTGGACACAAATGGACCATATACTCATTTAATGGAGTTTTAGGATTTATCACTTGAGTTGATTTACATTTGGAGGAAATGTGATTGTCACAAAATTAAATTAAACATTTTGAGCTAAATCTAAGTAGCAGTCGTGGTCCAGTGGTAGGAAGTTGGCCTTGCCACTCAAGTGTTGCAGGTTCGAATCCCAGTCCGGTGAGTTTCAAAACTGAGTGTCCTTGAGCAAGACACTGACCCCCACATGCCACAATATGTCGTCATCTTTTTCGATCCTGCGGGTACAACAATTGTGAATACAAACCTTGCAGTTAACATCACTTTTAACTGACACATGTAGAAGGACGAGAATTGTTTTAAGAATAATGTTAATTTAAGACCTTTGGTAAGGCCGCTTGCAAACCTTAACGTGTGATACCTGGCGATGTGTTTACATTTTATAGTGCAATAAATGCGTACTCATTCTGCTACTAACTAACTCCATGCAATGTAAAGTGAGTAAAATTTTCCGAACCATATTATTCATATCACCATATTTTAAGGTCATTATTCGGTATATATTCAAATACCGGGGCTCACATTCAGCTCAGAGAAATCGGGGCAGGAGCTTACTAGCGCCATTAGCTAGCTAGTTGACTAAACATAAAATACTATTGTCACTGCATTAATATTCGTGTAATACGATATATAAAACGCTAATCTGACTACATATTGTTTGAAAAAGTGATTATTTAAATAAAATCAAAAGGATGAATATACTGTACTTAACAAGTTATGCCATGATTCATTTTTTGAGGTTGAGACAGGCTCTGGGTGATCAGGAAGAGCTCCCTTATGACTGGGTAACTACAGCAGATGTTATCAGGGTAAGAGGTAGGAAGGTGCTGAGTGTGTCATAAGTGCAGCGAAGAGGACGGTCTTCCGTTGTTTTTGATACAGCCCCTTCAAAACACCAATGGTGTATACTTTCTCACTTGTGTCTACTAAACTATTTAAAGTACCATATTAAATGAATAACTGAAGGAGATGAAGATCATAACATAAACCATGATGAATAAAAAAAATGTACATAGCCATGATGTGCCATTTAATTCCCTTTAAATACGCGCCGTGTCGTCATCCCGTCCACTAGATGGCGCAAGGTTTCAACCCCGACCGAACAAGCCCGTGTAAGGGAACCGGTGTAAGCATGACCACAAAAACATGAGACAGATCGGCTCTCACACTCCTACATGCCTGTTCAGTCTCCTTACAAATCATTTAGTTGAACACGAATCGACTCCCATGCCTCGCTTTTATCAAGTGAACTTGTTTGGTGCTTCACCTGTGCCTTAATGACCCGCAAATGGAAAACGAAGGGAATCTAAACGTGCAAAAACCAGACGCGTCAGCTGCCAGATCTCGTAAACCATGCAAGGTAAAGGAAGATACGGACAAGCTGAAGGAAATCCCAAATGTCACCGAAAAGTTCGAAACGCATGACGCCAGGGACGCACCGGTGTCCAAGGCGGCAGACAAAAACTTTAATCCAGTAAAACACCCCAGTTCTCCCAGTGAACACGTCCGCGGTGCGTTGTTCCTGGTGCTCGTGCTTTCCATCGGCACGCGCTTTTACAAGATCGCCGAACCTCCGCACATATGGTGAGTGATTCGGCGGCAAACACCGTCTGGACTCGGTTACGTCTTCACATCACTAATCTAACGGTTTGTTTGCAGTTGGGATGAGACTCACTTTGGGAAAATGGGAAGTTTTTACATCAACAGGACTTTCTTTTTCGACGTTCATCCGCCCCTCGGAAAGGTTTGCAGTGTTTGTGTTTTTTGCATGTATTTTTGCAAAGTGTTTTTGCAAATGTAATAGAAAACAGCAATTTCGTATCAATAGAAATTGGTCGAGCTGAATTTGTGCAAGCAACATATAACATTATCGGATGGGTTAAATGCAGAGAAATAATTTCCCCATGAGGGACTAATAAAGGTTCAATTATTATTATTATTATTATTATTATAATCTAATAATGCTAGTTTACTATTCTAAAATGTTCTAAACATTGTGTACAGAACATAGTAGATTGTAAAGATTATAAAAAGAAAACAAACAAGAAGACAATCCATACAAAAGACTAAAAATAGTCGTTTTCATCTACTCATACGTTTCACACACAGGGTTTTGAAACGTGATATTTTTGATATATTTTATATACTGACCATCTTCAGTTGTTCTGCAGATGCTGATTGGCCTGGCTGGATTCCTGAGCGGTTATGATGGAACTTTTCCTTTTGTAAAACCAGGGGACAAATATGAGCATCACAACTACTGGGGAATGAGAGCTGTGAGTCTGGATTTTAATGTTTTTTTTTTTCAGTTTTTTTTTAATTGTTTTGTATTTATTAATCACAATTACTGGGGTATGTGACCTCCCAAATAAAGTATTTAGTGGAATTTTTTGTGTCACTTTTTTTTTTTTTTAAGCTTAAAGCAGGATTTATTCGCTTTTATTTAAATTCTGAAAATAATCAGGATTTATTTAAATTCTGTTCTGCAAAAGTTTTACTGACTGTGACTGATAAGTGAGAGTAAGAGCAGGTGCTTGTTCACAAGGTGGTTGTACTTGTCGCCATGGTGATCTTTATTTCGCTTTAGTCCGTCGTGATTGGCTGTTTGCCACTGAGGGTCAATCTTCTCCGTGCTGCGTCTTTTGTATAGTACGGAATGCGTTTGGTTTGCCAAATATTCTTACATTTTCTGTTGTAAGAAAATGGTTCTACCGACCAACATGTAACTTTTTAAGCTCTTTAACATACAAAACATTACCCACTAAAAAGCTTTACAAAATTTTTGCTGATAGACATCCAGCAGCGAGCAACGTGATGATGCAGAATACAGAACGTCGACGAGTGCTTTTCTCGCAGAACCGCTCCCATTTTATGCCGACTCCATAGATAGAGACTCCGCTCGACTAGAGACATGTGCCAACAAAAATTTTAAAAGACATTTTCTATGCTTTTCTTATGCTTTTGTTTTGATTAGTTCTGTGCAGCTCTGGGCTCCTGTCTGCCTCCTTTGGCCTTCCTGATAGTCTTTGAGCTTTCACACTCGACTGTAGCTGCGCTCATTGCTGCCACGCTTCTTATATTCGGTGAGGTTGCAAACTTTTTCCACATATACTTTATCACAATTAGATATAACTAATAAGTACTCTGTGTTAAATACTGTATAAGATGAAGTGTTAAAGATGAATGTAGCAATGATTTATTTTAGAAGTTGCAGAAAAGAATAAATGTCATTCAGTGTTATAGATTCACACTTTTTGTGAGGACAATTGGTGAAATATTCATTAACTGAATAGTTCTGAACATTTTTTCTTGTCACAGACACCGGCTGCATCACCCTGTCTCAGTACATACTTCTGGATCCCATTTTGATGTTCTTCATCATGGGTTCTGTTCTCAGCACGGTCAGATTCAACTCTCAGAGACACAGGTGAACCCTGAATTAACCTGGTGTGGTTTAGTGGATCATTGATTCAGTTGTGTTGGTTCAGGCCGTTCAGCTTCTCCTGGTGGCTGTGGCTGCTCCTCTCCGGAGTTTTTCTCGCTGCTGCTCTAGGAGTGAAGTTTGTGGGGCTGTTTGTCATCCTCTTGGTGGGAATCAACACTGCGAGTGATCTGTGGAGGCTGCTCGGTGACCTCAGATTATCGCTGGTAAAGCCAAAGTAATCTTAAATCCTAATATTTTCTTTTCCATTTAAAAAAATGTAATTTCTTTCTTATTCTTCAATAGGGGGATTTCGGAAAGCACTTGTTAACCAGAGTTTTTGGGTTAATATTGCTTCCGTTGTTTCTGTACACTACAATATTTGCTCTGCACTTTATCGTCTTAAACAGAAGGTATTTGGCTCCTAAAACAACTTGAAGTTTGGGATTTTTTTTATTAGATTATTTGTAAAACCAAGGTGTGTTCTGTTAATATACAGCGGACCAGGAGATGGATTTTTCAGTTCGGCTTTCCAGTCACGCTTGATTGGAAACAATTTGCACAACGCCTCCATGCCAGAGTGTAAGGATATATTAAATATATCTTCTTTGCACTATTACTACTCATTCTGTGTTTTAAGTTTTTGAGAATAATGTCTATCAGCTTCTGATATTCTGGTCTCCGCACAGATCTAGCGTATGGCTCGGTCATTACAGTAAAGAACTTGCGTATAGCTGGAGGTTACCTGCACTCACATTGGCATCTTTACCCAGAAGGGGTCGGCGCTCATCAGCAGCAGGTCAGTCCTCCACAACTCCTCTTATTTGCTCTAACCACATCAGAATGATTGTTGGAAAATTATTGTTATGATGAGTAATGGAAAGATCCATGGCTCAAATTTTTTTCTTATTGCTTTGTTAATTCAAATTATATATATATATATTATAATTACTTGTATATAATTTTTTTTTACCCCTTTACATATTTGGTTTTGAAATGTAGTGCAGAATTTATCTTTGCATTTTTGTTTTCAGGTGACTGCTTACTTGCACAAAGATTATAACAATCTGTGGTTGGTAAAGGGGCCAGATGATGTAAATGGTAAGTAATCATGTTTTTTTCCTGTTCTCCTCTTTCTATCATTTTTTACATTCTGTTTGTTTCTCTTAATCTCTTTTAAAATGTAAAGGTTTTTAAAACTTTATCTTTAAATTTTGTATTTCTTATATTTTATTTTATATATGTATATCTTATATCTCAAATATTTTTAAATCTTTTCTATTTTATATTCTTTTCTTTTCTTTATTTTTTATTTTATTTTTAGATCTCACAGAGCCGCCAGAATTAGTTCGTAATGGAGACATCATAAGACTGGAACACAAAGAGTAGGAAGGAGCTTCCACCCTGTTTGTTCAATAACTGGTTAATCCATTGCAGTGATGCCCAATCTGAATCCCAAATGTGTCATGCTGTTTTATTTCTGTGTTCACATTGTTTTTTAGTTTTGTGTTTGGAAGAGTATTATGACTGTATGCTAATATCATACTTTCAATCAGAGACAACATTCAGATGACACTGAAGGGCACATTTAGAGAAAAATCTCTATCAAATTTTAAAACGTAACTGTTAAGAGCTGCAGCGTTTGTGACAAGTTAGTTTCTGAATACATCTTCTCCGTGTTGAATCGCAAAACCTAGGTCACATTCTCGAATTACAGACGTCTTTATTATCTTTTTTTAACATATTTAGACAACTTTCGTATACATTCTGTTCTGCAAAATTCACACAACGATTGGCCGCCATATTATGAAAGGTTGGGCACCACTAAAAAAATAATAAACATTTAACTTCAATTGATGTCAGTTGTACTGATCAGTGACTTTTATTGATCATCAGAAGTACAAGGAACCTTCACAGTCATTTTCATGAAGCTCCAATGACCAAAAAACACCTTCAAGTTACAGGTTATGGCATTGTACGTACGACTAAACTCGACAAAACATTGTTTATTATGATTTTGATTGGTTGATGTAATTCCTTTTTTCCCTAGAACGGATCCGGCGATGTGAATGACTTGTGGCAGGTTGATGTGTGTGGAGGGAAGAAAGGAGATCCAGTGAAGGTTCTCAGAAGCAAAGTACGGTTTCTCCATCGCTCCACGGGATGTGTGCTTTGCTCTTCTGGAAAGACTCTACCCAAGTGGTGAACAAGAACTTCCTGTAGTGTCTGTAGAATAAATCCTGCGGCAGAAAATACATTTTCTTTCCCTTGTAACAGGGGCTGGGAGCAAGTGGAGGTCTCTTGTAGTCCGTATGTCAAAGAGAATCCCAACTCACAATGGAACATTGAGGATCACATCAACCCTCGATGTAGGTACATCTCTTTGTCTAAAGTAGTCCTGGAACTTGACCTTATTGGTGTCAATCTGTCTATAACTGTAGTGCCTAACATCAGTCTATCGGTTCTTAAACCCACATTCCTGGAGATTCTTTGGGAGTCTCATATTGTCATGATCAGGGTAAGATTCCAAGAAATCACTTGTTAATACATTTTTCTGTGAGATACAGTGATTTATTTCTTTTATTGCTAATTCCAAATCTTCACGTTAGGGAAACAGTGGTTTGAAGCCCAAAGACAACGAGATGAATTCCAAGCCGTGGCACTGGCCAATCAACTATCAGGTATCTGTGATTTTTAAGCCCATACTTTTACTCGCACGAGAACTGCTGTTAGTGCGCATTGACAGAACTTAATTGTTCCTCTTAGGGTTTGAGGTTTTCAGGCGTAAATGAGACGGAGTATCGTGTTTATCTGCTGGGGAACCCTGTAAGTGTCTCTTATTTTTATGTTTTATATCATTCTCGTTTTATGGGCTCGAGCATGAATATAGTGCTTTTGTCTTGGACTAAAACTGTAAAACGTATGGATTTATTTCCATTAACCTAAGAACACTGCACTATTTTTCATAATTTGTTTTGGCCCGTCCGTGTCTTTTCAAATCCAAACCATGTTCAGATAAAATTATTGATCCTTGTTATCAATACTGTGTTCAACATTAAAAAAAATACTGATTTTAAGTATCAATATTCAACTTAACGACCTGTCCCGAAAAATATGTTGTTTGATGAACAGGCTTGACTAAGGAGGAGAGTGACTATCAATTATCACAGCTGATCAATATCTGCCACAGCTTAGTAGCCCGGTCCCATAGTGACAGGACCATCAGAACCGTCAGATTTTTTTAATGTGTTCATTGGATCAGTAATCCGATGATTTTAGGCTGGCACCCTTGTTGTTGTAGGAAAAAGGTTTCTATTATCATTGTAATTGAGCTGAAATTGTGTTTTTGTTTTGGTTTTTTTTACTTCAATAAAATACACAAACACGCTTAAGAAACTTAAGTGGAAGAATTTAATGGAAAGCATGAATCACATGATAATGGAAACAAGATGGATTAATAATTCCTGATTGCCAAATTAATTGGTAAAACGCTCAAACACAACCTCATTAGTGCTTGCAGCTTTATTTCAATGATGATATTTTTTTTCTTACTGGTGTAAATCTTTGTTCCTTTTCCTCAGGTCATCTGGTGGCTTAACCTCTTGAGTCTAGCTCTGTTTGTTCTCATGCTGACAGGCCTGTCTTTAGCCATACAAAGAGGAGTGAAACTAGAGGGAATGAGGAAAGGTAAGAACAGTAACTCTTAAGAAGAGATGACTGTGTGACTATGGATTTGGTTTGTGGTCTCAAGTGAAGATTTGTTTTTCAGATCACTGTCACGTGCTGGTAAATGGTGGCGGAATGATGTTTTTGGGTTGGATGTTACACTATGTTCCCTTTTACATCATGGGTCGTATACTCTACTTCCATCATTACTTCCCTGCCATGCTTTTTAACAGTATGCTCACAGGTATGAACACAGACCGTTAAGTTAGCTTCTTAGGACAGACCACATTTTTTTGGACCAAGATGCATGTAACGTCCTTTTTAAAAACATTTTAAATAATCCAATGTGTGCTTTAAAATCCGGTGTATATGTGAAATAATGTCAAAAACTGCCTGTCAAAAAAGGGACGAAGCTGCAGCGCTTAGCGAGTTGCTGTAATGCTCAAACAATCCTTCGAGTAATACTTAGCGATAGTGAGACCTGGAAAGCCAAATGAACATTTAAACCAATTTTAAATTGAAAAACCAAAGATGTTTTATTCGCTGCAGAGATTTAAATGTTAATTTGACCTGACTGTGACTTTTTTTCTACAAATTTTCGTCTATTGGTTCTATTGGTATGCGTCTCTATAAAACAATCCAACCCATTTAAAAATTACCGAGTTGATTACGGTGGTTTATTTAAAGAATTCCAACCGACAGGTGGTTTAAAGTTTTATTGTGAGGTGTGGGAAATCATTGGACTACTGAATTTGATTTTTTGCTTTTTGTGTTTTATAATTTGGAACCTTATGTAAGGGAAAAAAAATCAAGTGTACTGATGGTGCAAATGCTTATAATTTGAAAAATTTTGTGTTTTGTTTTGTTTTACCGTATTTAAATGTGAGATATCTGTGGCATGCAATTCTCCTGTGTAATTGTGTTTCTTCAGGCATTACCCTGGACATCATTCTGAAGAATTTAGACGTCATCTTAAGTCCGTCCGTTTCCTCTTTTACTTTGAGAGCAGGCCAATCAATACTTCTGTTTGGGTTCATTTACAGGTAAGTTTAAATGTTTGTTGATTCATAATGTGGTATTATTCTTATTATAATTGTGTAAAATATTCTCTGTATTTACATATAGTATTACAGTATTCTCTGTATTTACAAACCTGTTTGTCACATGTTACATACTGTAATGTGTCTCACCTGTTTTTGCTTTCAGCTTTTATCTCTTCCACCCTCTCTCCTATGGCATGAGGGGGCCGCTGGCACATGACCCCAACTCTTCCATGGCTGGTCTCAGGTGGATGGAGTCCTGGGAATTTTAGGACTTTTGAAGTATTCTGTGCTCTGAACTGTTTAGCCAGCATTTTTGACTGATTTTTAGCCGGTTACGTTTTGTCCGCTAATAAGATGCGAATGCAGATGTTTTGCCGGACAACGTTTTTATATCAAAACTAAAATTTCAGTGTTGTGATTTGTTCTTTAGGAACTATGTGTTGCACATTTTTTGAGCAATGAGTGATTGTTATATTTTATAATAATGATCTCTACGTTTTTTAATTTAGTGTTTTTAGTTCTATTTTATGGAGGAACAAAGAAACCGCTTTTGGTAGAGCTGAAATAAAATAATATCAATTGTTGCTATTTCATTTCTCTATTTTTTTCAGTTGTTTTTTGCTCAATGTAAAAACAATGCAAAAACAAATTCAAAAGAGAAAGACCCGTATTTCTGATCACTATTTACGATGTGCTTTGAAATTAAACGGAATTAAACTCAAAAGTTTATTTGAACGTAGCAAAGTGGAATTAAAATAGTTTAACCTAATTATAAAAGTTGTAGAATTATCGATCTCCGCCGGTTATAATCGACCAGTCTCTAGTTCCTTTGTCATCGAGCCGCTCACCGTATAAACGCGGCATTAGGGGCGGGTCTACGGATATCCACGGTCTTCTCCGATTGGGTAGCTTGAATCACGTGTGTTGCTGTCAAGATGGCGTCTCCGAATGGAGGTAAATTTTAATTCGTCTTTCTCCTGGCAAAATTTGTTATAACTGAGTAGTGTAACGGAGACGTTTACTACTAAACACTCAACGGTATCGTCGCACTCCTTTTGTAATAATTAACTCCATTAACTTAAAAACGATTAATTAATGATTCGAGTTTGTCAGTAGCGAGCTACGTGTCAAGCGAGACGAATTGTTGTATTGTATGTACAAAGATTTTTCACGGATTTATGTACGGTAAATTCTCATTTTTATTCCTAATTGAGTGTTTAGTAAGACAATCAACGATCTTATACCTCTAGCACGAGGTACTTGATTTACATTACGCAGCTGAGCAAACAATATTATTAATCTTAACTTCAGTTTAATTCATTGTTTTTAAATGTCAAGTGCATCATACACTGAATGTTTTTAAAGCCTGATTGTTTGTTTGAGTATACGTGTGATCAGTTATGTGCTTTCATTGTTTTAAAGGTGAACTCATCAGAGAAGATTTTGAATCCTCTCTGATCAGCTTTGAAAACCTCGACAGAGCTTCTCCTGATCTGTGGCCAGAGCAATGTAAGTTCACACACTGCCTATGTATAGTTGAGTACAATCAAACAGTCTTTTAAAACCTTAACATATTCACAGTGGATCTCTGCATTTTACTCATTCAAATACACACACGTGCACACTCACATCTGAAGCGGTGACTATCTTCTGCCATGGTGCCCAGGGTCTGATTGGGTTCTGTGTCTTACAATGCGACACAACTTTATTAATCCCACAATGGGTAAATTTTTGTGTTTTACCGCAGCATGAAGGACGAAAAAACATTGTAAAAACACTATCAGTAAAATAAAGTGTGCAAAAAAGAAAACCACAATAAAAGTGTTAAAGAATATAAAACAACGGTAAAAGAAAACCGTAATACTGTACTAGTTACTCAAGGACACTGCATTTGTGGTCACTGTTGGTCCAGGGTTTAAACCTTCAACATACTGCTCACAAGTCCAACTCCTTAACCACTAGGCCACAACTCTCACAGAAAATGTCTTTTTTCTCATGGCATCTCAAATGCGTTCTCTTTTTTCCCAATTATTTGTCATGTATATAATTGCTCAATAGCATGATAAATATTTGATCAAAATGTTTTCAAATTCATCATGAAGCAAAACAAGATCAAACAAAGCATTGAATATTATTAATTTATTTTTAAGCATTCATGTAACAAGTATCAAAAGAGACTAGGTTAAGTTGTGATCCAGTAGTAGGGAATTGGATGTTGCAGATTCGAATCCCTTTCCGGTTGGTTCTACAACTATGTCGTTGAGCTCTCTCTTTATTTCCCACCATTTTTTTTCCATATACTGCACATACATGGTTGCTCAGATGCTTGTGTTTATGTGTGCAACATAGTTGTGTTTTATTAATTCTGCTTGTCTTCTGCTGCGGAAACAGTGCCCGGTGTCTCAGAGTTTGCAGCCTCCTTCAAAAATGTAAGAGGACCACGGAATCAATAACTTCTGCATTTAAATATTCATTTTGTTAATTAAATATTTTCATATTATTCTAGCCAATTACAAACTCTCCGCCCAAGTGGATGGCTGAACTGGAGTCTGAAGATATCGAGATGCTAAAAGGTTTGTTTTTTTAATGTTTAGAATAGAATTACACATTTAATATAAATTAAAAAAATATATATTTTTTTAATTATTTTTTGTTGTTATTATATACCAATACATTATATAACTTTTATTATATAATATTTAAATACTTTTTATTACTATTTTTTACTATTTATTAATAATGGTAAAGCTTTTGTTTTAAACAATTAAATGCCTAAATACATAGATTTTTCTTCTAAGAAGATTCTCTTAACGATATCAAAGTATTTTTTTTTTTCTGGCACTTTCATCTAGAATTGGGAAGTCTAACTACAGCTAATCTGATGGAGAAGGTGAAGGGTTTGCAGAATCTGGCTTATCAATTAGGCTTGGAAGAATGTAAGTTGATATTGTGTTCGTTTTTAGTGCCACTAGAAACTAAAATCAGCACTGTTTGCCGTGTCCAGGATTTATATGGATGCTTCCACTAGATGGTGATATCACTTTAGAATTGCAACAGTGCAACAAATCAACTTTTTTCCTGACCCCAAAACCTCTGACCTGTTGTCTGTCAGATGCAGCAGATTTAAAATTCTTACTTCTGAAAAGCAAATACAGTACACCATTTTTAATAGTATTTATTGATTTCAGATCACTCTCAAAGTCTCAAAACAATTCCCCTTTTATTTAAATTAAATTGGCTAGTTGCCCAGTGGCTCTTAAATGTTATGGTATTACTGAACTCGCTGGTTAATCCAGACTCTCAGGACTGATGGAAAGACATGTTACATAACCAAATAAATAAAGACATTTTTCATGGTATAGTAAATAAAATTATGAATTAAATAATCCAGTTTCAAATATTGTTCTTTATTTTCACACTAAAATCTTCACCTTCTTTTTATATTCAGAAAAGTTAATCTGAAAGCGTAGTCTAGGTTCTGAACATAATAATGAAACGCAAGATATAGAAACAAAAAACATACATACATACAGTACATAAGCAAAAGACGTCAACAAAAAAACAACATGAATACAATAAAGAATAAATATATAAACAAAGCACAGCATGTACCATACAATAAAAACAATTATATAAACTATAAACATAAAAACGTAAACAAAAAATAAATCAAGAACAATTAAAAAAGTTAAATATATGTAATCAAGAAAAATAACATATAACCAATAAAAAAGCACAATATAAAAAAAGATACAATATAAACACAGTAATAAAGTAAAATGTATAAACAAAAAAGACAACACAAAAACAATAAAGCAAATCACATGAACAAAAGACACTGTGAAAACAATAAACAAAGCAGATCATCTGAATTAAAAAAACAATATAAAAACTACATAGAATTGGGGTTTATTCCACCTTTTCCCCAGAAACATATACGAATATAAACGCAGTGTTTTTAATTATATATAATAATATTAGGTTTTTTTTTTTTGTTTTTTTTTTTCTTTTCAGAAAAAAATCACAGTTGTGGATTTTGATATTTATAATGAAGGAAATGCACATGATTAATATGCAGGTGTGTGTGTGTGTGTGTGTGTGTGTGTGTGTGTCGTGTTTGTATGTGCTAAATAACTAGAGATTTAGACTAGGTTTCAGGGTAGATCAGGGGGCTTTATTCTTGATCTATTTATTACTTGACGGATTTGTGCTTGCATCAGTTTTATCTTCTCTGTCTCTGTGCGGCGAGGACACATTTAAGTGATGATTCTAGTGTCAGACGTTCTTCTTTGAGGAGACCGGATTCATTTATTGGTCTGAAATGACTATTATCACTCGGCTCGTAGCTGCATTTAGCGCTCCAGTCTTTAATGTGGCGTGGTTTAATTTTCCTCCTTTTCCGAGCTGTCACATGGAAGCCTTATAAATCTGAGCTACTTTTTCATCATGTTTCTTTCTCTCCTCACCTCTAAAGAGCTGACGAGAGGTAGCGCGTGGAGATGGGAGGAAGATTTACTGCACCTCTGGCACAGCGGCCATTAAAGTCTCGATCTGGTTAATGGGGATAATGCAATCAGGCAGTGAAAACTCACCTCAAAGGCAAGGTTACCAGCAGCATATCTGTTTCCTGCGCCTTTATTAGTCTGCGTGTTTATGCACAAATAAAAGCAGGAGAAGATCACTTATATGTCGATTTAAGCTCTGCTTAAGCTAAATGCAAACAAGTAAGAGGGCTGTTGTTCGAGTCTGGAAGGCTGCCGCATTTACTGTGTGTGTGTATGTATAAATATTTTAGTATTTTTACACCTTTTTAGTATTTACACCTGTGAGCAAGTGAATGGTATTTCTCATAAATATTGATTTTATTTATTTGTGGTGTATATTGTTTGACAGTATAAGTATATACGTATACTTTTATATACGGTAATATGTTTTGCATATATAGCGTACACATACATTTATATCACACACATATATATATATATATATATATATATATATATATATATATATATAAATTCCAATTCTAATTGTATTGGTCACATACAAATTATACATGGTACAACATGTAGTGAAATGTGTTTTGATTGTTCCAATATTTATATACATACACACACACACACACACCGATGTATATACATTAGAGCTGCAACTAACGATTATTTTCTTATCGATTAATCTATCGATTGTTTTTTCGATTAGTCGACTAATCTATCGGCTATTTTTCCGATTATTCTAACGATTATTTTTGGCCCAAACGATTATTTGTCCATAAAAATTAAATAAACATGCTATTTAGTTTTTAATTAACACTTTTTAACTTTAACTTTAACTTTTTAACTATTTTTTTCTAAACACAAAGGCCATATGAAACTATTTAAATGAAGCATTTAAATTCAGCCAACAACAAAGTGACTTAACTGAAGCTTATCTTGTACAAAACCGCATAGTACGTTTCAATATCCCTTACAAACATTAAAGTTTGGCCAAAATAAAGACATAGTAATTACACAAAATAAATAACGAGGCCGTATGAGTTCTTAACACAAGTGCAAAATTAATTCAGTGAGATTGACTCGACTGTAAATATTAAAGTGCAACATAAAATATCAATCCTAAAAAAATGTAATCACACGTGCATGTCTATCTGCTCAGAGGTGACGCTTTTTTTTTTCAAATCAAGTTTTCAAATAATTTAACTAAACGCAGATCTTATTAGATTTAATTAACATCAACAACTGAAATTAAAGCACAGTGCGTACATTTCGTATTGACATGAAAAATTAGCAGTTCTCTTCTAATTAAAACAACTATTATTATTTATAATAAGATATGAATAGTGTATCCTGTGTATTTCCTGCATATGCAACGTATCAATGTAAACAACAGATTTGCAGTAGCGGCGGGGAGAGAGAGGGAGGGAGACAGCGAGAGCGACGCGCATACCCGGACACGCGCGCGCGCGCGCGACCAAATCTAACCTCGAGCGCGTCTTTTCCTAACTTTCACTAACTAAAACAGCAGCTCTTAAATGCACATTAAACAGACATCGAATAAACATTAAACAGACACAGTTGCGCTCGCGCCTCGCCGGTGTTCAGTTCGGTGCCGGTTACTACGCTTTCTGTGTTCGATTAGCAATGCCTTCGTGTCGTCATTTAAAGTTTATTTTGTTCTATGTCATCCTTCCTGAAGCCAAAATGTGTCCTAACGACAGAGACCTCGATCATCCATTTATGTTTCCCACACTTTTGACCACTTATTTGCTATCGTCTGCTCCGTTAGTTTCCCGCGCCGCCATGTTTGAAAAAAATGAAAGCAAAAAGCGACTACTCGACGCGCGATTTTTGCGTCGACGTATTTACGTAATCGATTACGTCGACGGCGTCGACTACTCGTTGCAGCTCTAATATACATACACACATATATAGTTTTAAAAAATATATACATGCATATATATATATATGTATGTATATATGTTTTATATATATATATGTATGTATATATGTATTTATATATATATAGAGAGAGATTATATATTTTTTATACATGCACGCATACCGTTTCTTGTTACTATTTATATATAAAATACTATAATAATAATAATAATAACAGTAACTACTATTTATAAAAAAAAATTATAAACACACAAACACACTCTTGTACTTGTGTATATATATTTATTGCACTGTTATTTATTGTATATGACCCACACACACTGTATATTTTCACACTGTATAATGTAAAGTATATATGCTGTAAATATTTTCAGTCATATGTGCACAATAAGATGGGATTGTGCTGGTACCGTACGCGTGCGTTTACTAGCGGGTATGCAGGACATGCGCCAGACCCGTCTCCTTGGGGACAATAACCCCTCCTCTCTTAGCGGAGTGACGCTGATCAGGGTCGTTGTGGGAGGGCCTGACGCGTGCCTCCCCCCTGCCCCCCCACCAGTGCCCATCTGCTGTGGGATGTGATGAATGCTGCTGTCGGGGGGCTGCTGAGCATGGTCATCAGGCTCCATCCTTTCCCACAGGACCAGTCACTACACTGATAAGTACTGTTATTGAAGGTAATTGAATGGAGAGTGCTCCTCAGGGACCGTCAGGCCTCAGGCGATGCTGATGATACCTCCGATTCCGCTTCTGCGGATGATGTAACACGCTTGTTTCTACTTGAGTAATCATGGGGGTGTTTTTCAAGCAAGACGTCAGACAGTTTGTTCTTTTGGGATGTACTGTATTGCTGCAACAAGATTACGCAGACATTTTTTTTGTTTGTTGTCAATGAGACAAAATTTATCTTTAAATTAGTTTGTTCGAAAAATGTAATTAGTCAAGTCCCATGATAATCACAATGAAATGCTGATAAATAACCAGTGCAAAACAAAAGAGTTAAAGATATACACATTTCCAATATATATAATTTTATCAAATATTGGTTTTTAAAATCAGGTAAACATTAACCGTTTTTTTTTTTAATATTAAGTGGTTATGAAAATATTTTGTAATAAAGAATTTGTTTTTGTAAATTGTAAAATGTACACTATTCTTTTCACAAATGATAGATTTGAAAGAAACTATTTCAATTATATATACCCTATTAATTTATAAATGTCAGTTTTAATAAGGCTATTCAAAAATATTACAATGTACTTCGTATAATAGTTTTAATTATTTAATAATAATTGTTATTTGCAGTTATAGTGAGAATTCTAAAAAGAATGTGTCAAAATGTAATCCTCAATGCTGTTTTATTTATACAAATCTTTAAGATCTTTAAGAAATAGTTCTTAAAGAAAACTCAAGAGTCAATATTTCAGTGTAATAAGAGTTTTGCATTGTTTATATTACACTTCTTATTCAAATATTTACATTGGATAAGAAAAATTTTACAATGTAATAACTTTCTCGCAATCGAACCCCTGACCTTGGTGTCGCTACATCCAGCTCCACACAGTGAGCCACAGTGAAGAAATTAACTCGGAATTACTTACTGTTAATTACACAGTGGAGAAATTTACAATCCTGTGCCACACACACTCCCATGCCCGGAGCAGTAGGCAGTTGTAGGTCGTGGTGCTAGGCAGTAGATCAGGTTCAGTTTCTTGCTCAAAGACATTTGGGATTGGAATTGGAACCTATGACCATTCGGTCTCAAGCCCAACTCTCAATAACAGCTCTAGATTTCTTGTGTAAAAGTTGAAGTGGAAAGTAAAACTCAGGTTTGCCACATTTAAGAACCGTAAGCTCTTCAATCTGTTTCTGCACCAGTATGAAGGTCACACCAGTCCAGCACTAATGGTCCCAATGTACGCTGCCTCCTCCCCTAGATCAATCTCTTCTCTATTAAGCGCAGTGTGTCAGTGAATATGATTGCAGGGATGCTACCCTACCGTAGTAATGTGCTTCCATCAATCCATCAGAGACACTCGACCGCAGGGGCAAGCGGTTATGAAGTGCAGCTAGATGACAAGCTGAGCTGGAGGAAAGCTCTCTGTGACTTCCTGTCCTCTTATCTTCCCCTCCCCTCAGTACCGTCCTCCACATCCCTTGCTCTTTATTGCCTTTAAGGCCGAATGAAAGAAAAGACGTTTGCAGAATTGCTGTGTTTAAACCATTTGCCTTTTAAAGGTAGAATCTTGCTCTATCCATCCGTCCGTCTGTCTGTTCGTCTGTCTTTTTCTGTTGGTCTGTTGTTTTGTCTGTCCATCTAATGGTACATCCATCCATTTGGGTTGGTCGGTCTGTCTCTGTCCTCCTCTGTCTGTCTGTTAGTTCAACCATGTGTCTCTTGTCCTCTCTCTCGGTCTGTCTGTCTGTCCGTCCATTCATCCATGTCTGTCTGTCTCTGCCCCCCACCCCCTTGTCTATCCGTTCATCCATGTTTGTCTCTGTCTGTCTATTCATCATATATCAATCAATCAGTCCGTCCATTTATCCATCTGTCTATATGTCCGTCCATGTCTGTCTCTGTTACATTTGTGTTTGCCTGTCTTTCTGTGTATCTAGTGGTCTATCCATTCATTTGTGTATTTGTCAGTCTCTCCATCCAACCATTTGTAAGTCTGCCTCTCTATCTGTCCTGTTGGCCTATACTTGCATCCCTCTGTCAATTTTTGCCCCTCTAGAACGCTAAAACAAAGAAAAAAGTGAACCAAAGTACACGGGATTAGAGATGCTACAGTAGGTTGGCCACGGTGAATGAATGACTTTGAAGTTTAGTTTTAAAAGGTAGAGATGGACATTAGTTGGCTCATGACAGTTATTGAGATGTACTTTCCCGCGTTTAGGTGATGCGTGATAAATATACTTACGTATTCATTTACATTTTCTACACATTGTGGCCACTAAAATTCACATTTGTCTTTGCTGCAAACTCCACAAAGCCACAAAATGTTGACCTGAAGAATTGCTGGTCCAGTTGCAGTTTATGAAGGATGTCACTCTCACATCATCTCTGAATGCACCCGAGTTCTGCTCGAATTTGGACCAGCACTGCAGAAAAGCGATTTCAACTCGCTCCCTCCTCTCCATCCGACCCACCTCCTCAGTCAACAGATCGGAGATGACACCTTATTTCCATAAATGCATTAGGAATTCATTGGATTTTCTTTCCTAGCTAATCACGGTGTCTGCACGAAAGCTTTTAGGGGTTTTAATGAATGAATTTTGACTGATTGCCTATTAATAAGAACCTTCTTGAGCAGGGATGGGCCGTGGCAGGGGTGGCCACACGTGTGTGTAATGATTCGCGGTGTCAAGCGCTCGGATAGAGTGAGGAAGGGAGGAGGAGAAGCGCAGATCTCTCGGCTGGGACATTAAGAGGAAGCAGTGGCTCCCTGGGGAAATCACTCACCATGTCTGCATCTTAAATATCTCTGTGAAGTATCAATAAGTAGGTAATTGAATTTTGAACACAAACATGAGCATCAGGTGTATGTGTTCCAATGCGAGGATGGGGAGGTGGGCCTGCGTGCGGGCGCGTGGCTGTCCCCCCTGATCCCATGAGGTTTAGGCGGCAAGAATGGATGTTAAATCCATTAGATAAAGATTACTCCCCGTAAAAACCAAGTGGCAGCTTTAGAGGCGCAACAGGCCCACCATTAGCCGCTGTGACTTTTAATGAAAGTGAATTGGGCCAGTCAGCTTTTGGAGAAAACTCTATTTTGGGTCTTGGTTTGTGATGTGCTCTTATGGCAATTATTGTTCTCAATTGTTCATTTGTGTTGAAAGGCAAACATTTCTAACAGTGCAGCTTTTTTATAATGTCAGACACAGCAGAGGTTGGAAAGTTCCGGCCCGTGGGCCACACGCCGCTCTTTGGTCGATGTTAACGGCAAATTACAAAATATACTAAACAGTCCATTTCAGTACATTGGGACAGGGTCATTTTGGTCCTAATAACCAACTTATGTTGCATCGTTTAACTGTACTCCACCAGATCAGTCTGGTCCGTTACGGCAAGATCCAGAAATTGTACACGAGTGACTTGTAAGTTTTTCTTACATTCTTTGTCAATTAAGCTGAATTGAAGTAAATTGTAGAATTGTAGTGTGGTAGACTTTGTTTCTGAACTTTCTAAATTGACACAAATAATTTGAATATTTTATATAGTAATATAAAAATGTATTCTATAAAATAAAAATTCTAGTACTTTATACACACTCACAAATATACTAAACACACACATCTATACGTAAATACACACACACGTATATTCTATATTTACTTTGTATGTACGTACATGCATGTGTGTATATAAATATATATATATATATATACACGGTATATATATATATATATATATATACACACACACATATATATATACACATATATCTATAAACTGTATATGCAGTATATATGTACTTAATGTATTAAAACATAAAATTTACCTAACGTGGACTAAAGCTGCAATAGTTTTATATGTTTTTTATTATTATTCATGCATAATTGGGCAGTACTGTACTGTACCTATATCAATGAAAATATTGGATTTATAATGTGTTGCTTTGATTAAGAAAAAACTGAATATTCTGCAATCTGCTGGAGTGAGTTCAGTTTTGTGGATGGATGGATGGATAGATACATTGGAGAAACTTACAAGCAGCAATTCACTATCTGAAACTGGCAGATAATTTCTGCGGAGTGTTGTTCTCTTAAGAACCAAGAGAATTTGTGAAATACATTAAAAATATAAAATAAAAGTGCGTAAAAAAGCATTGAAAGCATATTTGTTTTACCTGGGAATCTTTTTGGGGATGTGTGGATGAACGTGTGTAGAATGCTTTGTTCTTTACTGCATTTCTAATATTTTTTTTTTCCATTTAGACCATCATTCAAATTTTAATGAGTGTACATACAACATTAAGAAGATAATATAGGCCGTTGAATCTATAATGTGTCATTTAGTATGGATGTCAATGGCAACAAGCTGCTGATTAACTAAGTACAGAATTAGTAATTGACCTTTCTAATCAACTAAACAAATCTCTAACTCCTGCTAATCAGTATTGATCCGCCCTGTTCAGTGACAGCACCAGCACGGCGTGAGTGTGTGTGTGTGTGTGTGTGTGTGTGCGCGGCAGGCAGGCATACCCTCCACACTCCCTTTTTTAATCTAACTCACTCAATGCAAATCATTTCCCTTCTGCTCTGACGGGAATTGAGCATAAATGGAAATCTAATTAATGAGTGGATCAGAGGGGTGCACTCCAGAGAAGGGGTCTCATGGGAGAATACTTAGCCAGACAGACTCCGGTATTGTTTTGGACAGAGATTGTGAGTGGGATTGGGAGAGGGGTAGTAAGAGTTAGAGAGGGGTTGTTAGTTCAGCTATGACGAAGCTCTTTCCCCCCGTTTAGCGCCCCCCCCCCAAAAGACCTGTGGCCCATTTCACAAACCGTTAGCTTCTGTATTCTTGACATTAAACCTTGCATTCACACACACACACACACTCACACACACAGATTTGCATAGATCATGCTATAATCGCTAATTTTTGCAGTGAGATTTTAATGTTGGTTGTTATTAATATGAATAAAATGTTTTTAAATATTGTCCATTTTAGATGCTTTGGACGTCAGGTTTCGCTCTTAAGTTTTTTTTTTTTCTGTTCTGCCCGTGTTAGGCCTTAAATGGCCTTAAATATTGGTAATAAAAGAGAAACAATTAGTTAATCATTAACATAATGAGCACAAGAAACAGATGTTAGTTACATGAAATAACTATGTATGTGCACAATATTAACATAGAAAATTACTTAATATTAAATGTAAGGTATTATAATTAAAATAATTATATACAAAATTATTGATATATTAATGAATGATTAAAATGAAATAATACAAAAAGGTAATTACATATTTGTTTTGCAGGGTATAAAAAGATAAAGTTATAAACGTAGTGATGCTATTTTCTCATGCGTTTATAGTGAAACTATAATAAGTACGTATATTATATAAAAATAACTGTCGTTATATAACGTTTAACCCTTATTGTGAGTTGTTTCTTTGATATTATACATATTTAGACTTCATGATAAAAACCTATAAGAAGATATCTGGTTTTAAAACCCTAAATCCTCTTTAATGATGACCGTGTTGGCTTTTAATCCAGTGTTCTGTACCTGACAGACAATCCCACGGTGTTTGTGTGTGTGTGTGTGTGTGTGTGTGTGTGTGTGTGTAGGTAATATGCCGCACAGACAACTCATCTAAATTACAATCCCCAACATTATTACATTAGCTGTTGCCCAACACTGCGGCCCACCCGGTCACTCTCCCCATCACAGTCCCGCTCATCAGTGCCTGGGTCGGGGTCCCTTCATTTTTTAAACTGCTTTAGAAGATAAAAAGAGCAAAAATGGATTCCACAAATGCGAATGAAGCACTGAATTGCACAAGGTTGTTTTTCTGGATTTAAACGTGCTGCAAGTGGTAATGGGAATTAACAGATTGTTTTTTTTTTATTCTTTTTCTAGCCAGAGAAATGACCAGAGGAAAATTCCTAAACATCTTGGAGAGACCCAAAAAGTGAAGCCCCCCGAGTGACCTGTGGGGTCAGACGCCATTCGCTTGGGAGATTGTAAATCCACCATCAGTAGCACGACTTCATTAGCATCCGACTAATTTAGAGCGTTGGCAAAATCATTGACAAAATAGTTTTTAGAGGTTTTTTTCTGTTTATTTTGCAGTGTGGTTGGTTCTTGATTTTTTTTTTTTTCTTATTTATTGTTTCCCGCCGTGTTTAGTAGTTACACGATCTTAGACGAATAAAACATCCGCAGTGGTCGGTCTGAAAGCCGCCTTGTTTACTAGAGGAAGCGGTCGTCACAACACGGCTCCGGTTCCCATTGGTCCCACAGCGAAGCTTCCTTAAACCATCCAGCAAACAATGAGGAAAGGAGCGTTCAAACTTTTAATTAGGGCAATAACTTCATGCCTGTGCCACTTTATCGACTGCTCCAATAACATCCCTCTTTCAGTCTGGACATGTAAAGGCTCTGACATGAGAGTGCTTCCACACCAGTGCAAGGCCATTTTCCCCTTTAATGGGAATTGGAAGGCCCCAGAACAAAACATTGCGTAAAAAGAATATTACTCTTTGTCGTCCCTGTTAACAAGAGTTGACATAATTACTAGGGCCATTTCTTCTCTAATTAGCACACTTCCAGGGACGTTGGCGCGAACGGTCTGGGAGAAAAGGGGATCAGACAGGCATACTGAACGGCAAACAAAGACACTCCGGCCAGCGTAATTAGGTGAGACAGTGGCCAGGACTGTTCTCGGCTGGAGATGTCGTAGAGGCTTGGGCTGCGGTTGGCGAGCCTTCACTTCTGCTCCCGACAATTATTAGCGCTACGCCGTTCCCCTTGCAGCCTAATAAGCCCCTAATCGTCCGACTGATTCGTATGCAACAAGTGGAGTTGCTGACGCTAGGCCATGGAACGGTGTTACGGAATGGTTTGCTACGACGTAAAACATGAACGCAAAGGCTATTTTGATTAACAATAAATTTGGTCCACTTTTGACCGAGCAGAATCTGCCAATCAGCATCAGTGGGCGGGTCAAATGCACAACGGTGTTACACGAAGGCCACGGCAAGATCTTCAAGTTCGAGTTTTACTGTATTAGCTCAGAGTAACGCTCCACAGGGATACATTTATATCCAGTTGTTGGTTGAGCATTAGAAGTTCCTTCACATTTCACCAGTTACATCCATCGTGTCGTCTCTCAGGGCCCGTTCAGTCACAGCACACGCCCATTGCTGCTGTTTGGCTGGTTGGGCCAAATTTCAGAAATTGGGTCTCAAATTGACCTCGCAAATTAATCTTGCAAATGTCTTTGCAAACAGACTGCGTTCTTGTTCGAGTTTTGTTCGTTGCGATCAACGTGATTGAACGCAAACTGAGTTGGCAAATGTGTTTAATTTGAAACGCAGATGAGAATATAATTCAACAACTTCTTTAGAATTTGATCCGGAATTTAGTTTTGGATTAACTTCTTGGCACATCTACAACTGTTTTCTCAGCCTAGTTTGGTGATGCAACAAATTTAATGTTTTCAATGAAATGGCGTTGAAAGACTTCCTTCAAGAGAATTCTCTTTTTTGATTGGTCCAGCTCTCTAAACACTAGACCAAAATGCCCAACTTGAATTTTGTACCACCTGCGAAAAAAATCCAACTTTGTCAGTTCAACAAGTCCCTTATTTCATAAAAGCAAATGTTACTTTTTGGCCCATTTCTTGGTTCTAAAAATGTCACAAAATGAACAAGTTTTTTTATAGATGCTGATGTTTTTTTTTTTTTGCTATGTAATGCAATGCAGCCTTTTTTCTTGGTGTAACTGGAGTAGAATAACAGAAGGATGAAGACATAAACTCTACTCACTTTTTTTAATAATGAGGAACTTTCCTTCATTCAGTTCAAGTTACTCAAAAATGCTTTGTGACGCTTTAATGACACTTTTTTTTTATTAAAAACTTTTGGACGTTGTTAAAACACCAGTCAAGAAACGGGCATTACGTGAGGTTCATGTCCAGTGGGTTCCGTCCAGACATCCTCTTCGGGATGAGGGTCGTTTCCCACAGAGGGGCTGTCTCCAAGACCAGGGGGTGAGAAACACCAGCGCGGCCCTGACCCCGACAGGCCTTGCTGCCCTAACAAACGTCAATCCAATGTGCCCTCAGGCCTTTAATTAGCTGTCAATTAGTGCAAATTAATCAACTCCTCGCCTAATTAAGCAATGCCGGCAGGCAGCTTCCAAACACACTATTGTGAGAGTTCTATGAGAAAACTGGAGCTTGCAAACTCGCTCTGCATCAGGGGGTCATCATACCCTCGGCTGTTGGGCGGGGGGAAAGGGCTCGGGGGGTTTTATCACCCACCTACTCAGCACAAGGTGTTTGCGGTGAGCAGACTGCTGGCCCCGGTGAGTCTCGCTGAAGTGCTTCTCCAGGACGCTTTTATTTTGAAATTCCTTTTTTAGCTTAAAGTTTGGTTTTCTATGTTTGAAGTGATGTTATGGCTGGTTATTCAAAAGCTTACTGCCTGTAATTTATTTGTAAATTGGAAAAAATAAAATGATGAAAAAATAAAACGTTTCTCCAATTTTTTGGTTTTAATGAAATTCCGATTTGAACTACGTTAGATCTCTTACTAAAGTACATGTATTATGTACTTTTAGTATTTTATTGGGTTCGATGTTAAATGACCAATAGAATTGGTGCTGTGTGTATTTATTTGAAATTATATGCGTGTTTTTTTTTACATTCTTATAACAGTTGGGCCTTAAATACGGTACTATATTTCATAGCAAAGTGCTCACTTGTGGGGACCTTGGTCTGGGTTTTACCGCTTTGAAGGCCTGTTTGAGGGTCAAAATGGGATTTAAGGCTGAAGTTACACCTGAGTATTGGTAGAGAATTGAGTGGGGTATTTTGAGGGTATGTGTGAGAGAATAAAAGTAAACCTGTAATGGTGTGCACGTCTCCGTATTCTCCGTGAGCCCTTATGTAAACAAACGACATCATCCCAAACAATTCTTCACTTCTAATTCTCCCACTGAGCGGAGGAGGACTGGTGATTCTTCATGTAGATTGCCTGGCATCAGACGATCAAGCGCCCTCAATCTGCGCTAATACAACGCGATACAGCGCCGTCCCCGAGCTCATTACCTTTCCATTGACCTTCCGCAGCCAAAGTCCCTCTGTAAGACAAATAGTTGTCAAGCGTCTTGGCGTAGGGAAGACATGCATCACCCGCTAACGCTAGCAGCTCTGCTGGTTCCACTCCAATTTTATTCATTTTTTGGGCCGTTGATTTTTTTCGGGAGTGTGATGGTCAAGGATTGAGATTGGCATTTGTTTGTCAGATTCTGATAAATTTGTCCTCCAGGTTTTTCTTCACCTCGCTAATGAGCTAATACGACGCAGCCACTAACAGCTGCTTGTCTTTTCATCTGCCAACATCAGATCTTTCCGGGCTTTGATGGGACCCCCCAATCTACACGAACGAATGAACCAAATCGTCCCTTCATCTACAGCCTTATTAGTTCCTCCTCGTGTGCATGTAAATCAGGACGCGGCAGTTTTCAGATGTAGATGGATTATTAAAAGCTGAGGGAGAGTGGGTTTTTTTTCTCTCCCTTCACAATAAACAACAAAGCCACGGTTACAGCAGATGTGGCGGTGAGAGGGCAGGAAGCAGCTTGTAATTGACAGGTTGCTTTGACGGAGCCTGGCGAATAGATGGGTTTATCTAGGCTGGCTGATGTGTCATTAGCATATCTTGATAGCATTGATTTCTTCATTACCCTTAATGAAATTTCCACTTAATGACTTCTAATTAGTTTCAACTGGTGCTGGTGTGTGGGATTTCGGTGCGGGTTTAATGCTACACACTCGTGCTGGACCTTTATTTTGGAGCAGTTTTCCAGCATGTTTTGTCCGTGGCCTATTTGGCGAATTTGCCGGCGATTTGTGATTAAACTTTGGTTTTGTGTCGCCGCCAGTTGTGATGATCATCTCATGTAATTGACATGGAGCCAGGCCAAGGGAGAATTAGCATGATGTCGTAATTGAATAATGTCCCATACGGTCTGGAATCACACAGTTTTGCGGTGTTTTAAGCTGATAAAGTGTTCAAACAGGATTATAGTGCACCTTTATTAGGAAAATTAAGGGCGTGTGGTTACCAGGCCACTTCGGCAGGCTGCTCCATTCAGAACTTTCTCCGCTCTGCTTGACATGGAGTTGATATTAATTAGCCTGGTCTACAGATTACGGTGGTCCGGGTTTTGGGGTCCTGATCGGTTCTGCTGGTGCCGGGTCGTTTATTTTTGCACAGCACATGGCGCTTTGATAAGATCGGTGTTATCTCTGTCGCCATCAACGGCTCACTGCTCATTTCCATAAATTATCTCTTCGTAATTATCCGTCCAGATGTCCGAATTGTGACACACATTATCTGCAAGAATCAAATCCCACTGTAATTTAGTAATAGCTGATTAGAACGTGTGCATTTAAGGTGACTGGAGGATAGTTAATCTGTTTAAAAGTTAAAATTGTTTTCCAATTGCTATTTGCAAAAACAGTTGCTGATTTTTACTTTTATTATAGCATGAATAATAATAATAATAATAATAATAATAATAGTAATTATTATTATGTTAATTTAAATTAAAAAGTTAATCAAATTCATTTTTTGTTTTTTTTTGTCATAATAGGTATCTTTATATAATAATCATTAAAGATGTGTAGGGCATTAGAAATTGTAATACTGCACATAGCTAAGAAAAACTAAACAATTTTTATTTTATTTCTTATTCACACACACACACACACACACACATCACAATGACTATGATTTACTGAACTCTACTGTGACATCATGTGATAAATATAATCTGTTTTAAACCCTCACCCAATCTGTCTGGATTTGATATGCTCACTAATTAATTATATTAAATATGCAAATCATGATCATTAGTAAATTACAACTTTTTGTAAAAGCATTTCGTTTTCAGGCATTGATTTATTGTAATTTTTGACTCAATACAACTAGAAATATATTTGGAAAGTTTAAATATTTGTCACAAACTATACAGTATTTCATTTAGTTTTATTTTTTATTTGATTTTTTTTTTCATAGATTAAGTCAGAACTAAATTAAGGCTAATTTTAATTCTCAAAATATACCGTAGTATAATTTATTAATTGGAGTATATGAAATATAAATCTGATCATTTTAATACTTTGCGAGTGAGTTAGTTTGCCTGGAATTAGGGAAAATATGTTCATCGAATAACGACAACATTTAAGAATGATTTTGAGCCGAATCCGATTTTAATTGAAACGATATGATGCACAATGAAACGAGGGCGCGCGCAGCATCCTCTGGTGTCCTTTGGAATTCTAAATCACTCTTGCTCAACTCTGATTGGCTGCTGAGTTTTGACCCTTGTTGGGATGGACCTGTTGGATAAAAGGAGAAAATCTAAAAGGATCATGCGTATTGCGCCGCGGATGCCTGTGCACCAGGGACCGACTTGTGTGTGTGAACCGGGGACTAGTCTCAGAGGCATCATGACGGGAAAGGATGGGGCTGTGTTGTCGGAAAGTTTGAACAAATCAAAATCAGTGTGCGCCGCAGAGAACGTGAGAAATAACAATCCACATCTGGCCAAGAGCAGCTCCACACATCCGCCCAAATGCACGGGGTTTGGGATTCAGGAGATTCTTGGTCTGAATAAAGAGCCTTCGTCGGCTCCGCGGAACACGCTGGACTCGTTCCCCGCCGGAGCGCATCTTTTAGCCGGCAGGTCGATGCTCGGTCCAGCTGCGGTTGGAGTCGGGATGGGATTAATCGGCCCTGGAGGTATTCCGTCGTTCTACAGCCAGCCTGCGTTTTTAGAGGTGTTGTCAGACGCACAAAACGTCCATCTACAGCCGCTCAACAGGACCGTCGGACCGCTTGAATCCCACCAGTCTGCCAGCTCAGGTAGGCCTGGAAAACCGGAAAATGTAAAGTTTCCGTTTAAAGCTTTCGTTTTATTTTGTAAACTTTATTTATGTATTCCATCCTTTATTTATTTTCACATCATTGTAAATAAATAGTATCCATCACAGTGGCCGTGTGTGTATAAATAAATAGATATATGATGGATATAAAGGTAAAGATTCATTGTAACGGGGCAAATCCAAAGACAATTTTCTTGTTTTTGCAATACGTGTTGTTTTAGATGTTTTTTTTATGCTCATTGATTAACACTCCCTTAATTTTCGATATTTCTTGACGTTGTGATTTACCAGTTATCATCTGAATACGTGATCTACAGAATAAACCTGTTCGATATACATTTCCCGCTAGATTCAGATGATGTCTCTTCAAGTGAAAGGAAATTATCAAAGTCGTCTTTGAGCCAGAGCAAGAAGAGAAAAAAAAGAAGACACAGGTAAAAAAAACAAATGACCAATGAATTTATCATTCACCTAACGAAAATTGTATTAGATGTCAGTGCTAAATTACATAAACTTCATCATATATAAATATTTTTAACACTTAAAAACACCAACAACTTGAAAATTATTTTGTATACACACGTACATAATAACCAAGAGTGTTTTTATTTAATCGTTGTAAACTTTTATACCACGTTAAATGCAAATACAATGGCTCAACAAAAAAAAAAATCATATTTGCAATTTAATTTTAATTTTAGAACGTTTATCGTGCTTAGATACAAAGAAATATGCTTATTTATTTATGGACGCAAAACCTCAATATATAAATAAACATACAGTGATAAAGATTTTTTTCGAATAAATTAAATTACCTATACATTTGATCGAAGACAAGATGCTTCATTGATTGCCGGAATATTATTGTCTAATTATTTTTAAGGCACAATAATAATATTTTCCTTGACAACTAAAACGTTTATGCTCTTTTATTTTAAAGAACAATATTTACATCCTACCAGCTGGAGGAACTAGAGAAAGCGTTCAATGACGCTCATTATCCGGATGTTTACGCCAGAGAAATGTTGGCTATGAAAACAGAACTGCCCGAGGACAGAATACAGGTGAGAACGCAAATGATGTCACTGTTGTCTTGTCTTATCGTTGGCGTTTAGTCATATCGAAAGATAACACTTAAAACTTAAAAATTTAGGATAAGAATTGTATATAAAATAATCTGCATGCAATGGCTGTGTTTTATGTTTTTTTTTATTACTTTTATCAGCTGCTACACATCAATTATTGATTTACAATAGTTTATTAATAAAACAATTGTGATTTACATTTTAGTCTGAGGTCTTGGTTCTGCTCTGCTTCTTACATTATTCGATTATCTTTTTATTGTTTGTTTGTGATAGCAAACAATAATAATATATGCTGTAGGAATTTTACAAAAACTATTTTTTTAATTTCAAAACTGATACGTATTTACACACACACACACACGCACGCA
>CM051497.1:6190765-6231779 GCA_028031935.1 Paedocypris micromegethes
CACACACACACACACACACACACACACACACACACACACACATTTTAACATTTATGCATTTAATTAATATTTAGCTTAAAATTCAATCGTAGAAGGTGATTTGAATATCTTAATTCTTTAATTTTGATGAAAATAAAATATTTTAATTATGATATAATAATAATTGTTTATATATGTATTTTTTTTCCTTTTTTTTCAGGCTTGTTTCATAAAGCAGTTAATGTCGATTGCACCATTAAACGCAAAAGATGTTAAAGTTAAAATACCTACCGTTAGATTACAAAATAAACCTAAAGAATTTAGAATACTAATAGTTTGACACAGACCAAGTGGTAAATTATAGATTAAATAAAAAAATCAGACCTTAGAAGTTTCCTCCAAACATCGAGATCGTTTTAATTTAGCACCCTATAAATAAAGGCCATGAGCATCCTGCTCGGCCAGATGGGTTAATATCTCATCATCTACAGTTGGATGTGAAACTATTTGCTCTCAGTGAGAGAGAGAGAGGCACTAACGACCTAATCAAGCAATCAAGGCGGAAGAAGATTACTGTGTGACCCGAGACATCCATCTGCCGGCACGCCTTTTCATTTCTTTCTCATTACGGAGCCACTCGGTGAATAAATAACACGGAAAGAAATAAATAATTCCACCTCTATCCCAAGTAAAATTAACATCTAATTTTCTCATCGAGTGTAATTAGTTAAATGAGAAAAGCTCGCCGTGTTCCCGGGGAAGGATGAGGCGAGGTGTGGGGAGTTCAAATGAAATAACTACATTGAATTTATTAGCATGGGTCAATGGTGATGCTCTCTCGGGTCCTGCTCGTTTAATTTCCCGTGATATTTGCCCGCCTGTCCGCCATCGATTGGGCTTGAAATTAACTTATTTTTCAATCAGCTTCAGCGTGCCCCTGGGGTCGTCTCTCATCGCTGTCTCCTCCCGCGTTCTTTTCAGCGCCAGATAACCAATTTCTCCTCAAAAAGTACCTTGCATGAAATGAGAGCCATCACAGCGGCATTACTAGAAAAGATTGGAAAATGGTTTTGATAATTTCTTAGCCAATGTCGAGCCTCGCTGGACCAGGAGGCCCCGCCCTTTTTCCTTCGACGCGGCTGGTGGCAAGAAGTGCAAGTGGCGGTCACGCGCAGAGTAGGCGCGCACACGTGGAGCGTTTTGCGCATCTGCATTTAGACAAACCATTAAGTGATATATACTCTGTGTGTGTGTATACTGTACATATTATTACTGTATGTTTACATTTTTACATTTATTTTTTGCAAACAGGTGTGGTTTCAAAACCGCCGGGCGAAGTGGAGGAAGCGGGAGAAGTGTTGGGGTCGCAGCAGCGTGATGGCTGAATACGGGCTATACGGAGCCATGGTGCGTCATTCCATCCCACTGCCGGAGTCCATTCTGAAATCTGCTAAAGATGGAATCATGGACTCATGCGCCCCGTGGCTCTTAGGTATCCACCACCACCACATCACATCCTTTTTTATGCTTGTTGTTGTAATAGTAGTAACTGCAATATTAAAAATTATAGTATTTTGCAACACTCAGCACAATCATACAATGTGATAAAGTTTGTAATTTAAAATGCAAGTTGCTTATTATTATTATTATTGTTGTTGTTGTTGTTATTTATTATTATGCTTTTTTAATTAAATAGTGAATTACATTTTTACAGTAAGCCACATCTGCAGCATTACCTTATTTGTCGGACTATAAGGCGCACCAAAGGCTCACCATCTTTTTTTCTAATATTTCTATATTAAAAATATTAGAACATTTTGGGATAATATGTTGCAAATCAATTATGAAATCATCAATTAGTCAATTATGAAACATTTTTCAGGATTTACTTGCGATTTAAAGTCTGTGGCTGATTTACAGTAATATACAGTACATGCATGAAAAATGATAGCATCAATATCTGAAAAGAATTTTTTTTTCGTTTTTAATGTATTTTACAATAAAGTTAAGTACCCCCCCCCACCCACACACACACACAAAGTAATATACAGTAGACTGTATAACACATTCAAGTTTTGTTCCAACTGTGTTTGAAATATGTTTTAATGGAATTAACAATTCAACTAATAATCAATTTACCAAAATACAATACTAAATGTAAAATCTGTCTCTTGCTGTTTCCAGTTCAAGATGGTTTTCCTACCACCAGCTGCTTTTCTAAACACCAATACCCACCATTCTTTGCAGGGATGCACAAGAAGTCTTTGGAGACGGTCGCAGGCCAGTCAAACGAGAAGTCAGATGTTACTCAGACACCCACCAATCCCAAACCAGATGAGGGGCAGCCTGAGGAACGGAGATCAGAGTCGCCCATGTCCAAAGAGGAACTGCGTGAAAACAGTATCGCTGCTCTCAGGGCAAAAGCGCAGGAGCACAGCGCCAAAGTACTGGGAAGCGTTTCCGCAGACAGACTCGAACCCAGCAAAGTCACGACAGAGACCCCCGGCGAACAGTCGGACACAGAAGAAGAGAACACCACTTCCTAGATTATGCAGTCGGCACACTGCAGTGCTGTTAAACGTAGAATTGGCATGAGCATAATACGTCATTTTCTCCTAATCCTGCAACGGGACGAACTGGATTTTGGATTCTCATAATTCCACTGTCTTCTGTTTCAGATTAACCACACAATGTGCGGAATTTTTTGGGATGTTAATAAACCACTCGCACTTATTTGATTTGTTTTATACTAAGCCCAATCTCACAAAAACTGTTCGTGGGATATTAAATCAAGTCTTCACGATCTCATTTTCCTGGCGCTTAATACTGTTGTTGTTAGAACGGAATCGGCGAGGAATTCCTAGATTGAAACATCAAAGTTCCGTTTTTTACTGTATATCTCTCAGTGGTTAAAGTTGACATAGTGAATTACTGTAAATACTGTAAATGAAGATAGCTTGCTACAGTATTGTTTGAATTCGACATTAATGTACTGTAGTCTTATGTGCTCTTTCGTAATATGTAAAATGCAATACAGATTATTAAAAAATATGGATTTGTTGACTGGTTTTTCATCCTGCTCATCATGTTTTAAATGACATATGTACATACAGCATGCTGTGTGTGTGTGTGTGTGTGTGTGTGTGTGTGTGTGTGTGTGTGTGTGTGTGTGTGTGTGTGTGTGTGTGCGTACGTATGTTTCATTTTTTATCTGATATGATTTCTGAACTTTACAGTACATTGGCAATAAAAATGGAAATTTAAAAATATGATATATGAGACTTGGAACCAAAATTACGTTTTTAAAAATAATCTCTTATCCATTCATCCATCCATCCATTATTTCATTCCTCAATGATCTATCTCTCTGTCTGTCTGACAAATCTTCTATACAACACACATTGAGTGATGTGTCGGATTAATGTTTTGGACTGAAATATAAATCCTTCATATCAGAATAAATATTATTATTATTATTATTATTATTATTATTATTATTAGGAGCTGGACGGTATTTATTTCAGATCGGTTTGTAATAAAATATCATCCCTTCACACAGTGACAGCATGTTGTAGACAAAGATTATTTAAGAATTACCTAGAAATTGCCCAAGTGAATTTGGTTTTGAGGCTGATTAAACGCCTTCCATCGCAGAGCAGCGGCATCCTCTCACTCTCATCTGGCCTGATGATCATTATTCTCAAGGCCCGCCAACAGATTATTGAGACGCGCTTAATTCAATCCTGATTTAATTTGATTAGTGTCTGAGTAATTAATTAGTTGACATCTGGAGTGATGATACCATACAGTGATACAAAACTTTATGCCAAAAAAGTTAAGTCGTCTCACTTGCATTTATTTTTATTAAATTAATTCATTTTAAATACATCATAACTCGTGCATACAATTAAGAGAGCGTTAAACAAATACCGTATTTAAAATTAAATATGACTATAAGGATAAAACAGCGAGTTTGAAGATGTGTATTCAGAAGCGACACACTTCTGACCTCTGCTGGAAATGTTATGCACTACAGGCTAAATAATCCACGTAAGTGGAAATGGTCACAATGTATAAATTATGTATACATTTCGGTGCAAACTATTGTTTTTTAACAAGACAATTACCAGACCAAGTAATATGAGTATGAACAAAAAAAGAGCTCAAGTTACGTCAGTACAGTAAGCAAGGGGGATTACCAGAATGTAATAATAACCACAGTTGTTTTCCATATGATTGTTTACTTTTGATAATTATAATGATTAGGGTTAGATAAAATAAAAAAGAAAAAAAAAACGTAGTTTGAGACGTAAGCTCGATTGTGTATACGTATAAATCGTATAATGTAAAAATTGAGTAATGCTTTGTACACGCTATTTCACAAATTCTGGTTATTTCAATACAAGTGTGTGTGTTTTTGTAGCACAGGTGTGAATAAATGTTAAAAAACGGAGCGACCACAGACAATGGCGCGCTAAAGGCGGAAATGACGCAATTTGTTGTCACCCGTCCTGCGCGCGATCGTCATCAGAGCTGCATAGTTGCCTGACTACCGTTACCCTCGCGAGCGCCTCCGGATTATAAACAATTCTGGATTGAAAATGTTTTGCACGGGACTTTGAACGTCGTGCAGCTCACTCGCACGCTGAGCAGCAACAGTGTGCAAGGCGAAACCCGCGTCTCGTTGTTCTGCGAGGATTCCTACGTTAGCAAGTTTTGCTCCTGTAAACAAAATGGCGGACAATGAAGACGATACTAACTCAGCGAGCAGCTCTGCAGCAGCAAGCATGGTAGCAAACCCCGCCACGGGCGAATCTCACGCCGAGACCACACAAACAGCCGTCGAGGGCCAAGTGAACGAAGAAGCCGCGAGCACCGCGCCGTCTCTCGAAGAAGGGGGCGTTTATCAAGGCCTCGCGGACTTGGCCGAGCGCGAGCCTGGCGTGGATGTCAGAGTGGTCGATGGCGAGCAGATGATCAGGCAGATCGTCGGCGGAGAGGTCATCACCGACCCCGGGTTAATCTCCTCGTTCATCCAGACGGCCGCGGAGGCCGGCGTGACCACCGTGAGCGGGGACGTGTTGAACGCTCTCTCCCCGAACACGACCATCATCTACGTGCAGCCCGACGGCAGCTTCGTGGAGAGCTCGGGATTATCCGCCGAGGAGCAGCAGCAGCTCATCGAGCAGTTGGCGAAGCAACAGTTGGTCCACGTCGCCGAGAGCGAGGCGCCCGTGAAGCCGCACGCGACCCCGCTCGTCGACGTGGTGGTGAACGCGCAACCGAAGCCCCCCGTCGCACCAGTCGCGTCCCCGATGATCCTCCCGCGACCCGCCGCCGCCACCCAGACCACCTCGTACATCGCAGTGGAGCCCGGCAGTGTGCAGCTGGCCACGGCGATCAAGCCGCAGAACGCGTCACAGCAGCTGCAGAGCGTCGCCAAACATGTGGCGCTGCAGCAGTCGCAGAACGGAGCCGCCGCCGCCGCCGCCGTGCAGAAGGTACGAGAAGGTCGTTTGGTTTCCTATCAGCGCACGTGGCGACTTACCTTCTGAGATTCCCCTCCCCCCCTTTGAGTTGCTTTCGTTGATCACGCTGTGTTTATGTACATTTTAATGTAATAAATACAGTTTTATTAACAGAGGCAGATGAAACTGATGTGCCTTTGACCACAAAGTTATTAAACCTTCGTTTTTTTTAAACGTAGTCATGACTAGAAACGAAAAGGAAAAAGTAACATTAGTTACTTGTATACGTTGCTAACTATATAATGACACTAATCTCAAGATTAAATTATGTAGCATCAACCTTATCCAAGTAAAATAGATACAAGTATGTAAACAATGTTTTTGGTACTGTACAATGAAACTCTGTATAAAATCACTAACTGCATTATTACAATATGAACTATTGGATACGGCAATTATTGCATGTTGCAGTTATTGTAGCTGCGTACTGAATGGCACATTGTGATTATTCTATAAATCTTTAACGCACTTAAAAGACAAACCAAGGGACTGATAGAATTAAACCAGCGATTACTCTTTGAATCTTTATATACTCACGCCTAAATCATGCAGGAAAAGAAATTGAAAGGAATGTGAATGTGAAATTGAAAACGGAATGTGTTTAAAATAATAGTAGGAATATTTATTTATTGAAAATATCTAAATTATTATTTAAAGTTGTTCTATAAATTGTATCAAATGTTACTAAATACATGTAAATAATTTATCCATTCAATGTATTTTGTTACATTACATTACTTCACATGTTCAGTATTATGATATTTCAAATATTAAATCCATTTCACCCATTCAATCACTGAAGTACTTGCCCAGCCACCTGCTGGTACAGGGTTTGAACCTGAGACCTTTTTGAGTCCATCTCTATAGCTCACAGTTGCCCAAAGATCAAGATTCTGTAAGCGCCTAACTTTTACACACCATCGTAATATATTTTGCATTGAACGTTTCAGGCAGCTGAACCCATCAAAATTCAAGTTCAAGCTTCAGCAAAGCCGGACCACAAACCTGCACTGCAGACGACTCCCATAACTATTTTACAGCCCCAGAACCTGTCCGCCGGTCAGCCGCTGGTGAAGGTGTCCACTGTGGGAACGCTGAGCAGCCCACAGATCATCCACATCACGCCCGTGCCCGGACAGCAGCAGTATTTCTTACAGAACCCCAACGATCCTCCCATTCAGCTTCTCCTTCAGAAGCCCACGCCTGTGGTCAGCACCATCTCAGTCCCCGTCAGCCATAAAGTGCAGGTGTCTGCCCCCGCAGTGGTCAAGAGTCCGCTGTCCAAGCCCGCCCTCCTTACCTCCACTAACGTTGTGACTTCGTCTCCTAAAATCGTAGCCGGACCTGTCAACGTCCCAGCCACCAAAGTCATCACGGTGGGCGTAAAGACGTCCGCTCCCGTGGCGAAGGAATCTCAGAAAGCAAAGAATCGCCAAAAGAAGCCTTTGAAAATACAGACCCGCTCCGGCCGGGTTTCCCGACCACCTAAGCACAAAGTCAAGGACTACAAGTTTATCAAGAACGAGGACTTGGCTGAAAGTCATCAGTCGGATTCAGACGATTACTCCGAGATTAGTGTGGATGAAGATGGCGAGGAAGTTGGGAAGAAAGGCTCGGATGTGTCCCTCGGCACCCGGGACAAAGCCTTCAAGTGTGACACCTGTGAGAAGTCCTACATTGGGGTGGCCGGGCTGAGCAGACACTACCGGCTCTACCCGCTCCATGACAAACACCCGGGCACCTCCCGAGCAGAAAACCTCTGCAAACCCGCCGAGGATCCAGCTTCAGAAGGTCCCGTCACAGACACTAGCCATGCGAATGCAATCACTACTCCAAAAGTAAGTAAAGCCCAAACCGTCCTGACCTTAACAGATCATTTGACTTCCTTGAGACCAAGTTCATTTTGGTCATTCTGAACAACAACTTTGAAATATCAAATTTGGTTCAGTTGGTTTTGTAATTCTGTATCATCAATCAAAAACTGCATTTTTGTGCCTACATTTTATGGTGATGAAGGAAAAGACATAATATTTTCATCCTTTTAGGTTCAAGATCTTGTTAAGGATGAGGTGAGGAGACCCGGGCGACCCTGTGGTCCTGTGAGGCCTGGTCTACCCAGAAGACCCGGGCGACCACCTAAACGAGGCCGACCAGGACGACCGCCCAAGTTTCCCCGAGGCCTGAGCGTAGAGGAACACGCCCAGAGACAAAGAAGCCGACTAAAAGAAGCAAGTCTTTCCTCAATACAGGGTTCCTACGGGTGCTTGAAATCCTTGAAAATGCTTGAATTTCAATAATGTGTTTTCAAGGCCTTGAAAGTGCTTGAATTTTAAACTAAGTGCTTGAAAATGCTTGAAATTTTAGTTGTGTGGAAACAAGTCATCTTATGAGCAGTGTCTCTTCTCGGTCTTCTTAATGATCGGCACTTGTGCAGTCGTTTGAAAGATACCTGCAATATAATGCGTTAAAAATAAATATCGCTATTGAGAATTTTAAATTAACCGCATGCGTTAATGCGCTAATTTTCACAGCCCTACTTGAAATATAAATTGTACGACAAGGTGCTGGAAAAACTTGAACATGGACCTTGAGTTGAAAGTGCTTGAAAAGTGCTTGAATTTTATCTTTCCAAAAGTGTAGGAACCCTGTCAATATTCAGTCGTAACATTCACTCCTCAAAAATAATTGTAGGAATACTGATACTGTCGAAACTGACCTTTCTTAATTACACACGCACGGGGGTGTCACACACAAAACACTCTCACACGTATACAACACTTTCTCACACTTCAGAACACTCTGAAGCACACACAGTCAAACACATTCAAAACATTCTCACAATGACAAAAACCCAGTAGTATATCATCTCAGAACACACTCAAAACACAGACACAAACTGAACAAACACTTGTACCCGCACACACACACACGTCTCTCCATCAGATTAGCTTCAGTCTGTGCATCATGAAGCCATCACGACGCTCCGCACCATTTTAACTAGACCACTGAAAATGTGGTATATTGTTGAAAATTGTCGCTATATAACGTCTTTCTTTTCTCCAGTTTATAAAACAATATGATGATGAGGATCTCATGGAGATTGTTCTTCCTCGTCTGGCCCGCGTCATGACCCTGTGGGAGTTTGTGCTGATGAAGGTATGTTCTGAATAAATGCAGTGTGTTCGTGCTTTTGGCCTTTTCTCTTGAACTTTGAGGCTAAACTATAAAATACGGTAATAAAGTAATCACAAAAAAATCACATGGATTGTAAAATCATTTAAAATATTCAATTGCTGCTTATTCAAGTCTTTAAAAATTGTACCGTAAGAAGCATCAGGTGAAATATAAAAACATAACTTAATATAAGTTATTAATTTATTAATATAAATATTAAGTTATAACATTAACTGAATTGTAAGCTGTATAGCACCATCTATATTGTTTGTTTTTGATTGGGCAACATTATGCAAATGATTGATATATTAATTTAAATAATTTATAAATTAAGTACTTAATATTTCTAAATTATTTAAATTATTATTAATAATTTATTAATAAGTATATCTGTGGAGATTCCCAATCTTTCTTTACTAAAACATTCCAGAATTGTCTAGTCTCAGCTTTCTTAAAAAATCTGATTCTCCTTGAAGGTGGAGAAAGGCTACCCCAGCAAACAGCAGTTCCCGAGCGTGTACCGAGAGTTTGAGCAGCTTCACGGTCAAGTGAAGACCATGGCCCTGGAATATCTCCACACCTCACCAGCCTCTCGTCCAGCTATTGAGGTCAACAACATGAGTGTAGGTAACAGCCAGAAGCCCGTGTGATCCCCTCAGCGCCGCCATGATCACAGTGTTTCTGCTGCTTTCAGGTCTTACAGTCTCTGGGAATAACCGACCCCAACGCACTCAAACTCTACAGTTCCTCTGACGCGCAGAAGACCAATCCTTCCGAGCCACAAGCACATCAAGCCACCAAGAGCCTGCGGAACATCGAGGTGCCTTCATCCTTCATTCGTAATAGTGGCTAGTAACTAATCACAACTCGTTTAGATTAGTCGTGGAGGTTTAAATGTTAGTGTGGCTTGCCATAGTCAGAGGCCACACGTCGTCTTCTCAGTGTTAAGTATTACTCCACGAGTCACTGTAATGTGCCAAAAATCATCACGTGGCGCGGATATAAAACACTGAAACATTCGGACAGATTTAGACTATTTGGCACGTTAAATCAATCAGTTGTTTAAACAATCTGCACGGTCGTTTAAGGATTATAAGATCTAAAATACGATAATATGAAAGTGAATTCAAGTTTGACTAGTTTGTTAACTAGTTGTTGGGGATATTCTCGTTTCCCCTCTATGTCACTAATTCTCAGTGCGGTGGATCCTGCCGTTCCGAAACTTATTCTAAAAATAAAAGATTTCAACACGGGGTTTGTGAAATCAGATGAGTCTGGGAAGTGCCCAAATCTTTCTCTCTTCGTTTTGCATTCAGTCGCTCGTTCTCCGTTCTGTCTACTCCCAGACCCCAGTTTAATAAAACTATAAAGCATAGCAAAGCTAGCATTAGCATTAGCACAGCAGGTCCTGTCAGAGTGCTAGTGATAAAAGTTTTCTCACATTCGAACAATGCACTCTCACATTTAAACCGAAAGGTAGAAATGGTTCACACATCTGGCTCTTCACTCCCTCCAACACACATTCTTTCAAACTGCATAAGGAGCTAAGCAGAAAGGCCCTGTGATTCTTCCAAGTCTTCACACATACACACACAGACATGCATATACAGAAAAAAAGATAGAATGGCTTAATAAACTCAACACCAGTGCACATTTTTTTCAACATTTCTGCTTTGTGTAAAAGGGAAACACTTGCACCTGTTTTATAAACACATGAAATGTTTACACACACACACATATGTTCAAAACACCGTTTTACTAATATTTAGGGTCAGCAATGCATGTTATATAAGAATAATTTGTAAGAATATATATATAAGAATATATAAGAATCTTATAATATAAGAATGGGATGTAAGTTTGTGATAATGCAAAACATACATCACACTATGAAATGATATAACAGCATTGGAAACAGGGTTTTAGTGTAAAAAATGTATATAACAACAATAAAAGTCAAATTCCTAAACTGGAATGGTATTTAATTGTATTTTGGTATTTGAACTGGTATTTTCCAACTGGTTTTTTTGCCAAGTTAAGTCTAAATGAGACTAATTGAAAATTTCTCTCCTATTGGATATTTCTAGAATGCCAAATGGCTGCCTCCCGCCAAACGCTTCAAAATGGAAAACTGCAACCAGGAAACCAACGGATTCCAAGTCAATCTGAACGGCATCGAGAAGGAGGAGGGGGCTGACTCCTCAGCGGTCCTCCGGAAGCCCCAGCTGGTGCTGACCCGACTGGACAGCGTGACTCCAGTGGAACCACCAGCTGAAGACACGCCCAGCACAGAGAACCCCACCGAGCTCAGGCTAGCGGACGAGCCGGCACCAACCCATCCCGAAGCCGCCAAACCCGCAGAAGATCCGGAACTCTCCAAAGTCCTGGACACCAGCCTGGCCGTGGACATCAGCGACCAGGTGAAACAGCTGGAACAGGCCCTCAGCATTGATCCCGATCTCATGGACTCTGAAGAACCAGATCCGCAAGAGGGTCCGGACTGCCAGAGCAGCTCGCTTGAAGAGCCCATGGCCATCGAGATGGTCCAGCACGAGTCTCCGGTCATCATCCAGACAGCAGAAGGGCTTGTGATGCAGAGCGCCGAGGAGTTAGCCGCCAAAGGCATCGTCATCGTCAACGGGCCGGACGGAACCATGATGCACATCGAGGCTCCTGAAGGTGTTCCTCTAGAGACGGTTCACGCCCTGCTCGGCATAGAGATGGAAAAAAAGACCTAACCTCATCGCAATGCTTCCCCTTTTTGTCCATTGCTCGCACCAAGCATACGTCTTGTGTATCACGGTGAACTTTTTATTGCATTCTTTGTAAATTTGTATAAAATCAGTATTATATATTGGTGTTTTTCCGTTGGTTTTGCTTTCAGATAATCTTTGCTCCTTGGCTCTTGTTTCTGGTTGTCTCACAGGAATAACTGCGAAACCCACTCATGGTGACATCACCCCTTCTTTTGTCACGTGCTGTTAATCTGGAATCGGACCTTCATGACGAGCATCATGGTCTTGCTGGTCCGCACATGAATGCCAAAACTCACATCTGTCGAGATGTCGTGCGGAAGCCTCGTAATTCTCAATCTGTAAATATCCAGCCGTTTGAAACAAGAATGTTCTAGACCTGAAATTCACGTTCAAGTCTTGATGGATCGAGGCTCTAGATTTGATGAGCGAGACTTCAGGTTCCCAACAGCCTCCTCCATCTCGCCCCGTTGTCATTTAGCAGCTTGTTCAGTGCAAACGTTAGGTGGAATGTTGCACTTTGTTTTTTATTACTTTTATATAATATCTGGTTTACTGTGTTTTTTGGAAGCATCTCGGCATTTCTACTACAAAGGGACATGTTGAAATATGACATTAAAACTTTTGTGAGTGAGACGTTCTTTCCCAATGTCGACTGGTTGCTGTGTTCCTCACACGGATCGGTGGCCCGTTTCCAGCAGAAGACTCTCCAGAAGAAGCTTTCCACCATCTTCAATGTAAGGCTGGTACGACCACGATGACAGGTAGACCATGGAAAGATCTGCGTCAGCCGTGTGGGCCAGTTCTTGGAGAATGGTTCTCTTCAGCTCCAGCTCTTTCTTGTATGACCCGTAAAGCTTGGAAGACGCCTCGGCTGACACACAAACACACAGTCTCTTGTATCAGTTTAACACAACCTGCATTTTGGTAATATAAGGCTCTCACCAAACTGCTGTGTGGACCACGTGTGAAACAGAGGCTCGGTTCTCCCCTTTTCTCCAAACTGAAAGGCTTCCAGTTCACAGATCCCTCGCTCCGCAACAACCATCTTCTCCATCTTTGACAAGATATGTGCCTGAGAGACATTAATGGCAATCAGAAAGTTAAATCCGTAGATTTGATAATGGGCTTCTGTAGGGCATTTACAAATTTGTCCACGATCTCCTGTAACTTGTTGCACTCGTCTTCCAGCTGTTGCTTGCTCGCTTTCAGATCGCTGTTCGAAAGGGTCGTAGAGCTTCTTTCCTCTATCATGTCACGTTCTGTTTCTGATCTGGAAAGCACAAAAAGCATAATTTATACAGATTAATTTTAGATTACGTGTACACACACAGCCACATTTGAGGTTCACCTGTGCAACTGCTCTTAGATGCGAATTTTGAATCAGCCAATCTCATGGCAGCAACGCAATTTAGGAGACGCTGAAGTTCAAACCAAGCATCAGAATGGAAAAGATGGATGATTTAAATGACCTTGGTTGTTGGTGGCAGACGAGCTGGTCTGAGTTTTCAGAAACTACTGATCTACTAAAATTTCCGCTTCTCTGGCATAAACCAATGAGAATGACCAGACAAGTTCCAGCTAACAGAAAGGAAACAGCTACCTAAATAACCAAGCATCTCTGAACGTGCTACACGTCAAAGCTTGAGGCGTGTGGGCTACGGCAGCAGAAGAACACACCGGCTGCCTCTCCTGTCAGCTAACATCAGGAAATTGTGAGTGTACTGTATATCTCAACATACACACCAATGCATATATAATTGCATGTATGATTATGTCAAATACTCCAGAACAACGTTTTACTTACTTTTTGCTTAAACCTAGATTTACTATTTTGGCGGCAATGGTGGACCCGTCGTCGTTCAGTCGCTCCCACTTCATTATGAGGTTGTGCCAGTCTGCGGCGTTATCCTTCAATTTCCTGGCGCTTCCGGTTAAATTGCCCTTTCTGCTCGGGGTCGTAACCTCTGACATTATCCAGGTAATAACAATGGTGCGTGCACGAGGAATTAAAGCTCAGGAAACGCGTCACACAAGCCCACAGCCCATCAAGGGTTATACCTGATACAATATCAAAAATTTAAAAAAAGTCTGATATTTAAAACTCGAGCTATTTCGCGGCCAAATTCCTCGGAGCGATAGCGTTTACCTCACATGTTCGTTTCGGAAATGTTCTTATTCTGCTTCTGATTTTCAAACTGCACACCGCACTGGCGCCGCCTATTGGTGATCACGGCCATTGCAGTGTGTTTTTATTTTTTGTTTGGAAAATATATATATATATTGTTGACAAAATAATCATAAATGCCAGTGTTTTGTTTGTGGTGTTGAAAATTGTTGCTAAATGTTCAATTAATAGAATGTGCTTTAGACACTAATAACAAATTGACTGTCAGTTCATCTATCTATTAATGTCTGTCAGATACATTTATACTATTCATTTTGTGTTATATGTACACGCCCCCCCCCCACGCACACATTGAATAAACCCTGCATGACAACAAGAAGACATGTAGTGAAAGATTTGCATCGTTTATTTTCAAACCATTTAAATTACACACATAACTGCCATGACAACACTTGAATTTCAACCTTAACGTTGTTTTTTCTGTTTATATTTCTGTGGGAAAAAAAGAAGATTTTTTTAGTCACGTTGACAGTCCAGCGAATCGTCAGTCAGTGTGGTTGTGGTTGGCATGACTGCGGATGGTTGTTCCGGCCGCTGGTGGTGCCCGTGTCTTCGTCTGACTGTGACAGGCTGTACAGCTTATGCAGGCGACTCGCTAACACATCCGCTTCCTTCACTCCTTCACAACTCTTCTGCCAAGACTGAGGGATGGAGTCGATGCCAAAGTGAGCCCCGGCTATTGCCCCTGCCATGCAAGCAATGGTGTCCGTGTCGCCACCCAGTGCCAGGCTGTAGGCGATGGTGCGCTCCACTCCGCCCAGCCGCTCCGGCAGCCCATCTCGCGGCTCCAGACAGTACAACACACAGAAGATGGCGGTTGGGACGGATTCTAGAGCAGCGATGCCATTACCTGATGAGAAAAAGTGAAGGACAGTGTCAGCAAATATAGCTGCAAGCAACTGCGGGGTTCAGGCTTTTTCTCTTTTTAGATAATTTTTTAAAAATTATTATTTTTTATAAATGCGTATATCAACTACATCTGTATCTAATGCAGTACCACGTCATTTAATACAATCAATATATTCATATAACCTTGTTTGGTTTAAATCACACTGGAAATACATGTTAAATTTGAACTTGAATTTTTATTGGCATTATTCTTACCCATTCTTAATTCTATTGCCAACAATTAAAGTATTAGTATTCAATTATAACTGTGTATGTTAGAAAGTCTACCTGGAGTAGGAGATTGTGTGTTTTATTCTGTGTGTTTCCCACTGTTCTATCACTTTCTTATAATCAATAACAGTACAATAATCAGGATTTAATATGGTTTATTTCAGTATCTGATGCAATTATGGAATATGCTGCGCTATTGTTGTTGATACGTGATCGTCACCAGATCATCTCCACGGAACTCCGCGGCAACCAGACTGTTGTGTACTGAATGTTTGTGTACTGTTAGTTAGTTACCTGCTTTCCATCTGATGAGACAGAAGTCTCCTCTCTGCTCTGTCAATAAAAGGCCTTTTTCTCTGGCTAATCAAGTTCCCGTGTTTCTCTGACCGGAAACCCCCTTTCTGTACTGCGACCGCAAGCAAAGATCCCAACTACTAGGTACTTTATTATATTAATAATCGGTCTAGCTCTTCTTTTCTGTTTTCTGTAGTAACTTTTTCCAGGTTCATTATGAGAAACTGTCTCCAAATGTGTCATTCAGAGTCAAATGTGTAACTCTGCAATTAGATTTAGATTTTGAATTACAGTGTTAGAATAATTTTTTGAGAATCAAGGCTTCTTGTCCCAGATATAGATGGAATATCAACTACTAGGCTTAATGCTTCTAAATTAATGGAACCGATACAATTATTGTACCGTATTCTACGACCCTAATCATTCTACGTGTAATCAAAGCTACTTTACATTCAAACGTCTATTAATGAAATGTGACATAAAACCGAGCAAAAGCAAAATACCCACCCAACTCGGATATGACCTCCTCTGTGCTCACGCTGTTTTGATCCATCAGTTCCCTCACCCTCTGCAAGCGTGTGCAGTACGGAAACTCGGATAAATGAAGTCTGTGGAGAATAGAATAGAATTAAGCTCGTGTTGGAAACCCATCAACTCCATTATAGGATCGGCTAACTTACGCTTTAGCATCGAGCTGGGCGGCCTTGTCTCTCTCCACCTCCTCCATTTCTGAGATCAGCCTGGCAATGAAATCTTTTGGCACCTCCAAACCCCCTTGCAGAGACAGATGGACAGCAAGAGCCTGCAGCACGGCTCCATTATAGCCCAGAGAGCAGGAGTGGGTGAGCATCGCTCCAAGTCGAGAATACTGAAAAATGTGTAGAGAAAAATCATCATTTAGGTTCATCCACCATCCTCTACAGCTTCTCGAGGGTCATTCCAGGAGCATTCGGACGCAGAATTGCTCACCCGCCGCACATCAGCAGCACTTTTATAAGCCAGGGCGAACGGTGCTGCTCTCATGGCTCCTCCGTTCCCAAAAGATCCTCTGCCGCTAAACTGCGACCGCGCCGGCTGGAAAACATCCTTCAGATTGGGCGAGGCAAGTTTGCGAAGTACGTTGATGACACCGGAGCCGTAACCTCGGTCTGGAGCGTGGTGAAATTCCTTGGCAAACCTGGAACCAAGATGGAGACGATCACGCATCAGTGAGGTCACAGAATTGATGGAGGGAGAAGCTTCCACCGCTTTGACCTTTGTGCCATGTCTTGTTCGTCAAACTCGGTTCTGGTGAGGAGTGAATCTGCAACGCATCTCATCATGGCCGTGTCATCACTGTACTCCAGGATTCCTGAAAGAAAACAAGATTGTGCATTAGATTTATCAACAAATTGTTCACACTGGCTAGCGTGAAAATCTTGGATGCAGTGGCACCTAAAATCACTGTAAAATTGCCGTCAAGCTAGACATTCCGTTTTCTTTTCAATTAATAATAATAATAATGGTAAAATTGGATTTTATTTTGAGCTGAATTCACTTTAGTCAGTACTAGAAAATAGATCTAGTACTGACTAAAGTACTAGAGTACTTAGTACGGAAATAGATTAAACCTCAAAAGAAGTAAATCCTCATAACTGAGGCACAATGCATTTACTTCTTGCAATCATTAGACACACTTTACAAGTTTAACTGATTACAGTATGCAACTACCTCATTAACATACATTTTTTAAAATGATGTGGTCTGATACGTACAGGTGGGCGCACGCACACGCACACACACACACACACACACACACACACACACACCTTCGCCCCGGGTTTCGTCCTCCAAGGCGTTTAGATGCTGAATGACTCGGTCCAGAGGAACATCTACGGCTCCTTCAAACTCTCCGCCGACACAGTCGCCCAACACGGCGCCGATAAGAGCGCCACGGAACCGGGACAGCATTTTCGGAGCGGCTGCACACGCTGCTGCAGACATTTCTACGTATAAAGTCGGACTTTGTTTAAACGATGAACCCAGAATGTGAAATTCCCGTGACAGCTACAGTTATTCCTGTCGAATGCGTCCTGTCATTGTGTGACATTACTGTACAGTCCAAAACAAACGCCCGACGATGGTATAATAAATTAAATACGAAAACACTATACTGGCCTTTATTTCGGTGCTTTGGTCTGGAATACGTTTTCTATTAACACTTTAGAAGACAGTGTTTCCCTTTCGATTTATCATGTAATAATAACCCAGTCATATTGTCGCTGCAAACCACAATGGCGCTCGTGAAATATATCACTCGTTTACCGTGAGCAGATTCGACACTAAATATAATCTGATGGACGTTGCACAATAACAATTCAACCATATATAACCCGGCCAGGCCGTGGTTTACATGTAAACGTGCATCTCCGCCATAGAGATATTAAAACATCTAACGTTCTTTTTTATAGTGGCGAATCTGCGCATTTGAATCAATGCAAAACTGTAAACCGCGTAAAATGAATGTACAAGATTTGTAAACCATGTGACTAAATCTTATGCGCCGCGTCGCAGTGAAAAAAATAGGCATTAAGGTTATGCACTTGAGATCTGCGCTTGTCGTGTACGTGAAGCTTTTCTAACGTTGATGAAGATGGTTTCAAGGCGGCCAGTTAGTGTATAGACAATTATGGCTCAAATAGACATTTTTGGAGGGCGAATTATTTATTGTTGTTTTTATTGTTTTGTTTATTTATTAATAGTAGTTTTTTTTTATCCTTTTTAAATTATTCACGTACTCAACCTCCGGAGTAGAGGGGCGGTAATGAGCCACTCAGCTGGATTCGGACCGCCTTAAAACTAGATGGAAGAAGAAGACGGCGGGCTGGTTAAAACAACACGAGAACGGGTAAAATTTTACTTTAGTAAGGTTTCATCAAATCGATGCAAAATGCTGTTGTGTTTATATAACAGACGGAATGTTTAATAGTTGAATGTACGCACAGAGGTTTTAACGAACTTATTTGGTTATTAGAAGTTTATTAAATCAATGATGATGTTTTCATTTTGTCAGTTCGTTTAAGCGAAATTTGTCATACTTGATGATTTTGTAGATTACTAGATTTAACACATTACGTGACAGTTTTTACACACAGCAGCCATGTGTTAAAAGAAAGGAAAAATACATTTCTAATTTTCGAATTTCGAATCGAATTAGTAAAAGAACAAGTGCATTATGTGCATTTTTTAACACGCAGTACTACTTATTTATTAGCCTTTCAAACATGTGAAAGTCAAAACATGTGATTTTCCAATCATGGGTCTAATAATCACTTTGTAATTCTTCTTATGCTAATGTTTTTAAAGCATATTGTTTGTTGTGTTAAAGAATGAATCCCTGGGAACCAGATGTTTGCGCAAAGACTCCAGCTGCTAAGATTTTATCCAGGTGTGTAGCTGCAGGAACTATGACACAGGTAAATAGAACTAAACCCGTGTAATTAACCATTATTGTGGTTATTGTGGTTGACAATAGTTTCTGTTCATCGTTTCAGGAGGAATTGCAAGCTGTTCCCTGGGAATCTGATATTTTTTCATCTTTTTTAATAGAAACAGAGCAGTTGAATCAAACTATACAAGACATTAATCAGGTTAATAAATATGACAACCATGTTGTATTAAATGTAACTTCCTAATCTAAATTTTATACCCATGTTTTTTCTTGTCGAAGGCAAATTTAGATTTAAAGCTGCTGAAGTTGGAGCAAGAGGGAGCCGACGTCACTCACAGTCATTATCTCAGTATGTGTCACAAGCTCTGCCAAATCGTATTTATTTAGAAATCATGTTGGTTGGTCGGTAAAGTCATAATTCACGGTCACAGTACAGTCTACAAATTCAAGATTCAAAAATGTTGAAGACTAAAAAGAAATCTCTTTGCTTTAGTCTGAGGAGCTGGCCAACTCACATTGTCAGAAATGTAATTAGAGCATAATATAAAAAAAAATAAAAATAAGATATTGAATAGCGTACTTGACACATCTGACAATGAGTGAACACAAAAGATATGAAGGAGAATTGAACGATATGAAAGAGTGGGAGCATATAACCCCTTAAGGATGAAGATGATAATCTTAAATTTATATGTGCTCAGACAAGACAGAAGATGTGAACGACGCAATTATGAACCAGATGAGTTTTGTGGGTCTAGGTCTCATCGAGTACAGAACTGTAGTATTGCAGAAACATATTGAGCATTATAACGCGTGAACGTGTTTTATTTATTTTAAGGTTCCAAGTTTGCATCCTTGCAGCAAGTCACATCTCACCTTCAGGAAGTGCTGCGAGAACAGACACTCCTGCGAGAAAGACTTACCAAGTCCACGTGTCAGCAAAGCCTGCCCGTTCACGCAGATCTCCACAGGTCACATGCATTTATTGTTGTTTAAGGAAGTTTAACATGCGTAGCCATGTGCTTGGGAATACTAAATCACTCTATTTTTCAGATATGTGGTTGAGTTGATGGCGATGGTGGTGGAGTTCATTCAAAACTTGGATATGAAAATTGAGATGATTCAAGCAATTCCAGACGCACATAACTGTTTGAAGAATCTGGTGAGGGCATTTTCAATAACTGTGCATTATTTGTGTATGCAACTTATAGACCATTATAATAAAAAAATTATTACAGTTTACAATAATTATTTTCTGTAGTCACTATTTTCAAAGACTTTTAAGTAAACCGACTTTTTTCAAATTATGCATCATTTAATGCATCGTTAGTAAATGTCTATGTCTTTTAGTAATCTTATTTATTACATAAAATGCTCCAAATTATAAGATACACAAAGCAACACTTTGTAAGGGGCAATTAATTGATTGAATTGAATTGAAAAGCCTTTTTAATGGCAAGTCAAGTTAATATTTAGACCTCCGCAAACCTACTAATTAGTAAAACTTATTTAGATTAGTGGCGGAAGTTAACATGTTAATTTAGCTTGCTATTCCTCACTTTTCTTCTCTGTGTTACTGTAAGTATTAGTCCACGAGTCGATATACTGTAATGCTCTGTAATCCATCAAGCGTTTTTGTTTTCCACATAAAATCAGTCAGTAACACATCCAAAGTTCATACATTTTTTAGATTCAGGTGCGCCTTATAAAATACTGGCAATGATTTTTTTATATATCGATTTTTTATTTTTGAATTTTTTTATCAATTTATAAAAATACAATTTTTAGTAATTACAATTATTTTGTGTTCAGTGTCACAGAAAGGCATGATACTTGGTCTGGATGCAGTAATGTTATTAGTAGTTATAATACTTTCTAACAATTATCTGTCTTTCTGTCTCTTCAGAACAGCGCCTGGACACAGATTCTGGCCCTGGTCACCGAGTTTGAGAACCTCTATAAGCAAGTTCTCAAGCAAAGGGCCCGACTTCTGACCAGACAAGTCTAGTTTATCAAGCATTTAGAACAGTTCCCTTTTCTTCATGGCGTAGCACTTTTTCAAATTGTGCTTCATGTTTTAGATAAACGCGTGTCAATGGTAACGTGGTTTATAATGCTTGCAGATTTTTCTTTTTTAGAGCAATCGCATTGATACTAGTCAAGCAATATGAAGTCGTAGCTTTGAAATTGAAAAATTGAATCGAATGTTATAGATTTCTCAAAAATTAATCTCAAATTAAAGTATGACAAATTGCAAATAAAACTATAAAAGCAAATGCAATTGTGAAGCATTTTCAATCTTTCAATTTCAAAAGGAAATCTGATTCCATAGAATCTCTATTTTTATTATAAGATTCCCTGAAGTGAGTGAACAGCTAAAACCGTAAGTGGTTGAGCTTTCTGAAAAAGGTCAGTGCTGGCGTTGGTTTTGTCCCGGTCTCTGTTTTCCTGTGTCTGGACTCTGGAAATGTGTCCATAGGGGTGAGATTGTGAATAACTGTGATTGGTTCACCACAAATTCGGGGTGTGTCCCAGATTGAGACCCAGAAGGCGGGACACACCTAGCAGAGTTGCTAGGATTGGCTCCAGCTTCATGTGACCCAGAAATGTTTCAGAAGCTGAATGCTTTAACTTTTGGAAGTATAATTATAGTATGTAAGTGGAAAAACTCAGTCATTTCTGATTAGTGCTTTTCACTAATGAAAAACGTTTTTTAACAAATTTTTTAGCAAATAAAAAATATAAATATATTTAAAAAAAAATATTGACTGCTTAGAACTTAAATGTGTTGACCCAGCAATATGCCACATTATTATCTGCTTTACTGACTCGCTTAATGCACCGGTTCTATAGTGTTAAATGTTTCTCTTCTTTTTCTCTTTTTGAATGGCTGTCTATTGTGTTACCTTGTCTGATCAGATTTCATCTGATCAAGAATCGCAGTTTTCAGCTCTCCCACCCAATTTCTCTGTTATTTGTCCCTGCTATCAATCAAATCATTGTAGTTTGAAAGATGTTTTAAATATTTAAAAATTCATCAAATGATCCTTTAGGGTTTTATCTAGTTGAAGTTCATCCATCAGTGTCGATTCAGCTTCACTCTTGTCTTCTCTTGCAGCTGAAGTGGTTTGCATTTCTGCTGAAAACAAAGCAAACGTTCTCTTTAAAGAGTACCAAACTATTTGAAAATGGGCTTTTTGCATGTTTCAATAATGACAAAAGGTCTTTTTTCATCTGTGATTTTGCAATGTACCTATGGGAAGAAATGAAAATTAAATTAAATTGACTCATTGTATCAAATCAATTTGACAGTCCTAGTTAATTATTTCAATAGAAAAAAAACAAAAAACAAACTTGACAAACAATTTTGCAAATTAAACAAAGAAGCACACCTTTTAATCATCATCATTCTTTAATTCTGAAAATGTTTAACAGTCACTGCCTTTGTAACAGCACTAAACTGCATCCTTTTTATTTTCCTAGTAATTTGGTTTCACTTGGGTCGCTTTCTTTTAGATGGTTGATATTTTTTTGAAGCATATTTGATGTTGCAAAGACCAACTTCGGCATGTAAAACATAGTATTGCTGTTCTTGGAAAAGTCTTCCGAGCTTCTGTCGTGCCGTCTTTTCAGTTTATTAGAATCGCAGCTTCTTTAAAAGAATCTGAGCACATTGCCATGCAACGCTCTGTTCACAAGGCCCATGAGAAATTGTTTATTGCATGTGGGGGCGAATAAAACATTTAGTTTTTCTGATAATAAAATAAGGCTTTCTAATTGTGAAGCATTGGCAAAATCAACTTTTTGCATACTGATATACAATCGTAACTTAATGCATAATGAAATGTAAAAAAGGCACCATTATGATGTTTAAAATATAAAATCTTTGTCCTACCACAGTTCTTCACCAACATACATATTTACATTCTATTTACCAGTGTAGATCGTGTACAGTGCATTACAATAGCAGCGTGTGTTAAATTGTATATCTGAATGGTGACCAGACTTTTCGACCCAGGTCGTTTGGCCCCCGGGGCTTTGGACCCGGACGATTGATCCTTAGGACTATTGGACACTCGGATGGTTAGACCCGTGACGATTAGACCCGAGTTTCGTCACGCGGCTTATTAAGAATCATATCTTCGGCCTTGTTGTTTGGACTGTTCTTTAGCATGCTTTGTGTATTTCGCCACACGCTTATGGGATAAACAAGTATCGGCAATTTGGAAAGCTGTTTAAGCAAAGCGGCTGCGCGCCCTGCATGAACTGAAGCCGCGGGCGATCAGGACCGATTCCGTGCGATCCCGTGGATGAAAATCGTCGCGAAAACGAAATTCGATCCGAATGGGTTTTTACTCACGCCTGTCAAATTTCTAGCTCGCACGGGCATGAAGATATGAATTTTAATAAGCCGCGGCGCCGGTCAATCTACCGTTATAAGTGCTTCTTTGCGGGACAAAGACGCTCAAATCGGGGCAAAGTTATGCTTCTTCGCTGGAGTAAATGCAAAGGAGCCGCCTCCCAAATGTCTAGCTCACACGGCCGAAGATATGATTCTTAATAAGCCGCTTAACGAAACTCGGGTATAATCGTCACGGGTCTAACCATCCTAGTGTTCAATCGTCCTAAGGATCAATCGTCCGGGTCCAAAGCCCCAGGGGCCAAACGTCCTGGGTACAAACCCCCCTAAATCGCACACACACACTCAAACTGTCCAACACACAAACACACACACACAGTCACACAATTAAATTAAATACACTCAAGCACGCCTACCGTTTCACAAACACACACAGTTCAGCATTCAATTTCGCTTAAAACATCAGCCAGACACCTGATGCTTTACACAATATATATAAGAAACTGCCAAAGTGGGCACAGAATTTGGATCGGGACTTTCCTAAAAGCGCTACAAGCAATCCAACAGTTTCATTCATTGTAAACAAAAATCTTCAGTGCAGCAGTGAACAAGCCGTGTCTGTTAAAGCTTCAGTGTCAGAAGAATCGCGTAGATGGATCGGGCAATTCCTCAAAGAACGTTCCTTTCCATGTCCCCAGCCCGGTTCACCCTAAAGCAGGGGTGTACAAACTTTTTGATCCGCGGGCCACATTGGGTTCTAACATTTGACAAAGGGGCCGGACCGGGCTCGGGGGAAAAAAATACGCATTTTAGGATATACAAATTTTTGTATAGAATTTAGTATTTAACATTAAATAGTGTTAATTTCTATTTAAAAATGCATAAAAAAAAAAAAAACATAATACTAAAATGCTAAAAATAAAGTGATTTAGCATTTTAACTGCTTTTTAAAATGTGTTCATAAATAAAATTCAATTAAAACCTTCATAATGGAACATTGAAAAAAGAAAATATGATTTTGATTGAATTTTTTACAAGCTCAGGTGGGCGTGGTGAAACAAACCGTATTAGTTTGAGATCACATGGTGTCTTCACGCTCTGAACTGCTCCGAGAGCGTTTGAAAGTTGAGTTAAACGATGCAAAAGAGCCGAATCTATGAAAAGAACCGAACTTCCCATCACTATAAAAAAGACCTTCTGTGCGAAAACACTGCTGCGTGCTGTGACGGACCACATGGATTGGTCGAATTTGCGGTGAATTTGCGGTGATTAGATGAAATTGCAAGGTCGCAAATAAATCGCGGGGTTTTGCTGAATTCGCGTGAATTGGCGCGATCGCGAATCCTGGAGGCACTGAATACTCTCCGCGGGCCGTATTCCATTCATTTTATTAATCAAGTCACGGGCCGGTCAAAATTTGATTAAGGGCCGCATTTTGGGCCGGACTTTGGACATGCCTGGTCTAAAGCGACGTCTCCACACCACAGGAGCCACGGCGCACATAGTACCTCCGCCCTTCAGAAGAGTCACCGCAACCCTCAGGCCGATGCACGATGAGAACGGGGAAGAAGCGAGCGTCCTGGTAGTTGGGAGGGCTGTCGTTGAGGGCGAGCTGACTGGTGTAGGAGCGACAGCACGGCTCTGTGAGAGTACTGCTCCGGCTGCGCCACAGTCCCACCGTGTGCCCGGAGCCATACATGCGGCACAGCGAGAAGTGCGAGGTGTCCAAGGACAAGCGGGAATGGAAAGTGTGGCGAGAGAAGATGGAGGAGCAGCTGGAGCTGATGGTCGGCCTCCTCTGACCGTGCTGGCAGCAGTGCTGGCAGTTCTGCACCAAGGTTCCGTAGCTTTGAGCCGTGTTGTCCAGCAGGAAGCGGTTGGAAGCATTGCCCTCCGACCCGGAGGCTTCGTTCATCAGCATGGCTTCTGAATAGCTGGGAATGAGTTGGCGATTGGAGCGAATGTGCCATTCCAGCTCGGTACTGTCCACCGTGGAGGCTCTGGGAAGCGCGTATCGACTGTTCCTCACGGCGATGGCGTCTGGGGAAGGGCTGTTGTTGCTGTACTCCAGCCCGAAGAGTTTCTCCACTTGATAGTGCACAAAAGCCGTGCGGTACTCGATCAGCACTCGCAGTGGCCAGGACAGCATCAGGAAAGCAGCCAGCCAGAAGGTCCTCCGTGAGGTGTACCACGGAAGGTGCTCGGGATCCACGTAAGCCACCACGTGGTCCTTGAAGTCCACGTTCTTCAGCAGCAAGCCTTCCCGGGCCTCCATGTAGTCATCCAGGCCCTCGATTTCCGAGAAGAACCTGGAGCGCTGGTTGAGGTAGGAATTCTCCGGCCCCGCTCCTGCGAAACTGAAGCACTTGGTGAAGTGGAGGCGAGTGGCGGCGTGTCCCTCCAGCCCGCGCAGGTCGAGCGAGACGTCCCGCATGCCACAGCGGCCATAGTCGAACTCGCCCTCCGCCACATGCGTGTTGACCCGCTCGTGGTAGACCTGCGTGGTGGTGTAGGCGTCTCCGTTTCTGTAGCGCGTCACTTGTCGAGTCCTGCGGACGAAATGGTAGCTGATGGCTTTCCACCACACGCACGGCCGAGCCCGTCGCATGCGCAGAACCCGCTCGTACACGCTGTCCACGTTGGCCTTGGACTGAAGGTCGCTACGGGCCCGACAGTGCCAGCACTCCATGAGGTAGACGGTGTACAGCATGAGCAGGAAGGCCAGGGGGATGTACACGTAGCCGTCCGAGCAGGGGCTGTCGTGGTATCTCATGGCACGCCCGCCACCTCCTCGTAGTGAGTTGATGGAGGCCGTGAGGGACGTGCTGGAGGAGTCGAAGCTCAGCTTGGTCACCTGGGTCAGCTGACACCAGGCCACGGCTCCCAGGCAGCTGAAGATGAGCAGGGACAGGAGGAGGCAGCGCCAGTGCGTCTCCCGGCACATGGAGGAACTCAAGGACTGCTTGATCGGCTCTTGCTGTGAGAGGGAGTGGAGAGAGAAAGCGGTGTTTAAGCTTCACATCAGGCTGACAGGACACTGGACACAAGGCTAGAGAAGAACCACTCCGTCGGAAAGTGCTGCCTAACGAGACTGTGGATTTGTAGCGTGGAACAGTTCAGCAGATTCGTGAGTCCCTGCACCAAGCGCCCTCATGGTATCTGAGAGCCGCAGTATTGCTATTTAGATGACCTGTAGATGTGTGTAAGGATGTGATTTTTGAATAATATTGAGATTACTGATCATAACTCATAAGTTTTGAATAATAAGAATTTTTTTTTAAATGTACTTAGAAATGCCAAAGACTCTGAAGCAGTTTCTCCAGTTGTTGGTCTACTCAAGTGGCAGAATATGTTTGTTTTTTATACAAAATGCATTCTTTATGAATGCATAAAGTGTGATTGGTTTAGGTTTTTTTTTTAATGCTTTTTAATTGTCAATAAACAACTACTACTACTTAATACTTAACCATTTAACATTGTTTAACTAATTAAAAATGTTCATTGAAATGTTCTTTTTTTTATAATAATCAAATGCAAACATCAAATAATGTGTTGAACATTGTATATACTGTATTACAAAAATATAAACCTTGCACATAGAAACATTCTTTTTAGACATATAAAATATAGCATTTAATTAAATTCAAGTCAAATAGTGAATAGATTTTTTATTACAAGTTATACTTTAAAATGTACTTTATTGTCAAATTAAGGTTATTTTTTTTATTTAATAATTTCTATATGGTTCTTTTTTATTAATATCTTAATTGAACAGGTTTCTTTTTGTAATATTTTTTTCATTGTAATAATTGGTTTTCTGTGCAGCCACAAATTATTTCTTAAAGTATTTCCGAACTCTGTATGAGATCTGGACATATTACACACCTTCCAAAGAATTTGATAAAGATTTATGACCTGAAAAGTATGTTTCTCTATATCAAGATCAAGGTTCCAGGTCAAATCCATTCCTGTTCCTTGGTGCAAATGCACACAACTGCTTTTGATACTTAAAAGGACTGAGAAGCTTTTAAACGTGGAGCGAGGTGCAGCATCAATAATGAAAATCCCAGATGAAAGAGAAGACTGTGTCCAGGCCAACAGTCAGCCATTCAAAAGCATAACACACACATAATCGCATACTTACTCTCATTGCTCTAAATGCCAGACATTTTTTTTTGTTTTTGTGTACCAAATTATACTTTGGTATAGGTAGGAGAAAAACCTTTCCCTGTTGTTTATTTTTTTGCAAGTTCATAATTCTACTAAACTGTAAAATTATGCATTTAATGTCAAAAAAATTCGGATCAATGCTTTTGATTATACACTTATTCTGTCAGACCAAACGGACTCGTCCGTAGTGTACAGTAAAACCTACATCCCAATTTTCTGCTCTGTCAAGGTCCATGATTTAAAATGTGCTGATCAAAGCACTTATACACTTAAAGTCATATACAAAAGCTTGTACAGTCGATGCAGAAATCCCATACAGTACAACAAAAACTTCCAGAATAATCCTGCAGAGAGATATTTTTCAACCGTGGATTCAGAGCATCAATAACTTTTGCACTATAAAGTCATGCATCTATTAGGTGATATGTTTTTGCAAATCTATGGTAATAATTTTACTGAACATGACACATGTGCAAACAAAATAAATGTGGATCTCTGGCGTACCGTTATTCTAACCAGACATTTACTGGAATGAACCAAGCCACTGTATGATAAATATAAGAAAAAAATAAATCTAAAAAAATATATAAATAGCGACCTGCTCATGCCCAATGTCTCATGGCAGTTAAAAGACGTAGATACCTCTTCCAGCACATCGAGACTGGCCGGCGTCTCCTCAGAAGCATCGGGCGTGCTTGGTGCCGTGTCCTCCGCAGTAGTATCAGTTTCCAGATCCACAGACAGCATCATGCGGCAGGTGTATCATTGCAGGCAGATGTCGGGGTGCAAATCCGTTTAGCGGTCCAACTAACACCAGAACGTGCTCCGCTTTCGGGATGGGTGCCAGGAACGCCGGGGATCCCGCGCTGGGTGTTCCCATTCAGCCGGATAAGGGGGCGGAGACCGCGGGGAGACTGCGGAGCAATAGGCGAGATGAGCTTCGCGGACCGAACACACGCGCGTTGGTCCCCAAGGTCAGCGCATTTAATAATTAAATATTACATTCAGTAGCTGTATTTAGATGGGACTTGTTTTTTTTTTTTTTTTAAACTATGCAGAGTTTAGTTCTTAATTAATAAAAAAACTTTCTCTAAAATCCACACTTATTTACTTCTGAAATCTATACCTGATTTATTATTGTAACACAATATGACAATAATCGAGCATTGCTTTTAAACTAGGGTTAGGTAAGTCCCCGATTTTTTTGTGAAGTGCCACATCAACGTCATTTTAATTAGGTTTTACGTTTAAAACTTTGAATATCGACAGAACAGACGGGCGTTTTCTTGTGTGACAAGAAAATAATTAGAATTTTATTTTAACATAGTGTCGACTTTCTAAGCAAAATAATGCTAATTAACAAATATTATCAAACAATGGCATAAATAGAGGTGCAAATAAATACACGCATGTTATAATTACAAGTTATAATACATATATATTATTTATATAAATGTTACATGTATTCTACACAATTATACATGTTATATTTTACAAATCATATAACAACGTGGTAAAACCGTAAAATAGCAAATGTATTTTATTATGTAATAAACCGCACCCGGAAGTTGCGTCACTTCCGCATGCAGCATGCGTTCAAATGATGTTTTCAGCAGCACCAATGTAGCTCAAACAAATTAACACAGACCAGTGTTAACGTTTTCAGACATGAACACATCTCTCGGTGTATATCTTTTCGTTTTATAAGCTATAATTAAAACACTTGCCATTTTCCACGTTACCTGTTGCCGTATTCGTGAAGCTCGGGATGTTGCGGCGTCCCAAACCCAGCGAGAGTGAAGCGGATCTTCTGCGGGAGCAGCGGGACTTCCTCGCGGCTGGTGGTCGCTCCACTGTCACGGCGCTGAAGCGGCCAGATAAACGCCGAGGAGACGCGGCGCAGGGGCCGAGAGATGTCGTAACCATCGAAGGTGGGTTACTCCGTGTAGTCTAATGTTTTCAAAGTGAATAACAATGACAGCTCATGCTTTTTAGAATATCGACGCTTAACACGACTCAGACTTGTAATTTAGAGTTTAGCGTTAAGAGTTACGCAAATGTATTTCTCATCTTTTGGGTCATTATTATCAGGTGATTTAATATTGGAAATAAACATTTCAGTCTCAACTTTAATTCCATTTTAACTATTCATTTTATTCATTAGATGTGTCATTGTCTGCCTCAAGGCAGCTGTATACATTTTGCCCTTCACGTATGTAGTATGGCACACACATTTTTAAATAAGTTTTGACATTTATTTTTGCTTTACATTACATAATTAGAAAAGGTTTGGGTGCATTCAATTGTTTGGTCAAACTAATTATGTTAGTATTTCTTTATGCTTCTGCAGTATAATGTACTTTTGATGCATTCACATAATTTGTGCACACATTATACATTAATACAAATCCTCTTTTGCTTTTGCATGCTTATCTTGTGCCTTTCAACATAAAGGGGTCAATCTCTGGATTGCTGCTATCATTATTGAAATAAACTTTTTTCATTATTAGATCTTCCAGACCAGATTCCTACACTTACTCCTGGACCTGCAAAGAGGTCTCGTTTCAAACAGGAACGGTCAGTGCGCTTTGAAGACGAGGATCCTGAAGAGCAGCTGGACAGTCATGATTCTCACATCAGTGTTGTCCTTTCAAAGATCGTTGTGAGAAAATTCTTCCTTTAAAATTTTGAAAAAAAAAAAGAAATTGAAAAAAATGCATTATTTCACACTTAATAGTATTGTGTGTTGGTTTTGGTTCATCTTCAAGGAACGAGACACTAGCACAGTTCCTGTGTTGCTCCCTTCCATCACTGGCACTGCCTTTCCTAAAGTCTTACATCGATCCGTGGTGGAACATGAGGTGAGGTTCCTTCAAGACAAGTTTACAGCGTCATACACAATTTTGACTGAATTTGTGTCTGCTATTAAATGGAACATTTCAGATTGAGACTTGCGTGAGAAACATTCTTGAGGCATCATGACAGGCTATTTTATTCTGTTGTGTTGTGCATTTCAAAGCAACCAAATTTCTAGACATGTTTAATTTCTGTCACAGAAGTAAAGAACATTCTTAACATGTGCATACTTTTCATATAGGACATTTCTGTCAGCAAGCCAATTGCACTCTCCCTTGTATGTATCTCAAGGTGTCCTTTCATTGTGGCCAGTCTAAGACGTTTCTGCAGTGATCATGCTGTGTAAGCAGCACAGCACACCTGTGTCCTTTCAGTTCATCTCAAATTAAATGGGAGCAAACACAAAATTGTTGCATTCACAAATTTGTTCAGTGTAAGAAACTGTTTGCAGATCAAAATATGATCGAAACTAGTATCCATAAGTTTTGTAATTTTGAAGTAAAGAAACAACTTTAATTTTCATTCATTGCTTACAGTTCATTCATTTTATATGGTATAACTGTGATCATATGTAATATTGCTTCTGCTTTGTGATTTGTTGTTTTTAGGAAGTGGGAAGTGCACTTAAACACAAAAAAAGTATTTTTGCACGCCAGTTTGCCGCCAAGAAGGCAGCAAAAGATCTTCAGTGTGTAAATGTTTCGAGGAGTGCAGGTGAGTTTCGCGAATATAGACATTGCTGTCCTTTCTGATGTAATAGGTGAATATTTCTTTGTTTGTCACCCACATCTAGACTTGACTAGCAATTTCAATAGGATACAGGATTGATGCTGGAAGGGTGCATTAGACAACTGAGATTTGACCACAATTTTCTTGACAGAAACCTCTAATGGACCCCTGCTGGTGTCAGGCCAAGGACTCAGACTGGCGAATGGAGCCGTGGAGAGCATGAAAATCCATGAGGAGAACCAGGCAAAGTTGCAGGCGATGTCTCGGAAAGAGATATTGGAGGAGCAGAAGAAGCTGCTGGCTCAGCTTGGTGAGCTCTTACAGTTCAGAGTACAGAATATGCTGAATTACTGCTGCTGAAGATAGAAACATGCGCACATTTTTGACCTCTATTGAACATTAAATCATTTAAAAATAAATCATAAATCAAGGATTTAAAATGAAGATCATCAATAACTGTTGAACCTTTTTTCTTAAAGAGGGAAGAAAAGGTTTTATTATCGTATCAAAGAAGCCATCTGCGTAGATGCTTTTGGCCAAAGTTTGACTTTTTCTGTATTGCACAAATTGATTTTGCTCTGATTTTATTATCATTTCTTATATTATTATAAATATTATTTTTCTTTATTGTGCAGTTTAGCACAACTGAAAACTGAAAAACAATACATTAAGTTTTTAAGTGTGTGTGTGTGTGTGTGTGTGTGTGTGTGTGTGTGTGTGTGTGTGTTTACTGCGGTTTCAAACCAGAAGACGACACTTAGCAAACATCTACAGTTGAGGACAAAATGATTAGCCCCTTACAAAATAATAATTGTTTGAAAAGTATTTCAAAAGTGAGTTCACAAGTAAACTGAGCTGATAATTTTGTCCTCGACTATGCATAATACTGTTCCTTGGAATGTTTATTTTTAAGTTTATTGGTGATGTTTTTTTCTTTACAACATTACTTCCGTATTGATTTATGAAGAGTAAAACTGTCAAATACCATGTTGCCATTAATATAGCCATTGAAGCTAAAGATGGCGTAAAAAAATCAAACAAATAAATAAATAAATATAACAACATTACTTCCACTTCCAATTCCACTTAATTAAATGTTAAGTAGTATAAGTAATATGTGTTATTTTATTGCTGTTTGACAACCTGAATTTTAGGGTTGAGTATTGAAAATAAAAAAAATGTTCAAAAAAAATCGTGAAAAGAATCGTGATCTTTATTCTAAGTAAAAAAATCGTGATTCTCATTTTATCCAGAATCGTGCAGCTCTACTTTGAAGTATCAGAGGGACCTTCGTTGCAGACATCCTCAGGTTATGAAACATATGCTAACGGTAGCTTATGATGAGCGAAACATCCATTTTTAAATCTGGACAGCTTTAACACTCAGTCACACTTTTCATGTGTTTTATACGTTTTCTTATGGTGAAAACCTTTGACTTGTTGTGGATTTTAACTTATACTACAATATTATACCTTGATAGCTTGAACTGCCATACTGGTACTTGCAGCTATACTATTACTTTTAGACTTACATTTTGTATTTTCTCAGATCCCAGAGTAGTGGACTTTGTCAGATCCCGGAAGCCACAGACAGCGTCTCAGTCCGCAGCCGGTCCCCAGCAGTCCGTAATTTCTCCAGATTTTGACCGAGTGAACAAAACTGAACATTTTGAGCTTGCCATGGAGGAAGAGGACGAGGAAGAAAGTGAGCATGAACTTCAAACTGCAATTTCAGGTAACGGATTATCTTCAAACTTGAACAAATGACTTTCACACACTTGGGAAAAATGGCTCGAAAGCAGTGTTGTAAAGCTCAATAAACCAAAGGACCTTTTTGTAGAGCAGAATGAATTCAGTTTTGGCGTCTAATGGTGACGCACAGTCTCATCAGCACAAGTGCTTTTGGCACACGACCATTTTTTTCCATTCGATTCATTCAATCCTAAACCCGCAACACACATCCACTGTACACTGCAGATCTGTCCAGCTATACTGCGACTCCAGCACGCTACAGCAGATGCATCAATTTCAATTAGTCTGATTAGATCAGACTTAGCTAGAGCAAGCAGCTATTTGTTTCAGGCTAATAGAGATAAGAGGAGGTTGTTGACATTTATGGATGAGGCGCTTCAGGATTTACTAGTAAAGGAACCATCGTGTGTGTAGATACACGGGGAGAAAATGTCTTGTTATTTTGTATGCTTCTAGTTGATTTTTAATGATATGTCTTTTTTTGTTTTTGTTTAAGTCGACGAACTGCCAGTCAAACCGGAAAAAGACTGGATTCATATGGACAAAGTAGAGTCAGAAAAACTGGAATGGACCAGAGATCTTCCTCCTCCCAGGAGGCAGAGCACTAAAAAGGTACCCAAAGTAGGAATGTCCCCATCCAGTCTCTAGTATTGGGATCGGCTCTGATCAGACCGATTTGATGATGATCTGATCTTGACTGTAACGGTCACAGACCACTACAGAGGTTCAGCCAATCAACTGCCAAAAATACAGCAAAAACCATCACACTTTCAGATCAGAGGCCCAAACATGTGATCATAAACTCTTAAATATAAACATAATTTACTCCGATTTGTACAATTTTCAAAATCTCCATATTTTATGAATAATTATATATTCATTTAAGTTTGTTATATATCTGGTGCTACAAAGTTGAGGTGCTTGTTGGAGCATTACTGCGACTCGCGGAGTAATACTCAGAATAACAGTAAATCATGAAAACGGTTAAACTTAGTCACTGAAAAAGAATAATTTACTGCACTATCAAGATGGAAGATGAGGAAACTCAAACGTGTGTTGGAAAGGAGCAATGTTAAGTTATTGTGAATAAGTTTAATAAAGTTGAAGACTTCGTTTTATTATTTCTTCAGACTATGCAAGCCCGGTTTGCCTTTGATGGGACCCTTGTCCCGCCCACTAAGGACGTGCCCACCCATTTAGGCCTGCATCATCACGGAGAAGAGCCAGAGGTTAGTGGGTTCAGACAAATTCATTTAAAAGATGTTTTTCTAACCAAAAACTGGCTCAGAAAAGCAGTACGAAACAGTGCAATTTTTTCAACATAATTCATAATAACATAAACATAATTTCTCTCTCTCGTCCCAGCGAGCTGGATATTCACTGCAGGATCTTTTCCTCCTTTCTCGCAGTCAGCTGAACCAACAGCGCAATCTGGCTGTCAGCACTCTAGCTAATGTCCTGTTCAAGGTAAAGCCCTCACCGACATGCGTTGCTTTTTGAAAGAAGATCTCAACATGTGTTGTTTATTTCCCACAGGCCCGAGCCGGTGAGTTCACTTCCTGTCTGAAGGGCAGCATCTTGTTGTCTTTGTTGGATGCTGGTCTTCTCTTCCTCCTGCGCTTCTCGTTGGATGACGGCGTGGAGAGCGTGATGTCGGCAGCAGTGCGTGCTCTGCGTTCTCTGCTGTCTTCTCCTGATGATGAAGTGAGCCTCTGGCGTCTAATTTTTCTTTCACGGACTTGTGGTAATTGGAATTCTGAAGGTTTCTCATTCGTCTTGTTTTAGGAGTGCTTGGATAACATATTCCCCTGGATGCTCGGAATGGCCACTTATCCTCTGGCGCCCATTTGTCAGGAAGATGAGGACGACGATGAGGATGGAGAGGCCATCGGTTCAGCAAGAAAAGAAACGGCTACGATGAAGGAGGAAAGGAAGAGTGATAATGATGTTGCCAGGCTTGATGTTGTCAAGGTATGTGGCAAAAGCACTTAATCTGCGTCTGTTAAGTTGCGTTCTGCTTTTAGATTTGTCATTTGCGTTCATCGCTGTGTTCAGGGCTTCGTGAGGATGCAGGGGCTTTCTCGGCTTAGGTATATTCTGGAGATTGTTCGGCCCTCGCCTCCAGTCGTTCGTGATATTCTGGAGGTTTTGATCCGAGTCGCTCGACATTCCTGCACAGCAGCTACACAGGTAAATGTGTGGCTGAGGAGAGATGAGCATAAATACACTTACAAAATGTAAAATATTCATTTTAGTTTTTTCCAAGATAAAATTTCACAATTTTACTGTTTTATCAACAAAATTAAAACAGTAAAATGTGTTTGTATAATTTATTGTTGTTTTTGTTTCTTCATTTTGAAAATTTGTTTTTTGCTTTCGTAGTTTATTTTTTTTCTGCTGGTGTTCTTCTCTGTGTTTAATGTCTTTGTTATACTGCTTTTGCTTTTTGCTGCTGTTAAACACTGAAATTTCCTCTTGTGGGATCGATAAACTCTGTCTAATCTCTAATATAATCTAGTTTCTAATAACACACTTAGAAACAATATATTACACAAATAAAAAAATATTACATAATTATTTACACACACACACACACACACACACACACACACACACACACACACACACACACACACACACACACACACATCTATTTGTCTATCTATTTGTCTATTCTTTTTTGCCAGTCTGTCTGAATATCCAAAGCATTCTTCTTTTTTAGACTTAATATGAGATTTTCTGATGCTTAATTTCAGATTTTGGATTGTCCACGACTGATGGACACGGTGACCGCTCAGTTTATTTTGTGCGTAGGAGCTCCGTCATCATCCCAGCCATTGTCCTCTCTGTATGGACATCCTGTTGCCCTAGCAATGAAGCTCCTGCGTGTTTTAGCGAGCGCTGGGAGACACGCTTGTGCGAGAATAGTGAGTATTCTTTGCTTTCTGTAGGTCAGCAATGTCAAGCACCGTCTAAATGGATCCACTCTTGCCCACTTTACCTGGAATGCATGCTATAAAATCTAAAAAATATTGACAAGTCTGACTCCGATTTTTCTGTTTAGCTTAACTTTTTTAGTGGAAAAGAGATTTTGTCCCGTTTTGTGATCATGGACCCATCAGAGATGTTGCTGCAAGCAAGTGAAGCCATCCGATGCAGTTTAGAGGCACTACGGCTGTTTGCTGTGGCTGTGAGCTACGGACATGCCTGCAATCTTTACATGTGAGATACACATCACGTACATTTACTCAGGATTTTTTATTAGTGTGAATTGTGTTGTGTGGCTTCCAGTGATTTGTATCCAGTGCTGGTGAAGACCTTGCAGGCTGGGAGCCGGCTCTGGACTGATTCTGAGGCTCTTCAGTCTCTGAAGCTGGAGAAGCTTCGAGCTCTTCTGGTGCTCCTGACTCAGGTGATTCAGACAGCAGGATGTCACGAGGAGCTGCAAAGAAGACTTGTCAGGTAGAACTGAAAAGCTACAATCATTTTTGAAGCATTGCAATAGCTGATAGTTTCACCATTATCTTCTCATAAACGCAAAAATAAAGCGTTTACTTCTGAAAACCCCTAACCCAAGTCATGTTCTTAACCTCACGTAATTAAATTAAATTAAACGTAAATCAATATTCATTATCTACAGGTTGTTTTATGCTTGTTTCCACAAGTTATGTTTGGCCAAATGTATGTAGTCTGTTTTTTAATGCGATTTGAAACAAAACCAGTTACAGATAAAACTACGGAAATTACATTATTCATACTTTATAAAAGCATGAAAAAACGTGTCTTGAAAACTATTATTACTGGAAACATCAATTGTTGCCCGTTCGAATCTAATAATTTTCTCTCGTACCACAATCTGGATACTGTTCAGATATGTGGAGTTTAATGATGATAATGCTGAAAGTGATAGTTGCAGACTCTATCCAAAGTGACTTGAATTTTTTTTTTTCAAAACGATTTATTTTTTGCTGAGAATCATAAACACACACACACCGCTCTACTGATATGTGTGTATTTTTCTTCATATGTTTAAAAAAATATTGCAATGTATTTATAATTGTTCTTTTCCTGTCTCGACAGTGCTGATGGAAAAGAGTGTCCTCCACCTCCTCTGGTTACATGGAGTCATGTGACGGGCCTTCATCCCACCATCATTAGCTCAGTCAAGAGCTGTGTGAGAGCACTAGACAGTCCAGCTCAGATGTCAAGTGCTCTGATTCTACTTCCATCCTACCTGCTCTGTGTGGAGGCGTATTATTCACAGCTCACTGTTCAAGTACGCTCTCTAGAAAAGAAAATTATGACCCAAGGTCTCGGTCTCTGCCAAGATTTCTAACAGATTTGGTGGGAAAACTTATTTTCAAGCGAATTTACAAGGGTTTTATTATTCAAATTTATATTCTATATTTTATTATTTATTTAAGGGTCTGATTTCAAGACACATTTGCAGACACATTTATGGAATAAATATAATATAAATGTACTGTATATAAAATGTTAATGAAAATGTTATAAGGGTTCATATATACTTTTGTAATGTAGCTTTTTAAAGGGATTTTATTAAGTAAAGCAAAAATGTATGTTTTTATTATAGCAGTACACGTTTTAGCAAGTTTTGGCACATTAAACATTTTACCTTTTTGGTAAAAGATTTGTGTAAAAAAAATAAAGGTTTATGTTTTTTAATGTTGAGATCTTTAGAGTTTGACATTATGAGTGGAATTCTTGACTGTATTCTTTGTGTCTGGTGTTTTAGAGCTCTTTCCAGCCTGTACAGTGTTTACAGGAATTAGAGTCAGTAACTTCAGAGATGCTTCAACCATTAATATCCCATCCAGCCATGCAAAATATAACCAGCAGCATCAGGTGGGTTGCTAAAAGATGTCTCTAATTCAGATCATATCGGATTTTTACATCTGTTTGCAAAATAACAACCTAGCAGTTTTCTGTAAATATACAAACCTTTCTTTTCAAACTTTCACAGGCAGCATTGTGTAGTAAATTATTGTTTTCTTTATGTTTGTTTTGTAATCTGTAGGTCCAGCTCTATAATTTGTAACCCTGGATTGACATCTAATGCCGAATACGTTCCCAGTCTGCCAGGCTTGGGATGTTCAAAGCTGAAGACCACTATTGCAACCCCCAACTCCCCTCTTTTTCTCCCCACAGCACTGTTAAACCTGCTCAATACCATCTCATCTATCCACAAAGGCCTAGCTAAGCTGGTAAAAGGCTCATGCTAAATAAGGGTTTTTTTTTAAAACAGGTTTTAATCTGTATTTTTTCATCATCAGTTCAGTTCTATCCTCCTCTCTGACTCTGTACTGGGTTATCTACGCTCTTGTGTCAGAGCCAGGCCCATCATGTCTCATTCCAGTGCCTGGATTTTGCGTCATGAGCACCACCTGCTGTATCATCTGCTTCGATTGGCACACAAAATGGTAACTGCAACCTTCCGATTACTGTAGTTTTCACACTATGTGACGCACAGAGTTATAAGCCGCACAGTCAGCACATCAGTAAACCTCTATTCCCTAATCTTTATTTCTCACACAAGGCTCAGACAGATTTTTAATTTAACAAAGTTTAACCACAAGATGCACAGTCAGGAATATTTTCTGGAAAATAGGATACAATCTTTTTTTAATGATTTTTTATTTATAGAACATTTCTTCATAATCACTTTACATTTTTTGTAGGTCCCAATTGACTCAGATGTTGCAAAATATGCACCTTTGTTCCATCAAGTGTCATTGGTGCTGGTTTCATGGTTGCTTCCTGGGAGTGAATACCTGGCCCATGAGCTCATGACAGCCATGATTTTTCATCACAGTCTTTTACCGTAAGTGTCTACCTGAAGCTCTTGTCTTGTTTTTTTTGTGTGTGAGTAAAACACTGATATCCAGAACATCATTATCTACTATGTCTGGTTTCCTGCTTGCTCCGTTTAAAAGCACTTTAAAGTACTTTTAAAGCAATGACATTTTTGTAGTAATTTTGTGCTCTGCCAAATGTTTGTTCCTTGTTGATCTTTTGTCTTGTTTCATTTTACTCATCACAAAATACAATTAAAATATATAAAAAAAATAGAGACTTTAATTAAACACTCAACATAATGGAAGCGTAAGTGGTTCTTTTATGTTTTTATAGGTTTAGTAAGATTTGAAAAGAAGCAATGAACATATATATTTATTTTTTACTTTTTAGTTTAGTAAAAGAAAATGTCTGGTTATTTCTTTTTTCCCCTATTTTAGACCTTGTTTGTCAGCTGATATATTGCGCAGTAGTATGACACACGAGTAAGTCTGTGCTTGTTGATTGTTCGCATCCGTTTTATTATTACGGTGTAAAATGGTGTTATAAACTCTTCAGAAACGCTACTAATTATCTTTCCATTTGTCAAAAAAAACATAAATCATGTCACATTTTTCCTTCGGTCTTTTTTATTTTTCCAGGAACATTGCCATTTGTGTGCAGATGTGTATTTCTCTGCATGAAATGGCGCTTAAAACGTATTTATCATCCACCAGTATTTCATCACAGGAACGACGCAGTCTTTCGCTCGAATACTTTCCAGCGCAGATGTTTGGTTGGCAGCCGCAGAGCTGTATTTTCAGATAGCACTCACAAGGGAGCAGCAAATCTCACCCTGAAGACAGGATGTAGATGAAAGGCTTTGTTTGTATTTGTAGGCTTCATGTATTTGTTGGACAATAATAGAAAGCGCTACATGTTACGATATGTAGTGCTGTAAAAATGAGGGAAGCAGACATTCTGAACGACTTTAATAGTTGAGTAGAGAAGTCAAAGTCTCGTGAATGATTTGCTGCAGCAGAAAAACATACTGGTGTGACAATATTATCTTTGTAATCGAACAGATTTATTGTCTGTTATAAAAGAAAAATGTTTTTAGTTTTAAGTTTTTCTGAAATGTAAAATTGTGAACAGCACCATGACCCATATTGCCCATAATATAGTCATTATAGTCATGCTAAATTCAAATTGTAATCGTAATTTTTTTTTAATTTCTTGTAATCTGGCCAACGAGTTTTCAGGGGAAAAATGTGTCTTTAAGTTTGTGGATGTCAAACAATTTGTCATATAATCAGGTTCTTTATGTTTTTTCAAGGAACAAAAAGTATATCTTTGTTTCAACAAGTGTTTCAAGCTACTGTTCATAAATAACGTTTGATACAAATGCGCTCTACTGTAGCCTGTGTTAAGGCTCAAAAACTGTGAAAAGCGCCTTACAAATACTCATTATTATTATTATTATTATTATTATTCTTTTTTGTCCCATCAAAACCCAGTCAGTGTCATATGAACTTATAGTCTCTATTAATTATTAAAAAAGAAAAACAATCTCTGATCTGTCTTTAAGTTCAAATGTTTGACTGAAAAATGTGTACTGTAAATTGCGTTGTTTGCCCAACTCTCCCAACAATAACTTTTAAGTTGTAACTTGTGGATTGATAAAACTTTAAAAGATTCTGGACACTCCCACATCTAAGTCACTCAAAAATAGATGGCTTCGACCAACATGACCAGTTCAGTTTGTTCATGTAAACATTTGTTGATTTCCACTCGGGTGTGCCATTTTAATGGGTGGAGCCATGTCAAATTCAAATGAACTTTTTGCAAAGACGAGATTAAGTGCTCATAAGTCCTTTTGAGTTCATTTTCTTTATCATTATTTTAGTGTTGCTCATACGATTAAATGCATAGTAAAGATGGTTCGAAAGCGAAAGCGAAAAGGCCCAAACCCCGAAATTGGAAAATTTATGATTAATGATTTAATGAATCTGCATTAATGATTTGATCTTTTTTTTCTCTGTTAGTGAGGGCGGTCATGCTGATCCAGAGGTGTCTGGCCTGGCTGAGCTGCAGATAAAGGACAGGATATCGCCCACTGCCAGCGCTCTTCTACACGATGCCCTTCTTCAGTTGCCCTCCATCCGAGCTTGTTACCTCACACACCTCGCTTACATGGAACCCGCCGTCCAGGCCTCCTGTGCCCGTCACCTTGGCCAGACGCTCTTTATAAGCTCTCAGCTCTTACCCGAGCTCACCGGCCCGTCGTTGCCATCAGATTGGGCCTACTTGCCTCTCATCTCTCTCTATGATAAGATGGCTGGTGGGCAGCAGGCAGAGTCTGTACCTCAGGGGTCAGTGCTGTCAACCACCCATTGCCTTCAATGGCTTCTCCTTCTGGAAAATTGGAGGGAAAATGCACTCTACGGTGTTTCACCGGTGGCGAAGTTTGCCCGGTTGGCCTGCGTCTTTCTCTGTTCCAGTGACCTGTTCCTGGAGAGGCCGGTGCAGGAGCTTACTTGGGCACTGTTTGGCAGACTGACACGTCCTTCTCAGCTTGAAGTGCTGGATCTGGGCTCTCCTCCACCAGGCCTGGCGTCCTTTCACGACCTGTACTCTGCTCTGCTGGCACAGTATGAGGCTGTGTCATTCGGAGACCCGCTGTTTGGCTGCTTTATGCTTTTGCCTCTTCAACGTAGATACAGTGTCTCACTGAGACTTGCTGTGCTCGGCGAGCATGTCGGCGTGCTGCGGTCGCTGGGGGTCTCGCTGAAGCAGGTATGGATGTGTTAGGTGTCTTTCTACCTTATTATGGACTGTATTTATTCAGTTCGTTTTATGTGAAAAACAGAGTTCAATTTTGTCTTTTTTT
>CM051497.1:6234769-6247348 GCA_028031935.1 Paedocypris micromegethes
AATGTGTGCCCCCGCCAACCCTGCACCGATTACTAAAGACGGATTACTCTTGAGAATCCCAGCGGTCTCAAGGGTCCGTCAGGGCTGCTTTTTCTCACCATTTCAGGTGTATAAAACTGCATTACTGACACCTTGTAATGCCGGAATACATCTGGATTGAAGCTTGACCGTGTCTCCTTGGCATTTCTTCATATATGAAAGTAATGGTGAACTGCGGCTGACCAAAAAAATGACACAGCCAGTGGATTTATTAAGAGTGATATTACATTTTTCCAAAGCCATTGTGGTTTTCTGACCTTTGAAGTGATTCTTTAAGGTATAAGTAGTGGTGTCCCGGTCTGATTGTCATTCGGAGCTGGTTTGAGATCAGCCGTCAGAAGTCCATTTCAGTTCTGATTTCTATAAATATTCCATAAAGCGTCAGGCGTCCAGCCAACGTTTTAAATCGAGACTTGATGTCGCAACTAAAATATCCGAAGAGTGATGTGTTGGAAAGTGGGGAAAAAAGACACTCAAATGTGATGCCAAATGAACTGATTCATTCATGTTCATTAAATCAGACGCTACAGTAAAAGTGTGACGTCATCGACTTCATCAGAACTATTTGGGCAATCACAGTCACACTGAAGAAACACACACTTGTTAAAAACATCACCCTTCATTCTACATGATTTACCCAGAATACTATGTTGTTGCTCGTGAAATTCATCAAAAAATGAAGGCAGGGAGATAGATGTGTGTTTTAGAGTGGACACATTTTGAGATTATAAAGATTATAAAGAACAACTCAATTTGGGACCACCAATTCAGATTGTTACATACGGTATTATGATGGCAATTATAAAAACGTGTAACATGTAGGACACTGTCGAACAATCTTTGCAGTCTGTGTTTAAACCCCCAAATAAAGACAGTGTGCAGTTATTCATGTGTTTTTGGTGATTTAGCCCATTTGGCTGGTTCCTCTTCGGACACAGGGTCTCTCTTGTTCTTTAAGAGCCTCTTTATGGGTTTGGGGGTAGATTGGGTCTTTCCTCGCAGCTTTACGGCAGGTTCCCAATGACAGTCTTGACGTATAGAGCCATTCCTTCAACAGTTTATTATATTTCGATTTTGCCTGAAGCCTGTCTGACAAATCTTTCCTGGATTCTCCCCTCGTGTCTAAATCTAAACTTTCTGTGAATATCTTTGGCTCGATGCCGGTTTGTGTTATAAAGACACCTCACACATCCCCCCAGACATCTGCCGAGACAAACATGTGAAGTGAAGGATCCCAGAGCTAAATGAGTGTCACCAGGTCATAATGCTATTAGCCGGACTGGTAATTCACCGCGACTGATTGTGTTAGACACAGGACGTGACACAGCCACCACAATGGCCACATTGAGTCTGCAGCCTGTTGACCGCAGGCACCGGGATCCGATGCCACAGGTTGTGACCGAGTTGTCGACTTTTTTTTGTCGAGCTGGGCGAGTGGGCAAAAAACAGGCGATGGAGTGTGTGCCGGAGGATTCCTTTAATTACAACTCGCCAGGTTTCTTGGAAACGTCAATCTGGTTGACGTCCAACGGTCTCAGAAGACGAATGTATCTGTGGTTGTGTGGAGTGGTGTTCTTGGGAGACGGGGTGTCCACATGTAAATGGACAACTTTTCTTTCTTTGTCGAGGTGTTTTTCGTGTTGTCTGGTTTTTTTTGGTTCTTGTACTGATCAGAAGTGTTTAACTGTTGCCCGATTGCAATAGATAATTTGATTTTTACACACACACGCACAAACACAGTCAGACTCTCAACACTCAAACACACACACACACACACACACACACACTCAAAACACAGACACACTTAAAAAGATATATTCTCTTTCTCTCTCACACACACACACACACACACACACACACACACTTTGTGTCTTTTTGAATATAGAATTTTGAATAAGTAAAAATTGCATTGTGAATTTCTTTAAACGTTGGATACTGTGTACATGGTTTTAAATACGTCGTCTAGTATTATTGCTTTTCCATTTATTTAACTTCCGCTAAAACATTTTTAGGGTTTTTGAATCTATTTTGAAAATTTTGACATATGAGTATATTTAGACACAAGCTTATCCACAAAACGATGAAACTCTATCACTAGATAATATTCATAACATCTACCAACTATTAAATAAACTTGGCTTCATTGATACTATGAAAAACAAGGCTAAATATCTTGAATTATCTGTAGCACGTACAGCTTAAAATATGAGAACGTTCTACGCTTTTCCACAGCCAACAATTTAAAATTTAAAAATAATATATAAGAATAATGAAGGCAGTTTGACTTTAACTTCACTAATTTTCAATAGAACAGTCAATAGAACGTTACTCGGCAGTGAATCACGTTTTGTTGTAACGTTTGCCGTTGTTTATTTGACCAGATGGTGCCGTTCTTCGACAATGTGTTTTGTGTTTGATGTTTTTGACAAAATGTTCTTTTGAATCAATTGGGACGTAAACTGATGCTCGGGCGAAATATCTCTTGACCACAAAAATCCTCAGTTTTTCCTTCATTTTTTCCCGCCATTAGCATCAGATTCGTCTCATTCTTTTGATTCCATAAAGCGCTTGAACGCTGCACAACGGACTCGGCAAGGTCACTAGTGGGTTTGTGTGTGAAATGGGAAGAGCGATTACATTGAATCGTCTCTTTGTGTTGTTGCTGGTGCGGCGTAGAGTTGCTTTTTAGCACTTGCACTATTGATTATTGTCAAGAGGAAGTTACGCCTGTAAAAACCACATCAAGTTTTCTACAAACGCACAAGATCAGTTTCTTCATCAGTCCTGACATTTCTAATGCAACATCGATAAAAAACGTTTTTTTGATTGTGCAAAATGTTTTGTTACATTGCGAAAAAGTGCAGAACAATTCTCAGGATCTAATCAAATGTTCTATCAATCGTGTATTTAAATCTAGAAAAATATCCTTTTACATGATGCAGGATTAATCCGCAGGCCAAGAAGAGTAGAAATGTCTAGAAAATCCAAAATTTCGAATAAAACCAGAAATGCTCCTCAAATGCACACAGAAAAGATTCAACTTAATGTCTGGAGTAAGTTTGCAACACTTCTACCACTATTTGGCGCCTGTCATATTCAGCATGTCTGAAAAATCACAAAATTGTTGAATAATTGCAACACAAAATCTGTAACAGTTGTAGTCCAGCGGTCTGGAGTTGATCTTGCCACCTACAGATTTCATCTCCATCATGTATGTTCTAGAACTGTCCTTGAGCAAAACACTTAAGGCTCCGGGAGTGTGTGTCACTTCACTGGCCTTAGTGGCCATACAGTATAGACAAACTCACCCCACTTTACACTTTACTTTAAAATGTGTAATTAAAATAAAAACTCTGATATTTATTGTCACAGCGTGTGTATGCACATATGCGCTGGTGCATTATTCCATCATGGCTATAATGAAGCCTCCACTAAAGGCCATGTTATGTAAGGACAGACACGCTTTGTGACATTTGCGAGGGCAAAAGGCCTGCTGAGAGCGCCTCATGCCCCGACTCCATTCCAACATCACTGCCGAGAGGAAGCCAATGGATGCAAAGGTCTTCCACGTCTCCCTGATTCGCCCTGACACTGTTTTAAAACACTTGCCAATCCGTTTCTTCTGTGCTTTTCCTCAACAGAATTTCTGCATAAAAGAAAATAGTGTTTGCAATTAACCGGCTTGTTGGCTACGTTTTTATATATAAGATAAAGGGAAGGTTTTTTTTATATTTATATTAGGGCTGTCAAAGTTAACTAGTTAACGCACGCGAATAATTTTAACTGCTTAATCGAGTTAATTTTTTTAACGCCATTAATCACAGTTGCAGTTTTTTCACATGGTTTGGTGAAAATGCAATGAATAGACCCAGAGAGGGCTAGTGTCACCCAGGTGTGGCTCATTATGATCAGATGCTCAGAGTGATTACTTTGCGCCTAAATAGCAGCAGGTGAAAGTGTTTAATGACAGACACTTGCTTGTCTCAGGGTGTTTTGAATGTTCTTAAATGGACTTGTTAAAACTGAGACTGCCTTGCTTAGACGTTTCAACTGCAAATACGTAACTTGTTCGTCAAATCTCTGTTCAACAAGCCGCCACTGTAGATTCATAGGGAGTAGATAAAGAAATTACATAAAGCTTAGAATGTCTGTTTTTAAATATAAGTGTAAGTAAATACAGTATTGTCTTTATGTACATTCTAGTTCATGTTAGAGTTATAAGTATTTATGAAGTTATTTTGTTTTCAGCTGACTAAAAGAAGGGAAAACGTGCTTCAAGTTTTAGTTTTATTATTTTTTAGTTTGGTTTTTTTTATTATACAAAAAACACAATGTCCTGTTTTTATTAAGAGTGTAACCTAAAAAATGGGCACTTCAAACTTTCAATTGATGTATAACACTTATATGCAAGTCCAAAATTGACTTTTTTGTGTGTTTTATGAGTGAATAAAGAGTGACTTTATTCAAAAACTAAGAAAATATATTGCAAATGATTATTTTTTTTTTATAAATTAATTTAATAAATGTTTTTTTTTTCTTTTTAACAAGTGTATTTTATTTTGTCTTTTTGTTTAACCTTTAATTTTTTTAATCACTCGCTGCAACAATGCGATTTTTATTTTATCGATTTTTTTTTTATCTTCATCTTCTTCTTCATGATAAAAAAGGAACAGGGCATTTTGGGAGAATGATGGCATATGTGTTTCGCCATTTTATTTCTTTTGGAGGTCCTGGTTTTCTTATTTGTTTTTTTTATTTAGTTGCTAATGCATGAGTCACACTGCAGAGTTTGACCATGAGCGAGTCCACATCTCCGTGCATCATTACCTAAAAAAGCTCTGCTTACATCACTAACAGCGCAGCGTGGAGTCGCTCCCATTGATAAATCTTTCATGGTTAAATGAAGACCAGTCCAAACCCTTGATGATATTTGACACACTCGTGCTCTTTGAACATCGCCAGTGTTTCTGAATCATCAATAAGAAGCTAAGAGCTCCGGTCGGGTCGAGCTGGAAAATGAAATCCGCTGCAGTCGCTCCTCTGTAGTTTGTGCTGTTTTCATTATTTATCACGCAGCTAACAAGTGTGATGCTTTTTAAGTCTGGCCTACAAAGACAGCTCAGGGCTTTGATGCGTCTCAAAAGAGTCTCATTGTGAGACGAGTGATTCAGAGCTCAATAGTACAGCTGTTTTTTTCACAGGTCGGATTTGTAGTAAATGGACTGTAAGGACTTGTTGACCTACAGTGTGTGAATAAGCCTCTTCTGCGAGCATTAAATAGCCACGGTGCTCTAATTCAGTTCCGTGGAAAACCGAGACCATTAACAGGTCCGTATCGGTGTTAACCTATTTAAAGAATTATTTCTACAAGAATTCCCAACATGTTCACTTATTTAACTAGTTGCGCTTTTTGTGTTCTAGTTAAATAAGTTGAACTGACAGGCCACTTTTTTTAGCTGGTCAGTTGCTAGGTATAATTATTAACAGTCAATCTCAGCATCATTTAGGTATCATTTTGTGTTCAATGAGTTAACTATCCTCATTGCTTGGTTGTAGAAACAGTTGGACTGGGCTGTAATTCGATGTTTGTGTCTCTGTCTTCTCTGGTTTTATTTTTGTAAACATTTTTTTTTTTTAATTTTCCATACTGTACCATTTAAAATGAACACATGACCAAGTGGAAGAAATTCACTGGCTGGTGATTGGTTGAAATGCGGGGTGATTTTTATTAATCTGTAAGGTACTGTAGCTCAAAAAAATATATCTTTTGTTAAATTTGGGAACATAACTTTGACTCTTTTGGATTTTTCCCACACATCTCTTATTTTTAGTAACATTTTAATTGAACATTTTTTTTTTACTCACTGGAAATTTCTGTTACCACCAGAACAGATGGAAAAGATTTGTAACCGTGGAAATTTGTGGCACAATATGATTCACAAATGAATATGATTTATGTGATTCACCAATGAATAATTTGAGTTAAATTTGCAAATGAATTTTTTTTCCTTTAATTAATTTTTCTTTTCTACAGGGAAATATCTTCCCGTATTTGTTGATGCAGCGCTTTGCATCTGTAAATCATTGCATAACTTACGGGTTTTGACTGATTGACCACAAGCCAAAACTCCGCCCATCACTGTAATAGTCAATCAAATATCATACACCTGGGTCCCAGAAGTCCCAGAAGTAATACATAATACAACAGTACAAATAGAATTAACGGAATAACTCCAACCCACCTCTGCAATATCCAGTAAACTTTATCTGTGCAGTAATCTCTGCAAGCAAAAATGAATGCACAGATTTAATGGAATAGCTCCACCCACTTCTGTAATAGCCAATCAGAGACCGTACATGGAGCAGTCACCTTGTGGAGAAAAGTGTACACACTGACAACAGTGAGCATCATTTTAACATCACGGGTTGCCTAGGTGATGAGAACGCGGAAAAAAAGCCCTCAATTAATTCACAGTGCAGAGCTCTATCCATCATTTGTGAACAGGAACTGGAGCAGATCACTGCTGAAAATAGCAAAGCATAGAGATAAAACATGGAAAATATTCATTTTTTTTCCTCTAAAGGTCTCAATATCATTATCGCAGAAGAGCAAACAGATAATACAGAGCGGAGTGTTGCTCTCCCGGTGGCTGAAAGACGCTCAATATCACATCAGCAGCTCTTACTGGATGTAAGGAGACACAGGTTTCAAAAACGTGAGAGAAAGTCGTTTTCTAAACTGATAAAGATTCCCCCCAGACTTTTATATCGGGAACAAGTGAAGCTCAACAAGGTTCCACAGTTGAACGAAGGCAAAGTGAAGTGTAAACAGTGTCTCCCTCCGTTACTCTCCAAATCCAACTCTCAGGCCCTGAAAGAATAAACCGGAAGACGAAGAAAAAGATTGAATATCAGGTCCATGAAAAACCTGGGAATATACAAACAGAACTATCCATTCACTGCTCAAGTTGGAACCAATGATGATCCGAAAGTCCCTCGGCTGAAGTTAAGGATTGCTCAACAGTTTCTGGAGGCGAGAACTGGCTTCCAAACTGTTGGACCAAAATGGTTCCTGCACAGAGATGCGGCTCCTGCTGAAACATTCCTTCAGATCTTTCCCCCAAACTCTGGTCTACTGCACAGGAAGACAATGGATATTTTGTCCAGATCCCTCTTCAAAAACCTCCAAGAAGAAACCAACATTGTGCCTCGTTGACTTGTAAATAGCTGAGTACTCGTTTCAAACACAGTCCTCAATCTTTCTATTGGTTTTTATGCACAGTGTAGAATACGATGAAGGACAGTGATTTTGTTGAATGTATTGTCATGTATTTTGAAATTGGTGGCGGTCTATTGATTAACTTCTATGTAGCGATTTTTCAGCTGTTCTCTTTACTGCTTTTAATATTTTTAAGTAAAGTTTTTTTTAGTCAGTCTGCAGGTTTTTGGTTCATGTTGGCAATTGTTTAATGAAAAAAAAAAAAAAAAAAGTCAAAAAAGATAACGACTAGCAGGTAGAAACAATACATGCATTATTTCTGTTGACTGAAAAAGCCATTCCGATAATCAAAGCTTGATGCCGGTCAGTGCACAGCCGATCATTGAGGGGGAAAGCTGTTTAATTGTCTAAATGTTTAACACTTTTCTTTCTGTTTGGGCTGGATGAAGCTCCAGGCGGGAGGCTAATGCGGACTAATGAAAAGGAAAAAAGGCATCAGCCAGATGCAAAGATCAAGTCTCTTGGTCAGTAAATGCATTTCTAGGCAACCGGCATTGATCCGACACATGAGCTTATGTTTATCAGAGTTGCCGTGGGGAAGATCATGCTTGTGGAATTAGTAGACCGAGGTTTCCAATTAGTGGTTCCGTCTGGTTAGTTTCAGCTCCCCCTGAAAGTTTCTGGGCTAATCTGAACTTAGGTAAAGCGAGTCTGAACATCTGAACTCCTCAATATAATCCATCAAGCAATCATTCCATACTGCAAATCTGATGCGGGCGTACTTATTTTTAGAAGGAGAGTCATGGAAAAAACAGAACGTCTTTATTTTGGGACTAAATGTACTGGCTGATTTATGGAAAACGAATATTGATTTGTTTCATTCAAGCCTTTTAAATGTTTGTTTGCTGTTTTATTTTGGGTTGAGAGTTTTAATTACGTCCAATAAGCGAGGGTCAACTGTAAAGAGTGAAACAATCTTACTAACTTTAACTTTAGGCAGAATGTTCATTTATTTTGTTGTATTTTGTTTATTTTTGTATATTGTTTGTTTATTTTTGTGTTTGATGTTTTAATTCCTGTAAACATGGGTCTGCTGCACTAAAATGAATTTAAGTTTTAGAGGTTTAATTCTGATTAAAAAAAGGATCAACTGTGCTGAATGTATCCCATAAACCTTTCTAACTTTAACACGAGGCCGAATGTTTATTTATTTATTTCTTTGGTTGGTTTTGTCTGTTTATTTTATGTAATAGAGGTTTTTATACGTCTGGTTAAAGAGGGTGAACTGTGTTGTTTACTGTGAATGTATAATTATTTCAAATTTTTACACTAGGCTGAATGTTTATTTATTTTGATGCTGGTTTATTGTTTGTATTAGGTTTGGTTTTAGACTTTTTATTACTTCTGGTATATAAGGGTCGTCTGTGTTAACAATCAATGAACCTTTCTAACTTTAACTCAAAGCAAAATGTTTATTTAACGCATATTGTTAATTTAAGTTTGGTTTTATAGTTTTTGCTACTTCTGGTATATGGGCTGTTTTAAAAATGTATCAACTTTTCAAACTGACTCGATGCAGAATGTTCATTATTTTAATGTGTGAGCATTGTTTACATACATTTTATTAGTTTAATAATTTTTTATATTAGATTTTTTATTACTTCCGGCTAACGAGTCAATGTGTTAAGCATGAATAAACCTGTCTAATTTTATAGACGATTCAGATCCTGGTTAAATTTTCAAATTGTATTTTTGTATCTATAATGTACTTTCACAGTCACAAATTTTCTCTTTTCTAAGCATCTGTACAGCGCTTGGAAAACGGGAAACAGCACAACTACAGACTAAAAGTCTTTATAATACGTATGAGCATAAAGTCTCTGACCAGCAAGCCGAGGAAACACTGTCCAGAAAAGCCCTTCAGAGAAGCGGCTTCACAGTGCCAGAATATGTATATTTAATGAGTCTACCGTGTTCTGCTGGTAATGAATGCTTCAGAACATCCTGTCTTAAGAAAGCACACGCCTTATGTTAAACTACAGGCTTTAGAGTATTTAATATTTCTGTGGTAAAAAAATTTTTTCATACACTATATCCCTTTTTCATTCTGCCATTTATTAAGTATTCAAGCCCATATAACTAAAGACATGCTAAAATTGTAAATATTTTTTTTCTAAACGTCTTGAAGTGAGTTTTTTTTTTGTTTTTTTGGTTGGATTGTAAAATTTTTTTTGGGCTTTTATCAACCTTTAATGTGATTTAGACCAGCAACATCGAAGTTGCCATGAGAGTGACTGGATCAACTAAATTATTTTTATACTTACTCCACCACATTTTACCCATTTACCCCATTTTAATTGGTGCCACCGTCTTGAAATAGTAATTTCTTATTAAAAGATTAAAAGTAAAAGCTGTTAAGCTTGCTTATTTTAGTAGGGTTTCTATCGCTCTGGGTTTAAAATTATTGAAATGTATTTAATCGAGCTATTTAAGATCAATTCATAGCTTTTGAAGCTAAAACATTCATTCAACCATTTTCTGAACACCGTTTTCCATTTCTGGGTCACGGGGACCTGGTGCCACACCTCATGTATTGGTGACTTAACTATTCGCAAAGCTGGATATTTTTGTATTTGGCGCCTGAAATTAGAATTTATTTGTGTTTGTTTATCACAAGCAAAGCATTACAGTTATACGTGGAAAGCTCAAGACTCCTGGGAATCGAACGCATGACGTGTGTAGTTACAACGCGCTCCACTGCCTCAGGACAGCCCATGCCGGTCTGCGTCCGATCAGGTGAAGTACCGGTAAATCACTCGTGGTGTTTTCTCAGCTGCCAGATGAACTCACAGCTCAAGAGGATTCTGAAAGGGCAAGCGGGAACTTTCTCAGAGGAGCATCAGAGGTGAATGTTCTGGTAGGCCCTTCTCCGGCCGGGTGTTGGTAGTTCTGGTTATTTATGTCAGCTCTGAGAACATTCCAGCTTCAGCCTCTTTCAGTTCCTCAAGACCTGATTGGCTTCTTTGTGAGGATCTGAAAATGGCCGTGGGCCTCCATGAAGCCTTTATAGCAGCACCATGAGACTCACATGTATGATTAAAAGCTATTTGAGAATGAAGCATGGCTGTTGAACCAGGGTGAATCTGGTTCTTATTTTGTGGTAAATGTGTGTGTTTCACATTTGTGTTTTATTCTCGCACAGTTGTGCTCCAGGTCTGGCAGCTCAGATGCCAAAAAAGTTTGAAAGGTTTCAAAAGCACGTCTGAGAATCTCACACCGCAGCCGTTGAATTACGCGTGTCGGATGAACCCTGTTTAGCACACGTGTCCACCGACGAACCACGAGTAATGATGACCGTAACTGCTATCATGTGTTTGCCGGCTGTGTACGTGTCAACACACACCTGTTTATTCTCTCAGGAACAACAGCCGTGTTGCTTCTTTTTTTGTTTTCCTATCCTCTGTCATCTTTTCTGCTGCTCAAAAAGAGATGTTACATTTTACCTGCGGTGACCAACTTTTATAATTTGGCAGCCCAATTCCACTGCCATGACAATTGCAGGCCACACGGTGTTTAGACGTAACTTGATTAAGTTTCAAAAACGTGAGAAATTAAAAATCAATAATTGTCAGACTCTCCGTCCACTGATGATTGTTATGGTACTACGTCTGCAGAAACTAGTTCCAGAATGTTCTGATTTGTCACTGATTCTCAGACAGAATGAAGATGATGGTCTGTATTGTGGTAACGTGGCATAGTTTTGTTCTTCATCAGAGAAAGTTTGCTCAGAAACTTACGTTCATTGGAGAAATCAGCTTTAAATTTGGACATATTTTACTCTAACCTTGTCCTTCAATGTCGTCTGAAGGTCTTCTCTGAGTGAAAGTCTAATATTATCTACAGTCCAATCATTTGTCCAAACCAATAAAATGACTAAATAAGTCTGTGGATTTAGAAATAGAGTGGGAAACATGTGACACCTTCACAAGATGTCGCAGGCTGCAGGTTGGGAATCACTGCTTTAAATGAATTGTTTCATAAAGCTGCAGTCAGTGACATAGCTTGAACTTAAACTTGATTCACGTATATAATACATTATTAAAGTGGCAATAAAAGTTATTATGCTGTCATGCTAGGTACATGATAGTTAATATGTACTAAAGATGTACGTGATGTAAATGAGGTAAAATAATATGCAATATTTTATTAATTACAATTTTAATGAGATTAAAGACAAATACCTTTTGAAATACTGTTTTTTATTATATTATATTGAATAAAATTATTAATTATATAGAATTAGTTTCTTTTTTGTTTTGTTCAAGCCCTTGTTTGTACCTGCTGCAGTAGTGAAATTCTCAACTTATTAATATAATAAATATTCTGAACTGGGTTTTGTTTTGAAAAAATTAACATAAAAAAAACAAGCTTTGTTAGTGACACTAGATGTGTGAACAGTGTATTATGTGCACATATGATATTCATTGTGCCTGCATAAGACTTTTTTTTTATCATAAAGATGTTCAGTGGAAAAGTTTGTTCTTTGTTCTTCAAACTGGAAGATTAATTTTAAGTTTCATGGTTTGAATTATTCTTAAACACATGTGAAACACAATTGTAAAAAAAAAAAGTGTGTGTTGCACGCACACATACACATACACACAGAAATGCCAACACACATTGCGCTGCTGTAGAAACAATGTGAGCATTTTTTTCCTCAATTTGTCAGGGAATAAAATCTTATTTATTAATAATATAATCTAAACAAGTACAGACTATATGGTTGTTTAACTTCTGTCTCAGAGATCAAGGAAACCAAATGTCAGAATGTTGAGTGTTTAATTAATGGATTTTGCCTCATTAAACACATTTTTACAGGTCACTGCTTTGATCTGGATGTTACTGAAAGCTAATTACAAACTATTGACGCAAACGGCAAATTAAGTTAAAAGGATCTGAAGAGACATAAATTGAACCTATTTTCATTGACCACACTAAAATGCGTACTACGGTTTCATTTGGAATTGGGAAAGCTAGACTTTGCTTATTCTATAAATGAAGCTTTTAAACAATAGCATTGATAAAAGTGTGTATGTTTTTTTTTTTCTTTTTTTTAAAGTGGGGACTTATGGTCGCTTGTGGGGACCTTTGGCTGGTACCCACAACTAAAAAAAACTGTGTGAGGGTCAAGATGGGAATTTACGGCTGAAGTTACAATAGAGTTTTGGTTAAGCTTAGAGTAATGGGGGAGGGGGAGGTAATGTATCATTTTTATTTTGTATGTATGTCAATGGGACCTTGTGTGTGTGTGTGTGTGTGTG
>CM051497.1:6247372-6257372 GCA_028031935.1 Paedocypris micromegethes
GTGTGTTTAAACTTGATTAATCAAGTTTGTGTGTGTGTGTGTGTGTGTGTGTGTGTGTGTGTGTTTAAATTTGATTTATTAAAAAAACATCTGTTTTCTATTTTCTGTGTTAATAACTTTGTGTTATTGTTACTATGTTATTAATCACATACATGTTCCTGAGATTTTTTTCTGGAAAGTGTGGATTACTTTTGGTCAAACATTAATATTTCATCAACAATCTGTGATTGCCTGTTTTATTTGAATTCAAGATTTAATATTATGCCCAGGTGTCATGCTTTAATAGGTCTAATTATTACTGTTCATCTCTGTCTGGGTTTGTTCTAATTGGTTCTTGCATTTATGGCTGTGTGTTCTATTGTTTGGTGCTGGATCGATTTTCTGAGTTTTGGGATTTTGGTATTTTGGTCTTGTTTGCTTGTTTTATTTTATGTTTTTATTTTCTCGAGTCTGTTGTCTTACTCTATGTCTAGATTGGTATCATTGCTCCTGTCTTATTCTTGTCTAGTTCCAGGCTGATTGGGCATTTGGGTCTTAGCTTCCTGCGTTCCGAAACGTGACAAGTGCAGGGTTTGTGGTACTCAATTTTTAAAACTGTTATGTCAGACCTGTAATATACGCTTTCAAAAACAAAACAAACAGTTTGGTAACCATTTTGATTCAAATTTAAATCTTTCAAATTTCCATAAAAAGCCATTGACCTTTAGAATAAGTGTTTTGAATAGTCGACGGATGAACAGCTAGAAAGATATTCATCCTTGAGATCAACAATTTTTGCGAGATAATCATCTGTGATAATCATGTGTTTCTGACTCCAAATGTCACATTCTTATCTAATGATGCCGCGTCTCAATCTGAGCAGGAACCTCATCGTTCTACTTTCCTTCCCTAATCCCAAAAGCATGAGGATTTTTATGAATGAAATAATGAAGAAAATCCCATCCTTTTTACATCCCATCTTCCAACGTTTGCTTCGGGTTAACATTTTGTGGCATTCATGGACATGTTTGGTTGAGTCGTTGCTTGAAACCTGAGATTTAAAAAAAAAAAAGATTTTTTTGGGCTCATTTGTTCACGCAAGCTATTAATCTAACCGTCCAAATCCCAAAGGCTTCTGTCTCTGCTCAGAGTCTGCGAATGCATTACTGTGGATGTTTGTTGACATTTACTCCACGCTTTTGTCGACTAGATTTGAGAGATTGTGTGCATTTCACGGCCAAGGAAATTGAGGTGAACCCATGAGCAGTGCGGGTCGGGAAGCTCTCGACTCTTTAAAGTGGTGAGCTAAGCATGTGCATAACTTTGTGCATAACTAAGATCTGTCGAGGAGACCTTGACACACTTATAAGATCAATTCTGAATTATTCATAAAGAGCTAAACTGACAGAGACAGTCTTGGAGAAGTGTCTGGCAATATCCATCATGCTTTTCCTGTCGATTTTGTTTAGTCAAGCTAATGTTTTAATCTTCAGTTTTACTTGCAGTCTTATTACTTCTTTATTCCTTCAACTTTTATTCCTTTTAAGCTGTTTTGATTGTTATCTAGCCTACAATGGTTTGTCTTAGAATTACTGTTTAACTACTTTAATGTTTAAGTTTATTTATATGTCGCTTGGTCTCAGTCCCAGATCTACTCAGCCTCTATATGGAATTTGGAAACTATTTTACAATAGTGTTCCTTGTTTTTAAGCCTAAGGCTATGACCAGTGAGCAAGGTACAATTGCAACAGTGGCTAGGAAAACAAAACATCTCTGGCAGGGTGAGAGGAAATGGACCTAGGGAGAACCTGACCCACTGGTGCCAGTCTCTTCTGCCATGCTAAAATTACAAAGTAAAAGTCAAAATGTGCATGCCTCATCTTCCGGACAATAATTGTCAACTTCTAAACAACTTCTAAACTTCTCAACTTTTACTTGTGTACTATTTATTTTGTTTTACTTTGAATGGGAGTCATTTCTCCAGAGTCTTCATTTAGGAACCATCCATCCCAGAATTGTCATTCCTCTTGATTGACTTCCTTGATTTGTCGTCAAATCTTCAATTTCTATGGTTTTCAACATTTTCACATTTTCTTGAATGTAACTTTTCTCATCGATTATTTTATTTACTTTGTATGTAAATAGTCCTTAAGGCCTTTCATGGTGTGTTGTGGAACATCATTCCTCTCCCTAAATTGTGGCTGTTGTGGTTGAGAAACCCTCTCCGGTTGGTGTCCTTGAGCTCAGTTGTTGAATAATGAATCAATGGTCATATGCGTTATTTCTTCTGGCAATGAGAAACGTCACAGCGTCTAGTGAATGGTGGGACGTTTGGTTTGGCCAGTTTTACAATCATCCAGAGAGGATGGAATTTAATAACAGGCCTTTCAGAGACGAACTCAGCCTTGTTACAAGCCAAACAATTGTTTAACGCTTTAGGCTACAAATATTAAATATGATTGTGAGATGATCTGAACCTTTTTAGACTCATGCTGAACATTGTCTTCAGAATTGTCGGTGTATATGTTGTGCTGATATGTATTTCATAAAAATCCTTTCATTTTAGCAACAGTACTGCAAAGTAATAGGAAATGCGCCTTTATACAGTTGAGGTACAATATAGCGCAGCTTCTTTTCTCCATTATGGACATAACTTGATAAACATTACCAATTAAGTTCAAGCCTAAAAGCTTTCCATTTTGGGAAATTTCTCTTTTACGCCAGTAAATTATAGGCCGCTGAGTGGTTTGGATGGGTTAAGTGATCAAGAGCGCTCTGTATAGATCCTATAGAGCACACGGAGGATTTCTTTGATGCGCGTGTGAGTTAAGTGACCTGTTTATGTGCGGAAAGTGGCAATGTACTTTCATCTTTTCTGTGTTTCTGAGACATTGCCTTTGCTCTCTTATTTTAACGCATTTAAGGCTACACATTAAATGTGAATTCCAAAGTTGTCTGTAATTGTATGTCATTGTTAAAATGAGATTTAATCTTCAAATATTGTTATATGTCTTCAAATGCTTAGATTATGCTATCTGAAAATCAAAAAAGAAAAAAAATGAAAGTAAATATCAATGCAACAAATGATGCCAAATTCTCAATAGAACTTAAAGATATTGTAATATGATGTAATTCATGATGTTAAGTATGTAATATAAATAAAGTAATATATACTGTATAATAATAAATGTCCAGGGAGTCATGTGGCAATGATCAAACTTTTACAGACGACCTTGTGTTGACATGCCGGACTTCTGACAGTTATATTTATGCAATATGAAACAGATTTTGAATAGGAGCCATAAAGTCTTAAATGAAGCTCTAAACAAAGGTTTAGTTCTGAGTAGAATTTAAAGTAATGACGTTGCGGTAATGCAATTAGGTTTAACTCAATTTGGGAGCATCGTGAGATGGACGGATATTGTCAGATGGAGATCACATGATCTGTGCCGTAAGGGCACTGCTAAAAATCCAGCATGCGCAAACAAAATACATTTTTAATAGACGGCATAACTTCAGATAAAACTTGACCTTCTGAATCTTTCAAAAGAGTGAAAGCTTTGACCACAGAGTAAACGACATTTCATGCGTAATTTGTACTAAATGTCATTTGGTTTTGTGTGATTGTGTGAACTTTTTTAGATGTATGAATTTATATATGTAGACCTTCTCAGTGTACACACACACACACACACACACACACACACAGTTCCATGCACTTATAGTGTGAACATTTGTATGTAGAGATATTTGTTTACAGTGAGAGTTTTTACATACACACACACCACATACAATTCCATAAATGTCGTGTGTGAAAAGTAAATAAATGAGAGTAATTATCCTTAAAGTTTTCAATGACACACATAAACTGGAAGCTTGATGTTTCATACCAGACATTCTCATAGCGGATATTTTATTTTATGTTTTTTGTTTACCACAATTATGGTTTTTTTTTCAGAGATAAAAAAAAATGGATCTTAACTGTATTAAGCTCATGTCAAGCACATGCTGGTTCACATGACAAACATTTAAATCCCCAATTCTGCTGATAACACTGAAGGTCAGAGTGGCACAACCCAACAGATTTAGCCTGTTATTTGATTGATTCTGGTTTCATTGATGTCACTTATTTACACAATTTGTGTTCAGTTGACTTATGATTTTATGATTTATTTTGTTAAGCAAATAGTACTGTGCTTTGTATTGGTGATTTGAACATTTGAGATGTGAAATTAGAGAAATTTATTGGACCGGGCCTCGAACTCGGTACTCGATCTGCTCTTGACTTTTTCATAGCGTTGAAAGGCTCATTAAATATCATCATGGTCTGTCAACAACTAATAAACGGCTATCAATTATACCCTGTTATGATTTATATCGGTTGTTATAAATTTAACTTTGTCAGAGAACGGATAAATGTGACGCATCAAGATTTTGGTCAATGAACTTTTAGCCTACAGTAAGTTATTCATGTTTAAAATAGTGAAAGGGAATAAGAGAGGGGGTGAGAGAGAGAGAGAGAGAGAGAGAGAGAGAGAGAGAGAGAGAGAGAGAGAGAGAGAGAGAGAGAGAGAGAGAGACGCTGACCGTTGCAGCAGCATCAGCATCATAACGAATCACAGCAGCTGTGAGGCGCGTGAGGCAGAAGCATCGAAACGCGTCTGAGCAGAAAGAGGAAAACGCGTTTTATTTTTAAACTGTCAAGTTTTCGCGCTACGGGATTAAAAGTGGAACGAGATTAATCGAGTGGCACTTCGCTTCCAGGATCCTGTTCAGGAGCCATGGATACTTCTGATGGACAAACTTTTTATAAACTGGTATTTTTCGCCTTTGTAGGTGAGTGCGTGCAAACTAATTATCTGCGTGTGCTGATGGACGTCAGATGCAAATGAATCCTGATTAAATGTCAATGACTTTAGGTTAAAATGAAGCACCTGATCTTATTCAGGACCGTTCTGTGTTTGTCATTTTCCCACATATTTCACCGGCACTTCGAAAGCCTGATTTTGTCTTCTCGAAACAGTCAGGCCAGGGTTCTGATCTCGGTCTAATTAAAGAAAGTGCTGCAGTTAAATATAATTCGGGAAAAGCCATAAGATAAGAATGAGGTCCTGCTGCTTTCATCCGTCGAGAAACCGCGGAAAACTAAGTCATAAATCGAGATCGCAAAAAATTGTAATTGTTCAATAAAAAAAGTTTTATTTGTTTAGATGCTTTTCTCGTGACTCAGTGGAGGAAGATCGTTTGGACGAAGCAGATGTGGTTTATTAGCCGTCACTGCAGAGACTGAGCGGAGCATTTAGAAAAGCATCTTCGTTTAACTGTCAGAAAAGTTCCAGTCGTTAATTCCGACATTTACCTTTGACATCCTTGGGTTCTGATTTATTGCTAATGTAATTTATTATTTTTTTGTTAGAATCAGATCATAGCGTACAATAATAAACATATGAGTTCAAAATACCCTTTAAGAACTTTAAATTTAGACCAAAGGAATAATTGCATTTTCAAACTGTGGATTTCAAACAGATTTGTGTTCTGGATGGGCTTTTGTTGGATAATGAAGCCAAAATGTTGTTTTATTATTTTTAGTGATTTTAGTAGACTACCACATAATTCATTGTGACGTCATTGCGCCCACGTCAGGAAAATGTGACTTCACTGTTTGCCTTTTCACATCTAGAAATGGTGGCTGTTGACAGTGGGATGAATGTCTTATTTGTTTAATCTGTGGACTATTGGACTATATTGTTGGATGTTACAATATTGGTTATTTGGTGCACGCAGATCTGACAAGATTTAACTTGAGATAATAATTCTGCATCTTTTTGTTGAGCTGGTCTCAGCGAGACAGATCATGGAGGAAAAACTGAAATCCATTTTGCAAGGCGCAAGAGTCTGATTATTCGCCTCCAGCTTCTACATTTCATTAGATTTTCTCTAGGGTTTCACGCCAGTCAGTTTGCAGTTTTTTTCCTTTCCTCCTTGACAAGTAAAAATCCATTTTTTTTCTCAAACAAACACAAAATATTAAAAACAAGCACACACGAGTAAGCACATGCACATAATACGGTTAAATACAGATGTGTTACAGTGAAGCGTTGATTAGTTTAATGCATGCTTTGGAAATAAAGTTTTTTTTTTAAATGTTACTACTACTACTAATAATAATAATAAATAAAATAATAATAATAATAATTATTATTATTATTAGTTTTTTAATTATATAGCTGAGTTGGCTCATGTGCCATCGGAAAGCTTCCCAGGGGATACTATTTTTATATGTTTTCGATTGATATTGAAATTGATATCTGATTTTAACACTTTTTTTACTTTTATTTTTTGGATCACGTTCTTTGCTAATAACATCTCGTAAGGTATTAAACAGGGAAAAAGAATTAAAAGAATAGTATAAGATTTTGGAGTATTGTAAATTGTAAAAATATAATAATAATAATAATAGAAAAATTATAAAAAGTCAAACTGAGGATGTATCTGACTCTGTTAAAAAGAAAGTAATTTACAAACTGTCGTAAAGAGGTTAAAATCTCAAGTCAAGTGTGTAAAGAATAAGAAGTGGGATTATATTCTGAAGTCAGGCTATGTACAACTACGGAAAGAAACTACGTAGATGTGGAGACATGTGCAGAAAGAATCGCTCGATTCATAGCCTTTTACTGGATATGAGGGGACACCGAATGGATCTTCATTGTATAGACTCATTAGTGCCCGGAGCATCACTGGTTTGAAAGGTGGTCTTACATAAATCAGGCGGTGTAATGGATCTGTTACATGTGCGGGTCAACAGGTCCATGAGAACATAGAACATAAGTTACTCCACTGGCCAGAAAATAGCCACTGTGATGATCCAGACAAAAGAAACATGAGAAACTTGATCTTTCTTTATTTTTAGTTATTCAGTCCATCTATCCATAAATGTTACTGTCTGCCCATTGTTGCAGGTTCAAATCCCAGTCCCCGTCCCAGACACTGACCCCACATGCCCCCTTACGTGGCTTAAGGCTGCCCACTGCTCCGAGTTTGTGTGTGTCACTTCACAGGATGGAAAGCTCAGTTTTGATACTGTCCCTAGTGGCCATATTAACAAACTCACTCGCTTCACTTACCTGTCTGTTTGTCTGTCCATCCATCTGATTTATGTAAATGTCATCTAAAGAAAGTCACATGGGCACTTTCTGAAATGTTTTTCTGGTTTTTGGCGGCTATAATCTCCTCCGTGTTAATCGTCTGCAGCAAGGAAACTTCACTTTGTTCTTTCCCTGCAACACATTGTGTCATTTAGTTTTGAAATGACAAAATGTCCGTTGATGTAAGGAGGGTTTTCAGTTGAAGATTTGTGTAACTAGTGCTCGGCATGATGTTCTTTCAGACTTTCTTTTTCTTTTTTTATGAAAGGCGCTTTCAGTGCCGCGACGACAGAATGATAGTCCAGTAATTGGGATCTGAATCCCTAAACACTGTGTTTGCTTTTAGCGTTGAGTTCAATAAGTGGCTGGAATTGTGATTTTCTGAAGCCGACACTTAAGTCCCGAAGTGTCACATCACTCTTACCTTGGCTTTCATTCCTTCTCCTCTCCATGTTTTCTGTCCATCCTGACTTTTTCTGCATGCGGACAACGTTGGAATATGAACCTGGAATGGCAGGAGGTGTCATATAGTATGTTCACTAATAAAACACATATATATATATATATATATATATATATATATATATATATATATATATATATATATATGTCTGTCTCTCTATCTGTCTGTTTGTCCATCTATCAATCCATTTTTCTGCTTATTGGACTGTCTGTCCATGTGTTCATTTGTCTCTCTGTTTTACTGTTCATCTAACTGTTTGTTTGTCTGTCTGTCTCTGTCCATCTATTTTTCAGTTTTTTTTCAGCATTCATTTGATAATACTCTGGAGGGAGGATATAAATCTCTGGACCAAAGTTATCTAAAACTTTTTTCTGGCAATTTGCTTCGAATGCACTTCATTCTATAAGTCATTTTGGATAGAAGCGTCTGCCAAATACCTGTAATAATAGGCAATAAAACAAACGTATTGACTCAGTGATGGAGGCCTTTATGGAATACATTATGGAGTGTGTATATATAGTATTTTAGCTTGACGCGACCGTCCAGTCGGCCGGACAAAAACAATTATCTAGTAATTATTTTGTTCCCTCTGAATGTCTCTCACACCTACTACATAGTAATGAAACACTTTGGTTTGAAAGTCGGCGTGTCCCATGGCGCAGGAGAGCAGATGGGCTTGTGTATTCATCCATCTGAGACTGTCTGGCAACACTTTTACGCCAGTCACATTGTTGCTGTGGGTTTTGTGAGATGAAACAAATCTTGATGATGGTGCTGAGATGGTCTCGGCCTAATTAAAAGTGTCAATTAAACTGATACATTGTATCGATTGTACAACATACACATTCCAGAGATGTGATGACCCCAAAAAAATTGACCTAAGCCCGTGAATCTCTCTGTGTGTTTGACATCTGGTAGGTTGTTATCAGCAGCTTAGGACATATGGTCAAGTTAATAATTGAATGTTTGTGAAAGAAAGTCAAGTGATAGTCTTTCAGTGACATGAAATCTGATAAGACTCCCTGAGCAATTTTTAGGAGACTTACAGACCACAGATGCGCTGAATAATTTCAGTAGAAGTCAGAGGACACAATTGTATATGTATTGTATAGTATTTGTAATTGTATAGTACTACATTTAATGTGATTGATTTTTTTACATAAAAGCTTGTGATAACAGTCGGGTGATTTAAGAATAAAAAAAACATTGTGTAAACATTTCAAATCGTCATTTTTTTAGAACAGGGGGATGGAAAGGGTCTGGCAGCACGAGCTGAGGTTTTTATTATGAGCTGAGCTGACTGAAGGAGGAATTCATGGTGGATGAACTGCGGATTTGAACAGTTTTCACTTTAGATCTAGTAATTTGATCCTAGCTGCAACCAATTACAAGAAAAATTCAATTATGTGTTAGGATTTTGGAAATGCCAAAAGTTTAAGTCTGTAAAGCCTCTTGTGAATAGAAGCTCAGATGGGCTTCAAGGCGCTTACTTCGGCTGAATGCATTTATTTATTCAGTTATGTTTATGGCATTATATATATATTTCCAATTTTAAATCTGATTTATCAAGATTTTGTGCTTTTACTTCAAAAGAGTAAAATCTGACGATTCAAGAGCACTTTTGGCATGTGATCTTCACTGAGTGCGGCAATTAAAATCTTAATTTATGTAGGTTAAAAATGGGGCTGTTTTGAGCCATTAGTGGTGTCGAAATGTGGCGGCTTTACTGCTTCGGGCGCTTTTTGACTCGCCCATGAAAAGATTCATTACCATGTTTTCTCAATTCTTCATTGAGAGAACTTGTTCAGGACCTTGACACAAATTCATATTGTTTCTTCAAGCCAGTGGGGATTTTAATTTTGGGAGAAAGTTTGAGTTAAGAGTTATGAAATGATCAAAAACAGATTTGATGATATTTGTTGCATCTGAACACTTATTTGTCTATTTTATGCAACTTTTTCTACTTCTGACTGTTGAAAACATCTCTTGGTTTTAAGAAATGATGGCCAAGCATCACTCACCCTCACACATTTCATAGTTCAATAGTTGAACCAGCATTGTGCCATTTACTTCAACTTATTTATTTTTTATTTTTTATTGCTTCTAAGATCTAGAACAGAACAACTAGGTCCATGTACCCACTTCAACAAAACCATTTACCTCATCCTTTTTCCCCCCAAAACCAATTTATGTCTCTAGGGCTTTTAAATTACAGACCTTCCCTGAGTTTCTCCACCACCATCGAGCTACTCGTTGTACCATAAAGCCTTGATACTGGTGAAAGCAGTGGGTTATAAAAAACTAGTTGATTTCGGCTAATCTGGACATAAAGACAGCGTGCAACTTTGTCCCAATAAACTGGAAATTCTAATTAAGTGACTTGCCATTATGACTGTTATTGCTCCAAACACAC
>CM051497.1:6262372-6279762 GCA_028031935.1 Paedocypris micromegethes
CTATATCTGCCTGTCTGTCTGTCTTTCTGTCTATCCCTAATTGTTTTATCTTTACATTTATCCATACATTAATCTCTCTCTCCTTCACTGTCTCCGACCATCCATCCTGCCTCCCCGTCCATCCCTCTATTTATATTTCACATGGAGAACAGCTTAAATCAAAATTCGTAACTACAAAAAAATGCAGACCAAAATACTCATGAAGATGTCCTTGATATTGATTTCCTGATGGTGGAAGGCTCATGAGCAAGACAGACGACAGCACTTCATTTCTAAAAGCAGCGTCTTATTTCTCTTTTGCCATAATTGGCTCTGACAGAGAGCTCGGAATAGACACTGATGCAATTCAATTTGGAGCTGGTATAGTCAAGACGGAGCCAATATTCTTTCTACTCTAAGTCTTATGGATCTGAAGTAATACCACAGAGTGTGGTGTAATATGCAAATCAGGCATCCAACAATTCTTCAAATCAAACGTATGCAGAGTTCAAGCGGCTCCTGGCTGCGACTTCAGGCTCATTGAGATTCTGAGCCGCTCGCTCTGATGCGGCTGCTTCTCCACTTTGCATTTGTGCAGGGTTTCTGCTGAAGAATTACCATTCCTTACGTTATATTTATGATCTTTTAATAATATGTTTCATTGTGTTTAGCTTTGTCTTTTTTCCTCAAATTCTGCAAAAGTGAAAAGACAGTGATTGTATGTTTGTTAGAAAATATATGTCTGTTAAATGTCTGTAAACACACACATGCACGCACACACACACACACACACGCACGCACGCACACACAGATAGATAGACAGACAGACAGCCAGTCAGACAGAAAGAAAGAAATATATTTTTCCATAATTTAATTGTATTCATTTGTTGCTCGTGGGTTATTGTGTCTTGCACAAACTTGAGTTTGAATTCCCTATTCCATATGTTCTGATGATTTGCTGTGCAGATAAACGGCCTGTTATTGTGCTGAACTCTTGAGGTGTGAATCAGCGTGAATGAGATCTGCTCTTTCACTGTGATGCAGGGCACAGTGGGAGCTGCTGGACGGAGTGATTGGACTGATACACCAGCCCTTCCAAGTGATGCTGCAGCTCTGCAGTGGTCCTGATGCTGCGGATCTGGCGCTTGATTCGCTGGAGCTCAGGGACTGCCGGATGGGTGTGTGCTAGGTTTTTTCACAGATGAGTTCTAAATGTTGCATGAATGTTGCACTTCTCTCTCGTCCTTTGTTGGTGTGGTTGGAGAAAGTTTCTGAATTAATTTTCCGTCTTTATTGCTTTGAAGCATTTTGGCCATCATGCCCTTTTAGGTACTGTGTTTCACACCATTTACACATTTATGGTTTTTAATAAAATTATCAAAATGTGCATCATGAATAATTTTATATTTAACTTGTTTATTTAATTATTATTGTGGAATATTTGCTTTGTTTCCAAGATTTATGTATATATGTGTATGTGTGTGTGTGTGTGTGTGTGTGTGTGTGTGTGTGTGTGTGTGTGTGTGTGTGTGTGTGTGTGTGTGTGTGCGTGTGTGTGTGTCGGTGTAGACAACAATAATGTACTACTATTATTCTGTTACATGAGTCTATTTAAATTTACAATTTAAGGTTATAGTAGCAAATGTTCCTTAAAATGTTGAAAATGGTTTAAAACATTCCTTTATATGATGATTTTATTAAAAACATCCACTGCCTCTTGTGTGTGTGTGTGTGTGTGTGTGTGTGTGTGTACATATAAATACATTTTATATAAAAGATTTATAGAAAAATGTATTGTTTACAAGAAGATTAAAGTAATTACATTTTAAGAGTTTTTCATTGTTTATGTTTTACGCCTGTGTGTTTAATTTATTGATTTATGAACTTTAAAAACTCTCCCATACAAAAACAAATGCTTTTTGCCTCGTGACGTCCTGTGGTTTTCTCTGCCTATATTCAGATTATGATGATTGGGATGCAAGCTGTGAGAAAGCCTCTTCTCTTCATTGCCACTCCGGAGAATGCATTGAAAAAAGACGAGTGTGTGATTTTCACGCTGACTGCCCACAAGGGGAAGATGAGGGCTCTGTATGCAGTAAGAGCACTGAATTATGCAACGTCTTTCATAACCACAAATATGCTTGATATCTAATTGTCAGTTTCACGCATCTCTGAATGTCACAGCGATCAGAACTGTATTATTGTAGATTATTGCACACCGCTGTCTCTCTTTTCAAACCAGTGGCGCTGGCGATTTAATGGTATTTAAACTTTTCAGTGTAAAGACATTGCGGCATTTTTCCTTATTAATCTAATTCGATGAAGTGTTGTGAACGATGCCGTTAATAGAGAAATCCTTGTACGTCTTCAAGATCACTTTTTCCCATTTGCATTTTAAGTAAAAGTCTGGGACATTGAGTAACTGTCTGTGTCACTCATTTTAGCTGCAAATGTTTAAACCACCAAATGTTTTTAATCCCATCACTGGAGGCTTTGGATTAAAGGACCTTCTGTCAAAGTTTTCCAGCATATGATATCTCATTTTCCTCCGGGGTTCCAGTTTAAGATTATTTTTTTTTCCTCATTGAGTAACATCAGAATTCACAGTGTGAAAAGTACTGTTTAAAAATATCATTCCAGTCCAGACAAAACTGAGAATATTATTACCAGACAAATGTTGTTGAATAACTTAAAGTGGAATCTTTAAAAATGCTTGAGAGAGTTCTGTTTTGAAGATCCTTTGGCTCAGGCCAAGCACTTTTTTCAGTTGGAATAAATTATGTAAACAAATTATAATTAGTTTTAGTTTCAAGTCATTAAAACCCCTAGTTTAAAAAAAAATCACTGGTATTTACTGTATTTTAAGATAATTTCAGAGAAATGTAGTCTAAAATAGGCACATTTGACAAAAAACATTTTATTATTTGACAGAACTGACAAAACTTTGACAGAAGGTTTGATAAATGAAGCATATTTTATAGATTGATAGATAGAAAGAAAGAGTCAGACAGAAGTAATACTTTTATAAATTGTGATGTTTTTATGTTTCTCAAATACTTGAGCACAGATAGTTTATGTCTGTCTGTAAAAGCAGTTTTGATAAATGCTGATGGTTTTCTGATGTTTCTTCAGACTCGCTGGCGCTGGGCTCTCATTGTTCTTTTGAGGCTGGTTTGTGTGGCTGGTCGATGCCTGAAACGCAGTTTTCCTGGAAGCGAGTTAGTGGACAGAACCTCACAGAAACAACCGATCTGCTGGGGACAATTCTGCAAAAACACACAGGTACAACATGAAATGCATGTACATTTCACAAATCCCGATATGACATGTGAAAAACATATCAGGATAATATGTAAAGAGATATGCTGAAGAAAGACTTCAATATGTAAAAATCGATTCTCAACAATCAAACTGGTAAATATGTGAAAGAAATGTATATAAAGGGATATGCTTAAATATGTAAAAAAAGAAAGAAAATGTAAGATATGCTTAAAAAAGAAAACATGTTAGTCGGAAAAGAAATGTGAAATGTAAAAAACAAAATGTGTAAAATATTTACAATGTTTTAATTTATTTTCAGTTATTTGAGGTTCAAATTGCCATTATATTTAATTTCAAATAAACATTTATTAAGTATAAGGTGAAAATGAATATTGATGAATTGCAAAGATATTTTGACTAAAATTTAGATTCCAGTGCAATGATTATGTTTCATTATATAGTGCATATACATAATATTACTGTATATAGTGTGTGAATTTGTATTGTATTTCAGTAACTTTGCCAAATCTCATTGTCAATTATATTGTGTGTGTGTGTGTGTGTGTGTGTGTGTGTGTGTGTGTGTGTGCGTGCGTGCGTGTGTGTGTGTGTGTGTGTGTGTGTCGGAAGAGAATTTTCAGCTTCTGTCAATTGGAAGTCAAAAGTTTTATAACTGCAGACTTTCATAATAAAAGGCAGATTAGAGTAGAAGATTGTTGAAACAGTTTGTAATGGAATACAGTTCTGCTCCTTTCTCTCCTCAGGACATTTCCTTTTCTTAAAGGTCAGAGGTCGAGCCGATGAAGGTGAAGCCTGGCTTCAAAGCCCAGCATTCCCTTCTCCTCTGTCCAACCAACACTGTGAGGTGAGAATTCTCCGTAGATTAAATCACGAAGAACATCTCAGATTTACATTCCAAACATTTCTGTGGTCTTGTGCCGCAAAATGTGTTCTGTGTAGTTGCGCTTCTCCCTGTATCTGTTCGGAGACTTCAATGGAACTCTGCTCCTGTCAGCGCTGGAGACGGAAGACTCGACCCCGGCTCTGCTGTGGGAGAAATCCGGACATTATGCCGATGACTGGCACGATGTCACGGTGCAGATTACAGAGATTTTCAATGGGTGAGGTTGTGTCCGTGTGTACTGGCAAAGTGGACTTGTTTGATGGTGGGTGGGGCGGTATTTTGAGGGGTGGGGTTAGTGTTGGGAGGATGCAACGTTTTGTATGTAAGTCAATGATGGGACCTCACTGTTTTAAATGCAAGTGTGTGTGTGTGTGTGTGTGTGTGTGTGTGTCCGTGTCCTCACAATCAGACTACTGGACTTTTGGACCGAATCCCAAAGAATCTTTACATTTAAATAACCCTAAAATTGTTAAATGTTTTTAGACCAATATTACTCTTAAAAGGACTAAGCAACGTAAGTGAGAATAAGAAAAACAATGAGAAAATTTGAAATTCCTTCTTCTAATCATTGTCACTCCATCTTCTCTCACAGACGCAGATACTGTTTTGGGATTTTAACTTCTTCCCTTCGACATCTTAGTCTCATCACTTATTTAAAGAGAGGAGTCTTTCTTTCCAGTAATTACAAAGAGCAACAAGGGTTGACTCTGAAAAGCACCTTATAAATAAACTGAACAGTAATTCATAGTGGTGAAGAAAGTCTCAATCTCAATCCGTTGGGTTTAAATCCTCGTAATTGCTGTTTTAACCGTAACCGGTCAGAGGTGAACTTTGCCATTTTTATCTTGACTCCAGGTTCCGTCTTACGATGCAGGCGATGTGGAGTTGGGGGTCTAGAGCCGATATCGCACTGGATGGCATTTCATTAAGTGCGGCGTGTTTTGAATCAGGTGACCTTTCCGCCTTCCACACGCGAACACGTTATTAAGCAAACACATGCGTCACTTACTCCAGCATGTTTTAGCACTTCGTTTTCCCCGCGTCCAGCCTCTCTTAAAGGCTCAGATGTTTGGAACAGATGTGCTGTCTCCAGTGCTAGAAGCTTCTATAACGCGGCTGTTAGTAGATACTGATGTGCTGATGTTTTGGCATGGACACAAAGAAAACATCCAATTTCACTTTTCATAAAAACGCCAGCACTCTGCTAACACTTTCTAACACGTGAATGATACGGCGGGATTTGTTGCAGGATTGATGGAGCAGTCAAAGGCTTTTTCAAAAGTTAAATGTTTCTTTTTACAAGTTCACATTGTAAATCCATTGTAAAAGTAATGTAATAATCTCTGTATTTTAAATTTTCGTCTTTCATTTTAATGTCTGTGTTCATTTTTTTTTGCCCCGTTTAAAACACTGTAAAATACTTTTAAAACATTGACAATTTTATTTTTGGGTTTTTGTTGTTGTTGTTGTTGTTGTTGTTGTTGTTGTTTTTGGTTATTTCTAACCCTTTCTTCTTTCTGTTCTGAATCATCAGATTTAAATGAAATGCTTCTTAGAGAAAGATTTCACCCAGATTTGGACTCTTTCAGTCCTCTGCCAGAACCTTCGGCTTCAGGTACAGTGAGCTCATGTTTAATGACAGGTCATCACTCAATAATACCCTGAGAACCTTCTCTTTCTTCCCAGAGGTCCCCCCCATTACCTGGTTGTTCACGTCTTGTGGAGCCAGTGGACCTTTTGGACCCACCCAAGCCCAGTGTGATGGTGCTTACCGTAACACTAACGTCAGCGTGCTGGTGGGAAAAGAAGACTCTCTCAAGGGCGTTCAGATGTGGAAAGTACCAGCTAATAACATGTACAAGTAAGTCAGAATCAAGCCTGAACCATCACACCAAAGACTTTTATGTTTAAAAAGTCTTTTTATACTGAAAATCTGAGTTTTTTTTTTTCATGACTTTTGATTCCTTTATTTTTTTTTCTTGACTTATTTTATTTTAATATTTCTATGACTTTCTTTAATCTCAAGGCTCTAACCTTTTGAATTATAATTGCGAGTTATAAACTGATTTGCAACTTTTTATCACAGCATTTGGATTCACAAACTCTAAATTGAACTTTTATGATTTTATAACTTCTACATCTGAAATAAAAATTCCTAGTTTTTAACATATCTGTCCATAAAAACACGCTCACCAAACATCCTTTTCATTACTTTTCTGACGTTATAACTCAAAGCTCAGAAATAAAAAGTGTTGCAACTTTCTGAGAACAAAAAGTCACAATTCTGAGTTTACATCTCACATTTCTGCAATTAAAAGTCACAATTCTGAGATGTTGACTCACAATTCCAAGTTTACAACTACATTTCTTGCTCTAAGACTCCATTCTGAGATAAAAAAAATTACACATTCTAGTTTATAACTCAAAATTCTTAGTAATTTAAAAAAACAAGACCATTTTTGTGCGCAAAAATTGTGCGTCTATATTTTTGAGACCGTCCTTGATTGGGAAGCGCATGTTAGATTAACTTCAGCTTGAATCGAAAGAAGAATTTCTATGTTCAATCATTTAATCATCACATACATGTAGAACATTCCAGGAAAAATCAGATGCTGCTGCAGTCACATGGACCAAACCATAGCTTCTCTCTGAACTGGTGTTTAGAGTAAACTGGTCTAATCCAGTATTTAGAATGGCAACTGGGGTAGTGAGAAAGTTTGATCTGAAGACATCACAGGAAGCCTTTTTTTCTGTGTTTTGGAGCGTCGGCATGAGTCACTGGCTGTAGGCACAGCAAAATCTCTTCCTGTACTCTTCTTAATCTGGCCCCAGTGTGGATGAAGCTTTGAACTGACATGCAGTGATTATAGAGGCTAGTCATGGGAGCTCATTAAAAACAGCTCTACAACCGCTCGTGAATGAAGAGCGAGCTGGAGAAGTCATCAAATGACGACAGTGCGGATAACCTTTTAGATAAACTTTCACTGTATGAAGCTATGTGAAGATACTTTTTCCATTACTGAAGCCACATTCAGTATAGAGATCATTTGGAAATTGTTGCTTTATTTTATTTAACAGAATTGTGATTGCGATTATTTTCTTAAAACGTATAAGTTCTAAATTGTGCACGGTGGTGTTGTGGGTAGTTATCTGAGTTAGGAAGACACTTTTGAGGTTTGAGGCCTGCTTGGACTTTTGTGTGTGGAGTTTGCTCCTAGTGCTTGCGTAGGTTTCCTCCGGGTCTCCACTTTTCTTCAACAGTCCAAAAACATTCCGGAGAATTGAAGTCTGGTAATTTGCCTGTAGGTGTTAGTGAAAGTTTGAATGTGTGTGTCCTGTTTTGTGATTGGTCAGTTCAGGAACACCAATCCAGAGTGTTAATCCAGTCGTAGTAATCCCGAAATGGGAAAAGCGGTTTTGAAATTGGATTGACGGATGGCTGTATTCTACAGACCTATGCACATTTTTTTAAATAGTGATTTTCACAATAGGAGGATACATGAAAGGACCCAATTTCTTATCAGTTTAATTAATTATGAACAAAAGGCATTTTATTTCTTCTTTTTTTTTGATTTCTTGAATTTCAAATAGTATTTCTATTTTTTATAAACCAAAAAATGTATTTTGTATATGTAATTTGGAATAAGGAAATTGGATATTGAAATTGAACAGGAAGCTTTTGGAAACCCACATCTGTCAGTATATTTTCACATTGTACAGTATATAAAAGTATATAGCGGCATATAAAATATAACTAATTGTATCTAATTAGGTGTCACGTTCTTTACTTTTTGATTATTTGTTTTTTCTGGTTTTCATTTACTTTGCTTGATTCACTAAGTCTGGTTTTAGTTGTGTGATTTACTTGATTTACAAGATCAACTACGGTGCATTCGTGTATCCTAAAATGATCAGTATGTTCTCTTATAAATAAATAAATCAATCCATAAATATCTGATAATTTGAGGATTTCAGCCTATGGAGCGGCAGGAGGCAAAGGAGCCAAGAACCACAACAAGCGTTCGCATGGTGTCATCATCTCCGCCATCTTCTCGCTGGAGAAAGGAGACACCCTTTACATCCTCATCGGTCATCAAGGAGAAGATGCCTGTCCAGGAGTGAGCCATCCCATAAGGATCCAGAGGTTCAATTCTGTTCCCGTCTCATGTTGAAATGTGTGCAGAGGAAACCCCTCACCCATAAAATCTGCCTTGGTGAGTCGTCTGTGATTGAAGATGGATGTGACGGCAACGGTTCAGCTTTGGAGTGGTCAGGGGGAGGAGGCGGGGGTGGCGGGGCCACGTACATTTTTCGGGTGAGATCATTTGTTCTCCTCTCAAACACTTCTGCAACACGCTTCACAGACTTCTTCAGGTCTTTTTAAGAGGAGCCACATGGGCCTGAAGAGACGGCGGATGTCTAGACAAACATCGCTTCAGCGTCCTGAAACCATTACAAGTTGTCTGATTTTGCTGACGGCCATTATAGTGTGCTTCACGGTGTTTTTTGGAATGATTTGGTACAGATGGATAATGGAGTGCCGGTTCCTTTGCTGATTGCGGCTGGAGGAGGTGGGAAAGCCTACCTGGAGAATCCTGAGAGCAACTCGGATCCAAATTTCTTCGAACAGTATGAGAATGACATTAATGCATCTGGTGACAATGGGAAATCTGGAGCATCAGGTACTGAATACACCTTTTAAGGTCCTTAGTTAAAAATACACTAAAAGTTGTTCAAAAGTGTTTTTACTTCTTTTTTTTGCAATAAAACATCACTGGGCTGCCACGTGACACTTTGGGCCAACAGGTTCGGTAACGTCTAGTTGTTTTCTGGTTTGTAGGCGGAGGAGGTGGATGGAGTGAGCCAATTTCTTTCCCTTGGGCGGGGAAATCACTAGTTGAAGGGGGGCAAGGAGGGTCCACCTGTCCTCAGGCTCTGTCCAAGCTGGGATGGGCTACGTTTGGAGGGTTTGGAGGAGGCGGGGGTCCTTGCACAGCAGGAGGGGGTGGTGGAGGATATAAAGGTGAAATCAATGTTCAAATTTAATTGTTATCTATAAATGTTTCCGGCTGACTTTTTCGTCCATTTTGGTTGTTCATGAGCGTTTATAATGATTCAATGTTGATTGTTTTGTGTAGGTGGTGACGCGCCACTTCTAGACAGCATCACTACTGATGGACAGGATGGAGTTTCCTTTATTCACCCCATGGGAAATATATTTTTGCATCCACTCGCAGGTTAGGCTTTACAAAAGTTGGTTAGAAAGTATAAAATTATGTCATTGGAAAAACAAAAATGAAAGAACAGAATGGAATAATGATGTGATAAAAATGATAGAAATATGTGATAGACATGTTTTTGAGTCTAAGTTTTTATGTATATTGTAAATCTGTTTTAGTACCCTGTTTTGGTTTGTTAAAGATTCAAATGAGCTAGATTAACAATTGTATTTGAACAAGTTTGTAAAAAATGGCTGAAAGGCATAAATTGACTTGCGTAACACTCTCACACACCACACACCACACAGACTGTAATTAAAACAAGGAAGTTATGTATTTCACCAGAGTTTTAGGGTAAAGACAAATAATAAAATAAAATCCATCTGTTTTTTTACTCATTGAGCTTTTTTTTTTTTTGCAAATGTTTATATTTTGTCTCAAAATGTAATTACTGGTGGTTTTCGAACTCTTTGAAGCAAAGCCATTTTCAGATGAAACCTTAAAGCCTTGTCATCAGTTTTTCATTAAAACGTCAATAGTCAAATAAATCATAAAATGCTCTAACCCCGTCATTGCTGCTTGCAGCTATGTTCTCTGTTGCTCATCAGATAGACTTATAACAGATATTATAATTTTATCTTATATTTATATTAATTGTAATTATATATTATAACAGATAACAAGGCAGAAATCTGAATTTTCAATAAACAACAGTTTTAGTTTTTCTAAATCAAAACACGGAGCGTTTGAAAGTAGACGCAGTACGTAAACAAGACTAGATAGAAGAATCACATGATTTAAACAAAATAATGTAAAATATTTGAAGAATGTCTTCGTGTGACTTGTTGTGAACAGATAACTTCAAACCCTGTGCGACTCATTAAACAGATTAGACTAACTCGGCACCGCGTTTTCACAGCTGTTGATTTTTAGCTTTGCCTTTCTCAAAGGTTCCTTTATAACAAGCCATTACCAGCCTTTTTTAGACCCGCTTATTGTGTAGTGTGTGATGTCCGAGTAATCAACCGTGCCCGCTTGATTTTAGAAGTACACAAGAAAGTGAAATCTCTCAAGGCAAGGATCCCCAAGTGAAACCTAGCATGCTAAAACGCTAATTTGCTTTCATTTGTTTTAGTCATGGAGAGTCACGGGGAAGCCGTCATTGAGGTGTTCCTCAATTGCACTCACTGTCAGACCCAGAATTGCATGCGAGATGAAGACACCAGGCTCATCATCTGCTTGTGTGATAATGATGACGTTCTCGCTCCGGACAACGTCACCTGCATAAGTATGTATCTAAAAAGCCTCTCACACATTCTGATGTGTCAAACTCAAGGCCCGGGGGCCACATTCGGCTCATTGTACAGATATACAGGCCCGCAAGGTCTCTTATAAGGAGCTGATTTAATCGTCATTAAATTATGATATGATGATAGGATGACATGAAGCACTGACACCCAAACTACAGATCTTCAGCTGCCTGGCCTCATATAGACAATAATTGTAACATTTACTTAAAAGCCCATTTTTTAGATAATTTATTTTCTTGTTCATTTTAAAAATCATTTAAAAGTTACTTTACGTTAAATAAGTAATTTTAGATCTTTTATAATTTTGGCACGATGTAATTTTGGGGAAGATGAAATATTTTACGTTATTGAGCATTTAAATTTATTTATTCTAAAATAACATTTAAAAGGGAAGTAGATTCTCAAATAACATTCCTGTCCAATTCGTGTTCAAAGTCATTTAGTTTGGGTTTAGAGAATGTTCTTTCTGTTTGGCCCCTGACTTACAGTGTGCTTTGAATTTTGGCCCCGTGTGGAATTGAGTTTGACTCCCTCACACAGACTTACACTTAGACTTCATCTATCCCCTAGTTGCCCCTCTTGGATCCATGGCTGAAGGACCTCCATCCCTGGTCTTCATCCTGGCCGTGGTGGCTTCTACGGTGGTCACTGGTGTCATTCTGACCTGTGCCAGCCTCACGCTCAGTAAGAAACTCTTCCAGTTCTGCGTCAACTCTGTTCCATCTACATTCCACCGTCTCTGACATGCTCTATTTATCTGTGACGCTACCGGAAAGACTGAGTCATGAAATGTTCTACTCTCCTGAAGAGCAGGTTTAAGGGAGCACAGCATTCTCACTTTTAGAGCTGGTTGGAACTGTAATTATGATGGTATATACCTAGACTATAACCTAAAGTATCAATAGCTTTTAACTTTCAAGTTTCAAGTGTAGTTTGTTTTAAAAAAGTGCTTTCAAAGTTACTGTCTCAAAGCAGCTGCGCTAACAGAAACCATCAGAAACAGAAATAGAACAATGAACACAGTCGTTTCCGGTTAGTCTGGACAATCACTGGTTAGTTATTTGAACTAGCTGCGTAATTGGGACAAATTCTGAAGTCTCGAAACAAATCCCATCACATAAGCCTAATATTGCTCTCTCATTTGAGAAAAAATTCCCCTTAATTGGGCCAAAAAGCATTAGAGAGCATTAGAGAAGTCTTTTTCTTATTCTTAAAGAAGAACACACTCACCCCACTCAATTTCATCAGAACAACAGTTTCCCAATCTCAATAACTGATTTGGAATTAATGAGCAAATTATTCTCAGAAGAGTGTACACTTGAGTAATTTTTCAGATGCGTTGAAATTTACGTGGTGAAACACTGCACCATTTTGGAGACAAATTCTTGATGAAGTATATTTCTATCTATGTTCTTAAATATCCTGATATAGTACGTATATATGCACAATGTAGCATCCAAAACGGTGTGTGTGTACACCACCCAACCCCTGCACATTAGTGTGACCTGTTCCGTGAGAGAGTGTGTGTCTACTATGGCGAAGGCTTGGACTATAGTGGAGACACAAACCTGCACCTCCATATTTTTCTTTCTCAAAGTTTATATTTTCTTTCATTAGTTTGATGCCATTCTGTGAGGGAACCACGGCGATTAGATAGTCGTCATCATTTTCTGTTACGTTTAGTACATCTCATTTTAATTTGACAATGTAGATTATGTTCATTTTATCTTCACAGCTAATTGGGACAAAATAATTCAGTCTGGATGTGTCGGATCGACACATATATCGCAATCGACTGTATATATTAACTATGACGTTGACTTTGAGCAGTGATCAGAAAGACGACAGTGGCTATGAAAACAAAGCTCTACAACAGAGAAAGAAAGACAGAAAGAACGAAGAGAAGCGTTATACTGGAGTCGAACTCCACTGATGTTCTAACATTCCAAATCTTTGTGTGTTGGTGGTTTTGGAGGCTGAATGAACTCCTTTTCCCCTCTGAGTGCTCCTGAAATCACCTCGGCCCTTTTAGTTTTTCATGTCCAAAGACCTCAATTGCAAGAAAATGGAAAAGAAATGAGCCACTGGGCATTAGTGCTTCAATGTTAGAACTTAAAAATAAGCTAAAAGAGATTTTAGGTAGAAGTGAAATGTGACATGAGCAAAACTGTGACATTTTTATAGGGACTATTATAAAAAGGACAAATAACATATAGCACTTTAATACTGTGAATTTGTGGGTTATTCTCATTTTGGCCTTGGAAATTCTATTCATGTTAATGCATTTCACATTCTCACTGTTGCTCTTTGTCAAGGTTTTAAACTAAAATGTATTTGAAAATTGATCGGACGGTCAAATACACTAGTTCACCTTCTTTAAAGTTCTTTAGTAGGATCGATGATAAAAAAGTACAAACTTTGATATGAGCATATGTTTTTAATCTATAAGCAAATCTTATATTTTAATCTAGCTATCTTGTGTTGCACATAATTGCTAAAAGGAAAGTTAAGTTTAACTTAACACAACTACATTGGAATGAGTTTAACAACCTACGTAACTAAACAAAAAGGTCTTGAAATTAATCGTTGAATACATTTTAATTTTTTTGTTTTTTAAAATGTCTTTATTTTCAATGCTTTATATTTGTAGCTTTATATTTGTATACGCAGAGCACCTTGCTGTTTTAGGACTTGTGAAGAAGAAAACCCTGTGAATGTGAGCGTCATGTACAAATGGGATTATTAAAAACAACCTCTTTTTGTAGAAAAAAAAAAATAATTTCCCATTCACAAATGTGCCACTGTGTTGGTGGCGTACAAAGTGCTAAATTAAAAAAAAGTGCTTTATAAAGGGAAACTTACTTAAAACTCTAGAGACCGTAGTAATCCCAAAAATGTTTTGCCATGCCTCAGATGTTTCTGTTTTTTGCATATCAAATGCACATATTTCTTCATTTTGAGATTATGAAAGTGAGCTTCTGCTTAAGGCTGTTACACAGTTGTACATCTTTGCTGTTTGTCTGTTTTTGTATTTTTAATTTTGCCCCAGTTAATCTGAAAAAAAAATATCCCCAGATTTTTTAAAAGGAATGAATGTATGTCTTGAATTGTTCAGGGTGCTCACTATTATAATTTTACAATGATACTACAAATTCTTTCTACTAATTATTCATAAAAATATTTGCCAGTGTTTAAAATCCATTAAACGTGTGTGTAATTGATGCATATACTGTCTGTTTTACTTGTCTTTAACTCTAACATGTGCCACGATTTTTGTTTTGTATGCCTATAAAAGCTCAATAAAAGCATTTATGACAGAAATAATGAAAATTTGATTTAATTTAGTTTTTTTTATAAAGCTCTTTTTGACAGTCCCAAGCTTTTCGCGTTTCTTGCTGCTTTGAGACAGTTTGAAACAGGGCAAAAAGTGTTTTATAAAAATAAATTTAAAAATGTAAGCAAACATTATCAGTGATGTCCAACCTGAGGCCTGTGGGCCAAATCTGGCCCTGTCACATGTTTCCCATTCTTTTTTTATATATATTTATATAGTTATTTACTGATTTTATTGCATTTGGAAGAAGGTTTTGTCTGTACGCTCATATTAAGACTTTCAACCGGAGACGACCTTCAGACGACAGCAAAAGACAAATATAATGAAAAATCTCTAGCTGGAGAACTTTCCAGATTTGTGAAAGAACTGTAAGACGTGGCGTTTGAGGAAAAAAAAACTTTCTCTGTGATGAAGAGCAAAACTTGCATCACATTCTCACTTTACACACCTCACCTATCATTTTCGATCTGTCTGAGAATCAGTGACAAATCTTTAAAATCAGCATAGAACGGTGAGTCTGACGATCGTAGTTTTCTGTTCTATTGTCCTGTTTTGACATCTAGATGCATCTTAAAAAAATTTTATTTTTCGATTTTTGATGGTCGCGATTTTCACAGCAAAGTCAAATCTGGCCCCCAAATTATGAAGGTTGAGCATCATGATTTTCAACTTTTCAATTATTTTCAACGAAACAAAAGGATCAACATGAATCGCAGCAGAATGTCTTTAAAATCTTCCGCTCTACACGGAAGAGTTCAATCACGGGTAGTTCCACCCGTACCGATCCACACAGTCCTCAGTAACTGAGCTCCGCCGGACGCTAATCGTGTCTTTTCCCCTGAGCTCTCCTCCATGCAGGTTGGTAGTCTATGCTCGGGTGCCTGGTCATCATCCTGCCGGCTTCCAGCAGCCCGATGGCAGAGGGGACGCTCACCACCACACAGCGCCCTCCCCGGCAGACTACCAACCTGCACTGGGGCCACGGGCCGCCTCCGTCGAGGGTGAGTCCGCCCGGCCCGACTGTCTTCTCAAAGACCCAGCGCTTCAGAACCTACACGAGGCTTAACACATTGAACGCCATTTTGCTGGCCGATGTCCTTGGGAGACAATCCCTCGGAGTAAAGCCGCTTTGAGTGCACTGGAAATGGGTCTTCTTGACAATATTGCAGCATTTTGCTTGCTTTAACAGTACCGTAATATTCGGACTATAGGGTGCAATTAAAATTCGAAAAATGTTTTATGATTTACCATGCATCCCTGGCATGTGAAAAGATTTATGGCGTTCCTTAATCCACCGTATACCCCACTGTGCCTTAGTCTGAACTTTGCGGTACATGCTCATCCAAGAGGTTGCAATGCAGCCGCCTTTTTGCTAATTTCTTGTGGGTTTTTGTGTCTCTTCAGTTTATTATCGTAAGAAAAACCACTTGCACGCGGTTCGGATCCGTCTGCAGAGCCCCGAGTACAAGCTCAGCAAAATTCGCTCATCCACCATAATGACTGACTACAACCCAAACTACTGCTTCGCTGGCAAGGCTGCGTCTCTAAGTGAACTCAAAGAGGTGCCGCGCAAAAACATCTCTCTCCTCAGGTATCTACACACACAACACCCACACACGCACGCACGCACGCACACACACACACACACACACACACATACACTCACACATGCACGGATTTATACAATCACACAGTAGGACACACACATTATTCAGAAATGTGCACAAAGTTATGCTTGTTTGGAGTAGCAAACTGAAAAAATGTTACCATGGTAACTCAGCGAAGCTCTGAAAAACTGTTTCTAGAAATAATTTTGATCAAAAAGAGTTATTTTTGTGTGTAACTGATCATTTATAATGGTTTTTAATGCTGAACTAATTGTTAGCTAATCTTTTGAAACAAGAAAAACTACTTGTTCCCAAATGGGACCTTTATTTATTTCCAACTGAATTTTTGGAATAATGTAATATAATCCATTGACAAAGAAAGTCCAAGATTACGTTATGGTAATAGGTCGAGTTTATGGTGGCATTTGGAAGATTGATATTGAGTTTTCAGTGATGTTTGAAAATTATATTCCATTTTTTTAATTGGGACATGGAAAAAGACAGAAACATTGTAATTGTTTCACATAATTTTATTCGAAAAATATATTTTGCTGCAATATTTTAGCTTACTTTTGTATGGACTTGTTGAGCTAATTTTTGGCTAATTGTTGAAAACAATGATTTCTTTGTGAATTATGTGGTTCATAAATGTGAACTTGCTTCACCATATATTTCTAATTAATCTCAGTCTCTTTCTGGTTGAAATTCAATTTATTCTTGTTGATGGAATATAAACCATTTAGTAAGAAAGTCCAAGTAGAAATAATTTAGGAAATTATTCTAGATTTTGTGTCCTAGTTCTGTATTTGTCAAGTACTGTAATCTACGGTACATTTATGTAGGACGTTTAAAAAGACAAGCACTGTAAATGAAATGTTATTTTGCACTTCTCCGTCTCCAGGGCCTTGGGACACGGTGCATTCGGGGAAGTGTATGAAGGACAAGTTCTGGGGATGAATGGAGAAAACACAGCCATGCAGGTAGCAATAAAGGTGAGCGTTCCCAGATCTGCCTTTGCTTTGAATGACGTTCCTGCTGGATGTTAATTGCTCCTGTGTTTCCTCTTCCTCCCTGACAGACTCTTCCAGAAATTTGTTCCGAACAGGATGAGATGGATTTCCTAATGGAGGCCCTGATTATGAGGTCTGCTTGGCTGGGCACACACACACACACACACACACACGCACACACAGATGCAACATTTTCCCTCTCCTTGCGACAAGATGAAAAATATTTTACCTTATTTGTGCTTTCAAGCATGTGATAGACGGGAAATAAAATAACCCTATATTACTGGGTTGGAAATAAATAAAAGAATATATTACTGTAATCCCAAGTCTTTTGCTTACACTTTGCTTAACTAATTTAGGCATAAAACATAATTGTTTGTTTTGTACTTTATTAGTTGACTTAGGTTAGCCTCTTTAGTCTGGAAACAGATGTTTTGCAGAGATTTCTAATCATCCTCCTATCTGGCTTAAGAATGGTACTCAATTTTTCATAATATGCAGCCAAACTTGATTTTCATGTGAATGTTGCAGGTCTATTTGCTGAAACATGACAATAGAAATGAAAGAAAAAGAACAAAAACAGTATTGTCAGACTCACCATTTTATTAGTGAGATGTCAGCAGAAACTAGTTCTGGAATGTTTGGGTCGAGATTGGTCAGTGATTCTCAGACAGAAAGAAGAAGATTGTAACGTGAAAATGCTACCAGAAAAAGTTTGTTCACCAATGTACCAAATTTTTCCTTCAGCGTTCTTTTTTTTTTTTTT